>BLBF01000002.1:28427855-28453912 GCA_015471245.1 Laticauda colubrina
CTGGGTGACTTTGGGCCAATCATCAGGAGATGGTGAGTTCTAGTCCCTCCTTAGACATGAAAGCCAGACATGTGGAATAGTAAGTTGAAGGGGAAGGGGGGGGGGAAATTCAGACAATTCCCCAGGTGTTGTGTATTGTTGCAAAGAAGACCAGTTGAAATGGAAACTCTCCAAGGTAGCATCTTTGAAGGCCCCACTTAAAGTATGGACCAGCAACTTGGGGCTGAGGAGAATTACAGAAAAAGTTCATAATCTGTGTGCAGGACTCACCCTTTCCAAAATAAATGGATCTGATAGAAAGAACAAAAGTGGATTACACATAATATGATTACGAGGTCATTTAATTATTGAATGAATGCATATGATTCCTGCTTCTTTATTTGTCATGTAGTCTTCTATCACATTAAAAATGGCAATTGCAGTTTTAGGAGGGGTTGTGACAGCCATAATCCTTGTGGCCCAACCTGCACATCTTATATTTAAGTCCTGTTTTGAGCAAAAGCTGGATGCATCAGCAAAATTAGATGTGTCATTAATGTTGCAAGAGAAGGGTGTCAGCATCATGTTGAAAAAGCACCTCTTCCTTCATATAACATTTAGTACTTCCAAGGAAATATTCTAAATTAGTCCATGCCCTACTGGGCAAGTTGACTAGAAGCAAGAAAAGTATTGGTTTTAATTGAAAAAGAAAACTGAAAATGAATCCCCTTTCATTTTTTAAAATCTTTATTGAAAGTCAGGAAAATAGCCTCCTCTATGGGAAGCTACCACTCAGTCTGTTTTATCTGCTGCATGTGTAAACAAGGATTCAGAGACAAGGTCTGGAATGATAAATTTGTGTGTGAGATGAAGATGCTACTTGCTTCAGGCAAGTGACTCACTACTTGAAAATTAGTGAGAGGAGCTTAGGAGGTCAGTATCTCTTTGAGTGAGGTCCCTTGCTAATGAAGTCAAGCTGCAGTAGGCAAAATACATGGTCAAATACTTTCAGCCCAGAAGCTGGTTTCACACATCACCCTCTCATAATAGGGCTCATCAGTGTGGCATGTAAACCTACCTATTACAGCTTAATGTTTTATGTGAGCTAGACCAATGTGGCTTGTTCAACACATTACAATTTCAAAATTTCACTAAAACCAAAGTGTAAACCCAGCCAACAGATTTATAGAAAATTATGCAGGGGTGGGCTGCTGGGGGTTCGCAGGGGTTCGGGAGAGCCCCTGATACTGTGCAATTTGGAGAACCCCCAAATCCCACTCCTGGCTGGCCCCACCCAACCCAGCCCACCCCTCCCAGGAGTCCCCATTCACACGGCCTGTTTTGGATGCAGATAAATGCAGGGCAGATGAGGAGGCTCTGGGAGGGTGAAAAACGGGCCTCCTGGAAGTTTGGGAAGGCTGGAAATGGGCCCTTTTCTGGCTTCCAGAGAGGCTCTGGAGCCTGGGGAGGCCGTTTTCGCCCTCCTGGAGGCTCGAGGAAAGCCTCCTGATCTCCTGAACAAAAATGCCCCCCCCCACCCACCAGGTGCATGAGGCCAACTGCCACACCCACCATGGCCATACTCAGGCAGCAGCCAGGCAGAGAACCCTTTGCTAATTTTTTTGAAGCCCACCCCTGAACTTATGTGATGGTGGTCACATTTATCTGGATTTCTCTGATGGCCGGGTGAAAGAAAACTTGCTTATAAGTCAGGGAGTTAAACACTCTTTTGCCATTAGAATTATGGAAGACCCTGTCTTTACTGGAATTCAGTAGCATATATCTTATGAAATATAAAAATAAAACAAGTTAGCATCTTGCTATCTGTGTATGGATAGATGCACATTGTGGATACATTCATGCTAATGTATTAACATCACTTTATAAAGTGGCAGTTATAATGCCTTGGTAAGACCACACTTGGAATATTGCACCCAGGTTTAGTTGCCCCGGTATGAAAAAGATGTTGAGACTCTAGAAAGAGTGCAGAGAAGAGCAACAAAGGTGATTAGAGGACTGGGGGACTGGTGATTAGGCTAAAACATATGAAGAACGCTTTCAGGAACTGGGTATGTGTAATTTAATGAAAAGAAGGACTAGGGGAGACATGATAGCAGTGTTCCAATATTTCAGGGGCTGCCACTGAGAAGACGGAGTCAAGCTATCCTCCAAAGCACTTGAGGGCAGGACAAGTAGGGCAGGACAATGGGTAGAAACTATTCAAGGAGAGAAGCAACTTAGAACTAAAGATAAATTTTCTGATAGTGAGAACACTTAATCAGTGTAAAAATTGTGGGTGTTCCAACACTCTTCTTTTGAAGAAGAGATTGGACAATGATTTGTCTGAAATGGTATAAGGTTTCCTGCTTGAGTAACAGGTTGGATTAGAAGACCTCCAAGGTCCCTTCCATCCCTTCCAACTCTATTGTTATTCTGTTATTCATGACAGCTGTGGAAATCTTGTGGTTACATTAATTCACACAATATTTAAATAAGTTCTTTAGATTCCAACTGAACTTAGAATTAAGGAGCCTTAGCTCATTTATCTCAGTATTATCTACACTGACTGGCAGTGGATGCACAAGGTTACAGAGGAAAACATTGATCAGCCTTGTCAAGTCAATCTTGGTTGGGATTTGGATGAAAGACAATTAGGAATGTCCAGAAAGGTTGGAAACTATATTTTGGTCTTTTGGTTCTTTGAATATAAAGACAGATAGAATAACTCTACAAATTCTTCCATACAAAGTTTCTTTTATTGGATAATATTAGGTATCCTTAAGGTAACTCACAGTTATGTCAAGGTGCATCTAATGTCCATAGTTGAAATCGTAGTGTAAATGATAGTAATATTTCTATCCCACATTTCATCTCATAGTCATAGAGTCAGGGGGTAGAGCTGCTATCATGAGGCTGTGTTCAGGCAAGAGTGAAGAAACCTCCCCCAACCCACCAAGGGTCAATTCAGTGACCAATCAGGGTTACAGATGTGACCACATGACCACTACATTTCCCAGGATACTTTAACTACATTTACCTAGATGCATTCTCTTAAGGGGACAGCTCTCAATTCCAAATTAACTATCCCAAATCCTATTAACTCTAAACTGTCTGGACAGCACAAATTCCAAAAGAAAGAGCCTAGAAAAAGGCAGCAGCAACCACTTGCATGTGGCTGCCAAAAATCCTGTGTGGATGAATTCCTCTAGTTATTAGGAGTCAAGTGTAATTTAAAGGTATTTTTCTCTCTAACCATATGGGAATATCATGATGGAATCCTCCAATGTGACTTCTTTTGAAAGCAGCTCCATTATGCTGCTTCATTATCTATTTTGGGTCCAAGTTATTCCACAGGAAAAGAGAGCCAAATTTTTTCTCATCCCCTTGCCATGATCACAATTGCACTCATCTCCCATCATTCTAAAGGCTACAAAGAGGAAGACCCAAAGCATAATACATGCAAGTTTCTCCCTTGTCTTTCAGCAAAGATAATTAAATCTTTCCTTCCTTGTGACCCAATCCAATTGGTAAAAAAGAAACTAATTTTTAGAAAAATTAATTCTAAAGTTAAACTATTGGGGTATTTGGTGAGGTTAAAATCAGTTGTATAATACAGAGCAATTTATGTAATGTAACAGCTAATATCTGATGACTCAAAAATGCCATGATACAATGAAACTGACTACCAGAAGAATGGCATAGGGCTGTATTTCTCAACCTTGGTCATTTTAAGATGGGAGGACTTCAACTCTGACTGGGGAATTCTGGGAGTTAAAGCCCACTTATCTTAAAATGACCAAGGTCGGAAAGCACTGGCGTGCATTGGCGTAAGCCAGTGGTAGGATTCAAATTTTTTTACTACCAGTTCTGTGGGCATGGCTTGGTGGGCATGGTGTGGCTTGGTGGGTGTGGTAGGGGAAGGATACTGACAAATCTCCATTCCCTCCCCACCCCACTAACCTGCTTTCCAGCTCCATTCTCCTGTGCAGGGCAACAAAAAAAGACCCAGCCAATCACCTGGGACTCAGAAGGCAGAGAATAGATGGGGGCGGGGCCAATCAGAGGTGGTATTTGCTGATTCTCCAAACTACTCAAAATTTCTGCTACCAGTTCTCCAGAACTGATCAGAACCTGTTGAATACCACCTCTGGAATAAGGTATAGCTTCCTCATACCTTTTCTATCCAATCATAATGTGACAGATGCTTATAAGAAAAAAAAATAGGGATGCTGGCATTGCATTGAGCAAATGGTTGGACTAAATGACTTCAGATTCACATTCTTTATTTTTCTGAATTTAAGTTGTTATCTGCCTGAATAACAGAAACTTAAAGAAAAGAAAACACTTCCCACAGTATGTATTTGTCAGTGATGTGATCAGAGGTACACTTAAACAATGAATTGGTTTGGAACTGAAAAGGGAGGAGAGTGATCTAGACCAAATAGTAAAGGATGCCCATACAAGTCAATGCCTAGTCCTCAAATTGATCTTGAATGCTTCTAAAAACAGCTGGAAATAAACTGCCAAAGACAGATTCTTTCTTTTATTTTGATTGCAAGATGTGCCTTGAGGTTGGATCTCTTTCTCAGTGGGGCCGTTACACTGTTTGCATCTTCTGGCTAAGCGAATAAAATTGAAGGCCATTGGAAAAGTTTCTTGTCGTACAATGTTGTAGCAATTGCCCTAATTGTGTGTGATTCAAGACTGATGTAAATCAGCAATGCCACCTCTCTCTTTCTCTTTTAATCTGTTTCCTTGGCAGTTGTTCAGTCAACTGCTGAGTTTCAAACACAGTTCATTGTAGCATTGTAGTGTATTTAGAGGTTGCCCCAGAAAAGACAGGACAACAAAGACAAATGTATCTGACACATGTTTCTTACCAGAAAAAGGGAAAAATAATGCAATAGTGGTTAGGAATGCAATTCCTAATGCTGAAGAGGTTATGGGTCTCAGATCATAGAAGGTGCAGTTGAAAAGACCTTTTGGTCTCGTCGGTCCAGCCCTGATTATAATACAAGTTGCCCTTCCTCCAGAGAAACATTCAGGATTCAGTTCTAAACAGTAATGTTTGGGAAAGGCACAATCTAAAACAGACAAATCTGTATGTGTTTAGGTTTTGCTTTCTTTCCACTTTTAAATATTAAAAATTGACTCCAGCTGTGGGATAAAGTAACGCCCAGCCTATAAAGACTTTGACAAATAAATCACAGTGCAATTTGCTGTGCATTTTTGTGAGGTCTAAACACCAATTCTTGAAGAGAATTTTTCCATTATTGCATCTTGGGAAGTGGTCTTTGCCACTACCAGCTCGTGTTTTTTTTTTTTTACTTTTAAAATATATGTCCCTGAATTCTTGTAAGGACAGGTTCTGCCATAACTCCTGGCAAACTGATCACAGCATTAATCCCATGACTAATATAAAAAAGTCTTTCCCAATCCAGTGTTCTGGTTGGGAATTCTGGAAATTGTTACCTCAACTCATCTGGGCGTGACTTAAAATCTGTTCTAAAAAAAATTAAAGGCAACCATCACCAGGCCATGCCGTTTTAACAAATGCAACAAATAATATAAACAGTGTTTTCAAACTTGGCAACTTTAAGATGTGTGGATTTCAACTCCCAGAATTCCCCAGGCCTGCCATTTTTCTGGGAATTGAACTTCATATGTCTAAAAATTGCCAAGTTTGAAAAACGTTGATCTAGCAGCAACTGGAAAGGAAGCACAATTGTACATAAGCCTTTATAGGTCAAAGCATATTTGTCTCAGAAAGATGGTTTTTACTACCAGATCCACTTCTGGACAAGGCCATATCTACCTCCCTTCTAAATTATGATTAGGCCTTGGGGTTATTCAGTGAAGCTACACTGAAGGCAAAATCGTAAATACAATATTCTTCTGTTTATTCTTTGAAGAGATGTTAAGCCACCTTTTATCTCCCATCTATAAAGATCATTAGAAAGCAAGAAAAAAGGGAGATTTTATATTATTCCTACTAAAGAAAGTTACTACAAGATGTTTAATTTTGTTAAAAGTGATTAGAACATAGTCTTTGAATTTTAAAGAAATCTATAGTAGATAGATAACAATTCTTTGATTCCCTTGCGTCAATGAGAATAGGTAGGTTTAACATTTCCTCCATTTATTTACCTGCAAATACATCTATATCCCACTTTCTCCTTTATTTTACTGGTATACTTGGCAATCTAAACTTATATTATCCTTACCATGAATTCTTTGAAAAGTTATAATGCAGTTCTGATTATAATACAAGTTGCTCTTCCTCCAGAGAAGCATTCAGGATTCAGTTCTAAACAGTAATGTTTGGCAAAGGCACAATGTGAAACAGATAATATGTTGAATCGATATGTTCATTCATTGAACAATTCATTTATTGCTAGGGGTGGAGGGGAGTAATGTTTGCATTGTCCATCAATCCTGGACTGAATAGCCAAGTCATTGCACTGTATCTTTATTCTTCTAAAAATCCACTGCAGCTGTAACTGAGATTTTATGCTTACTAAAAATTGGAAGATATCCCATTGTCAGGTTACTATAATATAATAGACTACACTTATACTATTTTGATCTGTTATGACCAAAACATTCATAAGATTTTTTTAAAATAATATTTTTCAGTGAACTTTCAGTCAACAGTTTTTAAATACTGGCTACATCAGAAAAGAAAGAATTCTTAGGTAATGCTTGAACAAGTTTTTTTGCTAACTTGTTAAAATGATTTTCCAGCTCTCATGGATTTCTGCTATATGAATGTCTTTTATGCCTCTGTTGTCCCCAAAACTGGGCTCTTGCTTGGTGTCAAAGCCGATACTGGACACAAGGTGTGGAACAAAATTATACTTTTATTTTGGTACCAAGATATAAAGACCCTGGCTCAAAAGCTAACCAAGGGCCCCGATTACAATCTTACAGCAATTTTTAAGGAGTGGTCACATTCAGCCCTTTGCCCTTCCCCTAATGATGCATGCATAACAGATAATATTGATTGGTTATTTGGATATCAGCCCCCTACATAACTAAATGTCGCATCACCTGTGTTTCAACTCAGGTCATGGGTATCTTGCAAAGTGTCCAAGTTTCATGTACCAGCTTTGTGGTTTTGGGGGGTTTTCTTGTAAGCAAGATATTCTTGTCCTTATATCCTGGCTAGTGGTTTAAGGTGTTAACTTCTGCCTCACTAAGAATGTGCAGTTCCAACCTCTTTCCTATTGCAGAGTAGCTCAAGATAGCCCCCCACTCCCTGTGACCCCCCCTCCTTCCACAGAGAAAAGTAAAAACAGTTTTAAATCTTTGTCTGATGCAGCACCCCCCATCCCTGATCCCTTCTGTAGAGAGAGAGAAGACAGGAAGGAGCAAGGCTGCTTAAGGCAAAAAAATGAAGACAAGAGAAAATGTTTTATCAGAATTCATATTCCTCACTCTCATGTCCATTCCATCCATAACTGGGTCCCATCTCCACATATTACCCTTCCTCGGATCCCCAGGGCTTCTTCTGTACAAACATTCCATCATCTGATCCTTCACCTCCACAAGCAATTTCTAAAGGAGAACTAAATTAATTATAGTGGAATAGAACCGTGATTTAAATATGACTCTTTAATGAATGTCGAATGAGAAAACATATTTCTCTGCCTCTTTTGAAATTGTGACCATTAGAGTAGATTCACCAATATTGGGCAAGCCATTTGTATATAAATAGAGAGCAAGCCCCACCTCTTCTAGCACTGATGATGTTATTGGATTGGGTAATGAAATTACTACTGAATGAGTAGTCCTTAATGGGTCTAACTCTACATGGAGGAAAGTAAGCAGTTGGGTACCACAAGGTTCTGACTTAGGCCCAGTAGTCTTCAATATCTTCATAAATGACATAGATGAGGGAATAAAAGGGGAACTTACCAAATTTGGAGATGATACTAAGCTGGCAGGAGTAGCTAACACCCTAGAAGATAGGCTCAAGATCCAGATGGAACTTGACAGACTGGAACACTGGGCTATATCTAACAAAATGAAATTCAATGTAGAGAAAAGTAAAGTCCTACACTTAGGCAAGAAAAACCAAAAGAACACATATAGACTGGGTGAAACCAGGCTCAATAGCAGTAACTGTGAGAGGGATCTTGGAGTCTTAGTGGACAACCAGCTAAATATGAGCCAGCAGTGTGCAGCAGCAGCCAAAAAAGCTAATGAAATCCTAAATTGTCTTAACAGAGGGATACAATCAAGATCAAGGGAGGTACTAATACCTCTCTATAAAGCCTTAGCAACACCATACCTAGAGTACTGCATCCAGTTTTGGTCACCACATTATAAAAAAGATGTCGAGACTCTAGAAAAAGTGCAGAAAAGAGCAACCAGGATGATTAGGGGACTGGAGACTAAAACATATGAAGAACGGTTACAGGAACTGGGCATGGCTAGTCTAGTGAAGAGAAGGACCAGGGGAGACATGATAGCGGTCTTCCAATATTTGAGGGGCTGCCAAAGAGAGGAAGGGGTCAAGCTGTTCTCCAAAGCACCTGAAGACCAGACAAAGAATAATGGATGTAAACTGAACAAGGACAGATTTAACCTGGAAATAAGGATAAATTTTCTGACAGTGAGAACAGTCAACCCATGGAACAGAAGTTGCCTTTGGAAGTTGTGTAAGCTTCATCACTGGAAGCTTTCAAGAAGAGATTGGACTGCAATTTGTCAGAAATGGTGTACGATATCCTGCTTGGGCAGGAGGGTTGGACTAGATGACCATCAAGGTCCCTTCCAACTCTGTTAATCTGTAAATCTGAAATATCTGCAAGAAAACAATCAAGCTCTGAGAGCACCAATGACCCCCAATGACCAGATTCTTCTTTTCCAATGGTTTTAACACTCAGTCTGACAATGTAGACACTCCACATTATTGCTTGCAGCAGAGTTCGAATGACAAAGGAGAAGAAATCTTGAGCAGATATTTATTCTGCACAAATCAGAACAAATAAAATGTATATTAGAGGCAAGTTCTGTTTCAGTGCCTCCACATTTCTGATTGTTCTATCAGTCTTCATTTGCTGAAGATGAAGGACTGTAAAACAGTTGAAATGGAATAATATCTTCAGATAAAATATTTGTTATATTGTTTGAACCAGGTGCACTGGCAACATCTGAAACTTTTATGGTTTTGAAGATCCTCCATCAAATTCTCCAAATTAATTTTATTAATAATTTACAAACTTTACTAAAATAAACACTGTTAATTCACAAGAACTTTGAAATAAAAAAATTAGAGGCTCTCAGTTTACAAAATCAATGTCCTCATCTTTTAATTGATGAGATCGATATATCTTTTAAGATCTTAATTTGAATTCAATTTTTAAAAAATGAGTTAACATGTCATCTCAATGAATAGTGAAAAAGTATCATTTGTCTGCCTGATAATGATGGAATCAACTGAAAGGACTTTAGTAAACATTTGGTGGTTTCATGTTGGTTGGAAATTCCTATTATTGTGAACAATGTTTGTGGAAGATGCTGTTGCTAATGCACATGCCAAAATTTGAAATTAATCTACTTTTGAAGAAATCAAGACTTATGGTTTATGGATTGTTGCTAAAAATATTACGTTTTCATAGAAAAAAACTTGTATGTAAGATTCCAAAGCTTGGCTTAATGAAATATGATGAAACAGCTTGCAGCCTTTGAATTCACTTTTTATTGGCATAAAAACCTGAACAGCACCATTTCATATGGTTACGTTTCAGTTTGCTGTTTAAAAACAGGCTTGTAATAATTTTCACTCAGCTATAATTATTGAACTTTTAAGTTTTGTTTGTTTGCTTCCTTTATTTGTCCTTACATCATTGTTTTATTTGAAAAGCATTTGTTTTTCTTCTCTTTTGTAGTTGTATAAAAATGATAATAATAAAAAGGCTTGCAAAAGAGTTGCAATGAAGCATATTCAACTGAGGTTAGCTATAGACTTCACCGCAATCAGGAATGTTATTCATTCATGTATTCAGTGAATATCTTCCTTTCGTTTCATAGAGTAATTAAGGGGGTTAACAAAAGATATACCAAGCAAACTAAATGGTAAGAAAGGACAAGTGGTAGACACCTTATTATACCAGATTAAAACTGTATATTAAGGTTATCATTCACAATGGAGATTTTAGTACTGAAAATGTAAGAATGCCAAGAGATAGACTGGGTAACTTTTGTCATCTTTCCAACTTCATAATTCCATGCTTTTAAGGAAGAGTGTCGGGCCATGCCAATTACTATAATTTTGAAAGCACATGCTCTCCCTGAAGATTCAACAAAAGGGTTGCTACAGGACAGACAAAAGTATAAATATAATGATTAGAAAGACATTGAAACTTAGAAAAAGATATATAATTGAATTAAAGCCCATGTCACACTGAACCAACGGATGCAAAGAGGATGTAAAACGGACAAAAAACCTTGCCATCCGTTCGAAAATGCGATGTACTCACTACCTCCGTTTTGCTTCCTCTCTATCCGTCCAGCATCCGTTTATGGACGTTTCATCCGCTCCGAAAGTTTTGGGCTGCCTAAAACTTTTGCGCAGAAAATGTATCCAGTTCATCCGTTCTGCATCCGCTACGCATCTGCTATGCATCCGCTACGCATCCGCTACACATCCGTTATGCATCCGCTATATCCGCTAGGCATCCACTGCGCATCCGCGCAACTCGCATCTGCCCGGACGCAGGGAGCAAGCGGAACGGACGTAGAACGGATGCAGAACGGAAACAAAGCGTTTAAAATGGAAAAAACGTTAGCAGAGGGGACCTATCTCGGATATTAAGGATGTCTAGAGGATGCCGAGGATGCCTAAAGGATGTCTAGCGGAAAACTTATACTGCCTATAAAAAGGGGGAGTAACTCACCTGCATCTCACTTTCAGAACAGCAGCCCAGCGGTGCAGACCTCTGCAGCCTTCATCTGGCTCTTCCTCTTCCACAGCATCCAGTCATGTCCACCATGGATTGTAACAAAGTCCTTTCGGCAGCCACCATCGTTCTGCAACAGTGCGAAGCCATCTGCAGGCTCTGTGAACTCTACTGTGAGAAGAAAAGGAGCCACCCAAAAAGAGCCTGGATCCGAAGATGGTTCGCCAGAAGAGCGGAGGACGGACTGTACAACAAGCTGATGGTGGAGCTCAGGAGCGAAGACACTCAGGCGTTCCAGAACTTCATGAGGATGCCTCCAGCCATGTTTGACGAAGTTGTGCAGCGCCTGACACCCAGGTTGACCAAGGCAAACACCAGCTTCCGGCCCAGCCTGGAACCTGGGCTCAAGGTGGCACTCACTCTGCGCCACCTGGCCTCAGGGACCTCCTACAGGAGCATGCAGTACGGCTGGAGGGTGCCATCCAACACCATCAGCATTGTGGTCAGAGAAGTGGTGCAGGCCATCATCGAAGAATACAAGGAGGAGCTCCTCCAGTACCCCTCCACTGAAGAAGGATGGAAGAAAGTTGCAGAGCAGTGGTATCAGAACTTACCACACACTATTGGAGCCATAGATGGCAAGCACATGGCCTGCAAATCTCCAGCCAAGTCTGGGTCCACTCATTTCAACTCCAAGGGCTTCTTCAGCATCATCCTCTTCGCCATGGTCGATGCTGACTACAAGTTCATGTACATCGATGCTTCAGGCAACAGCTCATCTTCAGATGCCCAGGTATACAACGCCAGTCACCTCAAGGAGGAGCTGGAACGCAACCTCATCGTGGGCTTCCCAGATCCAGAACCCCTGCCCAACGACACACAAGATGTGCCCTACTTCATCGTGGGGGATGACGCCTTCTCCCTCACAACCTACCTCATGAAGCCCTACACCTCCAGACTCCTCACCCATGAAGAGAGGATCTTCAACTACAGGCTGTCCAGGGCAAGGCGGGTGGTGGAGAACGCCTTTGGCATCCTAGCCAACAGGTTCCAGGTACTTCTCACCACCATGCAGCATGGCCCAGAGACCGTGAGGAGGATCATGGAAGCTTGCTGCATCCTGCACAATCTCATGCGCACCCACTACCCAGTCTTGCAGAACAGGCTCGTGGACCTCCAACAAACCAATGGGGTCATGGAGCCTGGGGAATGGAGGCAAGGGCAAAACCTGATTGACACTGAGGATGTGCAAGGCCCCAACAGAGCCTCAAGTGAAGCAAAGAAGCAGCGCAACCTCCTGAGACAATGGTGCAACTCCCCAGCTGGAGCAGTGGAGTGGCAAGACAGGATGGTAGATGCTTAATGGATGCTTCCTTCAGCCTGTCTCATCACATGGATGAGATTGGGCCATGTATGTTTGGTTGGCCTACAATGAACAGGGCGTTTAATAAAGAGTTGTGTTTATGTTGACATGTGTGGATAATTATTACATTATTATTGATAATAAAGGGCCGTAGGTGTGGCACCTGGGAGGGTGGACCATCCCGTCCCACTATGCTTGCACTGGAGGTTTATCTATCCCACAGCTATTACCCATCCCACAGGTATCCCTGCCCATCCCACAGCTATCTCAACCCATCCCACAGCTTTCTTAACCCATCTCACAAGCATGCAAAGGCTTACAACATTTCTAAAAGTTTCCAGCAAGACTTTATTAAAAAAAAGAAATGAAGCAAGTGTTTGAATCAAAACTAGACTTTATTAACAACAAGCTATAAGACAAAAATGAGTCTCTGGCACTCCTCTTGGTCGCTCAGTCTCAGGGGTGAAGGGTGCAGGTGCTGTGGAGGTGGCTGGTGCTGGAGTGCTTGTCATCAGCTCCTCCAGAAGCAGAAGCAGCAGAAGCGCCAGCCCCAGAAGAGCGAGCCCGTGCTGCAGAAGCCCCAGCAGAACCAGAGTGAGGGCCAGGGGGCGGGATGGTAGCCCTGTCCCTCTTGCCAGGGCTGGCAGCAGATGGCTGAGGCTTGCTGTGCTTCCGCATGGTTGTGGGGTTGCTGGCTGGCAGGGAGGCTGGCAGGAACCAAGGCTGGCAGGAAGGCTGGCAGTGAGGCTGGCACCAAGGCAGGCACCAAGGCTGGAAGGGAGGCAGGCACCAAGGCTGGCAGGAAGGCTGGCACCAAGGCAGGCACCAAGGCTGGCAGGGAGGCAGGCACCAAGGCTGGCAGGAAGGCTTGCAGCAAGGCTGGAAGGGAGGCTTGCAGCAAGGCTGGAAGGAAGGCTGGCAGCAAGGCTGGCAGCAAGGCTGGCAGGCAGACATGCAGGCAGGGCAGGCAAGGCAGTCGATGTGTCTGGCAGCAGGTCTTTCCTCTGAATGGCGACCTGCTTCCGAGCTGCTTCCGTTATATCCGCGGGGCTGACGCAATGCATCCTCCCCGCATGTGCAATTAACGCCAGGCATCCATTAGGCTTCCGCTGTGCATCCGCTAGGCTTCTGCTGTGCATCCACTTCATCCGTTCGGCGTCCGCTGTGCATCCGCTGTATCCGTTCCGCGTCCGCTTTGCTGAGGCCCCCCGGAAGCCCAGTGGATGTGCCATCCGCTTCCATCCGCTTCCATCTGCTGGGCTTCCGTTCCGCATCCGCTTTGCATCCGCCCTGCGTCCTCCCCGCGTCCGTGTTATCCGCTCCGGTTATGCAAATTTGCCCCTTTTGAGAGCGGATAACAACGGATGGAACATTTTGCTCGTCCGCTGTGTCCTTTTTGCATCCATTGGCCAGTGTGACATGGGGTTTAGATATGAGATAATTAAAATTAAAGTTGAGAAAACCAAATGAAGGGAAAAATTGGGGAGAAAATGTTAAAATAGTAAGAAGATATGGAACAGAACACAAAGATGAATATGAAATTGAGTTTGTGTCTGTATGGAGAAGTTATACCCTGGGATCATGCTATTCTCAAAAAATGATGTTTTATTTGTATTATGTTTTCGTAAAAGCCCAAATAAAATTCATATTTTAAAAAAGGGGGTTGCTACTTGAGTAAATGATATTGTGCTGATTTGAACAAATGTTGCTGCTACTAATGAACACAGGGCAAAATCCTTCCATATAGAAACTTACAGGGAAACAAAAGAATAGCACAAAGCCACTTCAACCTGCTGAGAATATTGTGGTGAGAACTGGGTTGAATTCTAAAACAGGAAAACAGAAGACTTAAACAAAACCTAAAGAAGATAATGCCAATCAGTCCTAAGAAAACATTAAAACAGCAACAAATGTGTTGGCACTGTGGACATTAGAACATATTTGTGCATGAGCCAAAAGAAGCTTGATACCTATAGAGATGTTTTCCAATGCTTCATCATGGCCAGATGTTGGCTCTCAAGGGAAATGCCTCCAGCAGAATTCATTGGCTTCCTTCCCCAAAAGACAATGTCCAATGAATCTGGCCTATTGTAGCGCTATATTCATTGCAGAGTCACTGTTTTTCTGGGTTGCTGTACTGTGGTATGCATGTTCATTCACATACATATCATAGTTGTATTCCTATACAGGCTCAACAGCTGAATCTTGTGCAAAAGTGTAACATGCATATAACATACTTGTCTATGAAATATCAACGAAGAAGAACTACTTTGGAATTGGGGATGATATACTCATTCAAATTCAGACTTAACAGATTTTAATCTGTTTTTAATATGCATAATCAAAAATGTAAATTACAAATAGAAAACTATTTATATAATATTGAAGTATAATATTCTCTTCCAAATTTCCCTACAGAGAGTAATGGAAAAAGGTGATTTTTTTTAAGCAGCTAGCATTACAAAAGAAGTGCAAGGAAGTTCTAGAAATGGCAAAACAAGGGTTGCTCTAAATGAGAAAATCTCGAATGCCTGTGAACATACAGTAAGGGCAAAATGGATACAAATTAGGGAGATAGAAGAACTAATGTGTGTGCACTGATCATTAACCTTTGAAGATCTAGGGCAATGCAAAGCACATCTATTCTAGTTTAATCACAGTCAAATAGTGTGAATGCAGAATATAAAAGAGGCAAAGGCATCTCAAGTCATTTAAAAGACCTTGAAAGCATAATAGGATTGGAAGGGACCTTGGAGGTGTTCTACTCCATATTCTATCTCAAGCAGGAGACTTTTTACCATTCTGAACAAATAATTGCCCAGTCTCTTCTTGAAAACCTCCAGTGATGGAGCCTCAACATCTCTAAGACGAAAACCATTCCACTTATTAATTATTCTTCTAGTCAGAAATTTCTTTTTAATTCTAGATTGGCTCTCCAGTCCATTACTTCTTGTCCCATCCTTGAGTGCTCTGGAGAGTAAGTTGTAAATATAATAAATAATAACATAAATAATGTACATAAATAATAACATCTACTCTGTGACAGCCTCTCAAGTACTGGAATTAATCTGATTTGGTCATTATTATATACTAAATAGAATAGCATCATCTGATGATCACCGGAAGATCAAAAGGAGGCTTATTTGCTCTTAGAATTGCAGGATTTGATAAAAACTAAGTGGGACTGCTCAAAATCTATCTGATCATTCAATCACTGTCCTGAAAAGTAGCAACTGACATGTATAATGTGCTTGAGTATTAAAAATGCAAGAAAGAAGATCATACCAGTTATGGAGCCAGATTTGGATTCACTATCGCTGTATATCTGTCTAAAAACCTTGATTCTGTGTATTTTCAACAAAAACTGATCTCACAAAG
Organism: Laticauda colubrina; assembly: GCA_015471245.1. Lineage (NCBI taxonomy): Eukaryota > Metazoa > Chordata > Lepidosauria > Squamata > Elapidae > Laticauda > Laticauda colubrina. Next base: position 28,443,483 of record BLBF01000002.1, read on the forward strand.
CAAGTTCCAAAGCAATATATTCAAGGATAGAAAGCTAGGAGACAAAAATTATGAGAAGCCGTTTTGGGAACCAAGTGAATATTGGCTTAATCTTACAGCTGAGCACAACACTCACAAACATGAAAGTTGAGGCAAAAACATAATGACCCAAAGTCTTTCAGACTCACAGGTTTCAAAATAAAGAGTAGGAAAAAAAACCTCAATCAATTCAATGCTGGATTCCAAATGAAGCAGAGCATATAGATTACACAGTAATGATGGTGTAATGCAAGGAAATATCTGAGAATTTCCTGGCTACAAACTACATATTCATCCTGATTGTCTAAAACCCAACTAAATCCAAATCAGGAAGAGACAGATAGGTACAAAGCGTTAAGATGGAAACAAACATTATAAGCAGCAAATATTACAAATAATAAAAACAGATATCATGACCTGAAGTACCTTGTCAGTTTTAGAGGAGGGCAGGGTTTGTTTCTTTCCCACGAGGACATTGACTTTCCAAGTTTTGTTGTGAGCCTCTGCATTAAATACATATTTGTGCATATTACTACATTCAACCTAATCAATAAGTCATATAAGCCTCCTTTGGGTTAATCATTGTTGGACACTGATTCCCAAAGCTCTAATTCTCTGATTCTCAAAGCTCTGATTGAGGCTGTGGTTCTTGCTTCTTTTTTCTGAGGACAAAATGGCTTCCCAAGCCAAGGCATCAGGAAAATGTCAGTAGAAAATATAAGGGGAAATTACATACCAAGAGTGCATTGGCACAGTTCCTTGGTAACAGTAGCCTTGGCTGTTTGGTTTCTCTATGAAATGTTGCTTGAATCAGTGAGGCAAATGTTAAAGAAAGCAACCCAATGCTGGATCTGCTTTGGCAAAAGCTGGGCCATGATTAAAACAAGGAGGCATGGGTCTTCAGGTGACCATTTGCTCAGTTCTGGGATCTGAGAGGTAGCTGGGTATTTATTCAAGGATAAAATGCCAGCCCTCACATAAAACTGAAACCAGAACTTTTCTTTTTAGGTTTGATGGATAAAAAGCTTGAAACAAAATTTGGAACCTTGTTACTATATATGTTGACAGCAGCAAGAATCTGATATGGACAAAGATGGGAAAAGATACACTAATTCCCACCATCGAAGAACAGATGGTAAAAAGGATGTAGCTGGTGAAGATGGCAAAATAGACTGCTTTAGTTCAAGATAAGAACCTATCTAGTTTTGTTTCCCCTTGGAAATTGCTTCTTGACTTTGTGCTCGAAACTGGAGAGGGGAGAATGAAACTTTTGAGTTTAGATTTGGTTTTTAGAATGATTTTGTTATTATAGGAATGGCTTTAAATGTTTAGAAATGTAAAGCAAAAAGTTGAGGCTTTAACCTTTTTCCTGTATTCTTCTGCACTAAAAAAAATCAGTAGTTACTACTTTCTCTTCCTTTCCTTTCTTCTTTTCTTTAACTTTCCTGATTTTTGTTTTCTATTTGTATTTTATTTTACAATGAACTCTAGTAAAATCTTTTTTAAAGGATTAAAAGGCATGCTCTATGTAGCAGGGAGAGGACACTGAGCTATTTAAAATTCAGCCCCTCTTTAGTAGCAAAAAATCATCTGCTCCACACCATATGGCTTTTGTGGAAAAAAAAAATCATATTGCATAAAGAAGAGTGTATAGAAGGGCTGTCAATTTACAGTTTAAATAGGGCTCTTATGCATGGTCAAAATTGGGTAACAAGAGATTTCTCATATGTGTTCTGAATTATGTCTAACATATACCAAGGAGGGGGGGGGGCAATCATATTCTTTTGCTCCAGCCAGCTTTCTTGGGGGGGAAATGAGAAAACTATTCACAGTTTTAAACACAAACAAATGTAGTCAAATAGGTTGTTTGCAAAAATGAGACTTAAAACTGAAAGTGTGTGTAAAGTAAAACTTACAAAGAATAGAACATTTATTTGGGTGACACCATGGGTGTTTATTACTTCAACACTGTCAGTATGTAGGCTTCTATACAAAATACAACATAAATTTTATCCTACCCTGTAGGGTATGACAAGAAACAATAGGTGGAAGCTCATTAAAAAGAGATCCAACCTGGAACTAAGGAGAAATTTCCTGACAATTAATTAATGAAACAGCTTGCCTTCCAAAGTTGCGGGTGCTCCATCACTGAAGATTTTCAAGAAAGGATTGACCATCTGTTTGTTCGAGATGGTATAATGTCTTGAGATGTGGGTCTCTTCCAACCAGTGGTGGGATTCAAAAAATTTTACTACCGGTTCTGTGGGCATGGCTTGGTGGGTGTGGTGTGGCTTGGTGGGTGTGGCAGGGGAAGGATACTGTAAAATCTCCATTCCTTTCTCACCCCACTAACCTGTTTTCCAGCTCCATTCTCCTGTGCAGGACAACAAAAGAAGACCCAGCCAATCAGCTGGGACAGAGAATAGATGGGGGCGGGGCCAGTCAGAGGTGGTATTTGCTAGTTCTCTGAATTACTCAAAATTTCCGCTACTGGTTCTCCAGAACTGGTCAGAACCTGCTGAATAACACCTCTGCTTCCAAGTCTATGATTCTATTCCATTCTGTTCCATTCCATTCCATTCCAGTCCAGTCTATCCTATCCTATCCTACTCTATCCTATCCTTAGAATACTTAGAATCTTCCAATGTAGATTACAGTTCTCTGTGAAAGGAAGATGTCGAGTATTCAAATGGATTTAGAAAAGGCCAAAAATTAAAAGGAAGGATTGCTGATGCATGCTGGGTAATTGAGAAAGCAAAGAACATCAACAAGAAGTCAATATGTACTTCATTAACCATAGGAAGACCCTTGATCATGCTCATGATGCCAAGCTATGGAATGTCTTGGAAAAACAGAACATCTCAGTGATCTCATGAGAAACAAACAGGACATAAAAACACAATCCAAATGGAAACATGGCCCATTCCAGACTGACAAAGGAATAAAACAAGCCTGTACTCTTTCCTTACTTGTTCAGTCTATGTGTAGAATATATATTGACAGAGGCTGGATTGGAAGAAGATGGGTTTGTTTTTAAAACTGATGGCATGTAAGGAAATCAATAGTTAAATAAGTTTTTTTTAATTAAAAAATAATAGGCACCTTTGCTTTCAAGGGGGTGGGCTGGGAGGGTGGGGAAGGTTGAATTGATATTCTCCATGAATAATTCTAAACAATTTGAAACACAGAGCAAAAGACTTTATTCTGTTTGCACTTGGTCCAACACTTCAAGTTTTTAATGACACCCTTCTGTTCCTGCTGCTTCTGACTTAAGATCTCTCTTTCTCTCTCTCTCTGTTCAATAAAGAGTTTAGTTTTCCTTTGTGGTTAGCGTCACGCACAATCTCATCAAGCAGAATCTCATCAAAAGCCACTTCAAAGATTATCGCCCTCCCCTTTTTCTTACAACTGTAACATCATCTCTTATATTTTGGCAGTGCTACGATGCCATGGAAAATATCTGTGGATGACGGGGAGGGAATAATGCATTATAGAAGGAGAGGCATACAGTAACTTTCATGCCAATTATCTGTGACTGCAAGGCATTTCAAGGCCCGGGAGTGGTGGACAGAACTCCAGGAGAGCAACCAGAAGCCAGGGGCATTTCTGCTCCTAGTAGTAAAATTACAGCACATGGAGCCCTGGGCTTTACAATGTCAAGATTACCATATTTGGCATAGGAGCAACTGTTACGAAATGGCAACTATTTCTTAGTTTATATTTAAACACGCACATGTATACAGAGAGTAAATCGCAAAAATTAAATGGATTCCATTTTACTGCGGCTAACTCTCCTTTAGCCTTCAGTGTGGAATTTAGCCTTCTGCTGAAATTAATGTAGCAAATGGCATCCTTGTGTATATAAACCTTGAGTTTCCCAAGATCCCTTCTGATGAAGTATGTTTATGATTCTACAAAAATTACAAAATCCCTCCTCCGGCCCCATAACAGGTAAAAATGGGCATCCTTCAGAAAATGTTTCATTGTTTTAATTGTTGATAGGTTCTGTCAACACATGGGGCATAGGCCCGTATTCTTTGCAGTAACATCCACCCACCACAGTCCTTGATTCCCCAACATGCCTTGCTTCTCCTCTGTCATCCAAAAGTTGTAGCCTCCTGATTTAACAGAAGCATTTTTCTAGTTCAGCGGAGTAACCACTGTCTGTATTATACTTACATGAATTAATCCTTGCACCTATAGAGATTCCACCAGGGCTAGACTGCTGGGGGTTCGCAGGGGTTCGGGACAGCACCCAGCTAAGATTCTGGGCAGTTCAGAGAACCCCCAAATCCCACTCCTGGCTGGCCTCACCCACCCTGCCCCTCCCCTCCCCTCCTAGGAGTCCCCATGTGGCCTGTTTGGATGCAGGTAAGTGCAGGATGCGCGCAGAGGCTCAGGGAGGGCAAAAAACAGGCTCCCCAGAAGTTCGGGAAGGCTCAAAATGGATACATTTCCTGTTTCCAGAGAGCCTCCGGAGCCTGGGGAGGCCGTTTTCACTCTTCTAGAGGCTGGAGGAAAGCCTCCAGGGTCCGGGGAGGACAAAAATGTCCCCCTCCACTGTGGTGCAGGAGGCTAACTGGGCCACACCCACCATGGCCAAATCCATCTAGCAAACAGGTAGAAAACCCATTGCTAAAATTTTTGAAACCAACCCCTGGATTCAACCAAGTTTCAACCCAGGTTTTCAGGGACCGCCACTGTGGTTGCTACTGCACACTCGCTCCTCCTCTCACTGATCTACAATATTTTGCAGAAAAAGCCATGCAAAAAGAACTAATGAAAACCCCCAAATAGCTTTCATTTCATTTCAAAACTTTCTCTCCACAAAAACATTGAAAAAATCTCGTAATTCAGACACAGCCCTGCCTATTTTACATCACTACACAACTCAAGATGGCGCATAGACTTTCTCCAAATGGGAAATGGGGCCTCTGGCCACCAAAAAATGCCCAACTTCTGCTTTAAGTAATGCGTACATCCAGTTTGGTATCCATTTCCAGTACTGGTGTTGGGGTAGAAGAAAACTACATAATAAAACAATAACTTCCTTCTCACTTCTCATGTAAAGACCCTTCCCACACTCATTTAGACTACAGATAGACCTCAATTTACAACACATTTGAGCCCCAAATTTCCATTGCTAAGCAACACAATTGTTAAATGCGTTTTTATAACATTTTTCATCACAGTTGATAAATGAATCACTGCAGTTGTTAAATTAGTTGTTAAATGAATCATTTGTTCATTATCATTAGTTGTTAAACTAACAATCATTAGTTGTTAAATGATAAATGAATCACTGCAGTTGTTGTTAATCTGGCTTCACCATAGACTCTGTTTGTCAGATGGTCACAAAGGTGATCATATGACCTTGGGTAACTACAACCATCATAAATACATACAAGTTGCCAAGCATCCAAATTTTGATCATGTTACCATGAGGTTCGTCATCTGAAAAATGATCACAATGCCCTTTTTTCAGTGCTGTTATAACGTTGAATGGTCATTAAATGAATGATTGTAAATTGAGGATTACTTGTGCAGTTCCCAACCAGTATGGGAAGGCACCAAGGTGAAAAAAGACTGATAGGGCAATTCTATAATCACTGTTTTTAACGTTTTGTGCATAAGTTCTTGCGTGGTACATCAGCAGATCTTAAAGATCTGGTTGTTGAATCTCTATTCTCTGTACAGATCATAATATTCACCACTCTTTGAGGAGGAAAACAATTATCTTTTGTAACTACATACACTATACTTCATAATTGTGATTTTACAATCTGTGAGTGTTTCTGATTCACCCCACTTTGCCTCTTTTATGGAACCAGAAGTTTTTGAGCTGGATTGATGGGAGTTCTGCATGCAGTTCAGACATCCCAAATTATTTTCAAAAAACAGGAAAGTGGCACTGCCTAACCCCCACTGTGCCACACATATACGGTGGGATTATACTCCCTTAGAAACAAGAATCTTGTAAGAGTAAATTACAAAGCAGAAGAAAGCCTGGGGGACTTTGAATAGGGGTGGATCCCATTTATTCCATATGTGTGAAAAGTGGACATGGAACAAGATTATCCACAACCACCAAGTCAAGTCATCTTCATGTGTTACACCCATAAGCTTCCCTGATTGAAATCCCCATAAATTTCTTCTATCATTAATCAGCTTCTTTCATCTAGTACAGCTTGATTTCAAGCTGGGGTGCTTTTTCCTTTTCTTTCCAGCACACTGATCCCTGCAGGAAAAGAAACAGAAGACAATCTCTAAATTTTGTATATAAAATAACTTTTAATACACATGGCAAAAAATGTTATTTTCACAAAGAAAGATCCGTTCCTGATGACAAGGCACTGACCTTTCAACTTTCAAATTGCTAGAATATGTTGAAAACATAATAAATTTGATAAGGAATGTCCTGTATATTCTAAACATAGAATCGAATTCACAACACAAGAAAACCTGACCTCCCCATGGAAAGCAGGCAAATTTCACATGACATTTCTGGAAAATATATTTTATACACCGATAATTTTCAAAAATGCTTCAGTAACATTTTTAACCAAAACCTTGTGTGGGATGAGTGTGTTTGTGCTCTGCATGTGTCCCTTTGAATTAAGCAAAGAGTGTTTCTATTCAGGTAGTGTCTCCCTTTAGAAAACAACCTTTTATTTCAATGTTTCCAAACTTAGGTGACTTCCAGATGTGCACACCAATATCAAATCCCAGGATGATCAGCAACTGCCATGCTTGATAGTGTATACAGGATTTTGTAGAAAGAGTGATGTAGAGGACATCAAATCTTTGACCTTAGATTAAACCAAAGATTAGAGATCCTTGGTGCTTTCAGAGTTTAGTTGTTTTCTTGCAGACATTTCATTACCCGAAGTAGTGCTAGTGAGGGAGATACAAATATTTTCCTTTACTGGTTCTAAAAGATTCTTCGCCAAAGATTCTTCTGAAAGCTGAACAGCCATAGATGAAGAGGACAAGTCCTCATTGGCCAAGGGACAGGAAACAGAGAATAGGAAGGAGCTCCCTTAAGGCTAGGTCCCACTGGCCGACGGACGCAAAACGTATGCATAAAGGACACATCTGCTCCAAAAAGTAGCGAAAATTTGCATAAACAGAACGGCAAAGAACGGAAAAGAATGGAAAAGAATGGACGTGGGTAGTACGTAGCGGGTATGTTAAGTGGACGTTCATAGGAATCCTCGTGGATGACAGCAGATGGAAGTGCATGACACCTCCGAAGGGGTTCCGGGGGAGAATTGCGAAGCAGACACATAGCGGAAGGGGCGGATGCATAGCGGATGATGCGGATGCCTCACGGACACTTAAAGGAAGCAAAGTGGATGCCGCGTGGATGTATATTGGATGCAAAACGTTCACTGCGCATGCAGGGAGTATGAATTGCATCAGCTCCGCGGATATAAAAGGATGCAGCACGCATGCAGTCAGCATTCAGGGGAAAGACGTGCTGCCACATACATCTAGGAGGAACACCATGGTTTGTCAGTCAGGAAAAAAGATGAAGCCTATGCCTACTCGTTCCAGCCCCGGCAAGAAGGACAGAACCAGCATCCCACCCCCTGGCACTGACTCTGAACCTGCAGCTGCTGCTGCTGCAGCTGTGGTGGACCAGCCCCAAGGCCCTCAAAGCCCTGCTGCTGAAGGCCCTGCTGCTCAAGCCTCTGAAGGCCCTTCTGCTCAAGCCCCTGAAGGCCCTGCTGCTCAAGCCCCTGAAGGCCCTGCTGAAGCCCCTGCCAGAGGGAGGAAGAGGCAAGGGAAGGAGAAAGGATAGAGGAAACAGTATACCGTTTCCAAGGAGCATGAGGATGAGGTGCTAGAATGGCTGAGGGAGAACGAGTACCTCTGTAGAAAGGGCCACAGACTCTATCGCAACACCAAGAAGAAACAGGCATCTTGGAGAGAGAAGGTCAAGAGCCTGGGCTACACTGCAGATGTACTCCTTGGATGGTGGAAGCACATGCACACCTGGTATGGCAAGCTACACCTTAAGAAATCCGGGCAGGCCACTGTCAAGCTCACTGACTGGGAGATGTACGTCAAGGCCAAGTGCAGTTTCCTGGAGGGTGAGATCCGCCACCGAGGATCAGCCCCTCTGACACCTCTCTCTCTCAGACATCCCACACACAGCCAGTCCTCTTCCAGCCAGGAGCCAGCGAGCCTGTCCAGGCAGGTGTCTTCAGAGGGCCCCACGGCAGAGACCCCCCTGACAGCTGCACCCCCATGCCGGCGGACTTGGAGGATCCCCTGTCACAAATGGAGGAAGAAGCAGCAGCCACCAGAAGCCAACCCACCCCCATCCCCACCCCAGCTCCACAGGATGCAGGCAGAGAGGCAGACTGGAGGGCCAGAACCACAGTGTCCTGTTGGAGATCAGGGACACAATGAAGACCAGCACAGAACTTCTCTCCCAGCTGGTTTATTTGGACAGAGGATCCTCGGGCCACCACACCTTTATCACCTACATGAGCCACCCCCTCATGGACCTGCCCAAGGCCCAGTACCAGGTGATGAAGGAGAAGATAACAGCACTTCTGCACAATCCTCAAGGCCCAGCCGAAGCTGCTCCTACCCAGTCCAGGTCTGCTCCTCCACCACAGGCGATGTCACAGCCCTTCCACCTCACCTACCAAGGCTATGACTACCAGGACTTCCCACAGCAAAAACAGACCTTCTCAGTCCAGGCCCAAGTTCATTGCACACCACAGACTCCAGTCCTCACCCAGCTGCAGACCAGACAGCCCCACTACACTCCTCCTTCCTCCACCCCACAGCCCAGCCCGTCAACAGACAATCTGTCATCAGTCTTGGGCCTCACATCCCAGGTACTTGATGAAGGGCCTCTCAACCTCACGGGACTGAGTCAGCTCTTGGACAGCTTCCTGAACACACCATCCCCTGTTGTACTCTCGGGGCCAAGCACTCCAATGGTGCCTCAGACCAGCACTCAAGCCACAGCCACCTCCACAGTCCCTGCCCGTTTAACAGTTGAGACCATGGACATGACTCAGAGTGACTGAGAATAGTGTCAGAGACTGAGTTGTAATTGCTAAGTTTATCTTTGCTTAAGACACTTTCCTTGGTTCTTTTTGCTTTTTTAATAAAGTCATAAAGTTACCTAAGACACTTAATAAAGGTTATCTTTGCTTAACACACTTAATTCAGTTTACTTGGTTCATTTTGCTTTTTTAATAAAGTAATAAAGTTTACCTAAGACAGTTAATAAAGGTTATCTTTGCTTAAGACACTTGGTTTATTTTTTTACCTTAGTAAAGTGTTGGTGAAAACTTTTAACAAATGGTTAAAGCCCATGTCACACTGCACCAACGGATGGAAAGAGGATGTAAAAGGGAGAGAAACACTTGCCATCTGTTGGTTAACGCGATGCTTCCGTTTTGTACTCACTGCGTCCGTTTTTCTTCCTCTCTATCCGTCCAGCATCCGTCGACTGAGGTTCCATCCGCTCAAAAAGTTTTGAGCTGCTCAAAACTTTTTGAGTGGAAAATGTATCCAATGCGTCCATTCTGCATCCGCTACGCATACGGGGAACATCAATTCTGCATCCGTCATCATCTGTTACGCGTCTACTACATCTGCTAGGCATCTGCTGCACATCCGCGCAACTCAAATCCACTCCAGTGGTAAACGGACACAGGGAGGAAGCGGAACGGATGCACAGCATTAGTACCACGGACGGAGAAAGGATGAAAGTGGATGCAGCTCTCAAACAAAGCATTTAAAATGGAAAAAACGTTCGCAGAGGGGACCTATCTCGGATATTAAGGATGTCTAGAGGATTCCTAGAGGATGCAAAAGGACACAAAAGGGAAAACCTATATTGCCTATAAAAAGGGGGAACAACGCACCTGGATCTCACTTTCAGACCAGCAGCCCTGCTGTGCAGACGTCTGCAGCCTTCATCTGGATCTTGCTCTTCCACAGCATCCAGTCATGTCCACCATGGATCGTAACACAGTCATTTTGGTAGCCACCATGGTTCTGCAACAGTGCGAAGCCATCTACAGGCTCTTTCAACTCTACTACGGGAAGAAAAGGAGGCGGCCAAGAAATGTCTGGGTCCGAAGATGGATCGGGTGAAGAGTAGAGTATGGAATGTATAACAAGCTGATGGTGGAGCTGAGGAACGAAGATCCTCGTGCATTCCAGAACTTCATGAGGATACCGCCAGCCATGTTTGACGAAGTTGTGCAGCGCCTGACACCCAGGTTCACCAAGGCAAACACCAGCTTCCGGACCAGCCTAGAACCTGGGCTCAAGGTGGCACTCACTCTGCGCCACCTGGCCTCAGGGACCTCCTACAGGAGCATGCAGAATGGCTGGAGGGTGCCATCCAACACCATCAGCATTGTGGTCAGAGAAGT
>BLBF01000002.1:28454312-28478706 GCA_015471245.1 Laticauda colubrina
TCCTCTTCGCCATGGTCGATGCTGACTACAAGTTCATGTACATCGATACTTCAGGCAACGGCTCATCTTCAGATGCCCAGGTATACAATGCCAGTCATCTCAAGGAGGGGCTGGAATGGAACCTCATCATGGGCTTCCCAGATCTGGACCCCCTGCCCAACGACAAGAAAGATGTGCCCTACTTCATCGTGGGGGATGACGCCTTCTCCCTCAGAACCTACCTCATGAAGCCCTACACATCCAGATGCCTCACCCATGAAGAGAGGATCTTCAATTACAGGCTGTCCAGGGCAAGGCGGGTGGTGGAGAACAACTTTGGCATCCTGGCCAACAGGTTCCAGGTACTTCTCACCACCATGCAGCATTGCCCAGAGACCGTGAGGAACATCATGGAAGCTTGCTGCATCCTGCACAATCTCATGTGCCCCCGCTACCCAGTCTTGCAGAACAGGCTCCTGGACCTCCAACAAGGCAATGGGGACATGGAGCCTGGGGAATGGAGGCAAGGGCAAAATCTGATAGACACTGAGGATGTGCAAGGCCCCAACAAAGCCTCATGTGAAGGGAAGAAGCAGCACAACCTCCTGAAACACTGGTGCAACTCCCCAGCTGGAGCAGTGGAGTGGCAAGACAGGATGATAGATGATTAATGGATGCTTCCTTCAGCCTGTCTCATCACACTGATGAGATTGGGCCATGTATGTTGGGTGGGCCTACAATGAACAGGGCATTTAATAAAAAGTTGTGTTTATGTTGACATGTGTGGATGATTGATTACATTATTATTGATAATGAAGAGCCATATGTGTGGCAGCTGGGAGGGTGGACCATACAGTCCCACTATGCTTGCACTGGAGGTTTATCTATTCCACAGCTATCTTAACCCATCCCACAGGTATCCCTGCCCATCCCACAGATATTACCCATCCCAAAGGTATCCCTGCCCACCCCACTGCTATCTGAACCCATCCCACAAGCATGCAAAGGCTAAACCATTTCTAAAAGTTTCCACCAAGACTTTATTTACAAAAATAAATGAGGCAAGTGTGTGAAGCAAAGATAATCTTTATTAATAACAAGCTGTAAAAGAAAAACGACCCAAGTCAAGTGTCCAAATAAAGTCTACAGGTATCCACCCAGTCTCTGGCACTCTTCTCTGTCACTCAGAATTGTGCCCAGTCTCAGGGATGAAGGGTCCAGGTGCTGTGGAGGTGGCTGCTGCTGGAGTGCTGGTCTGAAGTGCCACTGGGGTGCCTCTCCCCGAGAGGACAACAGGGGACGGTGTGTTGAGGAAGCTCTCGGACAGCTGGCTCAGCCCTGTGATGTTGAGAGCTCCTTCCTCCATGTCATGGGGTGTCAGCCCCAATACCGACGACAAATGTACTGAAGCCGGGCTTGGCTGTGGGGTGGAGGAAGGAGCAGTGTAGTGGGGCTGTCTGGTCTGCAGCTGTGTGAGGACTGGCGGGGGTGGCATCGGTGACGTGGGTGGGATCGGTGGCATCGGTGGCGTGGGTGGGATCGGTGGCATCAGTGGGGTGGGTGGCATCAGTGGCATCAATTGAACCGATGGCAATGGTGTCGTCCGATGAACTTGTGCCTGGACTGGGAAGGGTTGCTGCCTGTGCTGCTGGACCTCCTGGTAGCCGAAGCCATGGTAGGTGAGGGCCTGTGGAAAGCCTTGGAATGGGAGGGACATCACCTGGGGTGGAGGAGCAGACCTGGACTGGGTGGGAACAGGTTCATCTGGATCTGGAGGGTTGTGAAGCAGATCGGTGATCCTGTCCTTCACCATCTGGTACTGGGGTTATGCCACGTCCGTGAGGGTCTGGTTCACATAGGTGAGGAAGGGCTTGCGGTTGGAGGATGAGGAGTTGGTGTGGACCAGCTGAGAGAGGATATCTATGCTGCTCCTGATGGCGTCTCTTATCTCCAGCAGGACAGTGTGGCTCTGCCCCTCCTGTCTGGCTCTCTGCCTTTCTGTTGAGGTGGGGGTGGATGCGGGTAGGACTGTGGTGGAAGTGCCGTCTCCTTTCTCCCACTGTGCCAGGGAGTCCTCCACGCGCTCCGCCATGGTTAGAACAGCTGTTCGCGGATTCTCTGTCATGGCACACTCCACAGACACCTGCCTGGAGACAAGAGCTGACTCTCGGCCGGAAGAGGACTGGCTCTCAGCAGGCTGCCTGAGAGAGAGGGTTGTGAGAGGGGCTGCTCCTCGGTGGTGGATCTCACCCTTGAGGAAGCTGCACTTGGCCATCACGTAGGTCTCTCTGTCCATCAGCTTGACCGCAGCCTGGCCAGATTTCTTGAGGTGCAGCTTCCCGTACCAGGTGTGCATGTGCTTCCACCAGCCGAGGAGCACCTCCGAAGTGTAGCCCAGGCTCTCCGCCTTCTCTCTCCAAGCAGCCTGCTTCCTTTTGGTGTCCCTGTAGAGCCTGTGTCCCTTCCGCCATAGATACTCATTCTCTCTCAGCCACTCCAGCACCTCATCCTCATGTTCCTCCTCGATGGAGTATTGCCTCCTCTCCCGTTCTCCCATATGCCTCTTCCTCCCTTTGGCAGGACCACATGGACCCTCATCAGAGGGAATTCCAGGTTGTAGGGGCTGCTCCTCCACACCACCTCCACCACCAGCAGCAGCAGCAGCAGCAGGACCAGGATCAGCAGCAGCAGCAACAGCAGGACCAGGAGCACGAGCAGGACCAGGAGCATGAGCAGGACCAGCAGGATGAGGAGCAGCTTTAGCAGAGTAAGCACCAGCAGAAGCACCACTGCCAGGAGCCACATCAGCAGATAAAGCACCAGCAGAAGCACCACCACCAGAAGCCACATCATCAGCTCCTCCAGAAGCAGAAGCAGCAGAAGCCCCAGCCCCAGAAGAGCGAGCCCGTGCTGCAGAAGCCTCAGCAGAAGCAGAGTGAGGGCCAGCGGGTGGGAGGGTGGCCCTGTCCCTCTTGCCAGGGCTGGCAGCAGATGGCTGAGGCTTTCTCTTCTTCTCCATGGTTGTGGGGTTGCTGGCTAGCAGACAGGCTGGCAGCAAGGCTGGCAGGCAGGCAGGCAGGCTGGCAGCAAGGCTGGCAGGCAGGCAGGCAGGCTGGCAGGCAGGCAGGCAGCAAGGCTGGCAGGCAAGCAGGCAGCAAGGCTGGCAGGCAGGCTGACAGGGAGGCAGGCAGGCAGGCAGGCAGGCAGCAAGGCTGGCAGGCAGGCAGGCAGGCAGCAAGGCTGGCAGGCAGGCTGGCAGAGAGGCTGGCAGGCAGCAAGCCTGGCAGGCATGCAGACAGGCAAGGCATGCAGGCAGTCAATGTGTCTGGAAGCAGGTCTTTCCTCTGAATGTTGAACTGCTTGGGAGCTGCTTCCCTTTATATCCGCGGGGCTGACGCAATGCATCCTCCCCACATGCGCAGTGAACGCTAGGCATCCGCTAGGCATCTACTTCATCCGCAAGGCTTCCGCTGTGCATCCGCTTCATCCGCTCGGCATCCGCTCGGCATCCGCTCTTTCCGTTCCGCGTCCGCTTTGCTGCGGTCCTCCGGAAGCCTTGCGGATGTGCCATCTGCTCCCATCCGCTTCCATCCGCTAGGCTTCTGTGGAGCATCCGTTTTCCATCCGCCCTGCGTCCTCCCCCCATCCGTTCCTTTCCGTTTTGTCCGCTCTATTTATGCAAATTTGGGGCACTTTTGAGAGCGGACAACAACAGATGGAACATTTTTCTCGTACGCTGCGTCCTTTTTACAAACGTTTTGCAGCCGTCGGCCAGTGTGACAGGGCCTTAAGCCTTTGCATGCTTGTGGGATAGATAAGGATAGTTGTGGGATAGATAAACCTCCGGTGCAAGCATAGTGGAACTGTATGGTCCACCATCCCAGCTGCCACACATATAGACCTTTACAACAATTATCCATAAAAATTATTCATAAAATATGAATAACAATTTATTCATTGATCAACACATTTCAAAATAAACAAAGCTCTTTATTAATGCCCTATTCATAGTAGGACCACTCAACATACATGGCACAATCTCATCAGTGTTATGCGACAGGCTCAAGGAAGCATTCATTAATCATCTATCATCCTGTCTTGCCACTCCACTGCTCCAACTGGGGAGTTGCACCAGTGTCTCAGGAGGTTGCACTGCTTCTTTCCTTCACGTGAAGCTCTGTTGGGACCTTGTACATCCACAGTGTCTGTCAGGTTACGTCCTTGCCTCCATTCACCAGGCTCCATGTCCCCATTGCCTTGTTGATGGTCCACAAGTCTGTTCTGCAACACTGGGTAGCGGGTGCGCATGATATTGTGCAGGATGCAGCAAGCTTCCACGATGCTCCTCACAGTCTGTGGGTGATGCTGCATGGTGGTGAGAAGTATCTGGAACTTGTTGGTAAGGATGCCAAAGGTGTTCTCCACCACCCGTCTTGCCCTGGACAGCCTGTAGTTGAAGATCCTCTCTTCACGGGTGAGGTATCTTGAACTGTACCGCTTCATGAGGTAGGTTCTGAGGGAGAAGGCGTCATCCCCCACGATGAAGCTTACCTGTTGCCTGAAGCATTGATGTAGATGGACTTGTAGTCAGCATCAACCATGGCAAAGAGGATGATACTGAAGAAGCCCTTGTAGTTAAAATAAGTGGACCCTTAGTTGGCTGGAGCTTTGCAGGCCACGTGCTTCCCATCTATGGCTCCAACAGTGTTGGGAAAAATTCCACCTCTGATACCACTCTTCTGCAAGTTTCCTCCAGCCTTGTTCAGTGGTGGGGCACTTGAGGAGCTCCTCCACGTATTCTTCGATGATGGCTTGCACCACTTCTCTGACCACTTTGCTGATGCTATTGTGTGGCACCCTCCACACATACTGCATGTTTCTGTATGTGGTTCCAGAGGCCAGGTGGCGCAGAGTCAGTGCCACCTTCAGTCCAGGGTCCAGGTTGGCATGGAAGTTGGTGCTAGGCTTGGTCAAACTGGGTCTCAGACGCTCTACAACTTCATCAAACATGGCTGGTGGCATCCTCATGAAGTGATGGAATGCACAAGGGTTTTCATTCCTCAGCTCCAGCATCAACTGGTCATAGAGTCCAAACTCCATTCTTCTCACGATCCATCCTCGGACCCACACAGCTCTTGGACGTCTCCTTCTTCTCCTTCTGTATGAAACAGTCTGAACAGGTTTTGGTTCTGGTGATGAATGAGCGCAGCTATCATACGGACTGTGTCATGATCCATGGTGGAGAACAATTGATGTTGTGGAAGACCAAGGGTGAAGAGGTTTGTACACCATGGCTGCTGGACTAATACTGAGATCCAGGTGATTTCCTCCCCCTTTTTATAGGAAATATCGGTAGTCCGCTAGGTGTCCTTCTACATACTCTAGACATACTGCAGACATCCTAAATATGAGATACATCCCAGATACAAACGTTTTGTCCATTTTGAATACTTTTCTACGAGATGCATCTGCTAACATCCTTTCTATTTCCGTGCTACTGACGCTGTGTAGACGTTCCATGTACCTTTCGTTTCCTCCCTCTTTCCATTTTCAGCTGCAGATGTGAGTTGAGGGGATGGCCAGAGGATGCAGAGAGGATACAGCAGACGTTTAACGGATGATAACGGACATAGAACGTTTGTTGCCCGTATATGTCACGGATGTACACTGTACGCGGCGGAAAGTTCATCCGTTCACAAAGTTTTGTGCAGCTCAAAACTTCTTGCGTGGATGAAATCGCAGTGGACAGATGCTCGAGGGATAGAGCATATGAAACACGTATGCAGTGAGTACGTGAGTACACAACGGATGCATAGTGTTTTCCAATGGATGGCAAGCTTTTTTTAACATTTTACATCCTCTTTGCATCCGTAAGTGCAGTGGGACAGGGGCTTAAGGTACTGTGTTTAGAAGCAGTAGTGGATTTTGTTGTTCTGCTTTGTAAAAGAGAAGGTTAAAGGCAGGTGTGACAAGAGTTTTACAGAACTGTAAAAATCCGAAAACAAGGGAAATGATTTAAAAAATAAACTATTTTCTTGTTACTCTCTTTTTCTCTAAAAAAAGAAAAATGTTTTTTTAATTAGAAGTTCTAAAATTTTATCCCCAATATGTTTCTTCCAGCTACATTTTTAAATTCTAGTTCAGACTCTGTGGGTATTCCATTTTGATTCCATAATTTCAACCTCTTGTTTGGCTGGAATCCATCTGCGATGTTACTCTTGAGCTGAGGGTGATGGTGGGATAAAATGAGGTGTCTTCCAAACCATCTGTTGTTTTGGACCCCAAGTTCTTAAATTGGCCCTGATCTCAGCTGGTTGGGATTTGCACAATTAACAACATGTGTACCTGCTGTGATCATTGATGACAATTACACACGTACCATCCTTACAACTTGATTATTGCAAGGAGCTGTTTGGAGGAACCGTAGAACTGGTGAATGCAATCCTTTCTAAAAGCCTTTTGTTAAGTAGGACTTCATACTGTTTTCTTTTCTTCCTTTGATTTCTGGCCTGGAAAACAGTTTGCTATATCCCAATGTCAAATATAGCTTCTTTCCCACGCAGTTTCTTGCATTTATGTAAAACCCAAGTGCAGGTTTGTGTTTCAAAGAGATGGACACAACATGGCTGTTTTTTGCACTGTGCAAATTGAGATTCATTGTAGAGGACATCTGAGAATCCCTGCAGCACACAGGAATTCAGTGGCAAACATATGGGTGGTGACTTAGTAAAGCGGGGGGGGGGGGGGAGAAATCAGTGCAGGAAAGGTCCCTGAGGGAAGTTTGTTGGAAAACCACCAGGGTAGATAATATGGCTTATATTTGCATGCCTGGCATCTGGCTTTCTTCTGCAAAAACTGAGCTATTTTTAGCATCCCAGTATTTTGCAAGCAAGGATTCTGTTTAGGGAGATATGCTCTGTAGATTAGATGTTTGCAGTAGAAGATGCAGGCCCTGTCTAGGAACTTTAGGAGGTTGGAATAGTAATGGCAGAGGATCACACCAAGGAGAAGATTTAATTGTTTTTAGAATTATAACAACAAAAAGCTAATACTGTTATTAGAAATGTGTGAGGATGTTGTTTGTTTACTTCACGTGCTCGCTTTGACAGCACATATACTAAAATTGGAACGATACAGAGAAGATTGGTATGGCCTCTGGGCAAGGATGACATGCAAATGACATGCTTCTTGTCTCAATAATCTGCTACATAGATAATCTGTATCTGCATTAGTTTCTGATCATTCTTGATTGAGCTGCCGAGGGTTTGGTCTGAAAAACCTCTTAAGTGTACAGAATCTGAATTCATTGGATTCAATTTGTTTATGTCATTCTTCAATTCAAAATAAAAGGGGAGGAACCAATGCAGTTGCACCCACCAAGCTAAAATTAATTTGAGGTGGAGGAAATCCTGTCTATGGAGCAGGAAGCAGAGTGGGGAATGGAAACAGCTGCTCTTGCACACTTCCAAAAATGTCCCGATAAGAAGATTTCTTTCTCAGAGGAATTATTGTTATTGTTTTAGATCTGTCAACTTTTGTGATTTTAGTCAGGTAGTGCAAGCTTGCATCAATTGGCACTGGGAAACTACATTCCTTAAAATATTTGGGGACTTCTAGATTTTCCAAGGCTGTTTTTTACTCTATTATCTATTATTTCATATATTTTTTGAAAAATTCAAAATACCAGCAGGGATGAATAAAGCCAACCTCTTGAATTTGCCAAGATTGAGAAACACTGCTCTTGTGATTCCTGTGCTGAGTAAAAGGTTGATATAGATGACCTTTAAGACTTCTTTCAGCTGTAAGTCTTTGTTTATTACTACTACAAGTACAATTTAATTGACCTTGCATGTATTTTGATTTTTAAAAACCCAATGAAATGAGAGATAATTGTGGAATAGTGTGGAAACATGAATTTCCTAAAAATAGCTTGTCCATCATTCTATCTTCAAGAAATGGAGAAATGTAAAACTTCCCAGAAAAAGACAATGGCAAACTATTTCTGTTATGCCCAGGGTTATTTTCATGAAGCGTTATACTAAAAAGTTCAGGTCTAACCATGTTCTCTTTTTCAACACATCTACCTTAATCTGAATGTAATATATCTTTGATAAATTGATCAAGGCAAGAAAATGTCCCACAGAAGAAGCTTCAGTAGGTTGAATGGGAGTTTTTCAGTATAGTTCACATGGTGAATTACCCCCAAAGCTACTGAATACCACAGGCACAGTGTGTGTCATTTTCAAGGATTGGATGAAAGAGCATAGGATATACAACAATGGTGGGATTCAAAATTTTTTACTACTGGTTCTGTGGGTGTGGCTTGGTGGGCATGGCCATGTGACTGGGTGGGTGTGGCTTTTTTTTTTTTTTTTGCTTTTTTGCAGCAACACCCCACCCATTTTTTGGGCCTTCTGGGCTTCAGAGGAGCCTCTGGGGGGGGGGCGTTTTGCTCCCATAAGGCTCCTCTACAGCTCAGGAAGAAAAAAAAAACAGAGCATAGGAGGGACATGCAGCACCCCTCCATGCTCCATTTTGAGAGCTTCCTGGCCTCAGAAGAGCCTCTGGGGGGGAAGGGGGCATTTTTGTCCCATAAGACTCCTCTGAGGCTCAGGAAGGCAAAAAATGGAGGAGGAGGGTTGAACCATTCATTTGCCTTCCTGGGCTGTTCTGTATAACTTGGAAGGTTCCAAGAAGTCTATTCTGATTGGCCAGGAAGGCCAGTAGTGGATTGGTTCATTAGGAACCAATCCAAGGAGCCGGTCAAAGGCGGCAAAGTTAAAACAACGTCATTGGCTACAAGCCGGCACGCAAGCCTCTATAAAAAGGGCTTCTGCGGCTTGAGCCAATGTTCCGTTACTGTTGCTGTTAACTAATAAAGAGTTATTCCTTGGAACCCAGTCTACCGCGCTTCTTTTCTGGACGGAACACTGGCAACAAAGGTGGGATCATCCTAAAGCGGAGACCGAGCACGCGGCGAGAGAACAAACTACGCTAGACGAGATGGCTGGTAGTAATGCACCACCCGCACCCTTCAACCCCAATGAAGAAGATTGGGAGTCTTATATCGATCGCTTCCTGATGTTTCTGGAGAGCAACGAAATGGAAGAAATTTCGGATCAGCGAAAGAGGGCTGTCTTTCTAACACATTGTGGGCCAGCCGTGTTCAAAATGGCAAAGGCATTGGCGAAGGCCAGAGATGTGAAACAGATTACCTGGTCTGAGCATAACCGAATGCTAAAGGCTCACTACGCACCAGTTGTCTCAAACCTCATCAAGAGACACGCGTTCTATAAAAGAGACCAGAGGGAAGACGAGACCATTGCTGATTTCGTGGCAGCTCTCCACCATCTGGGAGGAGCCTGCAAATTCCAGAATATGGATGAGGCCATGCAAGATCGTGTCGTGTTAGGTCTAAAGACTCTACTCTACAAAGTAAAC
This sequence comes from Laticauda colubrina, assembly GCA_015471245.1. Taxonomy (NCBI): domain Eukaryota; kingdom Metazoa; phylum Chordata; class Lepidosauria; order Squamata; family Elapidae; genus Laticauda; species Laticauda colubrina. The sequence continues at coordinate 28,463,733 of BLBF01000002.1, forward strand.
TCTTAAACAGACCTAACATAACAGTGGCAGAAGGAATCGTGGAAGCCACTGCTGCAGAAGCCGCAAGGAAATCAGCGGCCACAATTAAACTGATGAATGCCAGTACTGACACGATGACCTTACCAAGAGGGAAGAAGCAAGCTGCCACAACCACACACCATGAAGACCTAGAGGAATCATCAGACACGGAAGAAGATGACAATGAGGTCCATCGCCTTTACGCAAACCAAAAAAGGTGCAAAAGGAAAAGAAATTGGCGGGAATGCGCTGGCTGTGGAGGAAACCACCCCCGAGCCGAGTGCAGGTTCCTTGATGCCATCTGTTGGGCTTGCAAGAAGAGGGGACACATCGGAAGAGTCTGCTGAAATCGTAAGAACAGCAGTCCTAGCAGACACGGGAATTCCCTATCAAGAACTGACCTGAGGCAAGCTGATAGAAAATGGGAGCGCAGCAAGGGAACCAGCAACCGAGAAAAGACTCATCAGACTGTCACTATAGGAAGCGCACAGACGGAAAGCGGGAGAAAAGTCAAAATTGTTGTGACCATTGCAGGAAGCCCTTGTGAAATGGAGGTCGACTCAGGATCTTTCCTATCAATGGTGTCTTGGAACACAATCAGTCAGTTGGTTCCAAACATAAGACAAAAAGTACTCAAGAAACAAAAATTAATTCTCAAAGACTACCAGGGAAATAGGATTCCCGTGGTATGTCTGGGGCACTTCAAAGTCACTTAAAAACAACACGCCGAAGTCCTGCCACTAACTATAGTCGACCGAGACCATCCCAGCCTTCTGGGCAACGAATGGTTCGCACCATTGGGCATCGGGATGACCGGAGTAAACCGAATAGCCGCAAGCGATTTGGGAAGAAAACCTGCTGCACGAATTCCAGGATGTCTTCGACGGCACTCTAGGCAGGTACCGGGGGACCCCAATTTCCTTTAGCTTAGATCCTCAGATAGCACCAAGAAGGTTAAAAGCCAGATGAGTCCCCTTTGCATTAAAGCCCAAAATAGATGAGCAATTAAACAAATTGATTGCACAAGGGATCACAGAATCAATTGACCACGCTAGGTGGGAGACACCAATAGTAACACCTGTAAAACCTGACGGGTCTGTGCACATCTGTGGAGATTACAAGGCTACCCTGAACCATGTGCTACAGCAAAGTGCATACCCGGTACCAGTCGTGAAGCACTTACTACACTCACTTGGGGGAGGAAAATTTTTTGCGAAACTCGATTTGGCTCAGTCATATCAGCAATTCCCAATAACACCCGAGGCACAAACTATAGTAACTCATAGAGGGGCATTCAAATGTAACAGACTTCAATTCGGAGTGAGCGTTGCCCCAGGTGTCTTCCAAGGCCTCATGGAATGCCTATTAAACGGAATAAAAGGGGTCGTTCCATATTTTGATGACGTCCTAATTTCAGCGAAAAACACGACCCAATTAGAAGCAAGACTAAGAGAAGTGCTAACAAAATTTACAGAATCTGTCATAAAAGTAAAAAAGGAAAAATGCTGTCTGGCTACTGACCGCATCAAATTTTTAGGGTAATTAATTGACAAACAAGGTATTCACCCAACAGAAAAAAAAGTCAAAGCAATTAAAGACGCACCCAGGCCTAGAAATAAAACGGACTTACAGGCATTCTTAGGTCTGATCAATTTTTATAACGTATTCCTCCCCCACAAAGCAACGATAGCAGAACCATTGCACCGTTTGATGGATAAAAAAACTGTCTGGACTTGGGGTCACAAAGAACAAAAAGCATTTCAAAATATAAAAGACTTGTTAACCTCAGACACCGTTCTTATTCAGTTTAGTAATACACTTCCCTTGACGGTCACCCACAACGTCTCACTTTTCGGAGTCGGCACCATCCTGAGCCACCAATTACCTGACGGGAGAGAGGCACCCGTCACCTTTTACTCATAAACGCTCTCCAAAGCAGAACGCAACGATAGCCAGCTGGACAGAGAGGCCCTGCCAATCGTCGCTGGAGTTAAACGTTTTCACAAAAACCTCTATGTGAGGACATTTTCCATTGCAACTGACCATAAACCGTTACTGGGGATTTTGGCTGGGAACAAACCCATACCGAACATTCTATCTCCACGGATAACTAGGTGGTCAGAATTCCTGGCCGCCTATTCATATACCTTGCTACATCGACCCGGGAAACAGATCACCCATGCAGACGCTTTAAGCTGACCACTGTTACCAACAATAGAGGATGACCCAGCTCCAACCACAGCCACCCTACAACTTGAGACCTGCCCTGAACTCCCAATGTCTGCGAATGATGTCACCAGAGCCACGGTGAAAGACCCATTGACTGCCCGCGTTTTGACTTGGGTAGGTAAAGGCTGGCTGGAAAGCAAAAAAATTGAAGGTTTTAAACTTTTTCAGACTAGACAGACTGAACTGTCAATACAAGAGGGGTGTTTATTGTGGGGAGATCGAGTGGTAATTCCATCCAAACTGCAAGAAGAGGTGTTGGGTATGTTACATAAGGGCCACCCAGGCATAGTAAAAATGAAAAGCCTGGCCAGGAGCTATGTCTGGTGGCCTGGTATAGACAAGGATATTGAACGCTGGGTTGCAATATGCCACAAGTGTCAGAGAGCTAGACCCACACCACCGCAAGCTCCCATATGGGACTGGGAGACCCCATGAGGCCCTTGGTCTCGAATCCATATTGATTTTGCAGGACCAGCTAGGGGAAATATGTTTTTAATAGTCGTGGATGCATATTCAAATTGGTTGGAACTTATAGTAATGTCATCCACAACAACCGATGCTGTTATAAAACAGCTAAACAAAATGTTTGCAACTCATGGTTTACCTGATGTGCTAGTATCCGACAATGGGCCACAACTAATGGCTATACAATTTGAACAGTACTTAGCATCTTTGGGTATACGCCATGCACTAACCGCGCCAGCCCACCCGGCAGCAAATGGTAGGGCCGAGCGAATGGTCAGGTTTACAAAGGAAGGCCTAGAAAAAATGGATCATGGGGATGTCCAAGACAAGCTGAACCGCTTACTTACACTACAACACATCACTCCCAGTAGTACAACAAACAAGAGCCCGGCAGAATTAATTAATGGGGAGAAAACTCAGATCCCATTTAGATAGATTGAACCCAAATACACTTGTGAGAAACCCCCCGACTTGTCCAGCCGATACCGCACTTTTGAAATCGGCGACCTAGTCTATGCAAAGAATTTTACTAGGGACCCTCTTTGGCTTCCAGCCACAATCACACAAGTAAGAGGCCCCCGGTCCTACCAACTAACCGTGGATGATGGAAGAGAGTGGAAGCGGCACATAGACCAGCTTCATTCCTGAATATCGAGCGCAAAGCAACCGTGCAACCTCAAATAATAAAAATTGACGAAAACAAAACCAAGGAGCGGGAGGAAACACAAATAAATAAAAAAGGGTGTGAAAATGAACCATTAAAAGTAAATCCAGAACATCTAACCAACCAAAAAGAGCACTTACGGTTAGATGAAACCATCAGAGGAAGTCCGTGCAAAAGGGAAGCCCTCCTGGAAGAGGCCAGCCGGGCCAGCTCAACCAACCCAGTTGAACCAGGAGGGAGCGGCAAAACCACCGGCCTGAGCAACTCAAGCGGTAGCGGCAATGCTGACTCACCCTTTCAGGCGGTTCCATGAAGACAAACCGGAGACACAGCGATCCCGACCGAACCGCTTGAAGTCCTTGGCGAGAATGAGCCACGCAGGTCAACTAGGACCAGAAGAAGCCCCACCTACCTGCGTGACTACGTCACTCACATAGGACTGAACTAAAGGGGAAGGGGTGTTCTGTATAACTTGGAAGTTTCCAAGTAGTCTATCCTGATTGGCCAGGAAGGCCAGTAGTGGATTGGTTCATTAGGAACCAATCCAAGGAGCCGCTCAAAGGCAGCAAAGTTAAAACAATGTCATTGGCTACAAGCCAGCAGGCAAGCCTCTATAAAAAGGGCTGCTGCGGCTTGAGCCAATGTTCCGTTACTGTTGCTGTTAACTGATAAAGAGTTATTTGTTGGAACCCGGTCTACCGCACTTCTTTTTCGGACGGAACATGGGCCTCAGCAAGGAGAATCCTGGCAGAGCTGATCGCATGTGCAGCTGATTGTCGGGAGGGAAAAAAAAACAAAGAAATACCTGAGGTGAATGTCAGGCGGGCGGGGTAAAGTGAGCATCAGGCGGGATGGTGAGCAGATCAGGGGTGTGGCCAGCCAGAACTTACTCCTGGTTTGGCGACCCATGCCAAATTCTTGCTACCAGTCGCCTAATCTGATGCAAACCAGCTGAATACCACCACTGATATACAGTACTCATACCAAGTTTCTATAGGTAGAATTCAACTTAAAACCATTCATTTAGCCACTGCTTGAAATTACAATGACCCTGAAAAAAGTGATTTACGACTAGTTTTTGCACTTATGATGATTACAACATCCCCACAATAAAAATTCAGGTGCTTGGCAACCAGCATGTATTCATGACAGAGTCATATGATTGCTATTTGTGACCTTCCCAGCTGGCTCTTGGGAGAAACCAGATTTGCTTAACAAGGGGTCATGACTCGTTAAACATCTGCATTGATTCATTTAACAACTGTGGCAAAAATGTCATAAAATTGGGCATGACTCACTTTGTTTCGCAACCACAGTTCTGGTCCCAACTAAGTCAAGGACTACATACAGATCTCTACAGTGGGATATTGCTAAGCTTTGCTAGATGCTTCAGCTATAATCATGACCATCATTTGCCCTGATCAACCATTCTTCCCTTTATAAAAATGCCATTAACTGAATTTGTTGGTACTGATTTCTGGAAAGCAAATACAGGAATTGCTGCACCAAACAAGAATGTCAAATTAGCTGGAGCCGAATGCCAGCCTTTCCAAACCTGGGGCCAATCTATATCATTTCAGATTACCGCTGAAACAAACTCTTGTATGAAAAACAAACACTGTACTTGTCCACAGAGCTTTCATGGGAACATATAACTTAAAAAAATGATAAAATGAATAGCAAGTAACAAAGTTAAGAAGAATTTGTTATGCAAGGCTTATGTTCAACATATTTAAAAATGACTTGGATGTGGATTTAGAAAATATGATATGCAAACGTGCAGATGACAGGAACATTGGGAGATGGCAAAGACTTCAGAAGACATCATCAGGGTCAGGACAATCTTGACAAGCTGAAACATTGGCAGAAACCAGGAAGATGGATTTCAACAGCAACAATTGCTAAATGCTACTTGGGGTAGGAAAAAGGCAACAGATGTGGGATAGAACCTTCCTGCACATGCAAACAGGATGCGAATGTATCATAAACTGAACATGAGCCAACAATATGATGCAGCTTAGGATGGCATCCACTTTTTTTTATAGCTGCAGTCAAGATCAATAAACATTACCATTCCTCTCTATCCTGCACTATTTAAACCACACCTAGAGTATTGTGTCCAATTCTGGGCACTGTGTTTTAAAAAGATCATTAGCAAAGTGGACCATGTCCAGAGAAGAAGAACCAGGAAAGAACCTGGAAGGAATGGTTTGAGGGTCTGAGTATATTTAACTTAGAAGAAAACTTTGGAAGACAAGATAACATGTTCAAGTACTTGAAGTGACATCATGAAAAAGCCAAGGCAGAATTGTAGCATTGTTCCAGAAAAGAAATTGGATTTCAATTACAAGGAAGTAGGTTTTGTTTGGACATCAGGATGAACTTCCTAACAAATGAGAGTTGTTTACAGAATATGATAGAATATCAGAGTTGGAGACTTTCTAATCCAACTCTTTGCTCAAGCAGGAGGCCCTAAACCATTTCAGACAAGTAGCTGTCCAGTCTCTTCTTAAAAACCTCCAGTAATGGGAGTACACACAACTTCTGAAGGCAAGCCATTTTACTGGTTGATTGTTAGTTCTAGTTGAATAAGGAATCAGCCTACTTCAGGAAATGGTGAATCTCCCTCACTGAAGGGATTTAAATGATCTCTTGGATTCTGTAAGTAGTGGGATTCCACTCTGGGCAGAAAGATAAACTAGATTATCTTCCAGATCCCTTACAATGTTTATATTGTGCGATTCTACAACTTAGGATTGCATGAATAGTCCTGGATACAAAACAGGTCAGGTAGGTCTGCTCCAATGGATTTTTTTTCTGAATATTTCAAGATTTAAGAGATAGTACCTATTTAAAATGAATCAGAGTAAAGAGAATAAAATTGCATCAGACTGTATTAAGCATTTAAAATCTCTTCTCTGCCATGGATGCTTACTGAATAGATATCTTAACATAATTCAGGAACCAATGACTACATTCATACATAATGCTATTCCTGGTTTTTTAATCACTTTGTCGAGAAAAATAATATTGCCTGGTGGACCTATAACCAACCTTAAACCTTATTTGAACATAATGATAAGTCCAGTACAAACAAATCATACATTAAGGCATCATGTTATATGTGAACAAGAGGCAAACAGAAGAAAGTATGATGTTGCCCTATATGTCATGACATCATCAAACAAATGGCATGAATTATGTAATTTGTGCCAGCTGCATTATGTAAAGACAGAGTTTAGGACTGGCATAATTTCAGATCAGATCAAAGCCCCAGAATTTGTTTATTAATAAACATGTCTACCATGTAGAGAAGTTGATGTGAAAAATCTTCCTTTAAGCCTAATCTTTTCTCTGACATCTAGTTTCAATGTTCAAAGACATGTTCTGTCCATAAGAATCATAATTTATATTCCTTTACTCGCAGTATGACATACAGCATAGCAAGCAAAATGACAGTGGCTTTGCAGTTACAGCTCAATTTGCCCTTGATTTTTCATAGATGAAAAAGACCAAACAGAATATTACAGCTAATATGTAATTGGTAGCTCTCCCCCCCATATATATGGTATATATATATATATATATACCAACAAACAAACAAGAGCCCAATCTCACATCACCAGATAAGGAGATCAAAAGTTTGGAGTTATGTTAATATTATCACAACTGACATTCTAAAGACATTGTTTGAATAAGAAAAGAGTTAGCTGTTTAACAAAAGAGCTTGTTTGACAGTCAGCTGTCAAGGTTTAAAAGAGGTCCATTATATGATTGTTTCTTGCATTAAATTCTGGATTAAAATTACATTTAAATTTCACTTCCTTTACTTCATCCTGCTTTTGATTATGTTTAAGAATAGTTGATGGTCTTGTGAGTTGGACCTTTTAAAAATTGTAATATTTTGTGTACATGGACTGGAATTTTATATGAAATTGTGGGTTTGATCTTTGACCTCTGTTTACTATAATACTGATTTCTCTCTAATTTGATAGCATGGAGTCCCTACTAGTACAGTGGTTTATTGTAAACAAGCTGCTCACTTTACATAGCTATGTTTGGCGAGCTCTTAAGTGAAGAAGTATGCATGGTGTATACTTTGGATGTTGTAGTATACTATAGTAATAATAAAACCCACATAATAACTGTTCAGCTTCACAGGTAACATACACATTTGAAAAAAGTGATTGCATGCCTATTACGGGGGGAAAAAAACCCCAAAGTTCAGTGGGAGGTTACCTCCATGCAACTCTACACAGAACCCAGGATAATTTTATATTTTATTTTAGAGCCAGCTTGGCCTAGTGGTTAAAGCATCAGGGTAGAAACTGTGAGTTCTAGTCCCGCCTTAGGCCTCAAAGTTGGCTGAGAGACTTTGGCTGGTCACTATCTCTCAGCACAACTCAATCCACAGGATTGTTGTTGGGAGGGAAATAGGAGGCGGAAGGAATATTAGGTATGTTCGCTGTCTTGAGTTATTTATAAAAATAAGAAGTAAAATATATAAGTGTACCCCAATTAATTTGATGGGGACATCTCCCAGATAAATATATCCAGATTACAGGTTTAATCATCATTTTATGTTTTATTGCTTTTCATTATTCAGAATGTGAAAAATCTATAATTTCCGAATTTTATTACCAACCCTAATCTCTGTCACAATAGATTCATCATTCAAGACATGAAGATAATGTGTTTCAAATAGGTTGGACAAATGCAGAGAACACAAAAATGGAAAAAAATGGCTGTTATGATACGATTGTGGATTTTTGCTGTCTCTTCTCATTTATTGATTGTAAATCTTTTTGTAAGGTAATGCAAAATAGATTCCATTTAAAAATGAGGCTGTCTTGATTGGTTTGCAATTTGACACAGCTTTACACAGTTTAGACAGCAAATAGCTATAATATTTGTGTGAGGAATTTTTCTACTTTTCCTATTTGTAACCTCTGCAGCAGTAATATCATATGAACCATGAAGAATCTAACCAAACAGGTATTTCAAATTGATGTATATTGACATAGTCTAAATGTGTCCTTTTTTTGGTTTGCTTTGAATCATCTTTTACTTTAAAAAAAATAATCAACTTTTAAAATAAGTTTACTCCAATTTCTATTCTATTCTCCAGCCATCACATTTTTTTGCATTTATTACATGCATTCAAGTATTCATGGGAGAAAGCCCTTGCTATCCCATGCATAGCTCTACTGCTTAAATCATACCACATCGATGCATTTCCTTGCATTTGCTCTCTTTCCTCCTACTTCCCCTTCTAATTATGGTTATAAATATTTCTCAGTAGTAATACAAGTGCTTCCTGCTGAAGGAGCCATGAGTTTTTTCTCACGGTCAATGGGTTGAGATGCATTAAAAGAGACTGCCGCTATTATTATGGCTGGATGGCTTGTGTTTCTGGGACTCTTGCCCAGTAATAATAACCGAGCCTGGAGGAGAGCAAAGATTGGCTGCCAATCTCATTATTCAATCAAAGAGTTTTGCCTGGCAATATGGTCTCCCTGTGCCCCAATGTAAGCAAAGGGGAGCCACTTTGTAGCCATGGGATCTGGGCAGTATTAAAACATCCCAAGGCTCAAAGAAATGGCATTCTTTTCTAAATATTCCTGGCATTTTTTCTCTAAACCATTCCCTATAATTGTTCCCTAATTATAGCAAATTTCATAATGACAGAACTACCTCTTCCATTCTGCAGGCCCAGCACTATTTATTAAGCATCTGCTCCTATCTTCCTTGACCAAAGGCCAATGGACAATGCTGTCTAAATAAATTCCATATGTAGCCATTCAGGGATTCCTATTGTATCAAGTCTTCTTGGATTATATGACACCAAGACCTGATTTGATCGTAGTTTTATGAATTGTGGGCTGGCTTTGAACAACTCACCCTATCTTCTATAACTGTGTCAGCAATTCTTCACTCTCCTCCCACAGGTAGGAGATAAAGAAGCATAGCCAGCAGCACCAACAGGCTGAAGAACAGTTTCTACCCATGGGTTGTCAGACTTCTGAACAGAAAATAACTTCATGTCAACATAGTATGATAGACTTGTAGGGCCCGCGTGTTGTGCAACAAGATCACATAGTATAATAGGATTGGGTCTAAGTTAGGGACTTCTGTCCTCACTGTGAGTTGTGTTGGGGGGGTGCACAAAGGGAGGCTCAGCCAATCTCATTGTACATATGTTGTACTCTGACAATAAAGGTAATAATAAAAACATATTATACTAAACAGGAACGATCAGTGCTGCTGAAATGAACATTAAGAGGACTGTGAGGTTCTGCTTTACTTATATGACCCAAATATACTATTCATCAAAAGATTCCCCAAAGGAAGGAGTAAGGAACTGGGGCAGGCAGTTCGACAGCCTATCTGACCACTGGCAAATTCTGAATGAGTGGCTGAGGCAATGTTGGGGTCCCATATGTAGATACCATATAAGATAGAAGTCACTGCAATGCAGACGCATCACACTTGCTTTAACACAAGGTGTCCCCATTTTTCCAACCTGTGTTTGCAGCACTGCTCCCCTTTTAAAGGGCTCTGGCAGGAAAGCATATAACCCCCTTGGGACCACCACATTACAGCTATCTGAAATGAACCACTCCATTCCTTCAGCAGCTTGCTTTCAGCAGCACCCACCAGGAAAGGGTTACGGTTAAGGTCTTTCTAGCATGGATCTTTTTTGGAGATGCTTGCAAGACAAGACCAAGTGAGGCACTAATACCACTCTATAAAGCCTTAGTAAGACCACACCTAGAGTACGGCATCCAATTTTGTTCACCACATTATAAAAAAGATGCTGAGACTCTAGAAAAAGTGCAGAAAAGAGCAACCAGGACAATTAAGGGACTGGAGGCTAAAACATACAATGAATAGTTGCAGGAACTGGGCTTGGCTAGTCTAGCGAAGAGAAGGACCAGGGGAGACACGATAGCAGTCTTCAAATATTTGAGGGGCTGCCACAGAGAGGAAGGGGTGAAGCTATTTTCTCAAGCGCCTATAGGCCAGACAAGGAATAATGGATGGAGACTGAACAAGGAGAAATTCAACCTGGAAATAGAAATTTTCTGACAGTGAGAGCAATCAACTAATGGAACAGTTTGCCTTCAGAAGCGGTGGAAGCTTCATCACTGGAAACTTTCAAGAAGAGGCTGGACTGCTATCTCTCAAAAGTGGTGTAGGGTCTGCTTGAGGGGGTAGCTGGGACTAGATGACCAAAACGTCCCTTCCAACTCTGTTAATCTGTATCTGTACCCACCTATTTATCAGAAGTCAGACAGGTTTATCCTATGTAGCTATTCAAAGATTAGTAAAATTCACCTGCCAAAGCAAACATTTTCTGCTGCAGCAAAGCGCCTCGGCTCGCTTTGCTGGCATTCTTCTGCTTTCTTCCCGATTCGCGGCCCCTTCCAGTTCCTGATTCTCTTTTGGATCAACCCCACCCCATGTACAAACACCTGTTGTGAAAACATCCGGCTCACGGAGGCAAGAGCCCTTCCCGTCGCCAAGCGCTCCGGCCCCAGGAAGTTCACCTGGGCTTAAAAACCGGTTTCTTCGGCTCCCAGCGTCACTCGAGGCGTTCCTGTAGCGGAAGAGCCCGGAGAAGCGGAGGCGAAGTAGAGACTATGGGGTCGTCTGTCTTACTCCAAAACACCACTTTGGGAGGGAGGGCGAGCAGGCGCGAGTTTCTTTCCCAAGGCTGGTATTTTGCAAATGAACAGGTAAGGAGAAGAGAGGCTGATACCGAGGGCTTCTTCTTGCCCTCTCTAAGAAGGGACTTAGAGGAGCGTTTCTCAACCCCAGCAACTTTATGAGAGGTGGACTTCCAACTCCTAGAATTCCCCAGGCAACATACTGGGGAACTTGCTGGCTGGAGAAATCTGGGAGACTGGACTGGAGCCATCCCATATTTTGAAGCCCACCCACCTTAAAGTAGCCGAGGTTGAGAAACATTGCTTAGAACAGGGGTCCCCAAACTTGGCAACTTTTAAGACTTGTGGACTTCAACTCCCAGAATTCTGGAAGTTGAAGTCCTCAAGTCTTAAAAGTTGCCACGTTTGGAGATCTCTGGCTTAGGATCTACTCTGAAGTAAGGTCCATTAAAGTCCTCCGAGGTTTCTTCAAGTAAGGTGAGAACAGCCTCGGTGGAGGACAGGGTCTAAGCCAGGTGCGCTCCGCTTGGAACAGGTATCGAGTCGCCCTGGTCCAAGAAAGTCAGGACAAGCTATAAAGCTGCTGGAAACTGCACGGATGGGGAGACACCCCCACTCCCTGGAATGATTCTCCGTTTCTAAATAAGGTTCCTACTCATTGCTGCACTGCAGGAATTTAATCCCCAGGGATTAAAATGGGGTAATTTTACACTGCGCTGGCGTATCTCTTCAGATCACATTTTCTCCTTTTGTGATTTAGGACCATTGCTATGTGCTCAAATAAACACAGTATAATTTTTTACCAATCAGATCCTGTTCTTCGTTCCACCTCCCCATCCCATATTTTGAACATGTCTGGGTTTTAATTTCAAATTTGAATCCAGGCACCATTATAATTAAAGGAATAGAGTTTGCTTCTGTTGCTAAGCTTGTCTATTGGGGATTAAGCATCACCCTTTGTAGAAAAAGTCAACAATAACAAATTAAAAGTGATATATAACATGACAATTGACTGACATGCTTTTCAATCCAAATTTGCTGAAAATCATTAAGGTAAACAGTGAATTCTTTTGGGAGCTCCTTGAATTGGAGAATGTCAATTTTTAACCAACAACTGGGTAAATTATCATAGGGAAAATCTATCTGTTTATTGTTTTAACATTCCAGTTTAAGCATGGTTTTAAACATTATTTTTTAAGTGTGAGCTTTGGTGTTAATGAACGATTGTCATTTTAATGAGGGATAAGACACATCTTTTATGCTTGCTAATACTATAACTGGATTTAAATTTTCCAAGATGTCTTCCATAGCAAACTTTAGTCTTCCATAATACCGGAAAAGACCTTTTAGGGAAATGAATGTAAGCTTCTGCTGTTTATTGTTTTAACATTCCAGTTTAAGCATGATTTTAAAAATTACTTTTATTATGTTCCATTGTAATGATTGTCTTCAAGTGCGGAATAGAGGTAGGTAGGTTTGTTGTTACTGCATCTGTTGAGATTCAGTCATTTTGTGGATGCTGCATCAGTGGGGGGTTTTAAGAAGAGATTGGATTTCCATTTGTCTGAAATGGCATCAAGTGTCCTGCTAGAGCAGAGGTTGGACTAAAACAGTGGTCGCCAACTAGTGGGCTGGGGATCACTGGTGGTCCACGAGAAAATGGTGGTCTGCAGAGAAATGTCACCCCCAAAGCACCACCCAAAGCAATTAATCCAGGCTGCACAGGAACACAAGGCTTGCATCCCTTGCACTGAGAACAACACAAGGTAGTGAGAGGAGAGGGGAAAGGGCAGAAGGGGGAAAACTTGCCCCACATGCCTCACCTGGCCACCGGGCTGCTTCTTTCCCCTTCTTTCTTCTTCTGCTTTTGGCTGCACACAAGAAAAGCAGCAAAAGTCTTTCTGTCTCTCCCCCAAACTCTGCCAGTTTTTGGGGCCCTGCAAGGCATCTGCTCCAAGAGGCTGTGCCGGTGTGATAAGTCTCACAAAGACTCATTTCTGGTGGAGTTTGGGGGAGAAAAAGTAAGACTTCTGCTGCTTCTGCTGCTTTCCTTGCATGAAACCAAAAGTCTCTCTCTCTCTCTCCCCCTAAGAATGGAGCTGGAGACAGTGTCCTGCAATCCCAAATAAAGAATGATAAATTGGTAGGAAAACAGGATGAGGAATTTTCCTGCAGACTTTTTTGGGGATTTTCCCAGGTCCGCGGGATTTAAAATTATGAGTTTGGTGGTCCCTGAGGTCCAAAAGGTTGGCGACCCCCTGATCTAGAAGACCTCCCAGGTTCCTTCCAACTCTGTTATTCTATATTCTATATTTCTGATGGTCTAGAGAAGGCTGTTCAATGTCCACTTATCTTTTTAAGAGCCGATCTTTCTCTTTTGAAAATTCAGTGTTATTTCAGAAGAGGTTAAGCAGTTCTTAAAACAATGTATAGAAGTTTTAATCTACAATAATGTAACTTTGAATGTTGCTGCTTGGTCTTCTGGGGACTTTAGGCAGTGGCCCCCAGCCTTTTTGGGCATCAGGGATCAGTTGCACAAATAAAGATTTTGCCCTGGATCAGAGGGCACTGCCTGCACCCTGTGGATGGGGCTTTACCTGTTTACATAGCCCAGTTCCTGACATTCTGCAGACCAGTAACAGTCCATGGGTTGGGGGCTGGAGACCCCTGCCTTAAAGCACATTAAAAAAGACCAATCTATACTGTATAAAAGGTAAAGGTTCCCTTTGCACATCTGTGCTCGTTGTTTCTGGCTCTAGGAGTTGGTGCTCATCTCTGTTACAAAGCTGAAGAGCCAGTGCTGTCCGAGGTCATCTTTGTGGTCATATGGCCAGCATGACTAAATGCCAAAGGCGCATGGAACGCTGTTACCTTCCCACCAAAGTGGTCCGTATTTTTCTGCTTGCATTTTTCACATGCTTTCAAACTGCTAGGTTGGCAAAAGCTGGGACAAGTAACGGGAGCTCACTCCGTTACGCGGCACTAGAGATTTGAACCGCCGAGCTGCCGACCTTTCTGATCAACAAGCTCAGCATCTTAGTCAATGAGCCATTGTGTCTCTTCTATACTGCATATTAACCATGTTTACCTCTTTCCGTTATCTTAACTTACTGCGCCTGTGTATGGTTTGCCAATTGTACAGTGGCAGATACAAAAGCACTCCAGAGGATGAACATCATTGCCCAAAAGATCATTGGATGCCCTCTTCCCTCTTTGGAAGAACTTTATAGCCTTTCGAAAGTTCAAAACATTCTCAAAGATCCATCTTATCCTGGGAACCCTTTTTTTGAACTATTACCATCTGGCAGACGGTACAGAATAATAAAAACAAGGACATATAGGCTGAAAAACAGCTTCTATCCCAGGGCAGTAGCTCTTTTGAATTCTGCTGTATAGTGCAGCGTTGGTGTGGTGTTAGGGATTTTTGGTTCAATGTGTGGAGGGTGAAGGATGTGTGTTTGTGTTTGTTTTCATGGTCATGATGTGCACTGAAGATGGTGTTTGATTTCATTGTACGAGGTGCAATGACAATAAAGTAAACTAATTAACTTTTTTTTTAAAAAAATATTGGTTTTTAAGATGAACTTAGACAAACAAAACAAAAACATCAAGCCATCTTCTATATATATATATATATGTTATATGTTTTCTTAGGTTTTCGCGGGTACTTACATGTGTGCTGTTTAGCTTCCTTCGGGTATTATCCCACGTCATTGTAGTTCTGTTAAAGTTGTAGCAACATTTCAACAGAATCTCATCTGCCATCTTCAGGCTTCTGTATGGATATGGGTCTTACAGCTCCTAGTTTTAAATTTGAGGCTGGTCCATTCTGATTGGTTGGGAGCCTGGACCTGTTTCATTGGACTTGGAGTTTGATTGATTGGTGTTCCTGGTTTCTTCTGTCTGTTTTGTGGCTTTGATTGGCTGG
>BLBF01000002.1:28503706-28572694 GCA_015471245.1 Laticauda colubrina
TCCTCTTCGCCATGGTCGATGCTGACTACAAGTTCATGTACATCGATGCTTCAGGCAATGGGTCATCTTCAGATGGCCAGGTATACAACGCAAGTGACCTCAAGGGTGGGCTGAAATGCAACCTCATGGTGGGCTTCGCAGATCCAGACCCCCTGCCCAACGACACGCAAGATGTGCCCGACTTCATCGTGGGGGATGATGCCTTCTCCCTCACAACCTACCTCATGAAGCCCTACACCTCCAAATACCTCACCCGTGAAGAGAGGATCTTCAACTACAGGCTGTCCAGGGCAAGGCGGGTGGTGGAGAACGCCTTTGGCATCCTGGCCAACAGGTTCCAGGTACTTTTCACCACCATGCAGCATGGCCCAGAGACCGTGAGGAGGATCATGGAAGCTTGCTGCATCCTGCATAATCTCATGCGCACCCGCTACCCAGTCTTGCAGAACAGGCTCGTGAACCTCCAGCAAGGCAATGGGGACATGGAGCCTGGGGAATGGAGGTAAGGGCGAAACCTGATAGACACTGAGGATGTGCAAGGCCCCAACAGAGTCTCACGTGAAGGGAAGAAGCAGCACAATCTCCTGAATACTGGTGCAACTCCCCAGCTGGAGCGGTGGAGTGGCAAGACAGGATGAGAGATGCTTAATGGATGCTTCCTTCAGCCTGTCTCATCACACTGATGAGATTGTGCCATGTATGTTGAGTGGCCCTACAATGATCAGGGCATTTAATAAAGAGTTGTGTTTGTGTTGACATGTGTGGATGATTATTACATTATTATTGATAATAAAGGGCCATAGGTGTGGCACCTGGGAGGGTGGACCATCCTGTCCCACTATGCTTGCACTGGAGGTTTATCTATCCCACAGCTATTACTCATCCCAAAGGTATCCCTGCCCATCCCACTGCTATCTTAACCCATCCCACAAGCATGCAAAGGCTTAAACCATTTCTAAAAGTTTCCAGCAAGACTTTATTAAAAAAAAAAATGAAGCAAGTGTGTGAATCAAAAATAGACTTTATTAACAACAAGCTATAAAACAAAAATGAGTCTCTGGCACTCCTCTTGGTCGCTCAGTCTCAGGGGTGAAGGGTCCAGGTGCTGTGGAGGTGGCTGGTGCTGGAGTGCTTGTCATCAGCTCCTTCAGAAGCAGAAGCAGCAGAAGCACCAGCCCCAGAAGAGCAAGCCCATGCTGCAGAAGCCCCAGCAGAACCAGAGTGAGGGCCAGGGGGTGGGATGGTAGCCTTGTCCCTCTTGCAAGGGCTGACAGCAGATGGCTGAGGTTTGCTGTGCTTCTGCATGGTTGTGGGGTTGCTGGCTGGCAGGGAGGCTGGCAGGAACCAAGGCTGGCAGGAAGGCTGGCAGGGAGGCAGGCACCAAGGTTGGCAGGAAGGCTGGCAGGCAGGCACCAAGGCAGGCAGGCAGGCACCAAGGCTGGCAGGAAGGCTGGCACCAAGGCTGGCAGGAAGGCTTGCAGGGAGGCAGGCACCAAGGCTGGCAGGAAGGCTGGCAGGGAGGCAGGCAGCAAGGCTGGCAGGCAGACATGAACCAAGGCTGGCAGGAAAGCAGGCAGCAAGGCTGGCAGGCAGACTGGCTGGCAGCAAGGCTGGCAGGCAGGCAGCCAGCAAGGCTGGCAGGGAGGCTGGCAGCAAGGCTGGCAGCAAGGCTTGCAGGCAGGCATGCAAGCAGGGCAGGCAAGGCTGTCAATCTGTCCGGCAGCAGGTCTTTCCTCTGAATGGTGACCTGCTTCCAAGCTGCTTCCCTTTATATCTGCAGGGCTTACGCAATGCATCCTCCCCGCATGCGCAATTAACACTCGGCATCCGTTAGGCTTCCTCTCTGCATCCGCTAGGCTTCCGCTCTGCATCCGCTTCATCTGCTGTGCATACGCTGTGCATCCGCTGTATCCGTTCCGCATCCGCTTTGCTGCGCCCCCCCCGGAAGCCTAGCGGATGTGCCATCCGCTCCCATCCGCTTCCATCCGCTGGGCTTCCATTCCGCATCCACTTTCCATCTGCCCTGCGTCCTCCCCCCGTCCATATTATCTGCTCTGGTTGTGCAAATTTTTGCCCCTTTTGAGAGTGGATAACAACGGATGGAACATTTTGCTCATCCGTTGTGTCTGTTTTGCATCCGTTGGGCAGTGTGACAGGGCCTTTACATCTTTGATTATTTAATGTTTGATAAGATGAAGTTGAATTTAAATTTAAATATTGTCCAGTTTTACTTACTTCCTTATTGTACTGAAGCTCCCCAGGACAGCCTTTGCTTCTTCTGCTCCAGGCCACCTATTTTAGATACCTCTACAGTATTTTATTACTTCCTAGTCCTGATTATGACCATGTTGGGAGCATCTGCTTGACTAGGGTGGAAAGTAGGGTCCTTGGAGAAACTTTTCATTAAACTCAACAAGGTTGATTATAAATAAATGTTGTTAGTCCTGACAGTAGTTGTTCTGTTTATTATGCAGTTATAATTAAGCATTGCACAGACATAGAATAAAATGGCAATTAATGCAATAACATATTACAATTGATGATCACATCATACAGAATTATAATATTAGAAACATCTATACCATAAAATCCATGACATGTATTAACATCTGTACATTTAAAATAACAGGCAAGAATTTATATATTAATTGATTAAAAAAAACTTCATCAAGGGGGCTCATGAAGAATAAATATTTTAGTGTCTTTGAACCTTTAAGGACGTGACTTCAACTGTAATCTTGGTTGGAGTCAATTCCAGGGATCCAGAAGCAAGTAAGAAAAGATAACTATGATGTGGTTGATCCAGATGGTAGAACTACATGAACTTGACTGGTAATTATGTCAAGAACATAGGTCAAAAGAACAGTAATAGGTGCAGCATGTGAAATTTTTGTGTTACTTTTGAGAAGCCACAACTACTCATCACTTCTTCCTCTTTAAATGAAACAATTTTGGGTGCTTTTTCCTGCCCAAATTTCCCATCTTCATGGAAACCTCATCTTCTGTGAAGTATTCCCCTTTTGCACAAATTGCAAGAAATGACTTTGGACAAGCTGGGGCTCTCCGGATATATTGGTGTTACAAATCTCCTAGGCAATGCTATGTTAGAGAAAGCTGATTTTTGAGTTCCTATGCAAATAAGAAGCAGATAATACAGCCTATGGAATAGTCTCTGTAGATTGTAGACTAGATTGCACTAATCCTGGAATACATAGTTGATTAATGGAATGTACAGAGAATTTATTTTTCAACTGATCAGGTTCTTCTTAGGTGCTTCTCATAGTTTGAAGCCATAGTCTGTGTTGATTTATTTATGTAAGTATCTCTGCCACAGAGGTTTTTAACAATGTGGCTGCATTCCATTAACATTAGCAATATCATGACAAAGAGAATGAGTATTAGGAGGATTTGCATAAGCACATAAATACTTTATAGAATTCTGCCACACCTCTGCATTTTCCTCCCCCTTTCAAAAAGTCCCATTAATATTTCTGTGCAGTCTTTTGTACCCCAGGTATTCTCCATGGGTTGACTCTGGAAGCACAGGGTTTTAAACTCAAAAGAAAGAAGATATTTTTCTGTTTAAAGAATCCTAATTTAATGTTCACATTTTGTTTACAAATACAATCTTGAAAAAATAAACAATAAATCTTTTAGGTCATTTCTATTAACATTTACAAAATTGCTACATAATAATGATTTCCTCATTTTTTTTTTAAAAAAAAATCAAGATTATTTGGGAAGTGTTGTGGTCTGCTGGCAGCCTGTGGAGACAGCAGTAGAATGGGACAGTGGGGAAGAACATGGGCCAATCTGGGAGTCTGGGGAGGATCCTGCATCTGATACAGAGATGGGGCCAGGACCATCTGGGAGTTATGTGCTGACTCCGGAGCCTCCAGAATCTGACAGCAGCGAGGCAGAAGAACAAGGGGACCCTGTTACCAGTGCGTGTATGCACAAAGCTGCCAGAAGGCAAGAGCAGCTAAGACAAAAGGGGCAACTCGGGAGTAAGGCTTGGAGGTGATTGTTTCTCCCATGATATAAAGGAAGTGCAAAGGGACAGGAACCTTGCAGGAAGTAACATTGTTCGCTCTGTTCGGATTAAACCTTGAAAGCTCTGTGTGGACTTTGTATTTGGTTTGGCTGTTTACAGTTAATTTGGCACTTTAGTTGTTGGCAGCAATTCAAAGGAGATAAAGGTGGGTGCTTATCTCGAGGGATTGTTTGGGACTCATTATGGGCTGGGAATGAACATAATTCCCAGCACTGAAATAAAAAGAGAGTTGTTTGGACTAAGTGTGTGCTTAATTACTATCCCAGGAAGCCTTGGTCAGAACAGGAAGGGAGTCTTATGTATAGTATAGAAATAAAATGATTATCTAAATGGATTTCTCTTTGACATAGATTTAATAATAATTTACCAGAAAATATAACAAGATCAATATAAATATAAAATAAAATATAAATAAATATAAGAGTTATTAATGTATATGTGATATATGAAGTTGCTCATACCAATTTAACATCTCATTTTGTTTTATCTTTTTGTTTGGGTTGCAAATTAATTCAACAGTGCAATTATTTATTGGACAGGTGTTTATTATCTTTTATTGTGCATTGTTTTAAATGCAATAACAGAAAAAATGTTTATTTAAATGTGTTTCAAGGTGGAACAGTGATGCTTGTTGGAATGTTTCTACTGGTGACTTTTGCTCCTCATATTACCCAAAAAGTCACAGCAAGGACGATACAGACCGATTTAGTTAGTTGGCAGTTCTTGATTTATATGGTGAGTAGAAAATTCTTAATTCAGTATATAGAAGCATGACCTGTAACCAATTTTTACACCGTACAGTAATCTGTTCCTGTTCAGGCTTCAAGTCAGTTTTGCCTTTTTTTTTCTTGATTATTTCACCCTGTTTCCCCTCCTCTCCTATTTCTGTCTCTCCCACCTGAGGGCCTTTGATTGCGGATGGGGCCATTTTGGATGCATAAATTTGTTGAGGAGTCAAAAGCTGTGTCAGGTGGTGCTCCATTCAAAGTCCAAGAAAAAAAAATGCTTACACTCCATTATATAGAAAAAATATATCTTTTACTGGAAATCAAGTGGTAGCATCATAACAATTCTGAATCTGAGGAATTGCATGCGAAAAACACATATACAAAGTGATGGTAACATTCCCACCCACAGTAGTTCAAATTGTTCCTCCAATTGAAGTTGTGTATAATGTCATGTGGGGCATCTTCAGGTGGTGATGCAAACATCTGCCTGTTGACCTTGGCTATTTAGATAAAGAGTTGCGACTGCGCAGTAAGCAAACAAGAAAGCAAGCAAGTAAGCATAAACAATAAAATGTTATACAGTTCATTCTCTAAACCTCCGGCACATTTCCCCCACAAAGCCTAATTATTTCACTACCACCCGTTACTATGGTAGCCAAAAGATGCGAAGCAAAGGAATCTTGAAGTCTGACAATTGTTTCTCTCATAACACATTCTCTAAAATAAGGATGTTGATACAGGCAGTCCTCATCTTACAACAGTTCATTTAGTGACTATTCAAAGTTACAATGGTACTGAGAAAGGGGACTTAGGACCATTTTTCACACCTACGACCATTGCAGCATTCCCATGGTCATGTGATCAAAATTCAGATGCTTGGCAACGGAGTCAAATTCATGACAATTGCAATGTCCTCGAGTCATGCAACTTTCTAACAAGCAAGTCAACGGGGAACCCAGACTCACTTAAGAACCGTGTTTCTAACTTAACCATTGTAATGGTTTATTAACAAATGTGGCAAGAAAGGTTGTAAAATTGGGCAGAACTCACTTCACAAATATCTCACTTAGCGACATACATTTTCAGCTAAATTGTGGTTGTAAGTTATGGATGAACTGTGTTTACTTACTTGGGCAGCTATTCTATGCACATTCCTTGGGTGCAATATAAAGAATTGTTGAGTACTTCTCTGTGAGAAACAACCCAGCTTATAAAGAAAAAGCTAGTCTATTTTCACCAAGATTCAATGACAGATAAAGGTTAGTGAAACAAAGATAATATTTATATCTTTGTGTAGGTTCAGGTTCATTTGCCAGACTAGTGACAAATCATGTGACTATTTATTTGAAATTCTCAAGGATTGAGAATAATGAAAGATTTGTTTGGACAATTAAAGCACAAAGCACCAGGGAGCAGGCCAAGAAACAATGGTTGGGAACTAATCAAAGAGAGAAGCAACATGGAATTAAGGAGAAACCTCCTAACAGTAAGGACAGTTAACCAGTGGAACAGCTTGCCTCCAGAAATCCTGGGCGCTCCATCACTGGAGGTTTTAAAGAAGAGACTGGACGGGCACTTGTCTGAGATTGTATAAGTTCTCCAGCTTGAGCAAGGGGCTGGACTAGAACACCTCCAGGGTCCCTTCCAGCTCTATTCTGTTCAAACCCATTCAATCTGATGAATCGCTAAATATAAGGTTTTTTTTACATTTGCATTTTGCTGAGAATTATATTTTTTTTAAGAAAAAAAGCTTTTTTTATCACTCATGATCAAGCTACCATGTGTTTCCAATCTCAAAATGGGGGTGGAAGCTCTCCTACTGATATTCGGTAAGCTCAAGTAAGATGCCAGATCCACAAGAAGGGAACAAAAAAGCAGTTTCAGGAGCTGCATGTTAGTGCAAGTATGAAGTGGATAAAGACATTTGCAACACTTCTACCAAGGCCAACTGTAGGTTCTGGTTTAATGAGCTCTATGAATTATATTAATGTGAGTGAAAATGTACCATGGTGAGTAGCATGTTGGTTAAATCTGGAAAGGAGAAAGAGCATTTTCACAGGAGAGAAGAAACAGATTCGTCTAATCTGTAGTATGATTAAAATATTTAATACAGCATGGAGCAAAAGTTTTTTGTTCTCTTTGTGTTTCTTCCGAATTGTCAGTGAAAATGTGCCTTGACAAAATTTTTCACTTTTCTACCCTCTAGACCAGGGGTCACCAACCTTTTGGACCTCAGGGACGACCAAACTCATAATTTTAAATCCCGTGGACCAGGGACCCTGGGAAAATCCCCAAAAAAGTCTGCAGGAGAATTCCCCAGCCCATTTGACTACCAATCAATCATTCTTTATTTGAGATTGGAGGATACCATCTCCAGCTCTGTTCTCGGGAGATGGGCGGGGGGGAGAGACTTTTGGTTTCATGCAAGGAAAGCTGCAGAACCATCAGAAGTCTTTCTTTCTCTCCCCCAAACTTTGTCAGAAATGAGTCTTTGTGAGATATGTCATGCCGGTGCAGCCTCTTGGAGTAGAATGCCTTGCAGGGTCCCAAAGATTTATTTCTGATGGAGTTTCGGGGACAGAAATAAAGACTTAGCTCCTTTCCTTGCATGCAACCAAAAGCAGAAGAAAGAAGCAGAAAGAAGCAGCCTGATGGCCAGGCCAGGCATGTGGGTGAATGGGGCAAGTTCCCCCCCTCCACCCTTTCCCCCTGCCCTCACTACCTTGTATTGTTCGCAATGCAAGCAACGCAAGCCTTGTGTTCCCATAGGCCATGTGGGTGGTGCAGCCTTGTGTTCCCAGGCAGCCTGGATTAATTGCTCTGGGGAGTGCTTTGGGGGTGACATTTCTCTGCGGACCACCAAAATTTTCTCGCGCATTCTCAGCCCACTAGTTGGCTACCACTGCTTTAGTTTAGACCAACCCAGGAAAGTTTACGCTTAGAATTAGGAATAACAAACTCCAAGTGTTGAAGCTGAACAAAGATTGTCCATTCTATACCAAATTAGAGTGGTCCAGCTTAAGCCCAATTATTGATTTATACCATATCTATTTAATATACAAATCAAAATTATTTTAAGGGATTTATTATAGGAACTGTTGTGTAAATGTTCTGCATCCTTCTGCAGAAAAGTAAAAGAGGGAACTTTTTTCAACCAATGTTACTTGGAGAAGAGCAAAGCTTTCAGGGCTATTGAGCAAAATGAAAATTAGGAGAGAGAGTTTGGGAGGCTGGTAAAGGAACCTCCCTCGTCTCCTTATCATGAATCATGGGAATGAATAGCTGAGAATGCAATTTCTGCAGTGCAAGTTTCTGTCCGCTACAACAGGAATCCCCAATCCCCAGTCCATGGACCAGCACCAGTCTGTGACATGCCAGAAACCAGTCTGTGAAAAAAAGCGAAGTCCCATCTGCGGGATGCAGGCAGCATACAAAGCCACCCACCCCCTCCAGTCCACAGAAATATCTCTCCACAGAAACTATGTGGCTTCCAACAGTGCTCTCTAGATCAGGAGTCTTCAAACTTGACAGCTTTAAAACTTGTGGAGTTCAACTCCCAGAACGCCTCCTCCAGTCATGTTAGCTCAGAAATTCTGGAAGTTGAAGTCCACAAGTCTTAAACTTGCCAAGTTTGAAGACCCTGGATCTATAGCATAGAAGAAAGATGGAGATCAATCTTTATCTCTGTATCTTTTTAGCTCTCTAACTAGCCATCCATCTATCATCTATTATCTATCATATAGTAGCTGTCTGTCGATCTATCTATCTGCAATCTTTATCTCTCTGTGTATCTTTTATCTATCCATCCATCCATTTACCTTCTCTAGTCTGTCTGTCTGTCTGTCTGATCTGTCTGCAATCTTTATCTCACTATGTATCTATCCATTCATTTATTTTCCATTGTCTGTGTCTGTCTATCTCTTTCTATTATCTATATCTGCAATCTTTATCCATCTCTCCATCCACCCATCCACCCATCTATCCATCATCTATTGGCTGTCTGTCTGTCTGTCAGCAATCTTTTTCTCTATTCGACCATCCATCATATCTATCTATCTATCTTTCTATCTATCTATCTATCTATCTATCTATCTATCTATCTATCTATCTATCTATCTATCTATCTCTATCTATAATCTATCTATAATCTATGTCTATCATCAACCTATCTGATTTATATGGCCACCCATGAAATAAAAAAGCAATTGGATATTGTGCAACAATCTTCATTCTCTGTGATTTGTGAAGGCGAGAGCATGATTTATTTAGAAAAAGTGGTTCCGAGAAGAAATAACAGTGAGAATGGTGTCTTTCACATCTATAAGAGCTGAAAGGTGTACATGAAATCAGTCTTTGTTTAAAAGAATTTTTAAAAAAGCTTTCCTTTCATGTCTATTATCTTGCTATGGGGGAAATTGCTTTGCAAGTATAATTTATATTTCTGTTGCCTCTGGGACAAACTGTATGAAGTTCAGCTGAAAAATTACTTGAGACTGGGGAGGCGAAAGAAAAATAGGGATTGCTTACCCACTCATTTGTCATACTACAAATGGATTTTTGTATTAAAGTGGCACCAAATGTTTATAAATGAATTTCTCTCGCATAGAACCATATAAACCATAAAAATACAATTTTAAATGAAGTAAAGATATTTAATTTTGGAGATAAGGACAAGAAGAGGGAAGGAGCAGCTATTTTATGAAAAGTAGTATGGTGAATGATTATAGCCCTTGAGTTGATTCAGATTTCTCCTTTCTAAACACTAGTATTAAAATACATGTTGAAAACCCTAAAGTAAGAAGTGTCTCAGGATGCTGATAAACCTAATCAATCTTTTTTTAAAGAGAAGAGTACATGATTTACTGACAGAGGAGAATATGGTAGCTCAGATTGGAACTGTGTGTTCTTTGGTGCTGTCTGAGTGTGGCGGTTTTCTTGTAGATATTTCATTACCAAACTAGGTAATATCATCAGTTCACTGATGATGATTTCATTACCCACACGGCTTGATTTGTGTTTCACACATTAAGTTATCACATCTTAAGTTATCTTTGAATTATGTACTTCTCTGATTTTCTCAATACAGTAGTTTTTGGCTCAAAAGACACATATCCAAAAACATACCTTGGCAGGAAATCTAAATCTAAATTTTCATCCATATTTTGAATCTGGAAAATGAAATGGAACAGATTTATGACCGAACACATGTAAAACTCATCTTGATCAAAAGTAAACAAGTTGTCCATTAGAAGAAGTGGCAATTAGTTTATTGATTTTCTTCCCCAAAATCTTTAACCTTAGACTGTCTACTACTGACCTCACCTCTTTCCTAAGAGGTCTGTCGGGTGTGTGCATAAGTTAACGAATGTGTCTACTGTCCCTGTCCTATTGTTTCTTTTTTTTTTCTTATTCGTATCCATTTCATGTGTTCATAATGATGTTTATACTTATACCTGTTATCTTATAATCGCTTGACAAAATAAATAAATATTGGCTATGGTTTAGAACCATAGGTCAGAGCATGGAAACATTTAATGAACACTTGTGTATTCTTCTTGCTTTGCACAATGTCCAAGAAAAAGAATCTTAACTTGGAGCCCTGTTTTAGATACAGATGTTTCCAGAATCATTTCCAGGCATCTCCAGGTAAAAGAATCAAGTGGCAAGAACAGATAACAGATAATCAGAGTTGGAAGGGATTTTGTAGGTCATCTAGTCCAACCTCCCACCCAAGCGGGAGACCCTACACCATTTCTAACAAATGGCAGTCCAATCTCTTTTTGAAAATTTCAAGTAATGGCGCTCCCACAATGCCATGCCAGAAAGAAAATATGTTTCTGAGATCTTAAAATAATTGTTTACCCAACTGTTCAGACTTAATGCTAAATGGTGCAAGCCTGAATTAGCCAATTTTCTAATCAAGGACTCCATAAAATACTTTTATAAGTGTGTAGCCTTATAAGTGTTACTCCAGAATTACAGCACTAACGCTATAAAGATACTCTGTAGAACCATCTTCCCAAATCTGGTGCCCTCTGGATTTATATGTCACCCAATACCTTATGTTTCAGCCAGGATGGTCATGCATGTGGAAACTGTAGACCAATATAGCTGGAGGAGATCAAATTGGTGAAGGCTGAAATTCAGTAGCTAATTCCAGGCCCAGATGAAAACTACTTTGAATAGGAAAGTCATGCAAGTTGTGGTGTTGCCGTTAGCTGTGAGACTGCAGGTCTAGGTTATATGTAGTGTTAAGGCAGTCCCATCTGTGAAATGTCTTTCAAAGCAACCTTTCCTTAGCATACGATTAAACCCTGCTGTATATTTTTCTTTTATGCAACCTTTTGACAAGTAGTTGGCTAGGCAATGATTGAAAGCCAGCATATGGTTACAAATGCATTGCAGGTGTGTTGAACTGAACTATAAGTTTATTCTATGTTTTATAGAGCTTAAGAAGAAGATAGCTGAATAATATGAATGATGAATAAGATAGGCCATAGTTTAAGAATCAGAGTCTACAACTTGCTTATACAGGAGTACTCTCATTGCACTTAGATTATATTTGGCTTTCTTTATTTCCTTTCCTAACCAAGATAATTGTGTATATTTATGGCTCAGTATTATTAAAGTTGGATGCCTTTGTTTGTCAAATTATTACAGCAAAGCTCCCATTCCCCCAGTTGTCTTTCCTTTGTTTAAATCTTTCAAGGCACGTGAAAGGGTAAGATAACATAGGAAAAATGGGAATTTATCTTTGCCTTTGGAAATGTTTATGGAGATAATCGCTTGATAAATGTGGGGATGTTCCTCTTCTTACTCATCTTAAAAGAGGAAAGTAGATTGTGTTAAAGATTTTGTTGAAAACTTTTCCTTTTTAACAATTTAAGCTGGTTATCTTTTTTCTGTTTTCAGATCGTGGAAATAGTAGCTTTCTGCATCCTTTTGTATCTCTACAAGAGAAAAGAAGCAAAGCACATTGTAGTTTTGTTAACAATGGTAGCACTACTAGGTAAGAACGTGGTTCAAGCTTGTGGTTTTTTTTGTTTGTTTGTTTGTTAAGTACATTCACACTGGTATTTACTCCACACATTTTGGTAGCTGGTGATAAATTAGCATGGATCCAGAACTAAGGTTCTGTGCTCTGTTTCTCCTCCATGCTAGAATAGAGATTCTTATATTAAAAACCTTTAAAAATACACTTATCCTCGACTTAACAGCAATTGTTCAAAGTTACAATGGCACTGAAGAGAGTATCTGACAGCCAGCTTTGTATTTGCAGCATCCCAAAGGTCATAGGATTAGAATTTGGTCCCTGATCAACCAGCATGTATTTATGACAGTTGGAGCATCCTGGGGTCACCACTGATGACTGTTCCAGCCAGATATCAATAAGCAAAGTCAATGGGTCAAACTTAAGTCAAAGTCAAACTTAATGTTGGCCTGATGTACTTAAAAACTGCAGTGATTCGCTTAACAACCATGGCTAAAACCGATCATAAAAGTAGGCATGGCTCACTTAACAACCACTTTGTTTAGTTACAGAAATTCTGGTCCTTAATCCTGAATTCTCTGTCACTAATCCTTTAGTGGTCATAAGTCAACAAGTAGAGCCATGGCGGCACAATGGTTGGAGTGTAGTACTGCAGGCTACTTCTGTGGATCACTGGCTGTCAGCAGTTTGGCAGTTCAGGTCCCACCAGGTTCAAAGTTGACTCAGCCTTCCATCCTTCCGAGGTGGGTAAAATGAGGACCCAGATTGTTGGGGGCAATACAGAGCCTGTCTCTGTAAACTGCTTAGAGAAGGCTGTGAAGCACTATGAAGCAATATACAGTATAAGTTTTAAGTGCTATTGCTATTGCTAAGTAACCTGTATTTAGAGTTGGCATAATGTAATGGTTAAGACTGAAATCGGGGGTTCAAATCAGTTTATGTTTTTGAGCCTCATGAATCTCACATTAGCTTATCTTTCATGCTGTGGCATCAGAACTTCCAGATGTTCATTGCAGATGTACCTATATAAAGCTGGGCATTGTGGGATTGCTTTGAGCTAGGTTTCTCAGGTTTATATTTTAAATAGCTTTCCCATTTGCTCTTAAGAGGAGCGAATTAGAGGTTTTGTAACATTTTGTTAAAGCAAAAAGAAATTCTGACCAGCACTGGCTGAAACAAACCACATAGCCACAAGAAGAACTTGAGTCTGTTAAGCACTTTGAGAAAAACATGTAGAAGCCATACAGTTGTATGAGTACTACATATTGTCACACACACATGTATTCCATTCACAGTTAAGGTAAACTTACAATTGAAGATTGTGTAATTGTTTGTATGACACACCCAAGGTAAAAGATGGTTTTGTTGGTTACATTTCCCAGAAAATTAACGAGATCTCTGGAAGATTCTTATGAGATAACTCTGTCAAGTTAATTGATTGAGTTCAGATGGGACTCGGAATCTAGATGCACACTGTGTGTCCTAAGATAAAGTTTATTACACAGATTAGGCTCAAGTAAACAAAGGTTCTAATGAGATATAGCAGCTTTCTCCACTCTGGTGCCAGATGTATTGCCTTTCAGCTTCCAGTATTCATGGGTCAATGTGATACTTGCACTCAGAAATTTCTAAAACTATAGTTCAATAACCATTTGTCTAAATAGTGTAGTGCCAGCCCTGAAGCCCTCTGCTAGTGAAAACAGAGCTGGGGGACGTGTGCAGCCCTCGCAAACTCTGTTTTCTACTGGGCTGGCCCCCTGCAACCCTCTGCCAGGGAAAATGGAGCTCGAAAGGTATGCACATGGCTCTCCTGAGCTCCATTTTCGCAGACAGAGACACCACAAGCTGGTCTGCTGTTTTCAGGGTGCTGTTTCCAGTTCTGGCCCCCAGGCCTTGAGTTTGACACCCCTGGTGTAGGATTTCCTGCCTAAGGAGGGGGTTGGACTAGAAGACCTTCAAGATCCCTTCCAGTTCTGTTATTCTAATACATTTGGAGAACACACGTTTGGAGGAAGCTAGCTTGATCCATCCCATCCACAATGACAGTGAACCAGCAAATGACTTTGCAACAAAAATGGCTTGTAACAAAAATAGTTTTGGAAAGCTTATAAAAAGGGTTTTCTATTTCTGTTCTCTTCCATTCTCCACGTGTACTGATTTGCCTGGGTAAGGAGGATGGGAGAAAATCAGAGTGCTTTTTGTATCTGACCCACTTGCCTTAAATAAGGTCTGTACTTAATAAGCATAAAGAAAAAAAATTTAAATATATTTTTTGTTAGAAAAGAGATTGGATAAAACTGTAGATGGTTTGAGGAATACAGCTCTGCAAAATGACTCATCGCACAGCACTTTGTTTCATGCGTAATCTGGGATTTATAACATGGTTAGAATCAAGAAGCAAAATAGGGACAATGAAAACTTTTCTGCTTTCAAAGTGATGTCATCTTTTTTCCAGCTGCTGCCACTGTAGCTAAGTAGAAATTGTTATCAGAGTCTACAAACCAATCCATCCTCTTTTGGTTCTATATTAGCTAGAAAAATAACTGCTGCATTTAAATACTTGATGCTTTTAAGGGCTCCCTGGGCCTGATAGGAATGGAAATAGTCTCACCATCTCTGATAATACCATCAGTTTTAATATCTTCACTTCTAGCAATACATCTGTCAGCAAGCAGAATGGAAGCGGCAAGTTTTATTGGGAAAAAATTACATCAGTGGACTCTCTCGTTCCACAAAGCCACATGCCAACATTTTAACTTGCTGAGGTCTACCCTCTGTTATTTTACCTTGGTTCTCATGTTGGACAAAAGAGTTGCAGAACAGTGCCAAACATCTGAAATTGCCCTTGCGAATAAAAGTGCAACCACAAATTATATACACACAGAGAATGGTTGTAATGTATTATGGAAAAATACAATTTTTCAGTTAATATCTAAGTGGGCTTAACGAAGAGGCACATATTGCATATATTAGTGATGCAATTTATGGCTGTGAGGAGGCTGGATAAATTTGTCACCACAAGCAGAGAATTAGGAATGAACAAGTTTATGTTTTATTTTATATATCCTGACAAAAGATCATTTTGTTTTTCAAATGAATTTAGTGGTGTGATTAGATGAGAAAGAAAGACTCGTGCTTATCTGCTGATCATACAAAGAAAACCTACTTATTTGATAGACACAAAATCCAAAGCTTTATTGATCCAGACATTATATATTGTATCAATACAATACTCTTAATAAGTTCAATTGATTCATTGCTCAAAATTGGCCATATATATTGATGTATAATAATCTTACTGCAACACCATAGTAAGTTTTCATCTACTTTAGATAGAGACTGTTCATAAATAAACCAACCATTTCCATGTTATCAATTCTTAAATGTTTTAAGTAGAAGGCCATTGGTAGTTATCATGTTTTGAACTATATGAGCAAACCTACCAATTTTTCACAATTGGTTGATCGATAAAATTATTTTTATTAATGTTCTGTTTTAATCAGCTTCTCTTAATTTTTCTGCAGCATCTCTGACCATCATTTCAGTGAAAGCAGTGGCAGCCATGCTGACATTTTCTGTGAAGGGAAACATGCAGCTAACTTACGCTATTTTCTATCTTATGCTCATTCTAATGACATCAACTTGTATATTTCAAGTCAAGTAAGTTTTTAGAAAACGTAGAATTAATGTACTATTCTCTCCATTTTTCCATATTCTTTTAATACTTGGTATTGTAACGTGAAAAAAGTCAGGTCCTGCCAAATGTGGACGCAGATGCATTTATGAGTTTCTCTTATAGTTTTGTTTTATGTCCATGATGCTTTATCTTGCTGTTAACTAGACAGGCAGGTTTTCTCAAACATACTTTTATGTTTCTCAGGGACTTCAAGCCAGCTACAACTTACAGCTTTTTACTGCTTTGTTGAATCAGCAAAGTAGTTTTAGCTCTGTGGTCAGTCATTAACACTCACCTTTCTGTTCACCTTTTCTCCCTCCCTGCTTAGTATGTGCAAGTTAGTCCCTTAGTTTCATGTCTCTGTTGTCAGCAAAGTTTGTTTACTGAATATGGACTGGGAATGTTCACTCCATATTCTAACACGCTGAGTTTTCAAACTGTTCCTAACTTAGTTCACTTCAATTGTGTAAGATTGATGATTGGGAACTCTGGGAATACTGATCCCAACACTTCTAGAAGACCTTGGCTAGAGAAGGCTGCTCTGAATTATTCCTCTTTTTTATTCCAGAGTGGATTAGATTCCACTCTGATGATGGCAAGAAAGCGTATAATTCTTAAAAGCTGAATTAGATGTTCTAGGACAGGCAGTAGATATAACTTAGCAAATAGTTATATAATTTCTATGTCTGGTTTAGTGGTGGGATTCAATTTTTTTTTTATTACCAGTTCTGTAGGATACTGCAAAATCTCGTCAGAGGTGGTATTTGCCGCTTCTCCGAACTACTCAAAATTTCCACTACCAGCTCTCCAGAACTGGTCAGAACCTGCTGAATACCACCTCTTGTCTGGCTCTTTCTCCAACCTAATATTCACCCACTTCTGATTCAATGTTGTCCAGTGAAGTTGGCCAATGGCATAAGGCTAGAGAAAACAGTCATATCCATTCTAATCAAGAACAATAAACTTTAAATTTATTCCCATCAGTTGTCATCACCTGGGAGTGTTTGAACAGAACTTGATGATCAGAGAAGAAATAATTATTACTGTGTGTGTTAAGTACCCTGAAGATTGTCACCCCCTGTTTATCTGACTTCTCCATCACCTAGTGTTATTATTGCCTCTTGCTAAAAATTGAGCTTGCGTCCTTCTGTGTGCAAAGTCTGCTCTCTGGAGCACCTTCTGACAGATAGCCAAAGTTATTAGAAGGATAAAATGGAGTGATTGAATTTCTTATCTTTAAGGCCATGTCACACTGCCCAACGGATGCAAAAAGGACACAACGGACGAGCAAAATGTTCCATCTGTTGTTATCCGCTCTCAAAAGGGGCAAAAATTTGCATAAGCAGAGCGGATAACACGGAAAGGAACGGACGTGGGGAGGACGCAGAGCGGATGTATAGAGGATGCAGAGCGGATGTATAGAGGATGCGTAGAGGATGCAGAGCAGATGCGTAGAGGATGCAGAGCGGATGCAGAGCGGATGCGTAGAGGATGCGTAGAGGATGCGTAGAGGATGCAGAGCGGATGCGTAGAAGATGCAGAGCGGATGCAGAGCGGATGCAGAGCGGATGAGCTGCATCCGCTTTCATCCTTTCTCCATCCGTGCTAACGCTGCGCGTCCGTTCCACTTCCTCCCTGCGTCCGTTTACCGCTGGAACGGATTTTAGTTGTGCGGATGCACAGCGGATGCCTAGCAGATATAGCAGATGCGTAATAGATGCAGAACGGATGTCCCCCGTATGCCTAGAGGATGCAGAACGGATGCATTGGATACATTTTCCGCTCAAAATTTTTGGGCAGCTCAAAACTTTCTGAGCGGATGAAATGTCAATAAACGGATGCTGGACAGATAGAGAGGAAGCAAAATGGAGGCAGTGAGTACATCGCGTTAACCAACGGATGGCAAGCTTTTTTGTCCGTTTTACATCCTCTTTGCATCCGTTGGTGCAGTGTGACATGGGCTTTAGAGTGTGAGGAGAACCTGTATTTGTGAGGCTTTCAGAAAAGCAAACAAAGAGAAGATATGAATGTAGATATAAATTCCTGTTAGCATAGAAAATCTTGATCACTTTTTTATTCTTCATAAATTCTAGAACTCAGGAACATTTGATGAAATTGCCAGAGAAGAAATTTAGGGCTAAGATAAAGATGTAGCTCTTTAATTGTCCTAGGCCTAAAATATAGATATAGAAATATGGGTCAAATAGCTCAGACTATTTTAGAAGGAAATGTGGTCAAGGAAGAAAGGCCTTCCCCAAACTAGTGACCTCCTATCAACTTTGAGCAGTAGTCCAGAGAAGAAGTACATTCAGAAGAACTAAGCTCTACTTTATTGTAAGGTTGCAAGTCTGGAAATTTGTAGACAAACTTCATGCAAGACTTATTTTGGTGCACTCTCTGTTTTTGCGGCATTAGAAAAATAGCTAAAATCAGAGGAATGCAATAACTTTGAAAATCTTGACTATTCCATAAACATGCACGTTTTTTAAAATTATTTTTGATCCATTAGACTGCTCAGTTGTTGCTAAAAAACCTCACAATAATTCCTAATAATTCCTGTTAAAAATAGATTAGAAACTGGACTTTAACAAGATATCAAAAGGCTATTTTAGTATATTTTAGTATATTCAATGGCACACCGTCTTCTTCAGGGTGAGGACTTTTGCATTCAAATTGTGATGAAAGTTTCTTAAGACATACAGTAATAGGTTTCCACCACTTTTATTGTACAGTATTTTAACAATCTGGAAGTCTAAAAATTGAAATGCCTGGTGGTCAGAAAAGAGGTGCCATCGCTTATAAAATGAAATATACTATGTTTCATTATCTTTAAAAATCTAATAAATACTCACTCTAGTAAAATTAGAATAGAATGTACAATGGCATGCAAAGGTTTATCCAACATCAATTATATTGGTCAATGAATCCTTACTCTGACTGGCCTCGCCCCCATCTATTCTCTGCCTCCTGAGTCCCAGCTGATCGGCTGGGTCTTCTTTGGTTGCCCTACACAGGAGAATGGAGCTGGAAAGCAGGTTAGTGGGGTGGCGAGGGAATGGAGATTTTGCAGTATCCTTCCCTGGAGCGGGGTGGGAATGGAATGATAACCTAACATTTACATGTTACACAAGGTTTCTGCAAATTGTGATATATAGCATAAATTGTAGGGGAGCAAAGATTAAAAACAACAAAACAATATGATGCAGAGAATTGAACACCTTTGGGGTTGGGTTTGTAATGCCTCTAGCAGAAATAACAGCTTCTATGTATTTTCTTTAGGTTGATAAGAATGCTTTTTAGTTATTAGAGAGATATAATCCATTCGAGTTTTCAGATGTTTTCTCATTCTTGCAGAGCTCTTCTATCTCAGAAATATTTTTCAGCAAGTACTAAATGTTTTGAAGTGCCTTCACAGATGTTCAGTAACATTCAGGTCTAAAACTATGAAGGCCATTCCAAAATGTTATCCTTTCTTGTAACTATATGCTTACTGTAGTGTCCAATCTCTTTCCAGATCTATTTTTTCACTGAGGATATGTTAGTTTCTAGGGTATGTTAATATTTAGTTTTATCCAGTGGTGGGATTCAAATTTTTTTACTACCAGTTCTGTGGGTGTGGCTTGGTGGGTATTGCGTGGCTTGGTGGGCATGGCTTAGCGGCCATGGCAGAGGTACGATACTGCAAAATCTCCATTCCCACCCCACTAACCTGCTTTCCAGCTCTGTTCTCCTGTGCAGGGAAACCAAAGAAGACCCAGCTGATCAGCCAGAACTGGGGAGGCAGAGAATCGATGGGGATGGGGCCAGTCAGAGGTGGTATTTGCCAGTTCTCTGAACTACTCAAAATTTCCACTACTGGTTCTCCAAAACTGGTCAGAACCTGCTAAATACCATCTCTGGTTTTATCCCTTTTTCCTTCCATCTGCACAATACTGCTTGTGCCACTGACTGCCACTCAATTCAAAAACCCATCCTCACAATTAACCGTTGTTAAAGAGTTTTTTCTCCCTTTAATTTCATCTCCCCATTTTTCTCCAAATTTATCTTGTGTAGTTGTGGTTGAACACTTCAGTGTTTGTTTTATCACCTCAAAGCCTTTCTTCTAAAATGTGTAATGCTTATTATACTTTTCTTTCGCATATTTTAGACAGTTTTGTGATGAGTTTGGAGGAAGAGTTTCCTTTTGCAAATCAATACACGTAATTTTAAAACCAATATTGTGTGGTGAGCAGCTGTTTTAGGATCAGCTAAAGTTTTTAGCAAGTTATTTGCAGTGATCTGTGAGTTGTTTTGCAGACCTGACACATTTTCAGGCAGTGGTAGCAAATATTTTCTTCCAGATCTTGCTTTGACATCAACTCTTTTATGTAAATTTGTTTTTCACAGTTGAAATTGCTAGCTGGAAGCATTTAGAAATTTTTTAATAACCTTCCCATATTTTGAAAGAGTGAATTATCTTTATTTTCAAATATGCAAACAGCTGCTTGGAAGATCCTGTAACTTTTGAATAGATAGAAAAATAACCATAGTCAAAGAGTTCAGAAACATCAAAATAAATGTTGATCTAGGGAATTGTCTGATCTGGATCAGTTGTAAGTCTATCAAGTCAATCTCTCTGGGCCTTATTAATAACTTTGTTTATAGTGGAACAGAATCAGCTGAAAAGATGTCCAACCTCTGCACTTGATCTTTTCAGTTTTCTTATTTTAAATTTGTAAATGATGGCATGTATTTATGACAGTTGCAATGTCCCGGAGTCATCTTTTTGCAACTTCTGACAAGCAAAGTAAATGAGGAAGCCAGGTTCACCTAACAATTGTGTTATTAACTTAACAACTGCAGTGCTTTACTTAACAACTATGGCAAGAAAGGTTGTAAAATGCGCCAAAACTCACTTTAACAACTTCTTGCTTAGCAATGGAAATGTTAGATTCAATTGTGGTTGTAAGTAGAGGACTACCTGTTTCAACATTTACATTCAGACAATGCCCAATACCTAATTATATAAAATATCCCTATAGGTGTGGGAGGAAATAGAGCTTATGAGGGTTTTTATCTACATTACTAAATGAAAATCTCCCTTGAATTATATCTGACGATTGTGTAGACAAAAATTTATTGGTAATCCATTTCTCCCCCCCCCCTCAATCTAATGTACATTTTTGAGCATTTCCAGGTAGCCTCCTATCCAGATGCTAAGCATTGGCTTTTTCAAGATCAGCCAAGATCAGCTAGGTGCTGTCATCTGCCACACTGTTATTATTTTTAATTAAATATATGAAGTACAGGTTGAGTTTATTTCAAAATACAATGTTTTTGCTAGGGAAGAAGTGTTGAAATTCCTAAAAATGTAGGAATTATATCTTGGGCTTTAAATTATTATTTATGTCACACTGACATTCTTCTTACAGATTCTTGAATCAAGCAATGGAGATCTATGGTTCAGCACAAGTCATTCCACTGAACTACGTGCTCTCTACTCTTAGTTCTATCCTTGCAGGTAAATGTTGATCAAATAAAGGCATCAATCTTTGTTTTCCCCTTTTCCACCAAATGTGAGTGTCAGGGCTCCAACAAATCCACCTTCATTCAAATCAAAAGTCTCTAGCCACACCTCAGAAAAAGAAAATAGGTTTAGTAGAAATTGCCATGTTGGTGTGTGGCTGGGTGCAGCTGGTACTAAATTACATCATACATTTCCCCCTTGACCTTGGTCTTTCCCCCACCCCCTGGATGTGACTTCTCCAATGGGACACATCCATCTCCAAAAGTCATCCATCATGCTCTCCAATAACCTTCTTATGCTCTGACAACTTTGGGCTGCTTAGGTGGTTATTTAGGCATTTCAAGAATGCCTTGCTTTCCTTCATTCCCTTTTTCTGGCAGCTAAAAAGACCAAAAGAGTATTTTTTTAGTTGACAGTGAGACTAAGAGGGGAGACCTTGTGCTTGGGGTTTTTTGGAATCATGGACTCTTATATAACATCCTTTCCCACAATTTCAAGTCCTCCAGGCACTTTGGGACTATAACTCCTTTAATTCCCAAGCATTACTTTTTATTACCTTTATTGTCAGAGTACAACTTGTGTACAATGAGATTGGCTGAGCCTCCTTTTGTGCCCTGCCCCCAACACAACTCACAGTGAGGACAGAAGTCCCAATCTTATTGCACCATGTGACCTTGCACAACGCGCCGGCAAGTCTATCATACTAAGTATTGCTTAGTGGGAGCGGGAGCTATAGACACATTAATATCAAGGGCAAAAGTTGGAGAAGCTTGTTCAATCAGGAGAAAGCAGACCAGGTCCCAGGGTTGCTCATAAACTTTGATGAAAACAAATTAATGAATCGTATTTAAAAAAAAGTAATAAGGAAAGATGAAAAACCTCATGTTTCAAAAGATGTTGGGCTCTTACCATAAAGTTTCCCCCAAAATTATTGACTGAAATCTGATTAGAACACTGGGAGTACTGTTGCACTAGAAATAAAAATTATCTTCAAAACTATCTCTACGCTAGGGAAGGATGGCTTGTTCTAATACAGAATCTGAGAAGGTAAAAGTAAAATTGAGTTTTGCTCCAGTATGTCCAGGGGTGAGCTTCAAAAATTTTAGCAAAGTGTTTTCTGCCAGTTTCTGGGTGGCCATGGTCTAGTCAGCTTCTTGCACCATGGTGTGGGGGGGTATTTTTGACCTATCTGGATTCAGGAGGCTTTCCTCAGGTAAAAACAGCCTCCCTGGGCACCAGAGGCTCCCTTGTGAACTTTCGGGAAGCCCGTTTTTCACCCTCCCCCAGCCTCCGTGTGTGTTCTACGCTTACCTGCATTCAAAATGGGTCGCATGGGGACTCCTGGGAGGGAAAGGGTGGGTGGGGTCAGCTAGGAGTGAGATTTGGGGATTCTCTGAACTGCACAGAATCTTAGCTAGGGTTTCTCCTGGACCTCTGCAAACCCCCAGCATCCCACCCCTGAGTATGTCCCCTTGTGCATTGTCACAGTATTCGTGGCCTGAGTTCCCTCAAAGACCTGGGATCTCTCTCTCTACCACCTGTCCTAATGATAAACAATTCCCATTGAGGATGTGATTGCGATTAAACATAAGCATTTCTCAAATTACAATCATCATTATCACCATCATCATCCATTAAAGACTATACTTATCTCTGCCATTTTTGGTGCCCTAAGACTTATTTGTTTCTGGAACACATCTAATGTCTGAAAATCCATTTTGAATAAGACAATTGATTCATAGGCCACAAAAATCTGAATATAATTTTCTCAGCACTGATGGTTTCCTCCGTCTTGCTTTATTGGTTTATTACAAATATTTTGCACTGACACACAATGGATGTTTTTCTAATACACACTAGTTTTCCCATTCTCTTACCTGCTGAAGTAATTTCAGCACTAAAGCAATTGCCAGCCAACCATGTACTGAAGCAGCCCTATTCTATTTCAATATGCTATACCTGTAAGGCCAAGATGAAGAAATTAGAATGAATCCAAGGTCATTTTAAGTTACTTACATTTATCCTGGATGATGTGAAGTGGATATGTTGAAAAGAGACTCCAGTTCCCAAGCACTGTGTGTTGAGGTAAGACAGAAGTGAGCAAAATGGGACCAATATACTACGTTTTCAGTGAGCCAAAAAGTTATTCTTACACTAAATTTTATTATCCTTTTAACACACTCTGGGGTTTGTTCAGTCATTGGTTGTTCAAGAGATTTCCATTCAGGAATTCCATTATTTTATATGGATTACTTATTTGGAGCTTTAAAAGTTTGAAAATCCAGATTGATTCAGCAGCTGGGTTAAAATTGCTCTCTGTTACTTGATCCAGATTTACCCCCAAACAGCTGTAATGATGTAACCAAATGGAGAATTTGATTCTCTGTGCTTCTGGGCCAATTCCTAAATATTCTTATTCACACTGAATTTGAGTTGCATAAAGTGTCAATATTTTTTAAAGCAATTTAATTATATAATATAATTAATTAAATTAATTATAATTTAATGAGTACCATATTTGTTATTGGGAAATTGTTATCATTACTGTCAAGGAATGGCTGATAACAAGAGTTTTTTTGCA
This sequence comes from Laticauda colubrina, assembly GCA_015471245.1. Taxonomy (NCBI): domain Eukaryota; kingdom Metazoa; phylum Chordata; class Lepidosauria; order Squamata; family Elapidae; genus Laticauda; species Laticauda colubrina. The sequence continues at coordinate 28,527,243 of BLBF01000002.1, forward strand.
GAAGAACTAACAGTTGGAAAGTCTTCATTTGTTTCATGTGTCCTTGCTAGCTATATTGTGCCTTGTAAATAGCAATAGTATGGTGGCATTGGGTGTGGGGGGCAGGGGGAGTAAAGTCCACATGTCTCTTGTGGCCACAAAAGCAGACTCATTCTGTTGAGACCGTATCTTTATTTTTTTTTACACCTTCCCTAAGGGGTGCCACTGATAAATAGCAAAACAAAAAACAAAACAAAGAAAAACCCCACCCACCCATAAGCCACAAAAGCAAACATATGTTCTCACTTAACTATAGTCATTGCTCTGGCTCGGGCATTCTTCCATCTGCATTCTATAACACTGGTAATCTGAAATTTAACATTGGTACTGCACTACCAAATTGAGGCAGAACATCAAATGATTCTGAATGAGTATTAAGTAATCTGAGAACAAGGCAGAGAAATTGCATGATTATAAACTCATTAGGAAGCTCCTGATTTGTGTAATCAGCACAAAATGTATCATGGCAATTAAAACTTTTTTAATTTATTGAATTAGATATAATCAGTTGGACTTTTAATGTCAGGATAGAACCTTATTTTCCCTTACTCAAGCTGAGAATATTCCTTTTAATTATCTCTTTTTAAAAAAGACCAGTTTCTAAAATTTATTGTCTATTTCATGTTTTTAAAATCAGTTCAAAATGCTATTGTACTATTTTTTAAACTTACAGCATTCTCAGTGTGAATGAGCTGGAAGTCTTTCAATGATTTGGTCCAGAGATGTAGAAACCCCTAACTCCTTTGCTGCCATTTTGTGGTGGGGAGGGGAGGGAGCTAGGTGACTGCCAGGTGAGGCTCTAATGAATAAGAGAGCTTGGAAGTTTCTGGCATATTTGAAATTCCTTGTTATTTTGGAGAGTTTTTTTTTAAAAAAACTGTATTTATCTTATATCAGCAGTTACAGACCTGTAGAAATAAGGTTGTGTTTTTGGCTTACTAATATTTAAAATGATAGTTTTACAACAGCATGATAGTTTACTAATTGTGATAGTACACAGTTAGATTTTATGGCCTAATCTGCACTGTTCAATTTGTGTCCTGAATTAGCCAAAATGGAGAACTAGAAAGGATTAAGTCTAAGATGTTTTTTCACATTATATTTCTTCCTCAGACTCAACTTTCTTTTATCTGACTGTTGTTTTGGTAATTTTCTCTATTCCTTATTCTGAATCCCCATTATAGAAGATTATATGCATTCTTCACATTTTGTGAAAAATTTTGAGATGGACAGTCTTGCAACCACCTCTTCTATGGTAGAAAACATCGTTCTCCAGATGATATTCCCATAATTTTCATTTCTAGATGGAATAAGAAAATTAACACATTTCCTGCATGAATACAGCAGTATAATAGTGACAGAAAGTACCTTTTGGGATCTGAAATAAATACAAGTGATCACATTTAGTGATCCCAACTGGGACTGGCAACAGTAATTAAGCAAAGTGGTTGTTAAATGAAAATCACATGACCACAGGTGTGATGATTTTACCCACCCAAAGGATACAATACCAAACAGTTGGTTGAGAGGGAAGTTTCTGGATTTCGACTAATGGAGATACTGAGTAAAATGGCAAATGTGACAGACAAGGGCACTGCAAAAGTTATACAAATGTGTGCATTATTTGCAAAGTTATTTTTTCATCACCATCATGATGAATAATAGAGAGATTTGTTTTGTTGATTAAAGCTGGTTGTACTCAAGCAATGCTGTTTTGGGTTTTGTCTCAATCCAAGGAGCCATGTTTTATCACGAGTTCCAAGGTGCAGGCTTCCTGAGTAGTTTCATGTCTCTGTTTGGGTAAGTAATTCACTTCCAAAATTACACTCAAGTTCTTAACTATGTTAAGAGGAAGAACAAAGATGCAACAAATTCAACATAACGGTTCAAGTCAGTTTATAGTTACAGAGGGTAATCTGGGCTTGGCTTTTCTGACTACAGCTTCTCACGCTAGAGGACAGCTTTAATAAGGATCATATGTGGGTTTTATTTCATTCAGTTTTAATTCTATGTATGAATGGGAGTTTTCATCCATCAATTTAAACTGGGCAGGCTAAGCATTATAAACAATTTAGGATACATTAATAAATAACAGGAAAGATAAATGTGAATAAAATATATTAAAATCACTAATAATGACACATAAAGCAAAAAAGCAAATTACTGAACTACCAGGGAGATGTACATTTTTAAAGCTTAGCCTCCTAAAGATATTGCTGTAGAAGCCTAGGAAGGTTTCATTCCAAAAGATTTTCTCAAAAGAGACTCTGGCTACTTGCCCCTTGGAATTTCACAGCAAAGGGCAAAGGCTCCAAAACAATATCCAACAAAGTATGTTTCTCAAATCCAGAACAATTCAGCAATTGTGGTTTAGAAAAAGCCAGAACACAAAACAAATCATAGTAAAACAAAACCAAAAATCACATAAAAGCTACTCAGAACAACTTTTCCATCTTTGAGCCGCTTCTTACCATATCCAGTGTTCCTCAGAGATGAAACTCCATGAGCTTAACCAGTTGCAGGTAGTCCTCGGCTTATAACCATAACTGAGCTGAGAACTGTGGTTGTTAAGTCTTCATGGTTGTTAAGTAGATTGCTATGTAACTGCACCCAATGTTGTGACCTTTTTTGTGATGGTCAAATGAATGCCGTTAATACCTTTAAGCAAACCTATTATATCTGAGGAGTCTTTTTTTCAGGGAAAACCAGAGGCAAACCCTAGTTTCTGGCCAAAAAAAAATCCAAAAATTGTGGTCACGTCACTGCAGATGCTGTAAATGCAGGCTGATTGCCAAGCACCCAAAATGTGATCACATGACCATAAGAGGGACAGTTGTCAGAACTTTAAAACAGTATCACAAGTAGCTTTGAGGAGGTTTGCTGTAACTCAGGTTATCAAACTGGCGCCCACAGACCAGATGCATCAGAGGCAGGCCACGGCCACCCCAGCTCCACGAAGGGGAAAAACGTCATGAAATATCACATGATGGCAACGTAATGCTGCAAGTGTGGCCCCCGTGCTGTAATTGAACAGTCACTAAATTATTGGTCATAAATCAAGGACCACTTCTAGTTCACTTTTTAAAAGTGTATCTCTGAGAAAAGAAGGTTTAAGAGCTTTCTGAGTTTACCAGCAACAGAAAGTGTACTTCAGTTATACAAAACAGTCTTGCCCTGTTTTGGTGGTATGAGAAGAACAGATATGATTTGAGATGTATCATAAATTAACTGCATTCAGCCCATTGTTATTTGAAGGCTTCCATTGTTATTTGAGGAAATGTTAGCTTATCCTAGTTTCTACCTTATGTGGCCTAGAAAAACTTGATTTCCAAATCTTTCAGCAACAAAGAGAAACCCATAATAAGCTCCACTGATTTGGGGCTTCATGTTCCATCACTCCCAGCCAGCATGGCCAATAGACTTGTGGGGGATGTGGACCAAAACATCTGGTAGACAGCCGGTTGTTGTTGCATGAAAGTCACAAGTTTGACCACTCTTCTGCAGGTGTTCTCTGACATTTATTGGTGTTTCTATAATATCCCAGAACAGAAGCAAGGAACATTTGACAACATTTTATATAGACTGTGAACACATTCCTGGTAAGTCAGAGTCTGGAAATATTTTGTCTGTCATTCCTACTCGCACAGCTGAAAAACAACCATTAGCGGGAGGACTGAAGAGAAAAACCACATCAGATACCTCTTCAAATCATCTTTAATAAAAATTACTTTTCACTTAATTTCTTTTTGTATTGCCAATGCACTTTTTAAAACAAAATCTTGAATTATTTCCATCCCGTTGCCATTTTCTATTACAGCAAAACAAAGTGAAGCCTACAGTGAGAAGCTTTTTAGAAAGAACATAATTAAACATGTTAGATTTGATTTATCACATTTGCTCCAAGTATTTTTATTGTTATTCTAATCCCACAGGAAAGAAGAAGAGCAGCACAATACAGCCAGATTCAAACAACCCATCCTATGGTTCTTTATATAAAGAAAGTATCTCTCTCAAGACTCCAACCAAAGAATAAAAAGAAAATATATTTTTTAAATCTTCCATTTATGAGTTTTGCATTCACTACACTTTTCTCTTCTGCTAATTATGTATCAGATGATTATATCCTCACAGCTCCTGAGTTTTTCTCATAATCTTCCAGAATCCCTTGACTATCATACACTGCTGTGCAAGCCAGCAATGCTGATTGCAAGAGCAGCCTGTCAAACTTGAATTGGGTATATCCCTTAGACCAGGGGTGTCAAACTCACATTGTCATGGCGGCTTCATGTGACATATCGGGACTTTCCCCCCACTTCGCTAACCCGAGCATGGGTGTGGGCAGCGCGTGACGCATCCAGCCTGTGGGCCGGGAGTTTGACAGCCCTGCCTTAGGCCATTAATTATACTCCTTATTGTCTGCAATTCTTGGTCTTAGATAAATTGGCCACAGGATTTCCAATCGCTAGAGTTGTGCAAAAGGTCTTGTGGTCTGCCATTTCATGAAAGTAATGGGAAAAGAGTAAGTCAAAATCTTGTCCGAGCTTATGTTGGCAAGAATACATGTTTCTGCTGCAGTGCAATTCATCAGCTAATTACAGTTTAAAAGTTATGTCAAATGAAATAAAGCAGACCTATTCCTCAGTGCTGTTCTAGTTTACCTTACAATGTTCCCTAAAGTTGGCCACTTGAAGATGTGTGGACTTTAATTCGCACAATTCTCCAGCCCGCATGACTGGCTAGGGAATTCTGGAAGTTGAAGTCCACACATTTTTAAGTGGCCAAGGTTGAAGAACAATGCCTTATAGCAAGGCTGACAAACTCCCAGTCCACAGACCAGATGCATCACACACTGGCCATGCCCATACCTGGTTTAGTGAAGGGGGGGGGGAGTCACAATACATCACATGACACCATCACGACATGAGTTTGATATCCGTGCCTTATAGTATTTAGAATTTAGTATTTAAAAGGAAGACTTTCAGCAACTTTTTTTGCCTCCTACATTATTGAAGTGTAACATGCAATTTGCAAAACTATTTGCAGCTCTTCCTGGTAGTGATTTTTGTTCCAATTATGTGCTCATCAACAGCGGTGGACAAACACTGCAGCAGCAAGTAGATTCAACTCAAGCAGCTGATGCTTGTTCCAGGAACTGAACTTTGTAACTTCAAAATTGGCAAGTAAATATACAGATGTTGGTAACTAAGCCGACTACACTCAGTTCCCCCCCCCCCTAATGGGACTTAAGAGGAATTTAGGGCTTGGCTTAATCACCGAAGCAGAGGCCATGTGCCACTTCCCACAAGCATTAAAACTGCAGCAGACCATATTCACTGTCAAGCCAACTATTAAGTCATTTTCTCAATTATTTCCCAGTTTGCAAATATATGCAATCTTTTAGCACTAAGAGATTGTCATTTACAAAACTGACCAATTGTGTACATAAATGCATGGACATGCACAGACACACACAATAAATTGGGAGTATGGCTCAAAGGTCTGAATAAGTTATCCTCCAAGTCTGGATATTTGCTCTAATTATGCTTTGTGTGCTTTGCCCAAAGTGGTGCCTTCAGATGTGTTGGGTTTCAGTAACTAGAATTTGGGCTGGGAATTGGTCCAGAATCCAAGCACATCTGAAGGGCACCAAATTGGCTTCATCTGTGCTCTGTTGCATCGCCAACTCAATGTTACTGACTCACCTCTTTGCACTGATGCCATACAATAAATGGCAACTCAATGTTACTGACTCACCTCTTTGCACTGATGCCATACAATAAATCTCTCAGATAATGAGGGAGGCCATGGCTATGTCAAGCAGCTTGCTCTGCAAAAATTAGAAGTTGATTATTGTCTGATAATAGCCTGTGCTCAAATTATTTTCACAAGGAACAGAAGAATTGACAATCATTAATTTACAGGCATAATTTATGTAGCTGATAATCCTGTAGCTGATTATTCCTCTTACCTTTTTCATTGCTAAACCTCTCCCATAGGAGAAAGTTACAACATGGTAAGATTATTCAAATACGTAACACTCTTTCCTATGTTGATGTACAGCTACAGTTTTGATGCTATCATTTTTTGATCCAAATTACCTTTGTTCAAAAACAGTTAAAGGATAACCTAGTACCTTGACTAATTTTGACAAATAAGCATCCCTAAGTTTTTCTTTGTATTTCCTGCTTTTTTCCTGTGAACATTTTTTCTACCTAATTCATGCATAATTTATTGTATTTATGGATACAGATTGTTTCAATTAGATTTATCAGTTGAGGTGCAGCATACAGGCAGATGACAGATGTTGCTTTAAGCGACTCAAGCAGCCTAGATGGGCACAAGATTGAACAGATCTCCTGTTTTAAATATTTGGGAGTCATCCTTCATTCTGCTGGCAGTAGGAAAGCCTACAGTAAGGGTCTTCAAACTTGACAACTTTAAGACTTGTGGACTTCAACTCCCAGAATTCCCGAGCTAACATGACTAGAGGAGGAATTCTGGGAGTTGAAGTCCACAAGTCTTAAAGCTGTCAAGTTTGAGGACCCCTGGCCTATGGGGACTGCATTGCTGAAAATGCACAGAGAAGCTCATCAACCCTTCTTAAATTCCTTTAGACAAGAGGTGTTCAGCTAGAGCTCTTCTCCAATTGCATAATTAGAACTTGTACAATCCAAATATCTAAGACCAGCCGGTTAAGACCCAAAATATGTCTCTAATGCCACCCTGAAACTAGGGATAGGCTTCGTAAAAGTGAAAGCTAGAGCGTGGGTAACCATTCTCAATTATTGGCTCAGATTATCCTTTTTGCCCCTTCAGCCATGGCGCATTAGGTGCAGTAACTATGAGTGATGATTTTTTTTTTGTCTGTATGGAAACAGGCAATGGCAATTAAAACATTGTCCTTGGACTTTTCTCCAGTCTTCTACTCAGAATGGGATATGATCAGACCAAAGTATTCATTAACAAGGTGTAGCAGACACAGAGTGCCCATCAGATCTAGCCAGATTCCCAGCCTTAATTGCCAGTAAATCCAATAATATTCCACTACCTCCCCATAGTGTACTTAAGTAATCTCAAAGTATCTAGATACCAGAGGACCTAATGACATGCTCTTCTCCTTAGCTGTCCTTGAAGGCTGATATAGGAAGGTTCCAGTGGTGGTATTCAATTTTTTTTTATTACCAGTTCTGTGGGCATGGCTTGGTAGGTGTGATGTGGCTTGGTGGGTGTGCCAGGGGAAGGATATTGTAAAATCCCCATTTCCTCCCCACACCACTGCTTTCCAGCTCCATTCTCCTGTGCAGGGCAAAAAAAGAAGACCTAGCCGATCAGCTGGGATTCAGGAGGCAGCAAATAGATGGGGGTGGAGCCAGTCAGAAGTGGTATTTACCGGTTTTCTGAACTACTCAAAATTTCTGCTACCGCTTCTCCAGAACTGGCCAGAACTGGCTGAATATCACCTCTTGGAAGGTTCCCTACTTGGAGAGACAAGGCTCCTAGCACATAGAAACCACAGAGCATGTGTTTTTCCAGTGCCTGTGCTACAGAACCATCTGTACTAGCCTCATTTCACCATTACTGCACTCTGGGCACAAAGAGCAATTCTATACCTCCCTGTTACTTTCAGATACTAATCCTGCTATAACATAGAATGTTGCTAGTTTCTGTACAGCAGCCTTTAAAATCTGTCAGATCAGTGGTTGACAGCCAGTGGGCCGGGGACCACTGGTGGTCTGAGAAAATTTTGGTGGTCCGCAGAGAAATGTTCCCCCAAAGCAATTAATCCAGGCTGCGCAGGAACACAAGGCTGCACTGCCCACATGGCCCACCCACCCACTGGCCCCCACCCTTCAGCCGAGTGCAAATCTTACCTTGAGTAGACTAACGTGAGCTGGAACTGGAAGGTAAGACCAATGGCGGAGGAGGGAAATCCGCCCCATGGTGGCTTTCTGATGTTGGTGGGAAGTTGGTCCTATATTCCAGAGCTGCAGTAGTCACAGAACTGGCCCTTTGGTCATCCCGGAGCAGCTCCTCCAGTCCATGGCAGGCCCGTGCACCTGGGTGGAGGAGCAGCTACTCTGGGATGACCAAAGGACCAGTCCTGTGACTACTGCAGCTCTAGAATATGGGACTGACTTTCCCACCTATGTCAGGAAGCCACCATCAGTCAACATTCATATTAGTGGTCCACAGGATTTAAAATAATGAGTTTGGTGGTCCCTGAGGTCCAAAAGGTTGGCGACTCCTCTGTCAGATGACAGCTGGTACAATAAACCAGGCTAAATGAGCACCTAGTTTGTCATAAGAGAATGCTCTGTAATTTGATATATATGTCACATACTAACCTTTATGGTCTCCTACACTCTTTTAATGCTGCTACCCTTCTTTTTAGACTATTTTACTTTTGTTTCTCTACATAGTTTTTACTACATTTTTGGTTTTACTTTTTTTTAGTTTTAAATTTTAGATTATGATGTACCCCTTAATTTTTTAACTCTACCTTATCATTTTAAAGACCTATGACTATAAAAACAATCATGATTTTGGTTTGAAGTTGCTTCAACCAATGTCTTTGTATATCCTTGCCAACCTATCAATCAATTTTGTTCATTTGCTTTCCGCTCAAATAGACATGGATATGTGCATCATATTTGCATGCCCAGAGTACTTCCACGGTCATAGAAACATCAAAACTTCACAACCCAGCTACCCAGGCTCTGTCTTGCAATCCTGAGCTCAACATCGTCTCATTTTGATGCTCATCAATGTCTCATCCTAGACTATGGTTTGCCAGCTTTGTCATCAAGGGGAGCAAAACCTTTTCCTGGCTCACGTTCACGTTCACACTTAGTGTTTCAAGAACTGAGTAAAAAAAAAAAAAAGCAGCAGTGGGGGAGCCAGTGCTATAGAGATTAAAGTATAGGATGGGAACCTGTGACATGCAGGACCATATCCTCATGTGTCCATGGAGAGCACCAGGGTGGACCTAGGCCCTCACAAGTTTGTTGTGGAGGGATAAAATAAGTAGAAAACTAATGAATTCCCAGACGAAGGGTGGGATATAAAAGAAATGCAAATTAATAACAGGTTGTGATATTACAGGCTTATTAATAACAGGAGCACCACCACAAAGGGAGTGGATACAGGAAGATAGCTAGCATCCCCATCTCCAAGTGGATTAGGAGCCTGCGTCTTCAGTCCTAAACACATATTACTGAAAGTTCAGGGAAATCAACAGGATTACAATGCAAATAATTTAAAGCAGCAATTGGTTCTCCCCCTTCCTATAATGCTTGCTCTGATTAAGTTCCCAACCGCTCTCATGTGCATGAAGCCTAGCTTAGCATATGTCCCAGAAGGAGCCTAGATGGTTTGTATTCTGATTGGAATGACTCATTAGCTAATGGCTATTTTTGTGACCAAGACCTCTTCCAATGAACCAGGGTTACTGCTCTTTTTTCCACACATAACATGAAAAATATCCTTCCACAGAGCCGAGTGAGCAAGAGCCCATCTGCTGGAACTTGGCTCTTGTTCACTTAAGCATTACACATGCCCTTTGGTAAAGCAAACCACCTGTTGCCTGTGCATAATTTAGCCCCAAGCATTCGAAATGTTTCTCAGAGGAGGAAATCCATCCAAACCACTGATGGGAATGACAACCTTGGCATTCTTTTCAACTCCATTTGCTGGTGTGCCATTTATTGTTCTCTCCACAAAGGCCTGTGGTCTCTTGGTGGAGTTTTTGCCCCCGCTAACAAAAACAGAGGGGGTCTGAATAATACCAAAAGCAAACAGCTTTTGCACTTCCCCGCTTCTCTCCTTCTCCTTTCTTTTCCCCAAGTCACCATTCTAGAACCTAAGAAAATATATGGCAAATAAAAACAGACTAATGGGAGAACGAATATCCCACACTTTGCAGTTTGAAGTAGTGAACCAAGCTGCTAAACTAATCTATCTTGTATTTGGTTTCTGGCCTGGGACCAAAAATTGACTTTTACTTCAGTGTTTTATTTTTAGAAATGCAAGCTAATCAGTAAGTGCCAAATGTCCATTTCAGGCCAGCTCCCTTGAAGATTTTTTTTCGATGTGGGTTTGGCTACTTTTGTGAGGCCACAGGTGCTGCCTTTTCATGGGAAGTGAATGGAAAGGTATCCCACCTGCAAAAAGCCTGCAGAGCTGCTTTGCATAAGATAGCTTACTTCTCAGCATGAAAGGAGAGTGGGACAAAATTAGATGTCCCCCAATGGTGGCAAAGAGGAAGTTCCTGTGTTGGTTGAATTTAGATGAAAAGTAATCCAAATTGACTGTTAACTTTCTTTAGAAGAGAAGGATATTAACACAATTATTAACACAACTGAAAAAGTCCAGAAATATTTCACAAGAAGAGTTCTCCGCTCCTCTACGCATTGCAGAATCTTATGCCACCAGACTTGAAACTCTAGACCTAGAAAACCTAGAACTACGCCGCCTTCAATCCAATCTAAGTATAGTATATAAAATCATACATTGCAATGTCCTACCTGCAAATGAATAATTCAGCTTCAACCATAACAACAGAAGAGCAAACAATAGATAAAACTCAACTTTAACTGCACCAAACTTGATTGTAGGAAATACGACTTCAGCAAAAGAGTGGTCAATGTTTAGAATAATCTACCTGAATCTGGTTTCTTCCCCAAACCCCAAAAACTTTAACCTTAGACTGTCTACTATTGACCTCATCCCCTTCCTAAGAGGTCTGTAGGGGTGTGCATAAGCGCACCAACGTGTCTACCATCCCTGTCCTATTGTTTCTTTTTTCTTTTTTGCAAATTTTATTTGGGTTTTCACAAAAAAAATGCAAATAAAACATCTTTTTTGAAAATAGCATGGTCCCGGGTTATCACTTCTTCATTCAGACACAAACTCAATTTCATGCTTATTTTTGTGTTCTATTCCATATCTTATTACTGCTTTACATTTTCTACATAGTTTTTCCCCTCTTTTAATTTTCTCAACTTTATTTTGATTGTCTCATCCCAATTCAAATAATTATATTTATACTTTTGTCTGTCCTGTTTCAATTTCATATTATCTTTTCTCATTAGACAAATTTTCCCCTGGAGTTACTAATTGGAGTATGAAACCTTTATAACTTTTAATTTTATCCATTCAACTCTTTATTTAAGCTTCAATGTATACCTTTAAGATTAGAACATTCAATATAATACATAACTTCCAATCAAATTCTGCTTGGTACATTCTTAAAATACACATTATATTCTTAAAAAAGGATTAGATATATATGTAAATAAGGCACTTCCGGTTTGAGTTCCTTCGCTGACAGACCGAAACGGTTTTGACCCGTGCTTGCCACCAGTGCACCCGAGCCAGCTAGTTTCGGGGCTAAGCCACTCCGTAGAGGTGGTGAAGAGGGGGGGAGCCTGCCAGCAGGGTTGAGGAGAGCTGCATCTCTTCTCCTCAGCTGGCCATTGCTCCCTTTCCCAAAGGCGGTTGCAGTGGTGGGCAGAAGTGGCCACCTCAAAGAACTTGACCAGAAAAGAATGTGTAGGAGGAAGATAAGAAGAGAAAGTTTTGATTGACTGGGTTAAACTGCAAAAGCAACAACGTAAGGTACCCTGGAATTTAAACTATAAAAAAAATAACATTGCTCCCAAAGAAGAATTTGAAACAGGGAAGGAGAGAGGAAAGGGAAAGGATTTGGGTTTTTTTTTCTTCCCTTCCCTACACTGACTGCTAAGAGACTTAAGCAAGAAATTGAAAAAATTTTTACTTTGACATCAATAGGAATTTAAGCTGAAAATAAAATGTCAAAGGGATAATAAAGATTTCTGGATACTTAAGAGCTTTTAAAAGCAGGAAAGTAGAGAAGAAGAATAAAAGGGCAGGATCTGGAAATATGGAGGAGACTGCCTGGAACTAAAAGGAATTTACAGTGAAACCTCAACAAGATTTCTAAAAGATACATTTTAACTGAAACTTGGCAACAAAATAATAGAACCCCAGGAAGAGAAAGTGGAAAAAAGAAGCAAGAAGAAATAGCCTTGGACTATTTGGATTACTTGGTGATTTTTTGATTTTTGGTTACTGAATTTAAATGACTAAAATCAATCGGGTGGTTGTTTAAAAGTGTTTAAAATGGCACCACTTTTAGAAGAACTGAAAATGGAACTTAAAAAGTACAAAGAAGATGCACAAGAAGAGAGGGTCTTTTAGCATCGCATTTCAACTCTTAGAAATGGAGATCTGGAACTATGAGAAACAACAAGAAACCCTTGCAGAACAAGAAGATTGGGACAAAGAAGAAGCCATCTTTTATGATCAAGTCATTTTATGTGGGGGGAAAAAGGAAAAGGGGGAAAGAGAATGAAAAGCTTAAGATTTGAAAAAACAACCCAAAGAAAGAAGAATAGTTAGAAAAATAAGTATATTAGAAAGCAACAGAAGAGGGGATTACAGAAGAGACAATTAGAAGTAGAGAGACAAGAGGGTAAAAAGGGGAGGGGGAAGAAGGAAAGGAAAAGAAGTTATAAAGGACAGAAACAAGATATAGAGAAACAGGATTGAAAGTATAAGCCTGTTTAGAGATAATGGGTGAAAACTTAATCGTAAAAGGGATTCTGCAAAGGTACATAAGATAGTATTGTTATATTACAAATAGAAATAATTTTAGAAAATATGATTAAAATGATGGATAAAATATTTATTGTAATCTAGTGGAATGTTTGTTCATAAATAAATGAAATAATGTGAATGAGAGAATTAAATTAGGAAAGGATGGGAACATTTTAATTATCATTAATGATTTATAAAATAAGCGAAGAGATATATGGAAAAAAAAAGAATTAATTATGGAAAGTTTATAAGTGTTCCCAAGGAAGTGTGATATTTAATTGAAAAGAAATGTTGAAGATGTTAAGATTTTAATGATTATTAATGATAGAATTGAATTGGAATGGAATGAGTGCTTTATCTTTTTATTTTTCTTATAAGTATCTATCTCATGTATTCAAAACTATGTTTATTCTTATACCTGTATCTTGTAAGCGATTGACAAATCAAATAAATAAATAAATACTACTGGGCAGACTAATATAGCACCCATTATACCAGTGTACTCTTACAATACTCACTAGCTCCATTTGATTGAATTCCTTAGACTATTGAAATGGTAAATAAACCAATAAACAGGAGAAAATAGAAAAATAAGGGATCTTGGAGGTCTTCTAATTCAACCTCCTGCTTCAGCAGGAGAGCCTATAAAAAGGCAAACAAACTCACAGCGTCACGCGCTGGCCATGCCCACACCTGGTTTAGCAAAGAGGGGAAAAGTCACGATACAACACAGGTTTGACACCCCTGCCCATACTACTTCAGACAAATGGCTGTCCAGTTTCTTCTTAAAAGCCTCCCCTCACAACTTCTGAAGGCAAGCCATTCCACTGGTTAATTGTCCTCACTGTTAGAAACTTCTCCTTAAGGCTAGGTCCCACTGACTGACGGACGCAAAACGTATGCATAAAGGACACAGCGGATGAGCAAAATTTGGGGGTGGCTACATCCGTTGTCATCCGCTCCAAAAAGTGGCAAAAATTTGCATAAACAGAACGGAAAAGAATGGAAAAGAATGGACGGGGTAGTACGTAGTGGGGATGTTAAACGGATGTTCATAGGAAGCCTAGCGGATGACAGCAGATGGAAGCAGATGACACCTCCAAAGGACTTCCGGGAGAGAATTGCAAAGCAGACGCATAGCGGATGAAGTGGATGCATCACGGACGCCTATAGGAAACAAAGCAGATGCCGTGCGGATGTATATCAGATGCAAAGCGTTCACTGCACATGCGGGGAGTATGAATTGCGTCAGCTCCGCGGATATAAAAGGATGCAGCACGTATGCAGTCAACATTCAGAGGAAAGACGTGCTGCCACATACATCTTCAAGGAACACCATAGTTCATCAGTCAGGCAAGAAGAGGAAGGCCGTGCCTACTCGTTCCACCCTGGCAAGAAGGACAGAACCAGCATCCCACCCCCTGGCACTGACTCTGAACCTGCTGGTGCTGGTGCTGCTAGTACTGCTGGTGCTCCTGCTACTACTGCTACTGCTGCTGCTGCTATGGTGGATCAGCCCCAAGGCCCTCAAAGCCCTGCTGCTGAAGGTCCTGCTGCTCAAGCCCCTGAAGGCTCTGCTGCTCAAGCCCCTGAAGGCCCTGCTGCTGAAGGCCCTGCTGCTGAAGGCCCTGCCAGAGGGAGGAAGAGGCAGAGAGAGAAGGGAGAGAGGAAAGAGTACGCTGTTTCCGAGGAGCATGAGGATGAGGTGCTGGAATAGCTGAGGAAGAACGAGTACCTCTGGAGAAAGGGCCACAGACTCTATCGCGACACCAAGAAGAAGCAGGCAGCTTGGAGAGACAAGGCAGAGAGCCTGGGCTACACTGCAGATGTACTCCTGGGATGGTGGAAGCACATGCACACCTGGTATGGCAGGCTACATCTCAAACAATCTGGGCAGACCGCTGTCAAGCTCACTGACCGGGAGATGTACGTCATGGCCAAGTGCAGTTTCCTGGAGGGTGAGATCTGCCACCGAGGAGTAGCCCCTCTGACACCCCTCTCCCTCAGACAGTCCACAGACAGCCGTCCTCTTCCAGCCAGGAGCCAGCTACCATGTCCAGGCAGGTGTCTTCAGAGGGCCCCACGGCAGAGACCCCCCCAACAGCTGCACTCCCCATGCTAGCGGACTTGGAGGATCCCCTGTCAAAAATGGAGAAAGAAGCAGCAGCCACCAGAGACCAACCCACCCCCACGCCCACCCCCAGCTCCACAGGATGCAGGCAGAGAGGCAGACTGGAGAGCCAGAACCACAGTGTCCTGTTGGAGATCAGGGACACAATGAAGACCAGCACAGAACTTCTCTCTCAGCTGGTCCACTTGGACAGAGGATTCTCGGGCTGCCATACCTTCATCACCTATGTGAGCCACACCCTCAGGGACCTGCCCGAGGCCCAGTACCAGGTGATGAAGGAGAAGATAACAGCACTTCTGCACAACCCTCAAGGCCCAGATGAAGCTGCTCCTACCCAGTCCAGGTCTGCTCCTCCACCCCAGGTGATGTCACAGCCCTTCCATGGCTTTCAACAGCCTCTCAGCTAGTAAGGCTACGACTACCAGGACTTCCCACAGCAAAAACAGACCTTCCCAATCCAGGCCCAGGTTCATCGCATGCCACAGACGCCACACCTCACCCAGCTGCAGACCCATTACACTCCTCCTTCCTCCACCCCACAGCCAAGCCCATCAACAGACAATCTGTCATCAGTCTTGTGCCTCACATCTCAGGTACTTGATGAAGGGCCTCTCAATCTCACGGAACTGAGTCAGCTCTCGGAGAGCTTCCAGAACACACCATCCCGTTGTACTCTCAGGGCCAGGCACCCCAATGGCGCCTCAGACCAGCACTCAAGCCACAGCCACCTCCACAGTCCCTGCCCGCTTAACAGCTGAGACCATGGACATGACTCAGAGTGACTGAGAATAGTGCCAGAGACTGAGTTGTTTACTTGTTCACTTTATCTTTGCTTAAGACACTTTACTTGGTTCATTTTGCTTATTTAATGAAGTCATAAAGGTAATCTAAGAAAGTTAACAAAGGTTATCTTTGCTGAAGACACTTGGTTAATTTTTTTACCTTAGTGAAGTGTTGGTGAAAATTTTTAACAAATGGTTCAGCCTTTGCATGCTTGTGGGATAGATAAGGATAGTTGTGGGATAGATAAACCTCCAGTGCAAGCATAGTGGGACTGTATGGTCCACCATCCCAGGTGCCACACATATGGACCTTTTTTATCAATAACAATTTATTCATTGATCAACACATTTCAAAATAAACAAAGCTCTTTATTAATGCCCTATTCATTGTAAGGCCACTCAACATACATGGCACAATCTCATCAGTGTGATGAGACAGGCTGAAGGAAGCATCCATTAATCATCTATCATCCTGTCTTGCCACTCCACTGCTCCAGCTGGGGAGTTGCACCAGTGTTTCAGGAGGTTGCGCTGCTTCTTCCCTTCACGTGAAGCTCTGTTGAGGCCTGGCATATCCACAATGTCTATCAGATTTACTCCTTGCCTCCATTCAACAGGCTCCATGTCTCCATTGCCTTGTTGATGGTCGACAAGTCTGTTCTGCAACACTGGGTAGCGGGTGCGCATGAGATTGTGCAGGATGCAGAAAGCTTCCACGATGCTCCTCACAGGATGTGCCTCATGCTGCATGATGGTGAGAAGTATCTGGAACCTGTTGGCCAGGATGCCAAAGGCATTCTCCACCACCCATCTTGCCCTGGACAGCCTGTAGTTGAAGATCCTCTCTTCACGGGTGAGGTATCTTGAACTGTACCGCTTCATGAGGTAGGTTCTGAGGGAGAAGGCATCATCACCAATGATGAAGTAGAGCACATCTTGTATGTCATTGGGTAGAGGGTCTGGATCTGGAAAACCCATGATGAGGTTGCCTTCCAGCCCATCCTTGAGGTCACTTGAATTGTATACCTGGCCGTCTGAAGCTTACCTGTTGCCTGAAGCATCGATGTACATGAACTTGTAGTCAGCATCAACCGTGGTAAAGAGGATGATACTGAAGAAGCCCTTGTAGTTGAAATAAGTGGACCCTGAGTTGGCTGGAGCTTTGCAGGCCACGTGCTTCCCATCTATGGCTCCAACGGTTTGGGGAAAGTTCCACCTCTGATACCACTCTTCTGCAAGTTTTCTCCAGCCTTGTTCAGTGGTGGGGCACTTGAGGAGCTCCTCCACGTATTCTCTGATGATGGCCTGCACCACTTCTCTGACCACAATGCTGATGCTGTTGTGTGGCACCCTCCAGGCATACTGTATGTTTCTGTATGTGGTTCCAGAAGCCAGGTACCGCAGAGTCAGTGCCACCTTCAGTCCAGGGTCCAGGTTGGCATGGAACTTGGTGCTAGGCTTGGTCAGCCTGGGTCTCAGACACTCTACAAGTTCATCAAACATGGCTGGTGGCATCCTCATGAAGTGATGGAATGCACGAGAGTCTTCATTCCTCAGCTCCACCATCAACTGGTCATACAGTCCAAACTCCATTTTTCTCATGATCCATCCTCGGACCCACACTGCTCTCGGACGTCTCCTTCTTCTCCTTCTGTATAAAAGGTGAAACAGTCTGAACAGGTTTTGGTTCTGGTGATGAATGATCGCAGCTATCATACGGACTGTGTCATGATCCATGGTGGAGAACAATTGATGATGTGGAAGACCAAGACCAAGGGTGAAGAGGTCTGTACACCACGGCTGCTGGACTCATACTGAGATCCAGATGATTTCCTCCCCCTTTTTATAGGAAGTATCAGTAGTCCGCTAGGTGTCCTTCTACATACTCTAGACATACTGCAGACATCCTAAATATCCGAGATACATCCCAGATACAAACGTTTTGTCCGTTTTTCATACTTTTCTATGAGATGCATCCGCTTACATCCTTTCTATTTCCGTGCTACTGATGCTGTGTAGATGTTCCATGTACCTTTCGTTTCCTCCCTCTTTCCATTTTCAGCTGCAGCGTATGTGAGTTGAGGGGATGGCCAGAGGATGCAGAGAGGATACAGCGGATGTTTAACGGATGATAACGGACATATAACGTTTGTTTCCCGTATATGCCGCAGATGTACATTGTACACAGCGGAAAGTTCATCCGCTCACAAAGTTTTGTGCAGCTCAAAACTTCTTGCGTGGATGAAATCTCAGTGGACAGATGCTCGAGGGATAGAGCGTATGAAACACGTATGCAGTGAGTACACAATGGATGCATAGCGTTTTCCAATGGATGGCAAGCTTTTTTTAACGTTTTACATCCTCTTTGCATCCGTTAGTGCAGTGGGACAGGGGCCTGTTAGTTCTAGGTGGCTTCTCTCTTGATTAGTTTCCATCTATTGACACAATCTTGTAAAACAAAACATCAGCCACTGATTTTCAGGTGTCCCATTAAGCTTCATTTACACTCCAGAGATACTCCTGGAGAAGTAAAAATGGTGGGTGCTGGCAACCTGGTGTCAGAGGTGAGCTGAGCTGATAAAGAATCTCTCAGAAGGCCAGCAGGATGGGCTGAGGAGTAGAGTCCCCTGCTGGCCTTCTGAAAGACAGCAGGATTTTCAGATCTTGGCTGCAAAAAGCAGTAAGACTCACAGAGAGCAACAGAACAATGCAGAAAACTCCTTAAAGCCACCACGTAGTCAGTTGGAGTTTTGAAGCTGACCTCTGGTAATAGTAAATTTGTGATTGGCCATGGTAGCAATTTTGAAAAATTGACAGATTTTTACACTTCCAAAATGTTCTCTATAATTTATTCCAAAATAACATCCTTCTGAAGTCTGCTAATATGCTGAGAGTATAATAAATAGAAATTTCACCATATTACCTGGTTCTGAAATAATTTGTATTTATTATGGAATATATTCCCTATGCCACTTTACCAAAGTTAATTTCTTGAATATAAATATTACAAATATACTATGTTCATGTAAACTCTCTATATATTGTATATCAATGACATAATCAGAGGTGGTATTTGGCAGGTTCTGAGCAGTTCTGGAAAACCAGCAGTGGAAATTTTGAGTAGTTCAGAGAAGCGGCAAATACCACCTCTGACTGGTCCCACCCCCATCTATTCTCTCCCTCCTGAGTCCCAGTTGATCAACTGGGTCTTCTTTTGTTGCCTTGCACAGGAGAACGGAGCTGGAAAGTAGGTTAGTGGGGTGGGGGGTGTTGTGTATGGAAATTAGAAGACTCCAAATAACTAAAACTGATTGGCCGAACAGGCCGCTCTCAGATTGGTCAATTAAGTACCATTTTGATTGGCCCGCCTGACAGTGGGAATTCTTAAAGAGCTGTCATTGTCCGCAAGCCGCGAGCAGCTGCTATAAGAAGGGCTGCCATGGCTTCGGCAAATGTTATGCTTCAAGTACTATACTGTTAAATAAAGAGCTGTTTGTTGGAATACCGGTCTCGCGTACCTTATTATCCTGGCGACGAGGATGGGATCATCCTAGAAGAGCGAGACCGAAGCACGCGGCAACCAGAACCGAGCAACCAAGATGGCCAGTAACAATGCACCGCCCGCACCATTCAACCCAGCCGAAGATTGGGAGTCATACACTGACCGCTTTCTGATGTTCTTAGAAAGCAACGAGCTACAGCAAATAACCGACCAGAGGAAGAGAGCTCTATTCCTCATGCATTGTGGCCCTGCCGTTTTCAAAATGGCCAAGGCATTAGTCAAATCGCGGGACATAAAACAGATGGCATGGCCAGAATTAAACCGAATGCTACAAGCCCATTACACGCCTGTGGTCTCAATCTGATCAAAAGGCACAAATTTTATAAGCGAGACCAACGAAAAGACGAGAGCATCAGAGATTTCGTAGCAGCCCTAAGAAATATCGGAGGAGCCTGTGAATTTCAGAACATGGACAAAGCCATGAGAGACCGTGTGATCCTGGGATTGAAAGCAAGCTGCTAAACAGACCGAATATCACAGTGGCTGAGGCCATCGCAGAAGCCACCGCTGCTGAAGCATCCAAGAAATCCACAGCCATCATGCACCAGATGAACTCAACAAATCCAGAACCACCGAACCAACACCGAGAAAAGAAGGTGGAAGGAAACCAAAAACAGCCCACAGCGACTGCCCACCATGAAGACCTCAACTCCCCGAGCGACACCAATGATGACAACGAAGACATACATAAGCTTCAGTCGGAAAGAAAATGGTAGGAAAAAAGAGGAAGGAGGTGACAGTTCCAATGTGCTGGGTGCGGAGGGGATCACCCGTTCTCCGAATGCAGATTCCTGGATGCCATTTGCAGATTTTGTGAGAAATGGGGGCACATTGCAAGGATCTGCCAAAACAAAAAGAGCTATAGTCCAAAAAGACACGGCAGCACCTTCCCCCAGAGAGATAAGCCGGAAGCCAATGGAGCCGAGAGAACAGAAACCGGTGAATGAACAACAGAGAAGAAACACATTAAACAATACTTATCGGAAATGCCAGGGCAGCAAACGCAAAAAAGGTCTGAATAAATGTGAAAATCGAAGGAAAGCCCTGTGAGATCGAAGTAGACTCCGGATCATACCTGTCCATGGTATCATGGAACACTATCAGAAACCTGATACCAGACATTGAGCAAAGAGAACTGGAACAGCAAAAGCTAATACTTAAAGATTACCAGGGAAACTGAATCCCAGTAGTGGGTCTTGGACATTTCCTAATAGTATTCAAAAACCATGCTGAAGTACTTCCTCTGACAATCGTCGACCGTGATTGCCCTAGCCTGCTGGGAATCGAATGGTTTGCGCCCCTGGGAATCGGAGTGATCGGGATCAATTGGGAGGAGAGCCTGCTGGAAGAGTTCCGGATGTATTCGACGGGACCCTAGGCAAGTACAAGGGGAACCCAATAACATTCAGCCTAGACCCTAAGATAGCTCCCATCAGGCTCAAAGCCAGACGCGTTCCCTTTGCCTTAAAACCGAAAATAGATGAGCAGCTTAACAAACTCATCGCACAAGGGTTGTTAGAGCCAATCGACCATGCCAGGTAGGAAATTCCCATCGTGACTCCTGTCAAACCAGATGGCTCAAACCAGATGTGCATCAGGCCACCCTAAATCCTGCACTCCAGCAAAGCGCATACCCTGTTCCGGTAGTTCAACACCTGTTGCATTCATTAGGGGGAGGAAAAATTTTCACGAAGCTTGATCTCGCGCAAGCATATCAACAGCTGCCAGTTGACCCTGAAACTGCAGAGGCACAGACTATAGTCACGCACAGAGGGGCATTCAAATGTAACAGATTTCAATTTGGTGTTAGCGTTGCCCCAGGCATTTTCCAAAGCCTCATGGAGCATCTTCTAAATGGAATAAAAGGAGTTGTTCCCTATTTTGATGACATATTAGTATCAGCAAAAAATAAACACCAATTAGAAAATAGACTAAGAGAAGTCTTGCGAAGATTCAGGGAAGCAGGGCTCAAGGTCAAAAGGGAAAAATGTAAACTAGCCACCAATCAAGTCGAATTCTTAGGCTACCTTATAGATGAGCAAGGGATACACCCCACTGAAAATAAAATAAAATAAAGGTGATTAAAGACGCACCCAGGCCTAAGAACAAAGCAGACTTACAAGCGTTCTTAGGTCTCATTAACTTCTACAATGTTTTCCTGCCCCAAACGGCAACCGTAGCGGAGCCATTACATCGACTATTAGATAAAAAAACTGTCTGGAATTGGGGTCACCGAGAACAAGCAGCATTCCAAAACATAAAGGACTTATTAACATCCAACACCATTTTAATACAATACAGCAACACACTGCCACTGACGGTCACCTGTGATGCATTGCTTTTGGAATCGGCGCCATACTGAGCCACAAGCTACCAGACGGCAGAGAAGCACCAATTGCCTTCTATTCCAAAACGCTGTCAAAATCTGAAAGGAACTACAGCCAACTTGACCAAGAAGCCCTCGCAATCATAGCAGGAGTCAAGAGATTCCATGAATACCTATATGGCAGGACATTTTCTATTATCACAGACCACAAACCCCTGCTAGGGATCCTGGCAGGGAACAAACCAACCCCAAACATCCTATCGCCAAGAATGATGAGGTAGTCAGAATTCCTCGCTGCATACAATTACACACTCATCTATCGCCCAGGAAAGACCATTACCCATGCGGATGCCTTCCCCGCTGCCCGACAAGAAAGGCAACCCAACTCCTACCATCTCCACTCTTCAGATCGAGACATGGCCGAATCTGCCACTAACCTCAGAAGACGTCGCTAAAGCTACCGCGAAAGACCCGCTGACAGCTCGAATCATGCATTGGGTAGGTAAGGGCTGGCCAGATGAGGACAGAGGCGAGACTTTTAAACCTTTTTGCACCCGGCAGACTGAACTGTCCATTGAAAAGGGCTGTATACTGTGGGGAGACAGGGTGGTCATTCCAAAAAAGTTGCAGTAGGAAGTGTTGTGCATGTTGCACGAGGGACACCTGGGCATAGTAAAAATGAAAGCCCTGGCCAGGAGTTACGTCTGGTGGCCAGGGCTGGACAAAGACATTGAAAAATGGGTGGCAACATGCCATGACTGCCAAAAATCAAGGCCTACCCCCCCTTGCACCAGTCCTGAAATGGGAAACTCCCAGAGGCCCATGGTCAAGACTGCATATTGACTTTGCTGAGCCTACGAAAAGGAACACATATTTTATAATTGTTGATGCTTATTCAAAATGGTTAGAGGTTATTCTTATGGCGTCCACTACTACTGAAGCAGTTGTAAAACAATTGAACAGATTTTTTTGCTACACATGGACTGCCAGATGTAGTAGTCTCTGACAATGGGCCCCAGTTTACTGCTTTAGCCTTCAAGCAATACCTGGCTACGCAGGGCATCCGACATGCCCTGACAGTGCCGGCTCATCCGGCTTCGAATGGACGAGCTGAACACATGTTTTGTTATACCAAAGAGGCCCTAGACAAACTGGACATAGGGGATGTCCAAGATAGACTTAACAAACTGTTAACAATTCAGCATATCACCCCAAGCACAACTACTAACAAAAGCCCCGCTGAACTTCTCATGGGTAGAAAATTGCATTCCTTCCTAGATAGACTACACCACACCTATACCTGTGAAAAAAACCCTGATTCCTCAAGTAAATATCGCTCCTTTGCTATTGGTGACTTAGTCTACGCAAAAAATCTTACCGGGGACCCATTATGGCTTCCAGCCAGAGTTATTCAAATCACAGGGCCCCAGTCATACCGACTTGCACTAGACGACGGCAGAACATGGAAGCGGCACATCAACCAGCTTTGCTCTAGGACATTGGAACGCAATACTACAGCACCGCTGCAAACACCAATAAACAATCCAAAAACAACCAAGGAGGGGGGGGAAACACAAAATAATAAAAAAGGGAAAGACGAACCACCAATAATACGACAAAAGACACAACACAAACCCGAATCAGAAACTCAGATAAAACAAAAAAAGCACTTACTCATAGATGACCTTCGGAGAAGAGAACCGGTAGCAGGCGAGGCCTTCCTAGAAGGAGACAGCCAGGCCAGCTCAACTAACCAGGATAAACCAGGAGGGAGCGGCACAGCCGCCTCAACCAGCCCGAGAGACCCAGGCGGGAGCGGCAAGGCTGACTCACCCTTCCAGGAGACTCACCCTTCCATGGACAAGACGCAGAGAAAAGGCGATCCTGTCTGAACTGATGGAAGAACACGCTGAGACTGAGCTGCGCAGGTCAAGTAGGACCCACAAAAGCCACACCTACCTGCATGACTATGTTACGCATGTTGGACAAAACCAAGGAGGGAGGGTTGTTGTGTATGGAAATTAGAAGACTCCAAATAACTAAAACAGTTTGGCCAAACAGGCCGCTCTCGGATTGGTCAATTAAGCACCATTTTGATTGGCCCACCTGATGGCGGGAATTCTTAAAGAGCTGTCATTGGCTGCAAGCCGCGAGCAGCCACTATAAGAAGGGCTCCTGCGGCTTCAGCAAATGTTCTGCTACAAGTCACTATACTGTTAAAATAAAGAGCTGTTTGTTGGAATATCGGTCTCATGTACCTTATTATCCAAACGGAACAGGGAGGGAATGGGATTTTGCAGTATCCTTCTCCCAGGAGTGGGGAGGGAATGGAGATTTTGCAGTATCCTTCCCCTGCCACGCCCACCATGCCACACCCACCAAGCCACACCCACAGAACCAATAGTAAAAAAATTTGAATCCCACCATTGATTATAATATTGGAGGGAGGAAGTCCCATAAGCTCCAACCATTATAGCAATGATGTCTAAAATATCTCTGCTAAAACCATGGAATAATATGCAGTTGTCATATATTTTATTATGTATCTCATATCTTCAGATAATTCAAAAAGAAGAATTGAACTATGGAAGTCTTGGTGAGCTTAATTGTTTGCTTGCAGATATTTCATTACCCAACCAGATAACACTCAAACTTGATATGATTTTACCTAATTTGGTAATGAAACATCTACAAGCAAACAACCAAGCTCAGAGAACACCAAGGGGATCACACTTTATATAATTGCTGTATTTACAAACTTAGTTATTGAGAATCAGACAATTCTTGTTGCAAGCTATTTCTGTTCTCAAGATTAAGAAAGAAAAGGTTGGTGCCTCCTGCTAAACTAAAAAGAACCAACCATCAGTTTAGCAGAAGATGAATTAGAACACAGGTATTTTTGTTTTGGTGCACAGATTCCGATTTTGATCCACACAAGAAACTCCATTTACACTGATCAAATATTGTTACAAATTTCAGACTGGCACTTCTAATTCTACCAATCAAAAGATACTTTGCTAGAAAGAAAAGATAGAAATAGCAGAAGAAAAACACCCAGAGACTCACAGTTACGGACATCAATATTTTACTTCCTTTCCCTTGCAGTTCTTTGTGCAAACAGGGCAATTTTATTAAAATGC
The DNA here is from genome assembly GCA_015471245.1 of Laticauda colubrina. Taxonomy (NCBI): domain Eukaryota; kingdom Metazoa; phylum Chordata; class Lepidosauria; order Squamata; family Elapidae; genus Laticauda; species Laticauda colubrina. The sequence continues at coordinate 28,551,841 of BLBF01000002.1, forward strand.
TTTTTGGAGCCATTTTAGTTCAACAAATATTTTAATGCCAATTCTATGAAAATACTGCACTATTTTAAAGCTGAAAATCACTAGAAACCTTGCTAATTAGCATTAGAATAACTTTAATTAGTATATAAATGCAATCAAGAAAAGCAATTATTCTTATATCACATAAGGCAAAAAGGTTGGATTTTTATACCCAACCGAGTATTATGGTTAATTTGCTTGACTGTTAACATAATAATTACAGATAAATCAATATGCCAGGGATGCTGTTTTTGACCATTTCAAAAGCTGATTTACAACAATCTAGAGCAAGGGTCTTCAAACTTGGCAAGTTCAAGACGTGGATTTCAATTCCCAGAATTCCCGAGCTAACGTGACTGGAGGAGGCGTTCTGGGAGTTGAAGTCCACAAGTTTTAAAGCTGTCAAGTTTGAAGACTCCTGATCTTGAGAGCACTGTTGGAAGCCACATGGTTTCAAAATCAATCTAGTCCATTGACCATTTGTGTATTACAAATGAATAAATGCTTTGATTCAGGCAAAATTTCTGGTTACACTCATGTACCAACAATATCTGCACAGATTCTGGTCTTGATATTTCATCCCAAGCAGTCGCCAAGGTAATCTATTTAATATCTTTAAAATCACAGCTGCTCAAAAATATACATAAAGGCTTCTGAAAAAAAAACCCTCTAATTTCTTGGCCATTCACAAAGTGAGAACATTTATCATCTTCTCTATTACATAGGTTTAACTAGTATTCCCAGCTCTCTGTAAAATATATTTCCAGAGAGGAAAAATAGAATTAAAAAAATGATCAGTAGGGGATAATCTACTCAGTCTTCAAAAACTCTATGCAAGACTAAATAATGGGAGCCACATTGTTATTCTCTGCCACCAAAAACTTGAGCAGACATTCTGGTCCTCAAAAGCCTGATAGGGGAGTGTCAAATATATATGCCGAGGTTTAATTACAACAAAGGAAAACTCATGAAACGGAGTCAAAGCAGATTCAAATGTGAAACATAGCATTGTCTCGAAAGGAGTAAGCTGATCTGTATGGCAACTCACTATGCATTCCCTTCACTTCTTGAAAAGAGGGACTGGGACAGAACCAGTAACTAAAAGCGCAAAGTGAAACAAGATTTTATTCCTCTCTGGGTGTTTAAGAGGGCCTTCTTTTTGGGGTAAAAAACCCTCCAGCTATAATAGGTGGCTAGCAGAGCTGGTTCGCAATGCTAAGATAAGAAAATTCAAGGCTGCCACTGATTATCCAGCCAGCCGCCTTTAAAGAGGTCCTTATTTTTCCCTCCCTCACTGAAGAGACCAGGACCTAAAATCTGCTTTTGCTTATTAGTTCTGGAAGGACATTTGAGACAATATTACATGCTTCACATTTTTTTGGTTGGAACGGGAGATCCATCACCAAAGATTTCATAGCAGCAACCATAACATCTGGAGTTACTGTTCTCCTCTATTGATATTCTGAAGGTGCTTGAAGTCAAATTGAATGTACTGGGATCCTTCACTATCCCCAGCATGTCTCCGGCTTCTGTGGTACATCACTGAGACAAGTATAAGAATACTTATTTGCAATACAGTAGTGGGAAGGGAAAACAGATCTCCCCACTGATCTCCAGGCCTTAGAACACAGTGGCTTCCACGTCAAGGGATCTCCACCCTTCCCAATGTTCTCTGGAAAAGGAGAGGTTAACTATTATCCATCTGTTTTAAATGCTATTGATTAAAAGGAGATGAGGAAATACAAGAAAATAATTGCCTTGAAAGGGGTGTACTTGGGCTTGGCCCAGATTAATAAGGCTGTAATAACACCAGCATGTCCAAACACAAGCAACTAGTAACATGCACAGTTCTTTCTTGATGCTACTCTATGCATCATAGTATTTCAGAAGTTACAGAGTTGGAAGGGACCTTAGAAGTCTTCTAGTCCAGGGCTTGCCAACCTTTTGGACCTCAGGGACCAAAACTTATAATTTTAAATCCCACAGACCAGACACCCTGGGAAAATCCCCAAAAAAGTCTGCAAGAAAATTCCCACCCTGTTTTCCTACTGATAGATCATATTTTATTTGGGATTGCAGGATATCATCTCCAGCTCCATTTTTGGGGGGGAGAGAGAGAGAGAAGGAGGGAGGGAGGGAGAGGGAGAGACTTTTGGCTTCATGCAAGGAAAGCAGAAGCAGCAATTTCTTTCTCTCCCCCAAACTCCACCAGAAATGAGTCTTTGCGAGACTTGTCGCACCAGCTCAGCCTCTTGGAGCAGATGCCTTGCAGGGTCCCAAAGACTCACTTCTGGCAGAGTTTGGGGAAGAGAAAGAAAGACTTTTGCTGCTTTCCTTGCATGAAGCCAAAAGCAGAAGAAAGAAGCAGCCCAGTGGCCAGGTGAGGCATGTGGGGCCAGTGGGGCAAGTTTCCCCCCTTCCTCCCTCCCCTCACTACCTCATGTTGTTCGCAATGCAAGCAACACAAGCCTTGTGTTTCCAGAGGCCATGTGGGCGATTGTATTCCCACGCAACCCAGATTAATTGCTTTGGGGGGATGCTTTGGGGGATGACATTTCTCTGCAGACCACCAACATTTTCTTGTGGCCCGTCCCACTGGTTGGTGACCATTGTTCTAGTTGAAACCCAGTTCAAGCAGATCTATGCCATTCCAGACAAATGACTGTCCTATCTCCTGATAAAAATATTCCAGTGATGGGGCATCTACAACTTTGGAGGTAAGCTGTTCCCATGGTTAACTGTTCTCACTGAAAAGAAATGTCTCCTTAATTCTAGGAAAATCTACAATCTCTCTTTGTTAAGTTTCCATCTCTTACTTCTTAACTTGCCCTCAGGTGCTTTGGAGAACAGATTGAAACACCCCCCTTCTCTGTAATGGCCCCTCAATTATTGGAAGACTGTTCTCAAGGGGGACATATGCTTGCATTCCTCTTTGTTAGACTTAGTCATTCCCAGTTCCTGCAATCATTCCTCATTCAGTTTAGCCTCCAATCCCCTAATAATCTTTGTTGCTGTTCCTTAAACTCTTTCCAGAGCAGGGGTCTTCAAACTTGACAGCTTTAAGACTTGTGGACTTCAACTGCCAAAATTCCTCCTCCAGTCATGTTAGCTCAGAAATTATGGGAGTTGAAGTCCACAAGTCTTAAACTTACCAAGCTTGAAGACCTTGGTCTAGAGTCTCAAAGGCTTTTCTGTATTGTGGTTAACAGAATTGGACAGGATATTCATGTGTGGCTTTACATGTGCAGTATAGAGTGGCACTATAATTTTTCATGATCTTGATGCTATTCCTCTGTTTATGCAGCCTAAAACTGCATTGGCCTTTTTGGTACCTGCAGCACACTGCTGGCTCATACTTAAGTGGTGATCTACGAGAACACCTAAATCCCTCCCAATTACTGCTGTTAATATAATGTTGTTCATATGTCTTTTGTTCTTTTATTGTTGTTATGATGTACATACTTTCTGGAGAACAGGTTGAGGCACCTTTTATTCTTTGAAACCATAATATATAGTCCTTTTGAGGTGATGTGCTCCTTACGCCCTAGGAAAAGTCCCAGATGAAGAATCTATAACATGTACTGGACTCTCCATTAGCTTTAGAAACCTGAAAGGAAAGCAGTTGTAGAACACCTTTGTTGGCAATAAAAACCTTTTGCTGTATTTCATTGCCTCATTTTCAAGACAGGCCTATCTACATATGCTAACGTTGCCCTTCTCCAGAGTTCTAAGGCACAATTGGGACAAGTAAGTATTTTAATGCTTTTGCTTTAAAATTTATGATGGAAGTGCCTGAGTGTGGCTTTTTCCTGGCTGCTTCTAGCAATAAAAAAGGCTCTGGTGTATTCTGTTTGTCTGTTTGCTTCAACTACAATATTATTCAGCAATGTAGCCAGAGGCAGTATTGATGCATTTGTGTTAATAAAAAAAGAGAACCAAATGGAGATATTTTTACGAGATAAAATATAGCACATAATTAAAATTCCACTTTTAAATTTTAAAAAAGCCTGTTTTCCTAATGGAAGGCTTATATCAAATCTATCCTTTCAAAGTAAACCATTCCTGGCCTTCAGGGAATTTAAAATCTACATGTTTTTGAGGCTTATGCAATAATAAAGAAGTACTTTGCATATTCCCCAGCAGATGTAGATAAAACATCTATATTAGCAAGCAGCAAGTTTCCTAGTATGTAGATCTCTAAACTGGTGCCAAGATTCAACCATGGCTATTTATTCATTTATTTAAATTCAGGTACCGTCCAACTCTGGATACTCATAATGTAAGGAACGAAAATACAGTTCAAAACAAAACAAGATGAGATCTGGTCACTCCACACAGAAACAAAAACACATCCAACAAGGGTCTCCATCCAACATAATCAAAGGCCTTGGAGAAAACCCAGATCCTTAGGGCTCTACAGAATGCCAGCAGGATGGGAGCCACTCAGATTTAGTGGGGGAATCTCATTCCAGAGGGCAGGCATTGCAACAGATGAGGCGTGCTTCTGAGCCCCAATACATGGCACTATTGCTGCCAGCGTGGCCGAGATTATGAAAGTTAGAGGTACCTCAAATAACCCTGCCTGATGTCTCCTGTGACCAATACCTTCAATTACACCTGGAAGTATACCGGCAGCCAAGGTAGTTCATGAAACAAAGGTGTCACACAGATACAGGTAATCTTCAACTTACGATCACAACTGAGCCCAACAAGCACAGTCAATGGGGAGTGGGGAGCCAGGTTCCCTTAACAATCATAGGATTCACCTAACGAGTGCACTAATTTGCTTAACTACCAAGGCAAAAATGGCAGGGGTGGGTGCAACTCATTTATCAGCTGTCTGCCTTGATTGTCAATGGAACTGTGTCTCTAAATTGAGAATTACCTGTACCCTTTCTATGGTTTTATCATTCAGTCACTTTTGACCATTGACCTGATATTTTTTGTTATTTTTCTAGGAGTGCTCATTAGTGTCATTAAAAAAAAATATCAATAGGAAACAGACAGCAGCACAAACAAAAATTCTAACTTTAAGATCAGAGGTTTATTGTTTCGAATAATTTAGAACATAAGAAATGAATAGATATAAAAGATATAATAGCAGTAATATACTTACATTAATAAGCCATTGCAATGGGGTCCAATGACATATAGCAGGTCCTGCAAGGATTGCCATAAATCAAAGAGCCCTGAGCTGATCTCCAACTCCTTTATACTTCTCTTCTAACCATATACTTTACAATTTCACTAATTGTCACTTTCCTTAAACACCTGTGTAACTTACTTTCAGTTCCTCATTTCCAACAGTTTCATTCTTTCTGTTTTAAACTTATCCATCCAAGGGCATACTTTGCAAAAATATGTTTTCATAGTTAGCAACGGCTCAGCAGGATTACAAATAGTTTAGGTATATTTTGAAACCATCCTAGCTGAAAACTTTAGTTCATGTCTCTTCTGGGGCCTGCTATCATCCTTAGGACATTGAATCTATTAGATCAATAAGCTATATCCTTGTTTCTCACATTAGCAACTGATCTTTGATGTTCCTGTAAGCTTATATTTGCATTATTACTGAGTATGTAGATACCTTATGGTATAATCTACTATCTAGCAACATGCAAAGCCTTAAGACAAACAAGGTAATCACTTGGAATCTTTGCAACCTAAAGGAAAATAATGCTTTGTGATAAACATCAATGAAAAAACAAACATTAGGGTGAACAAAATATTTTTTTTTGTTCTGGTGTTGGTAACACTTGCTGGACTAACAATGCTCCATTCAGGCTATTCAAGATTAAGACAAATTACATATATGAATTATCTGCCTGCCTACTTTGTCCATGTGCAACAAATACCAAGCCACAACTGGAAGCATTTTATCTCAATGTTAAGACATAAAGAGTTCGGGTCTGTCTCATTCAAGAGGTACCTATGGAAGCTCAAGCACATGGTTGCTAGAAGTCATGTTTCATTGCATTTTCTCAGTTTATGGAAATTCCATAAAACTTGTATCTGACAAATGTGAATTATGAATTAAAAATGCAAAGAATCTCCTATTAACTATAAAACTTCTGGTTTTACACAATACTTTTAAAGTTCTATAATTCTAAAACCACTGTATTTATTTAATTAATTTATAACCCATCTTTATTATTTTTATAAACAACTCAAGGTGGCAAACATATCTACAGGTGAAACTTGAAAAATTAGAATATCATGCAAAAGTTCATTTATTTCAGTAATGCAACTTAAAAGGTGAACCTAATATATGAGATAGAGTCATTACATGCAAAGCAAGATAGTTCAAGCCGTGATTTGTCATAATTGAGATGATTATGGCTTATAGCTCATGAAAAGTCCAAGTCCACAATCTCAGAAAATTAGATTATTACATGCAATCAATAAAACAAGGATTGTACATAAAACAATATAGGACCTCTGAAAAGTATAAGCATGCATATGTACTCAGTACTTGGTTTGGGCCCCTTTTGCAGCAATTTCTGCCTCAATACGGCGTGGCATGGAAGCTATCAGCCTGTGGCACTGCTGAGGTGTTATGGAAGACCAGGATGCTTCAGTAGCAGCCTTCAGCTCTTCTGCATTGTTTGGTCTCATGTCTCTCATTTTTTTCTTAGCAATGCCTCATAGATTCTCCATAGGGTTCAGGTCAGGTGAATTTGCTGGCCAATCAAGCACAGTAATCCCACGGTCATTGAACCAGGTTTTGGTGCTTTTGACAGTGTGGGCAGGTGCCAGGTCCTGCTGGAAAATGAAGTCAGCATCCCCATAAAACTTGTCTGCGGAAGGAAGCATGAAGTGCTCCTGGTAGACGGCTGCGTTGACCCTGGACTTAATGAAGCACAGTGGCCCAACACCAGCAGATGACATGGCTCCCCAAATCAACACAGACTGTGGAAACTTCACACTGGACTTCAAGCATCTTGCAGTGTGTGCCTTTCCATTCTTCCTCCAGACTCTGGGTCCTTGGTTTCCAAATGAGATGCAAAAGTTGCTCTCATCAGAAAAGAGGACTTTGGACCACTGAGCAACGGACCAGGTCTGTTTTTCTTTAGCCCAGGTAAGGCGCTTCTGATGTTGTTTGTTGTTCAGGAGCGGCTTGACAAGAGGAAAACGACATTTGAAGCCCATGTCCAGGATCCATCTGTGGCTCTTGATGCACTGACTCCAGCCTCAGTCCACTCCTTGTGAAAGTCTTCAACACTTTTGAATGGCCTTTTCCTGACAATCCTCTCCAGGCTGTGGTCATCCCTGCTGCTTGTGCACCTTTTTCTTCCACACTTTTCCCTTCCACACAATTTTCTATTAATGTGCTTTGATACAGCACTTGGGGAACATCCAACTTCTTTTGCAATTACCTTTTGAGGCTTTCCCTCCTTATGGAGGGTGTCAATGATGGTTTTCTGCACAACTGTCAGGTCAGCAGTCTTTCCCATGATTGTGATTCCTATTGAACCAGACTGAGAGACCATTTAAAGGCTCAGGAACCCTTTTCAGGTGTTATGGCTTAATTAGCTGATTAGAGTGGGACACTTTGAGCCTAGAGTATTGAATCTTTTCACAATATTCTAATTTTCTGAGATTGTGGATTTGGGGTTTTCATGAGCTGTAAACCATAATCATCTCAATTATGACACATCACAGCTTGAACTATTTTGCTTTGCATGTAATGAGTCTATCTCATATATTAGGTTCACCTTTTAAGTTGCATAACTGAAATAAATGAACTTTTGCAGGAGATTCTAATTTTTTGAGTTTCACCTGTAATACTCCTTCTTCCTTCTATTTTCCTCACAACAATCCTGTGAGATGAGTTGGGCTGAGAGAGAGTGACTGGCCCAAGGACACCCACCTGGTTTTCACTGAACTCACAGTCTCCTGGTTTCTAGGCTGGTGCATTAATCACAAGGCCAAAGTGGCTCTCCAGTTTGTAGATTTATTCCTGTTTATTCCTGCTAATTTGCTGGCAACCTGAAAAAAGAGGAGAAACTCCATATTGTGCTTTCTTGCACACTTTTCCTGCAAAATGGACCTACAGAGGTATTACTGAGTTTTCAGAATTTCTAATCTCAAGACATAGAATATTAGAACATCTCTATAGAAGGAGTGGCAGAACATGGAAGCAGAGTGAAAGGGGATTAGCCTAGGAGGAACAGCCACAAGACAACTAAGTCTATTCCGCCTTGAGTGCTTTGATCATGATCTAACTCTAAGCAGGTACCAACTGTTAGTTGAGAAGATTCCCATGCAATTAAATCAGTTTAATTGAACCTTCAGTGTGGACTTGGTCTTTTATGCCTGATAATCTCCTTCAGTTCCAAAATATTTGTCTTGTATGAAAGGAAAGTTGGCTAATGACTCTATTTTCATATTCTTAATTTACTTCTTCTTCCCTTCAAGGTTAGAGCTAGAACAAGTTGTTTTGTTCATATTGCCCATTGTAAGTAGCCAAATATATGTAGCCTATTTCCGTCTAAGGCTATTTTGCAGCTTGTTGGAAGAGGGGAAAATGCATATTATTATGATTGCCAAACCCAAGATTAGATATGGTGTGCAAACAGAAGAAAAAATGCAAGAGAAAAAACGGACCAGATGCAAGATTATTAAGGGGGAGGCAGGAGGAAAAGAAAGAATAAGAATTCAGCTGCTGGAGCAGAGGTGGTTGTAGCGCATGAACTGGAAAAGTTGGTATGTAAGAATCCTAATAATTGTCTCTAAACAAAGCTTTGCCTGTGTGAAGACATTTTGGGGATGGTATTCCTTCTTAGATAACAATCGACAGATGGGAAATATAAAATCATTGTTTAAATCATGTTACATATATGGTTACCTTTATGTACTGCTTCAATGTAATCCTCAATTCCCTGATTCTCTTTGGTCATAATTATTCTTTACCTGAGTTCATGAGTTACTCTCAATGCTATCACTAACCTATTGCTTCATTACTCTCCCCGCTATTAACCCATTGCTTACTATTTTATTGGAATATAGACTACCAACCTCACAGTGATACTTTCCTTTTAATCTGCAAGAATGGTAAAGAAAGATGGGAATTGAGAAAGAGATACGATTTAGTCCATGAACCTGATCCCTTGAGATCCTCTCTAATGAGTTAACTGAGTCATTAACTATTTATGTCTGTGCTTCTGGTACATCAGAAGATGGCAACCCATGGATGGAAAGCAATGGATGGATGCACTTCCAGTCCCTTGTTCCCATTAATGTACAAAATTACCTCAAACAAATAGATTTCATAAAGACAACTCAGCTAATCAGATTCCACATGCATTTGACATTAGTAGTCAAGTCCCCCTGGATAACAGGCCAACAAATGGGTTTAAAAGGTTGCTTATAGCTACAATCAGCATACTTCCTGTAGGATTAAAAGTAGATTTAAAAAATCTGATTGCAGAATATGTTGAACTGCTTCCCTGGGCTTTCCTCAATGTTCCCATGCCTTTTTTTCATCTGCTTTCTTTTGGAAAGATCTGGTTATAGTTCTTAGCTAATTTGATACATTTTTTGAGATACAATTTTGAGACCCTTGATATATTTGCCAACTGACTTACAAGAGCTATTGCACTCTGAAAGTATTTAGAAAGCCTGGATACAATTAATATGCTGACAAAATGGCTTGCAGAAAGAAGTTATAGCTTTTGTTAACTCTTTAATCTAGCAGCCGACTAGAACGCCACAATCTGCAATAGTACAGAAGGCAGTCACTTCTTTAGAAAGTCACAATATGTTTGAAAATACTAACACAGGTCCTGATCTTAGCACACCTCCTGAAAAAAAAAACTACTTCCAAATAAAAAAGCATAAATTCAAATCAGATAAACTGATCTGATTAAGCTGAGTTCAAAATCATTGTGTGCAGGTTCACAGTTCAGGACAGGCAACACAAAGTCTAAACTGTGCATTGCAATCATATTCTGGCCTTAAAGTCCATTGTGGCATCATGTAGTATGCCTCACTTTTAGTGCAAAAGAGGTGCCAGTTTTTAAAAATAGTTCTTTGAAGTCTTAGCCATCAGCTGTGCCAATGATAAAAGACAAAAAAGAAATCTTAACACTTTATTGGGATTGGAAACTAATCCAGGATAGTTTCTTCTAATCTGGCACAAATATGTTGGAATGTTCCAAAAGTGCTTTTTCCCAAAGGCAACTGAACTTTTCTTCTTGTTTTTTGAAAATGTTTCTCTTCTCATCCAAGAAGCTTCTTCAGTTCTATTTTCAGTTTATTTCATCCAGCTGTTCTAGGAGTAGTAGCTTTGTTTGTTTGTTCTGTTTATTTAGTTTTCTTTAAAGACTACTACAGATTGTTGATTTGTTTTTCAAGTTTTCTTTTAAAGGTTCAGATATTTACTGGCAAATTAAAACATGAAAATCTTTGTTTTTTTTATTTTTAAGAAATTAATATGCTTCTGCACAGGAAAAACAATTTTGGCTTTCAGCTGAACTCATCACCTATATATTAGTTGAAAATCAAACTCTGCCAGGGATATAGTAATTTTGATTAGCAAGACTTAAAATTTATAGTAAAACAATAAAAGGCATCTTTTACTATTGATTATTGAATGTTCTAATAACCATACATATGTTTGAATTACTGTTGCTTAAAGGAACATCCAGATGTTTCAACACAGGTATTTCAAATGTTTGTCTTCATTTTACTTGAAGATTTTAATCAAGTGATGATCTTGTGTAATAACAAAATATTTTCCAGCTGAATGAATTCCCTTAAATGAAAATCAGATATAAACTTACATGCTAAATGTTTAGTGAGATATGAGACTTTTAAATCTTTCACCACGAAGAAATTTTTCCCCCAGCTCCAAATTAGAGTTCTTCCAAGCTGGATTTTTTTTTTAGTATTTTAATCTTTAATTGAATGCACACATATATATGATAATGTTCCAGTAATGTTACCCGTTATTATGTTTTAAAAATCCTATTTTTCTACTATGGTTTTAAATACATCCTTCAAGGATTTACTTTTTATAAGACAGATTAAACAAGATTTTGAATATTTTTTTAAAAAAATAATGATGTGCACTTAATGGTTGTTAGGAAACTTACGTTTTAAAAAAATGTAAGCGTTTGAAAAAAAAAAAGCATTTGTAATTATATTATTGCATATACTTTATGGAGAAAGAAAATAAACTTCTGAACAGCTTCCAAAGAACATTTGGAAAATAAAGTTAAAGAAATTTAAATACATTTATCCTTGCTTCAGACATACTTTTCTGGGATCAGAGCTAATGCTCAGGCCCAGAAAAAGATGCCTTTTTAAAGAAATCTCAACAGTTCACCTACAAGCATTCATATCATCTTTCTATGTGGTCTGAAAGAATGGGGATCGTTAATGTGAACTGCAAGAGACTTTACAATTAAGATTCACAAGGGAGGATTAAGATTCACAAGGGAAAAAAGTTTTTTTTTCCCCCTTATATGTATAGATTTAGGCTTCCTTGGTCTAAATCTATAAACCATTACTGATTTATTACTGATTTAAATCATTACTCGTACATTTATATTTATTCATTTTGGAATCAACTTTTTGAATCAAAGAGAAAGGACTACCATATCTGGGTTGCAAAAATGTGAGTCAGCACTAAATTGCAATAAAAATGCAGAGAACATTTGGAAAAAAAAGTTTACATGAATTAACTTGTTTCCGTATATCTTCAACCAGACTTTTCAATTAGGAAAAAGTACTGTATAAAGCAGGCTGGAAGCTCGCTTGAGATGATATAAATTATAACATACCTGAAAAATAACAGTTTTGGGGAAAGTAAGCGAACGGAATAAATGCAACAAATAGGAAAGATATGAGAAACCGGGAAAACAACCCTAAATTTATCTTGCCTTCACTGTTTCCTTTACTTCAAGTCATCCATTCCTGCACTGATAATTGGCTAAGGAAAAGGGAAAAAGTTCGCAGTAGGCCTTAGAAAATTATTTTAATCCCTCTTTAAGGTAGTACATTGAAAAATCTAATAACTGATTGCTTGCTCTTGATTTATTATCTTAGTGTATTCTGAGTACATGCCAATAAGTGAAAAAAAGTCTCCTAAATTGAAAGAAGGAAGGAAAGAACCATTAATGAGTAAAATGAAATATGGAATATGAATTGAATGCAATATTGATGTCATAAAAAGCACACTTTTAAAGTGTTTTAAAAAGATGTATTTGCATACATCTTTTGATGCATTTGCCTACAAACTTATGAGAAGCAAAATACTGTAGTAGGGCATTGTTTTTCCTGTGGGGACATCTCGTGGCCTCTTTCAGTATTGGAAAAATGAACTATACATGCATGAAAGTGCACTTCTTGCCACCTTTGTAAAAAGGAAGAAAAGGTTTTAGTTTTTACCAACAATCACCTTGCAACCATCTATGATATTGTTAATACAAAGCATGTTAAATTAGTATAATTATTGTTCTCATTTATATTGTTGTCTATAGAATTGTTACAGGTTTATCACAAGGATAATGAATCAAATAGAAAAGTTGGTTACTTACAAAAATACATTTTTCTTAAAAACAAAGCAGCTAATTAGTAGATAATAACTGTACTAAAAAGCTTATTGAAAATTGCAAAGACAAGACTCTGGGAAAGACTTAGTAATTTCTTCCTAGAATGCATTTATTTGATTATAAGATTTGGCCTACATTTAAAGTCTATCTATAGCACAGTTTTAAATTATACAAGTGATTTAAAATATCTGCACATCTTTTAAAATTGCAAGTAAAATATGAAGAAACAATACCTTTAGCTCAAATAGTAAAAACACTGATTCAGCTTATGGAATATAGGCATGGCGAGAGCAGCCTTCCCCAAGTTGATTTTCTTGGGATGTGAGGGATTTAAATTAGCCTAATTCTGAAACAGCCTGAAAATTGGAGAAATTGAAATCCAATACATTTTGAGAGACCAACTTCAAGTCTGGGCAAAATGTTCATAATGCAATTCAGCTACTTTTTGTCATTAAACCAATAGTCCATGACTCAGTGGTTCACACGTTGGACACATTATGCTTTCTAAACCATGGCTCACAGATCAATGCACAACTGACTAGATTCGCACACTAAAATTAGCAATAAACCACAATTTATAGAGCACAGAAGTCAAAACTAAGCAAAGCTGTTATGGCTTAGCAGAATACTGGAATCCATCCAACCTTTCCTCTTGTAACAAATTATTGCTGCATAGAAAAAAGGCAAGGGCCATATAAATCACTACAAACTCTTGGAGAAAACATAAGTAAATCTGTTTTTTTCAAGCTCAAAGCTTGGAAGCTTACTTATCTTGTATTTAAAAAATAATAATTTGAACTTTTTACAAAAGATGCTAGCTATTTAAACAAAAATTCTGCTATTTATACAAAAAAATTGAACAGAATCTTAAAATAGAGAACAAGATACATCTGTTTCATGTACTGTCTTAACATACATTTGTGTTGTCAATGAAAAATACATGTCCTTACAGAATTATACTAAAAAATAGCTGAACGTTGTTTGAAAAAGTGGCTCTTTCATCAAAGGAAGATCAAAGGGAAAAAAGTTAAATCCATCAAAATGAATGTAAATATTTAAAACCAAGAGTCCATGCATATGTGTTGTTATCCATCTTAATATAAAATAAAGCTTATGATTCAAGTAAGGCTTAAATTTCCAATATCATAGAAGGGTTTCTTTCATTCTTTTTGGCAGTTAAAAAGTGACAATGCCACTACTTCCATTATCGTTTGATTCAAATCTTCAGACACAAGTGCATGTTATTAGTACTTCTACTACATCTTAAACAAAAACTCAAATATTATTTAAGATCTGAATTCAACAATCTGAAATCACATTAGGAATTCAACTGTTTTTGTACCAAGTAACAGAGCCATCTTGGGAGGGAAGAAGAAAACTTCACAATTTATCTTCACATGAGAATTCAGATTCAACTCACATAGACACAAGCACAAACACTAATCTTCTGTTTTAAGATTGTTTATTGCCTTTAAAACATTCTAATATGCTGAGTGGTAAATGAAACTTCTCATTACCATCACAACAGTACGCCTTTGAGACAAAGTAATGCAATTCCACCTTCCAATCATGAAAAACGGCACAAGTTTGAGAGATAAGCCAAATTACCTTCTCTCAAATATTGTGAAGATTTCTCCAAAGTAGATGATAACTACATAAGTATAATTTGCTCAGAACAGCCAAGGCTAAAATGGGTAGCTCAATCCTTCATGCAGTTAGCAGTCCATAGCTTTATTAATTTTGGTTTCATTCAATTTCATGTCAGATTCAGTTAAAGCATGGAAAGTAATATTACACCATTGTGCTATTTTCGGGTAAAACTCTCTTACATGGAGTCCATAATCCTCTGCCAGCTCTAGCAATATATTCAAAAGGATATTATCTAAAGTGTCAAAGCTAGCAATTTCAGGCAATGGGGAGGAACCCCTTGTTTAAACAGAGTGAATGCCAGTTGCTTTTAAAGCGACTTTTAAACGCATGTATACATTTTCAGAAAATTTATATTCCCCCTGAATAATGGAAATGGGTACTTGAATCAACCATGGACATAGGTTTTTAAAGCCTGTTTTGTGTTGCATATAAACAAAGATGGCATTCGTTTTTGGAAGGCTTGATTCTAAATGAGGGAAACTCTGTGTGTTTACTGCACATTGTCTCTAGTACCCTTAAATGTTATGTTGAAGTTCAAGGCAAATTAAACTTCAACACTAAGCCTAGCAAATCTGTACTGTAATGAAGCTGGATTTCTCAACAGTACAAGCCCCTTCTTGTCTGCCGGCTGATCAATCAGCATTTGCAGCAAACCTGTCAGACTTACAAAGCCAAGAGCTTCACCACAGCCAGAGGCTAATGAAAAGTCCCCTTGAGTGACAAACCCTAAGAGAACTCTGGAGCAGTGAGAAACAACATCTGGTAGAGGGTGAGGCCATAACCCTAAAATTAGGTCTTCCTGTTTCAAGGCACCCTTTTCTATTACCTTCCCATCCTTCGCTTTCTTTGTTCTTCCTTTCCGTTTCCACAGCTTGTTTTTAAATTGGTCCTTGTGCTTAGGTTCCTGAGGGCCACAAAAATGCTGGTCATTGTTGAGCTGAAGTAAGTCATCCTTTTCTGGAATGCAAATCATTGTGTGTAATTCAGGATTTCCTTTTCTGAGTAGGGATAAGCTCACCCACACTAGGGCCCTAGGATAATGTTGATTAATAGACATTAGGGTATCCTCAGCTAGTTTTTTCTCATTCATTTTGGAAGCATGATGCTGTCGGTACCGCCTTTTGCCAGATGTAGGATGACACCAAAATGATATTTGCCTTAATAATTTTCTGGTCCTGTTGAGAGGATACAATATTTTTCTAGTTAATGAAAAAAGTAAAATATTAAGAACTTTGGAGAATATAGAATTCTCCCAGTTCAGACTCTAACCAGCTACTCAGTCATGTTTTTCTAGAATAATTTATTCCACATTTCCACCTTCTTGTTTCATTGTATTTTTGTCCTTTGGAGACAAATACATGTACTTTCATGTATAGCATTTATACCCAACTATATTAAATTATTTAAAACCTTGTGGGAGATTGAGTGGCACATAAACTGCATTTAAATGTAATAAAATGCTGTGTTTTTCTTTTTCTGGAAAATCTAGGTGCTGTATAGTCCATCAACACTTCTTTCTTTTGATTGACTGGTACCAATTTGGCTACAAAATAATAAGTAAAATAAAAGGATGAGTACTCAATTTAATTCATTGTATGAGATAGTCATAAGAGCTGTGGTGGTGCAGTGGTTAGAATGCAATACTGCAGGCTAACTCTGCCCACCTACCAGGAGTTTGATTCTGACCAGTTCAAAGTTGACTCAGCCTTCCATACTTCCGAGGTCAGTAAAATGCACACCCAGATTGTTGGGTGCAACATGTTGACATTGTAAACTGCTCAGAGGGTGTTGTAGGTGGGTGCTGCACTATGGAGCAGTATATTAGTCTAAGTGCTGTTGTTACTGCAATTAATAAAAGATTGCTACAACATTACTTCCGAACCTTCTGTGTGGACTATATTTACTTTGACTTCATGGAACAGAATATGTTCAAAGCTTAAAATATTTCATTGATTTTGTTTCACTACTGAGACTATTGTTAACCAAATGAAGACTTATGAATTAATTTGATTTTCTGGCACCAGGACCAGCGAGAATGCTTTCACCCTCAGGCACAGAAGCTCACTAGAAGATTTTGAACCAATTACTCTTAGTCCAATTACCTTATAAGATGGTTGTTGTGTGGAAAATGAGGAAAGGATGCTATGTACACCATTTTGAACTCTTGAAGGAGATGTAAAATATTACTACTGTATTATTATGATTGGTTGTACAGTCAACCAGATGTTTAGACTGGATTTGGCATTATTATCCACCTATCATGTCCTTCCCAAGGACCTAGGATAGGCAGATATTCTGATTTGATGGTATTAAAGGCATTATTGCAGGGTTATTATTACTATTATTAACAGATCAACATATCATCTGGGTTTACACAATATGCTGGGCAAAAATATCATTAATTTCCAGATCAATGTTTAGAGTGAATCCTTTGTGATGCTGGGGCCTTCCTCCATCCATCTCCAGCTGCATCACTCTAAGGGCCTTGGAGATGGCAAATGTGGGAAGGCAAGGGGTGACCTGCATTGTTTTCCTCTGTACTATACTAACATACACGGTAAGTAACAAAATAATATATGCTCTGTGCACAAATGAAGTTCACTATGTGTTTGAATTAAGTAAAATGTATGGGTGCAAGTTTGGCATGCTCAACATTTACAATACCTAAGGAGTAGCAAAGAGTATGTAGTTCTTACTACTGACAATCCATCCTAAAGTATTTATTTACATGCATAAGGAATGGCAGGGCGATGCAGAAACTCAACAATTGTGCTGCACTGACCATGTTATTAGTTCCTGTAACTGCAGGCAACGGAAGAAAAGTCAGTAAGCAGAAAGATCTACCGTGGCCAAAGTGAAAATTTTGTATCCTGCAGATGATGATTTGCTCTATATCTAGTTTTTCTTTCAAGACAAATGCATTTTAGGGATTCACACTGCATATAAGTTAATTACCCAAGAGTGATTGACAAGGCATACATTTGTTTTACATACCTGAGAATACAGAAGACCTGACCTGAAATGACCTCATCTGTTTTGCATGGATCTATTGCCTTTTCCTCATTTTCCATCTCCATAATTTGACAGCATGTATCTATTTGGTCTGCTTTGCTTGTTGGAGCATCTACCATACTTGTTGTAGAGCTGGGACCACCAAGGACATGTTCTTCAGACACACAATCTTCCCTGTCCAAAGCTGATATCTGTGTGGACTTCTTATGGACTTTGTATCTGGTCTCCCAATCTTGTGTGAGTTTATCCCATGGACAGAGGAATGGAGCCAAGGTCCCATGTTTAATATAATTGGCTCTTTTTGCAGGAGGTCGCCTATGATAAAAACAACAACTTTCAATTTAGCAGCTAAGCCCATGAAATTATCTATTCCTACAAAATCATATTTTTAAATTTGTTTGCTTCTTCAGTTACATATTGAGCTGCAAAATACATGTTTGTATGTACAACAGATCATAAAAATTAATTTTTCATGTCTATACAGATACCTGATAAAATCAGAAGCTTTATTAACACAAGAAGTTTTTCATCGTATTTTAGTTCTGTGATGAACAGTGAGACTTCATTTTATCATCACTGATATGGCTTTCATGTTAAGATACTTTTAAGTATGCCAGAATGAATTCCCTGCTTACTACTATGGCTCATACTAAATGATCTCTGATCCCAAAAGCTGCTGAATCTAGATGACCTGGCACACTAATGTCAGTGGCTCCATCATAAAAACAGAGAGGTAGACTCTATGTGGCTACTTTGCACACTCAAATAAATTCTGCAAATACAAAGGAATTATGTCCGCATCATATGATACCCAATAGACTACTTCTATAAATCCCCAAGTAGCTTCAAGTGTGGGCTTCCATGCACTCACAAACTAGGAAGAAGTTGAATAGCAGCTACTTATTGCAAATGAGCACATTTTAGAGAGTAACTTCCAAATAAATGTAATCACAGTACCATTCCATATAATATGTCTGTCTACATTTGTTTTATCTTCAGGATTTTTATTTGGAAGGGGGAAAAAGTATAAACAACATCATCACCATCTTTCCAGTAGTGCACACAGAATTATAAAATGCTACTGCATGTTACAGGGCCAGATTTGTTGATCGCAACACCTCAGTGAAATGTTTACCTTTTAAACTTCTCCAGGAGATTCTCCTCTAGTTCTTTTGCAACCTGGCTACCAGCAGGACAGTCTGGATAATCATGAGGAACATGGGGTATCCCCTTATACAGGGAGTGTTTCAAAGCTTCTTGTAAGCCACCGACTCTTGCACCTTGATATATCTACAAGGCAAAGCAATGACATGGTCTTGGATGCTGGTAAGACAAAAAAATTATTCTCATTCAGTTTATATGGACTCAACAAAATGCCTTCACTTTTGGTTTTCTTACCTACAGTATGTTCCATGGGTAAAGGTTAAAATATGTGGGGGGAAACTATTTTCTTTTTTCCCGTTGAGTTTACCTACATTCTTCAGTACAATTATTTCCATTTAAAATACTGCATATAAATTAAAAATAGTTATTGTAGATTTATATCTGTTGCTATTTTGGGTTTGCATTTTTGCACCTTTAGATTTTCTCCATGAACCTGTACTATAATATCTCTATGCGAGCATGGGTGAGATAAAGAAATACATAAGTTTTTTTTTTTATATCTTATGGGGAAAATCACAATTGTTATTAACAAATATGGATATCCAGAGAAATAGCTTGCCAATAAATGTTTGTATTGTGTGTATGCTGTATGTTATCAAAAAAACATTTTAATTCACTTACAATTTTATGAGAAAATAGAATTTGAATGTAAAGAATTTTTACAAGACATATGTAACTTAAGTTACTCTATTTTTTCCTGTGGAAAAAGGAACACAACCTGATTCAAGGAAATAAATACATGCATGCATGCATGCATGGATGTTAGACTGTACTTCCTTTTGTTTTCATAACAAAATTGGAAAAGAAGTTACAGTCATATAGAAAAGTATATATAAACTTTCAACAGAACATATAAGGCAAACTCTTCTTGGAGCACCAAGCGTCCTGAGGTTATATATATGTTAATTTCTCCTTATTTCACTTTGAAGCCTCACTTACAAAAGGCAGCCAGAAGGCCATGCCCCAACCTTTGGGCAGATAAATATCCCAGCCACTTCCCCATCCCAATCGATCGTCTCCAAGCAATTTTCCAGGCTGTTGAACCAAAAGTATAGGAATCTTGGATTCTTGCAGGCCCAAATCAAGATGTGATCCTGGTACCAACAGTTTACTTCTCAGATGGTTCAAATCCTGAGAGGAAAAATGAGGACAAAGTGCTGTGAAGTTTGGATTAAAAGATATTTCAAAAATAAGTCAGAGCTTGTTATGGTGAGCTGTATATCAGGGGTTCCCAACCCCTCGGACCACTACCAGGTCACAGGAACCAGGCCACTGAAGTGGCAGATGAACACACAAATCTTTGTTTGCCTCTGGCCTCCATGCAATTTCTTAAGAGATACTGAATATCACAGAAATCCCCATGAGATGCTGAAGTTAAAGCAAAGCCAATTTCAGAAGTTGGGGCACAAAAATAAAGCAGAGCTGTATTTTCTGGGAACCAATACTGATTTGCAGCTACAAAATATGAAAGTAAAACATATAGCAGGTTTTATTATAACATTTGCATGTGGCTAAAAACAGGACACTCACAAATGATTTTAGGCTGGTTTGGCTGGAGCAGCCTTCCCCAACCTTCTTGTGATATGGTGAGAACTGCAACTCCCAGAATTGCACAGTGTGGTTAGTAGAGATAGTCCTCGACTTACAATATTTCATTTCGTGGCTGCTTAAAGTTACAATGACATCAAAAAGAGTGACTTGTGATCATTTGCAGCAGCCCATGATCACATCATCAAAATTCAAATGCTTGGTAACTGACTCCTATTTATGACGGTTGCAGTGTCCTGGGGTCATGTGATCACCCTTGGTAACCTTCTGACAAGCAAAATCAATGGGGAAATCAGATTCAGTTAACAAGCATGTTACTAACTTAACAACTCCAGCAGTGGTGGGACTCAAATTTTTTTACTACTGGTTCTGTGGGCTTGGCTTGGTGGCCGTGGCAAGAAGGATACTGTAAAATCTCCAGTCAGAGGTGGTATTTGCTGGTTCTCCGAACTACCCAAATTTCCGCTACTGGTTCTCCAGGACTGGTCAGAACCTGCTGAATACCACTTCTGAACTGCAGTGATTCACTTAACAATGGTGTCAAGAAAGATCCTAAAATGGGGGAGGGGGAGGAATCACTTAACAAATGTATCACTTAACAATACAAATGTTGGGCTCAATTGTGGTCATAAGTTGAGGACTATCTGTAAGAGGACTGCATAATATAGATGAGAAAGGGAACAGAACACTGCAAATACATGGTTGGAATGTAGTTGCCATCCATGGCAGTCCTCCAGTGAACGTAACTTTGTAGTATGCAATTTTCCTGCTAACACAAACATAGAGAACATGAGGTATTGTAGCTCAGCAGGTAGGGGTCTGGTTATCTGTGCTGCATAGATGTCATATATATATGATATACATCGATGACACATTTGTGATTTGGCCCCATGGAAAAGAAAACC
>BLBF01000002.1:28573094-28607980 GCA_015471245.1 Laticauda colubrina
TATATATATATATATATATATATATAATTTGTGTCCGCAGAGGCAAGGCAGAAGGAATGTAATTTTTTTTGTTTAAATGAGCAGAAATAATTCTTGTTGATGGAGGTTAACCAACTGATTAGAGGAGCAGCATAATTCTTGAAAAGACATCAACCTATAACTTAGTCAATACCCTTCGCAACATGTAAAATACAACAGAAACTTTTGATTTAAAAGCATATTACTAGACATTGCAGGTCTCAACCAGTATTTAATGTTGTGGAAGATACAAAAGACCCACAGAAAGTGGGATAACATGCAGATTGAACGGAACCATGTCACACATGAATGGCATTGTAACAACTTTGATATATTTCCCACCTAAAAAGGAAAGCTTGTGGACCAGGCAAGATTCTTATAGCAACACCCCTGGACATAAATGCAAATGGTCTAGGAAAAATTTCAGCTTATAATTTTTTGCAAAGAGATTTAGGAATGGAGTTTGTTAACATAGTGAAAACTACCTGTTCTGACATTTTATGGTGTGTGACGCTGTTACGGATATTGGAGTCCCAAAGAAAGCTCTGAGCACATTCTTCAGATATACCTTCTAATATCAGTTGTTTAACTTTATCTTCTAAAATAAAAGATAAAAAAGAAAATCTTGTCATCGTGGAAAGACTACCATTATATTGTACAAGTAGAAAAGTATTCAAATTAGTAGCTGGGAGAAATAATTCTAATATATGTATTTCTAACTAGATTCCTCATTAATGATTTCTCATTAATTCCACAAAAACTTTACAGGATTCTGTAGTCCTGACATCTTAATTACCGTGCAGTGTAAAGTTAGAATATATTCTACACAGCACTTTTAATTGTACGTATAAAATGGGAAATTGTGACTTTAATTTTAGCTTGATCCAGTAAAGCACTGCCTCTTTGGCCTTTAACATTTAAGATATGAAGGCTATATGCATTTTTCCTAATTGTATTAGTCAAATTGAATACTCTGTCATTAAGAGAATTTTTAAACACTTCAACTGTGATTTATAGATACTCAAAAGTTGTGTGCAAAATCCAATCTTGTCTGCATTCTTTAGATTGGAACAATGGTTCTAAAGCTGTTTGGCTCATTTAGCAATAGCATTTAGGCTTATATAAAAACATCCCATGGTGTTTTACAGCCCTCCTTGGGTGACTTACAAGGTAGAAACGTTATTTGCATATTGCCCCCAACAATCTGGGTCATTTTACCAAACTCAGAAGGATGGAAGGCTGAGTCAACCTTGAGCCCCATTGGGATTGAACTCCAGGTTGTGGGCAGACTTTGCCTGCCATACTGCACTTTAACCACTACACCACCATGGCTTTCTTTTACCCCTTTTTTCTGTGTAGAATAAACATATTGTCTCACCAACCCATAAAACAGTCTAACGGAATGGATCCTCAGCTTACAAACAAGCAATTATCCAAGGATATGCCCAAATTATCTTCTTGGGGACAATTTAAATCAGGTTAAGAACCATTGCATTAGAGAACTAAGTGCATTTAAGACTTTTTTTCTTGCCCTTGTTCTTCTATCATAAATCACAGACTGAATGGTTGTCTAGTTATAATAGCTATACATTCTCCCAAAACAGAATATAGGTTAAATTTTTAAATGCAGCCAGGCTGAGTCACACCACTCTTGCAAAAAATTGAGGCATCCATAATTGTCTTATACTAAGATACAGATTTTCTGACATTAAATATGCAACAGACATTAAATATGCATTTAGAGCAATTAGACCAGGTGTAGGTTCTAGATCAATCACGGTCAGACTTTAAACAAATGGATAAAACCCACTTTATTGGGAAGTACTGAAAGTTAGACATAAAGGTTTTATAATGCATGCTGCATCTGGCCAATGCTGCTGGAAGCAATAGAGGAGTTTGCTATAGAAAAATCAAGTGTTCATCCTTGCTTTTTCCAGTTGAAGGAAACCAGATGAAGGAGCTATGAAAGCTTCTGTGCAAAAAGATGGAGAGTGAGTGAAATGCCAGATGACTGGAGGAAAGCAAATGTTGTCCCTTATCTTAAAAAAACAGAAAACATCTGAAAAGCCACAAGCCAATCAGTCTGACAGTATATCTCAGAAAATTCTAAGATAATAAAGGAATCAATCAGCACATAACTTTTAATTAAAAATCTGCATGAATCATCAAAAATAAATCTTGTTGCATTTGTTTCATTTTTGGTTTAGGTAAATGATTCAGTAAACTGCGGGGATGTTGTAATACCTTAATTTCAGGAAATCATTGACAGGATACTGCACAAAATTAGGATGACCAAACTGGTTAGATATGGGCTCGGATGTATGACAATTCTTAATACACAGAAGAGTCAAAAATCAGGATCAGTGTAATGCGGCCCTGAGTCAAGTTCCTGTATTTTTATTCATGATTTTGGAGAGGGAGATGGACAAAACGCTTACCAGAATTAGAGGTGACAAAATAAAGTAGGATAACTAGTATTCCAGAAGGAACATGTAAAATTTAAAATAATCTTGCTGATTGGAGAAACAGATTGAAATACAGAAAACCCTTGACTTACAGCCGGTCTGTCAATTCATAAAACATTCCTATGCCTGTTTGAGTAGTTGCCATAAAAAAAAAAAAAGGGGGGGGGGAGGAAGGAAATCTGGAAAGCAGTTGAAAGTGAAAATACATTCCAAATCTTATCTTTAAAAGATTGTAACTAAAATACCAGAGCTTTTGCCTGCAAATATATTTAATTGGAGAACGTGATTGTTGACACCCAGCCTGTGAATGTGCTCAATTGGAGAATCTGGTTTATGAGACAGGAGGGGGGAAACAGGGTCTCAGGGTACTGTAAACTATGTATTCCAGAGATGGCTTCATACAGGGTAGTGCCAGTATGTCGCCTCTAATGAATCCTTTGAAGCTTTTTAAAGTTTGGCTTCAGAATCATGAGTTAATTAGAGTGATTGCTGGAATCCTGACACGGTCATTCATTACGAAGTTACGACCTACCTGAAAAGGGGGCTTTGAGATTTTGATCCGAATTTCTGATGGCTGGAGTCTTACCCATGGTCATTTGACACTTCAGAAATGTGACAACACAGCCCCATTTAAAGTTGTTTACAGTGTCCCATGGTCATGCGGCCATGTTTTACAACAGTTTTGCCAGAAACTGTCACTTTCAGTTTTTTGCAAAACCATACCAAACAAACCATGGGTTCGTTTAATGAAGTGTTCACAAGAACACTCATAAAATGATGGTTACAACTGTAATGGGCAAGCCCCATTACGGTTGTAACTTGTGAACTATCTGTAATGGATGACAGAGCCAAACATCAAGACTTTAATTAGGAAAATCAAAGCACACGTTTAGAACTGAGGATACTTGGCTTGATAATGTCACTTGAGAAAAAGAATTTGGAACAGTGGTTAATGAATGATGATTGAACAACAAAATAAATTGCAAAAAGAGCAAATTCAAATTTAGGCCACAGTTAATAGAAGTACAATTTGCAATTCTTGAGAGTGAGATTCATAATTTATTCAGCATTGGTTCGAATCCACCTCAAGTACAGTGTCCAGTTCTGGGTACCACATTTTAAAAAAGATTCAAACTGGAATAGATTCAAAGAATGGTAATTTGGATGATTTGGAGACTAGAAATTAAATGCTCTAAATAAAAGGTTGAAGGAACTGGGAATGAGAAAACTGAAGAGGGCTCTGCTAGCATTTTTAATGCCTGAAATAGTATAATGAAGATGCCAAGGTCTGTTGTCTATCATTTTACAGGAAAGAAAATGGAATAGTTTAAGATCAACCAAGTTGGATAACCCAGGGCCTGCTGCGGTCTTGCTGAGATCTCAAATCACACAGCTAATATGAGGCAGCAAAAGGTAAGATTTCCCTGGTGTTTTTGTCTGGAACAATAAATGGGCAACCAAGCCACTCCAATTTATACCTTCAAACTTCCCTCCACCCAGACTCAAAATGCACCATTAGAATTTGACTGTTTTGATAGTTTAATTTGGGACAAACTTTTAAGAGTAAAAATGGTAGTTGTTTGCCTTCCAGAGGGTTCCACTCCTTTTCATACTTAAAAACCTGAAAGCCCCTAAAAACAGGTGAACATGTTCTGCCCTTCTAGCTGGATAGAACAGTTCCAAGGTTCTGAGTCTAAAAAGTTTGCAATCCAAGATGCAAGAGAACTGATTCCAGTAGAATGTTAGGAGGGAAAAAACTTCTGTACTATTAAGAGCAGTTTCACATTGTAAACCAACACTTCTCAAGCTTGCAATTTTAAGACGTGCAATTCAACTCCCAGAATTTCCCAGCCAGCATGTTGGTGTAAAGCACTGCTGGAAAGGCAGATTGCATGACTTTTAACACAACCTAGAGTGCCATCGAGTTGGGATCCTCAGCTATTCCTGCACTGAGCAGAGGGCTGGACATGGTAGCCTTAATGGTTCCTTCAATCTTTATGATTGCACTGCAAATTGCACTGTATTATTGGATTTGATTATCAATTAGCTATATCAAGTAATATAGAGATACCTTTAGGAAGACAGATGGCAAAATGCAGAAGGGTAAACAGATTGTTGCAATTGCGCTGCGAAAAAAAACATGAGCTTCTGCGAGCAAATAAATGGATAAAAGTGAAATCATAATCTTAACAATCCAACTCCAAGTTGCAACTTGCAATTTTCAGCCTATGGTTATTACTCCAATTATAAAAAGAAAAAGTTTCTGTGAAGCAAACAGTGTCTGCCAGGAACGCTTAAGACTTCTCTTAAAATATCTATTTCTGAAATAATTTAAACAGATAGAAACAAAGTTATCATCTTGGGTGATGGCACCTGTTGGCCTCGCCAGGATTCGAACCTGGATCATCTGTATTATTTAACAGAGGCTTCCAGTGAGCACAAGACCAGTTTGGTGCCACGCTCCTTCCTCTTGATTCTATTTGCTACATAATGCATATTGGCCTGGACAAATGTAGTTGAATCCTAAGTCTTAAGATGTCCCATGGCAATTTTTAAAAACACATAAACTTAATCTGATATAATATAGGTTTGGTTTTATTACATTATGCACATGGTACATTACCTTGGTATTTTGCTGGATTTGGCATGGCTTTTGATCTCTTTTTTGGTAAATTCACTCGAGGATCCCCAACAGTCAAACCTAGTACAGTACCTGATGGAATGTCTGAGGAAGCTAAACCTTAAAATATACAAAACAGGTGAAACTTTGAAAATAAACTTTTGTCAATTTTGCATTACAAAGATTGTACCTAGCAAAAGATGAGGAACGGGTCAGTAACTTTCTCCTTGTTGTGAGATTGAAGACTTTTTTTCCAAAATTAAACAAACCCAGAACAGTAATCCCCAATTGGTTTATTCTGCAGTTCAATTATTTCAAAAGAGAGGCTCAATTCTCAGTGTCGAAGGCTTTTGATTTGAGAAACCAGTTCATAATCTAGGAATCCCTCTGAATTCAGTTCCTGCCTTAAATCGCAGAGGTAGCTAGGATGGTCTTTGCAGAGCTTTAGACTTCAGATTTTTCTCAATCATGAAATCTTGCTCCTTGTCATTTGTGTTTTAGCCATCTTGTGTAGACTGCTATAATGCACTCCACATTGAGCTGTCTTAATAATATTAGGAATTACTAATGGCTTCACCTACAGAAAGAAAGCATAAGGAATACTATTAAACTTTACCTTGCATTGTTTCAAAGATGGACTCTTGACGATGATGGAGAGATACCCAATCAGGATTTTTGCAATTTTCTACCCACCAACTGTTGATTTCAGAATCTGTAGGATCCAAGTCCTAGTGATCAGAAGAATAATGATCAGAGGAATAATAAAGACAATATAAGCAGCTAATAAAGTTAGTTCCTCTCTCCAATACAAAGAGATAGGAAGTATATGAGCAAAAGTACTATTCTGGCCGTATCACATTCCAAAATCCATGGGCGTCCATGCACATGATAAAGGAAAGCAATAAATATTCATTTCCCAAGTTATAAAAAAATTATGTGATACTGAAAAAAGTCCTTTGAATCTGAAGCACAGATTTTAAATAGAAACTCCAGAGCATTATTTCTTAATACTGGCAGTTTGAGGGTGTGTAGACTTAAACTCCCAGAATTCCCTAGCTAGCAATTCCTCTGGCTAGGGAATCTTAGAAGTTGAAGTCATTTTCAAGCTGTAAAGTTTGAAAAACAGTAGTGTAGAATTCAACATGTTATACAATGTATTATCATCTATTCCTTCCAGAGCCAGAAGCATGACTATGTTATTTGAAATAACATAGAACTCTTGAAACAATTTGGGAAGGTATGTGCTTCTGTAACACAAAAATTAGGGATATAATTATATAATTATATAATTAGGGATATAAAATTCTGAATTTTAGCATTCGACAATCATAACTGCATAATATATTGAACGTAAAAGAAAAATCTACTGAAATTACTGATTTACTTACTGTATGAACAAATGCAACTTTGAGTGCCTCTGTAAGGACACAATGGGAGAGGGGACCTATCAAACGGTATTGGAGAATCTCCATTGTCAAATCACTGAAAGAAGTAAGAAATCGATGTAACTGTTAAGGCAGCTTAAAATAGCTTAAATTTGTAAACAGTGAAAAAAAGTTAGCCATAATCTACATCTACCTTACAGTAATTCCAGTAGTTTGTGATGACCAGCAATATGGTTGGTTTGGATCTCTGGTTCCATCACCAATAATTTTTTTCACTGGGACAACTGTTTCTCCTGCTTTATCTTTCCTTTTTCGTTTGTGGCCAACATGTTCAGGAATGTTCATTTTATCTTCCTCTTGTGAAAAAGTAACCACAAGTTCAGGCTTACAGGTTTCCACAGGCTCAGAACACTGGAAGACCGATTTTAATTCAGCAAGGATGCCCTACAGAGAAACAGAAAAAAAAGGACTTATAAATCTGAGAACCATCTTTAATGTATCTTTGCCAGGAGAACAGTATTATTCTATGAACTGGAAGAAACGGAATGGTTGAAAGTGAAAGGCCTACGGTACATAAGGACTTCATTCTCAGAATTCTTATTTAGATTACCAGCCATGCTCCAAACTATGCCATGTTTCCAAAAGGCCTTAGTTGATACTTGACAATAAAACACCTTTAAAAATAACTTTTAAAAACCTGCAGCAACATTACACCAGAAGAGAAAATGGCACTGCATTTCTTTTTCTGCCTGATTATTTCAGAAGAGACTAGAGTTCAGTACGATAGTATTTGTTCTGCATCCATGATTTTTTCTCAGCTGATGCCAGGTTTTTCTTGCCTTAAGCCCGTCACACTGCACCAACGGATGGAAAGAGGATGTAAAACGGAGAAAAACACTTACCATCCGTTGGTTAACGCGATGCTTCCGTTCTGTACTCACTGCCTCCGTTTTGCTTCCTCTCTATCCGTCCAGCATCCGTCTATTGACGTTTCATCCGCTCAGAGGGCTTTGAGCTGCTCAAAACTTTTGCGCGGAAAATGTATCCAATGCGTCCATTCTGCATCCGCTAGGCATCCGTTCTGCACCCGTTACACATCCGCTATATCCGCTAGGCATCCGCTGTGCATCCGCGCAACTCGATCCGCTCCAGCGATAAACAGACGCAGGGAGGAAGCGGGACAGATGCGGGACGGATGCAGAACGGATGCAGAAAGGATGAAAGCGGATGCAGCTCGCAAAGAAAGCATTTAAAACACAAAAAATGTTCGCAGAGGGGACCTATCTCGGATATTAAGGATGTCTAGAGGATGCCAGAGGATGCAAAGGGACACATAGTGGAAAACCTATACTGCCTATAAAAAGGGGGAGCAACTCATCTGGATCTCACTTTCAGACCAGCAGACCAGCTGTGCAGACCTCTGCAGCCTTCATCTGACTCTTCCTCTTCCACAGCATCCAGTCATGTCCACCATGGATCGTAACAAAGTCCTTTTGGCAGCCACCATCATTCTGCAACAGTGCAAAGCCATCTACAGGCTCTGTGAACTCGACTACGGGAAGAAAAAGAGGCGGCCAAGAAGCGTCTGGGTCCGAAGATGGATCGGGAGAAGAGCAGAGTATGGACTGTACAACAAGCTAATGATGGAGCTGAGGAACGAAGACACTCGTGCATTCCAAAACTTCATGAGGATGCCTCCAGCCATGTTTGACGAAGTTGTGGAGCGGCTGAGACCCAGGTTGACCAAGACAAACACCAACTTCCGGCCCAGCCTGGAACCTGGGCTCAAGGTGGCACTCACTCTGTGCCACCTGGCCTCAGGGACCACCTACAGGAGCATGCAGTACGGCTGGAGGGTGCCACCCAACACCATCAGCATTGTGGTCAGAGAAGTGGTACAGGCCATCATCGAAGAATACTTGGAGGAGCTCCTCCAGTGCCCCACCACTGAAGAAAGATGGAAGAAAGTTGCAGAGCAGTGGTATCAGAGGTGGAACTTCCCCCACACCGTTGGAGCCATAGATGGGAAGCACGTGGCCTGCAAAGCGCCAGCCAAGTCGGGGTCCACTTATTTCAACTACAAGGGCTTCTTCAACATCGTCCTCTTCACCATGGTCGATGCTAACTACAAGTTCATGTACATCTATGCTTCAGGCAATGGCTCATGTTCAGATGCCCAGGTATACAACGCCAGTGACCTCAAGGAGGGGATGGAACGCAACCTCATCGTGGGCTTCCCAGATCCAGACCCACTGCCCAACGACACGCAAGATGTGCCCTACTTCATCGTGGGGGATGACGCCTTCTCCCTCAGAACCTTCCTCATGAAGCCCTACACCTCCAGACTCCTCACCCGTGAAGAGAGGATCTTCAACTACAGGCTGTCCAGGGCAAGGCGGGTGGTGGAGAACGCCTTTGGCATCCTGGCCAACAGGTTCCAGGAACTTCTAACCACCATGCAGCATCGCCCACAGACTGTGAGGAGGATCGTGGAAGCTTGCTGCATCCTGCACAATCTCATGCGCACCCGCTACCCAGACTTGCAGAACAGGCTTGTGGACCTCCAACAAGGCAATGGGGACATGGAGCCTGGGGAATGGAGGCAAGGGCGAAACCCGATAGACACTCAGGATGTGCAAGGCCCCAACAGAGCCTCACATGAAGCGAAGAAGCAGCGCAACCTCCTGAGACAATGGTGCAACTCCCCAGCTGGAGCAGTGGAGTGGCAAGACAGGATGGTAGATGCTTAATGGGTG
Organism: Laticauda colubrina; assembly: GCA_015471245.1. NCBI lineage: Eukaryota > Metazoa > Chordata > Lepidosauria > Squamata > Elapidae > Laticauda > Laticauda colubrina. Next base: position 28,582,339 of record BLBF01000002.1, read on the forward strand.
CTTCCTTCAGCCTGTCTCATCACACTGATGAGATTGGGCCATGTATGTTGGGTGGGCCTACAATGAACAGGGCGCTTAATAAAGAGTTGTGTTTATGTTGACATGTGTGGATGATTATTACATTATTATTGATAATAAAGGGCCATAGGTGTGGCATCTGGGAGGGTGGACCATACAGTCCCACAATGCTTGCACTGGAGGCTTATCTATCCCACAGCTATTACGCATCCCAAAGGTATCCCTGCCCATCCCACTGCTATCTTAACCCATCCCACAGATATCCTAACCCATCCCACAGGTATCCCTGCCCATACCACTGCTATCTTAACCCATCCCACAGATATCCTAACCCATCCCAAAGGTATCCCTGCCCATCTGACAGGTATCCCTGCCCATCCCACAGATATTACCCATCCCAAAGGTATCCCTGCCCACCCCACTGCTATCTTAACCCATCCCACAAGCATGCAAAGGCTTAAATTATTTCTAAAAGTTTCCACCAAGACTTTATTAAAAAAAAGAAATGAAGCAAGTGTGTGAATCAAAGAAAAGGTGTAAAAGAAAAATGACCCAAGTCAAGTGTCCAAATAAAGTCCACAGGTAGCCAGCCAGCCACTCTTGGTTACTCGGAGGTTTGCCCAGTCTCAGAGGTGAAGGGTCCAGGTGCTGTGGAGGTGGCTGGTGCCGGAGTGCTTGTCTGAAGCGCCATTGGGATGCCTGGCCCCGAGAGGACAACAGGTGACAGTGTGTTGAGAAAGCTCTCAGACAGCTGGCTCAGACCCGTGATGTTGAGAGCTCCTTCCTCCATGCCATGGGTATCAGTCCCAATACCGACGACAGATGTACTGAGGCCGGGCTTGGCTGTGGGGTGGAGGAAGGAGCAGTGTAGTGGGACTGTCTGGTCTGCAGCTGGGTGAGGACTAGCGTGGGTGGCATCAGTGTCGTGGGTGGCATCAGTGTCGTGGGTGGCATCGGTGGCGTCGGTGGCATCAGTGTCGTGGGTGGCATCGGTGGCATCAGTGGAACCGGTGGCAACGGTGTCGTCCGATGACTCTGTGCCTGGACTGGGAAGGGCTGCTGCCTGTGCTGCTGGACCTCCTGGTAGCCGTAGCCCTGGTAGGTGAGGGCCTGTGGAAAGCCTTGGAATGGGAGGGACATCACCTGGGGTGGAGGAGCAGACCTGGACTGGGTGGGAGCAGGTGCCTCTGGGTCTGGAGGGTTGTGAAGCAGCTCGGTGATCCGGTCCTTCACCACCTGGTACTGGGGTTCCGCCATGTCCGTGAGGGTCTGGTTCACATAGGTGAGGAAGGCTTGCGGTTGGAGGATGAGGAGTCGGTGTGGACCAGCTGAGAGAGGAGATCTATGCTGCTCCTGATGGTGTCTCTTATCTCCAGCAGGACAGTGTGGCTCTGTCCCTCCTGTCTGCCTCTATGCCTTTCTGTGGAGGTGGAGCTGGGGGTGGAGCTGGGGGTGGATGACGTGCCATCTCCTTTCTCCCACCGCACCAGGGAGTCCTCCACGCGCTCCACCACGGTTAGTATAGCTGTGGGGGGGGGGGGGTTCTCCGCCATGGCACGCTCCACAGAAACCTGCCTGGAGACAGGAGCTGACTCTCGGCCAGAAGAGGAATGGCTCTCAGCAGGCTGCCGGAGAGAGAGGGTAGTGAGAGGGGCTGCTGGTGCACCTCAGTGGCGGATCTCACCCTCCAGGAAGCTGCACCTGGCCATGACGTAGGTCTCTCTGTCCGTCAGCTTAACCGTGGCCTGGCCAGATTTCTTCAGGTGCAGCTTTCCGTACCAGGTGTGCATGTGCTTCCACCAGCCGAGGAGGACCTCTGAAGTGTAGCCCAGGCTCTCCACCTTCTCTCTCCAAGCAGCATGCTTCCGCTTGGTGTCCCTCTAGAGACGGTGTCCCTTCTGCCACAGATAGTCATTCTCTCTCAGCCACTCCAGCACCTCATCCTCGTGTTCCTCCTCAATGGAGTTTTGCCTCCTCTCCCGTCCCCACATATGCCTCTTCCTCCCTTTGGCAGGACGAGATGGGCCCTCATCAGAGGGGTTCCCAGGTAGTAGGGGCTGCTCCTCCACACCACCAGCAGCAGCAGCACCAGCAGGATCATCATCATCATCATCACCACCAGCAGCAGGATCATAATCATCATCATCAGCAGCAGCAGCACCAGCAGGATCATCATCATCATCATCATCAGCAGCAGCAGCAGCAGGACTAGGATCATCAGCAGCAGAGTAAGCACCAGCAGCGCCAGCAAGACCAGGAGCACGAGCAGGACCAGGAGCACGAGCAGGACCAGGAGCACGAGCAAGACCAGGAGCACGAGCAGGACGAGCAAGTCCAGGAGTACGAGCAGGACCAGCAGGACCAGCAGGACGAGGAGCAGCTTCAGCAGGATACGCACCAGCAGAACATCACCGCCTGGAGCAGCTTCAGCAGAGTAAGCACGAGCAGAAGCACCACTGCCAGGAGCAGCCTCAGCAGAGTAAGCACGAGCAGAAGCACCACCGCCAGAAGCAGCATCATCAGCTCCTCCAGAAGCAGAAGCAGCAGAAGCCCCAGCACAAGCCCCAGCAGAAGCAGAGTCAGGGACAGGGGGCGGGAGGGTGGCCCTGTCCCTCTTGCCAGGAATGGCGGCAGGTTGCTGAGGCTTTCTCTTCTTCCCCATGGTTGTGGGGTTGCTGGCTGGCAGGGAGGCTGGCAGGGTGGCTGGCAGGCACCAAGGCTGGGAGGAAGGCTGGCACCAAGGCTGGCAAGAAGGCTGGCAGGCAGCCAGGCACCAAGGCTGGCAGGCAGGCTGGGAGGCACCAAGGCTGGCAGAGAGGCAGGCACCAAGGCTGGCAGGCAGACTGGCTGGCAGGGAGGCTGGCAGCAAGGCTGGCAGGGAGGCTGGCAGCAAGACTTGCAGCAAGGATTGCAGGCAGGCATGCAGGCAGGGCAGGCAAGGCAGTCAATGCGTCCGGCAGCAGGTCTTTCCTCCGAATGGTGACCTGCTTCCGACCTGCTTCCCTTTATATCCGCGCGGCTTACGCAATGCATCCCCGCCGCATGCGCAATTAACGCTCGGCATCCGTTAGGCTTCCACTGTGCATCCGCTAGGCTTCCGCTCTGCATCTGCTTCATCCGCTGTGCATCCGCTGTGCATCCACTTCATCCATTCCGTGTCCGCTCTGCATCCGCTTCATCCGTTCCGCGTCCGCTTTGCTGAGGTCCCCTGGAAGCCTAGAGGATGTGCCATCCGCTCCCATCCGCTTGGCTTCCATTCCGCATCCGCTTTCCATCCGCTCTGCGTCCTCCCCATGTCCGTTTCTTTCCGTGTTATCCGCTCTGGTTATGCAAATTTTTGCCCCTTTTGAGATCGGATAACAACGGATGGAACATTTTTCTCGTCCATTGTGTCCTTTTTACTAACGTTTTGCATCCTTTGGGCAGTGTGACAGGGCCTTTACTCTTCATATTTATCTTCAGGAACATGTATTTACATGGATAATTTGATTCTATCACATGCCTCAGGCTCAAAGAACACTACTTTTTCAGTTCTTACTTCCTTATCAGGTATCTAGTAATTTCAGAATTAATCTGTCTTTTTAAGACATGGAATCAAGGGGAGGAGGCAAAACAAACAAATGTTATACAATGTCTCTTCATATTTTTGAGACAATGAACTTTTTTGAGTGACCTCCAAAAAATGTTTATCATGACCAGTATTAAGGTTGGTTCAGATATTTGTAATGTCATATATCCAAATGACCACCTAAAGGTCTTTTAATAGGATTCACTTAGGAACACCACGTTCACCAAAGATGGGCAGTGAAATGCATCATCCAATAGGTGAAACATAAGACGAGCTATACTTTTGGGGAGTTTTTAGCAACCAGAACAGATACTACTACCGGGCTGGATCGCAAATATCCTGACCTGGTGTAAGGCAACTTCCAGTGAAACTATCCAAATGGGCACAGTAGAGAGTAAAAGTGTTTCCTTCGCAATATATGCGTGTAACATTCTCTTCACTGGTTGCTAACATGACCCTCTGAAGAAAAAATAATCATCAGTTTTCAACTCAAAAGGGAGGGCTAATAGCAAATGAATTAAATGAAGCAGCTCAAAGCATTACATGTTTGTAATATTTCACCCAAGAATAACATGGTGAGTTTTCTACCTGCTTAAAAGCTGGGTGTGTCCATATCCACAGTTGTCTGTTTTCAGAAGTCTCACCAGATCCGTGTCTGGGCTTCCAAAGGAAAGTAACTGGACCAAGCGCATCCTGAGGATATCGATCAGTTTGGTATAACACAAGGGAACCTTGACGCTTTCCAGATAGGCAAGAAACAGCTGCAAATGTTGGTCCTGACAAAGGAGACATAAAGTAAGCACACTTCGAAATAATGTTCTAAGTCAGGGGTCTTCAAACTTGGCAGATTTAAGGCTTGTGGACTTCAACTCCCAGAATTCCTCCTCCAGTCATGTTAGCTGAGGAATTCTGGGAGTTGAAGTCCACAAGTCTTAAACTTGCCAAGTTTGAAGATCCTTGTTCTAAGCATTGCAGATGAGGCCTATCTAGATTCAAATGATCATCCCAAACTATCATTTGAAAGTTCAAATGCAGGGTAAAGGAAGAACAGGGAAGAACAGGAATACAACATGTGGAAACATGTTCTTCCCTTCCCCCAACCCCCTTTTTTATAGACTCCAATTCAGTTCAAATTATTTTTGAGGAGATGAAGGAGTCATGTGGAATGGGAATAAAGTGTTTGAGAGGGGTTTCTCCCCTTTTTCTCAAGTTATATTACTAGTTATTTTCTTAGCTAGTTTGTACTAACAATTTGGAATAAGGATAAATACCAGAATGCAAAGGGCTATAGAAAATACGCTGAGCTCTTCCTCAGGAATAATATTTAGACAAACACGACTGCTAAATTCTTGAAGCTGCACTTTATGTTAGGTTTTTAATAGTTTGAAGAAACATTACCTGTGTCTACATTGCACATTCGAGCAAGGGCTGTTACAAGTGTCTCCTCTTTTCCAATCAACTCCAGACAACAGTAGTATGATAAATCCTAATACAAAAGAAAAACTACTCAATTTCAGGTGAGACATCCCAATAAAATTCTTCCAGTCTCCTACTGCAAACGTTCGAGTCTACTGCCTTTATTTATTTTTGATTAATCTGAACAAAATTCAGCTTAATGCTCTTATCAGGAAGCTGGATTGATCAGATTCAAGTGAGATTATTAAGTCTGAAGAATTGCTGCAAATAAACATCAAGCTATTTTACAAGTTGTACAAAGGCTAAATGTTAATTTAGTTGTTTTGTCTCTATAAAAACAAAACATTCCGGTTTTTTTTAATACAAGTAGTTCTCAACTTATGTCTGTAATTGAACCCAAAATTACAATCATGAAGGAGGATACCGTATGACCAACCTGACTTTATTTTTTTTTACAGTTTTTGCTAAGCAAATCACCATGGTCATTAAACAAACCTGGAATGGACCATTTTTTTTTTGCCTGAAACCAGAAGTAAATGGTTTCCGGGAAAAGAACATCATAAATTGGGGTCATGTGACCACAGAATCTGCAGTCATAAATGTAGGCCAGTTGCAGAGTGCCCAAAATGTGATCATGTGATTTGCAGGTTAGGAGAGGAGACTTTGAATACAAATTGTAATTGCCTCTTTTTTGAGTCCATTTTACTTTTAAATGTTCACTAAGGGACCAGTCATAAATTGAGGACTATCTGTATTTAGAATTCTATGTCCAATATGAATCATCATCATTATCATCATCTTCTTTCAAATGACCCCATAATCCTTTGCAGGGAGGAGTCTGGGCAACTAAATAGAGCCAACTGATTACTGGGCGGATACCCTTCCTGTCATCAATGTGGAAGTATATTCAGCAGATATATTCTCATGGTGCCCAGAAAGAGAAATAGCTATCTCTCCCTAGGATCGAACTCACAGCCTCCTGATTGTGAGGTAAGAGTTCCACCTCTAGGCCATTGCACCAGTCTCTATATCCAATATGAATGAAGATCTGAAACAGTGATCCATAAACCAGCCTACTTCAGTTTTTTCTTGCCCAGCAGGTATTGCAAAGAAAGAATGCAGTTTTCTATCAGAGCAAATGGATTAGCTAACTAAGAATGGATACATTCATAGTACCTGAAGGAGGCAATGTTGTGTCATGGCCCGGTAACAGGCTCTATAACTCTTCATTGTGGGCTTGTCTCCTAAGCAGTATCCCCATTTCTTCACCATGTGAAACCGCTTGGCATGCCAGATGTGTGTTTCCAGCCAAATGTTCTTCCTTTGCCTGCGATTGAACTCCACCACCAAGTTTATATGACGGCGCCTGGCTTTACGGCACTTGCTTTTTGAAAGTGCTTTTTTCTGATGTTCAGGTTTCTCTGCCTATGTCGTTGAAGCAAGGAATAACATCATTCACTACACTGTGTCAGGATTCCAGCAATCGTTCTAATTAAATAATGATTCTGGAGCCAAACTTCAAAAAACTTCAAAGGATTCATTAGAGACAACATACTGGCACTGCCCTGTATGAAGCCAACTCTGGCATATATAATTTACAGTCACCTGTGACCCTATTTTCCCCTTCTCCCCTGGATGTCTCATAAACCAAATTCTTCAACTGAGCCTGTTCACAGGCTAGGAGTCATCATTCACGTTCTCCAATTAAATATACTCAAGGGCCAAAGCTCTGGTATTTTAGTTACAATCTTTTAAGGATAAGAGTTGGAATGTACTTTCACTTTCAACTGCTCTTCCAGATTTCCTCCCCCCCTCCCTTTGATGGCAACTACTAAAACAGGCATAGGAATGTTTTATGAGTTGACACACTATTAAATTCAGATAACCTGTGAATTGTGATCTGGGAAGGAACGGGAAGAAGAAATAGTGACCCAAAGATCCAAAAGAATTATCTTGGTGGAAAAAAATCTCAAGAATCACCAGCAAAAAATAAAGAGTGGGAGATGGGGGAAATATCTGAATATTCCACAGAGGCCTGTCATAACACTTTATTGGGTTTAGGAATTCTGTAATTAAAAAAAAAAAAATCTCACATTTGCTTCTAGACACAAACTTTGCAAACCAGGGTGATTCTATATATCAAGAAATCAACTTCCATAATTCTAAACAGGGCCATGTTGGCTGGAGACTGCTAGCGATTGAAGTCCCATATATAAGCACTAGATCAGTGCTTATAACACTTGGCAGCTTTAAGCTGTGAGGACTTCAACTCCCAAAGTTCCCTAGTCAGATTGCTAGTGTGCATAGGTTACTTAACACGCAAAGTATTAAGAAAGCTAAAGTGGGTAAGTAAGACAAAGAAACTCACTTCTATTCTGGCAAGTTCACGGAGACGTCGTGGCAAACGTTTAATATTATGACTCATAGCTCGCCTCCTCATATGTCTTGGCAAGGACTGAAACACCAAAGTATTGGATGACTTCTGTTTAACAGCCTTCAACATAGCCTTAATTTCAGCAGCTCGAGCTTGCACAAAAGGAGACACTGAAAAAAGGATATTTTGCTTAAAAATGCAGTTTGACAAACAGATAGTAATCTGTATTCTGAAGCAGATTTTCCCAAGAAAAAAGATCCTTTGACCTACCCATTCCTTCATCTTTACTCCTGGTTTTTGATTATTTACAATTTAACATAGCTGATTTAAATTGCTGCTAATTTAATGCCAATGTTTGCTTATGCTCTGAGGAAAAAATTGCTATTTGCATAATTTAAGAATCAGTTTACTGAAGAATATAGAATCTAGCAAACTACATTGCTTGGTCAAAACTAGAAACAAATCTTCCAATATTCTTTTTTGTGGCCCTCCTAAGGATGAGCTCAAGATTTGCTCTGGATAATTTTACGGTTCGACACAAAGGAAAGTCTACAGATAAAGTACGGTAGGGGAGTGGAGTGGAGACAAACTCATAGCAAAGTTCTTGCCTATTTGATAGCATATAAACGTAGCATTTCACAGATGGCTGGCTATCCTTGGATAACTCACCAGTTATGCATTTTGGCATTTCATGGGAAACTTTTTGATAGAAGCCTTGTTGTAAAGTTTCAACGTGCAACTCTGTTGATAAATCAGGGGAAAGTTTTATATTATAAAATGATTGAAATATAAGGAATGTACATAAAAATTTAGCGAATGTCTATTTGATAAATTAAGTATATAAAAATATATATTCTGTCATTTTCTAAAAAAGATTTGAGATTATTTATACTTCAGTGTGTTGCTACAGTACAGAATATATCTGTGTGATAGTACCCTTTACATGCAAGTTATGTTTATCAGCACTGATCAAATATTAGGCTTATCTATGGTGTAGTAACTATTAGAACCAGTTTGGAGTAGTGTTTAAAGTACCAATCTAGAAATTGGAAACTTAGGCTCTACCTTAGGCTCTACCTTAGGCTCAAAGCAATATGGGTGAGCTTGACCAGGCACTTTCTCTAACCTTCAACCACTTCCAAATTTTGACTGATCAAAAAAGCTAAGCAGCAAAGTACTTAGATGAGAGACCCTTAAAGTATTCTAAGGCTGTAGATTAGACTGGAAACAAACAAACAAAAATATCCTGGATGGAGACAATGGCAAATCACTAGAAACCAGGAGACCTAAGTTCCAGTCCACCCTTTCGCTCAAAGCTGGCTGGGTGATTCTGGGTCAGTTATTCTTTTTCAGTTCAGCTGGACTCATTGGATTCTTGTTGTGGGAACACAGGAAATAGGAGTGTTATGTGTCACCTTGAGTTGTACAAAATAAAGATATAAATCAAATCAAACCAATCAATCAATGAACTCCCAGGAACTCTGTATAAACTTAGGAAAATCACTGTTTGTTCTTAGTTGTAAAAATAACTTGAAAATGGAAGGAAAGCTAAGTGGCAATGCCTCGGTCTTTATATTCTACCTGCAATTCCAAAACTATAAGCTAGACAGTGAAGTTGAATGACAAGCAATAATAATGATAATATTCTCTAATGGCCACTTACAGACTTCTTGATAAAGTTCTTACATTTATTTTAAGAAGTCCAATGCTGTTCAGAGATTTAGCTGCTAAATGTAACAAATACCTTGTTTCTTCCGCTGAGGAGTTCTTTCACCTCCATTCCAAAAATATGCTTCACTGTGACTTGGCCCAGCATCAAAATGACAGGTCACACTAGCAGGTTGATTTTTCATTTTCTTGCCCCTTCTTTTTTGTTTTGCATTTGACATTTCTGCAGTAAAAAATGTCGCATAATAAAATAGCCTTTATCTCCAGTGGTTTGAAAAACACAATAGAAGTCATAGTGTTTTTAAAGCTGCTCATTATTCACATTTTCAACATCCTTTACTAAAAGAGCAACTTAAAAAAACCTATTACAGAATTAACAGTAACAACCTATCCCCAAAACTGAATGGCACCACCACACGAATGTGCAAACATAATATTATGCATATATGTAAAGTGCCTACATAGCTTCCTTTTCACATCTCTGGAAGCATTTAGAAATGTTTATCCAAAAATATAAAATTTAAACAAATGACCAAATGGTGGTGAACGATAACTCTTGCAGTTACGTGCACTGAAAAATCTTTTGCATTGACATGCGTTCCCCTCCAGCTGCAGTGCAGTATGTCAGCATCTGTCACGGTGATGCTGCGCAAAAGCTGCTGCTGGATTTTTGCTGCTTTGGTACCGGCATAGTATAGTCATGCTAAAGAAGAAGAAACAACAGGAAGGATCTTGCTAATCACCAGGACCGGTGCTGAAAAACGGGGCGTAGAGCATCCTTTCACAAACACTTAAATTTCTGCATCCTCGCTATGTACCAAACAAAACGCCAGGATTTTAATGAAGGTGTTTTCTACCAAAAAACCATAAACCCGGAAGAAAATGGACCCGCCCCAAGGCACATTATTGCACAGGATAATGGCATAATAACCGGGCACCCATTCAGTTAGCAAGCCCTAAAGACCTCTGCTGAACCCACTTCTCCCTCGCACAGGGCAGTTCAGGGGTAAAGAGTGATGCGCCCTCCCAGCCACACAATGTTTTTCGATGGCGGACATTCAGCAAGCAAGCCTCCATTCCTCGCACAAGTTCTTCAACCGCAGAGCCAACCTTCCCTCTCCTTCAACCCGCCCCACCTATTTTGGCCAATTCCCGGGGGGGGGGGGTGTGTGTGTGTGTGTGTGTGTGTGTGTGTGTGTGTGTGTGTGTGTGTCAAAAGAGCCTCTCACCTGCCGCGTCCTCCTCGCACGCGGCTTCCAGCCCGGACAGGAAGAAGGCGGGGTCGCTACTCCCTTGGGATCCGCTTCTCTCTTTCCGCCAATCCCGCAAAAGCAGCAACCCTCGAGACCAGCTCCTGCAACGCCTCTTCCCTTGAAGACCACATCCCCCAGAATCCTTCGCGTCATCTACGGTGGGCGGAGAAGGCCCCTTTATAAAAAACAAAACAAAAACAAAAACAAAAAGAGCTCTTGGGAAAAACAGCGCGCGCTTTTGGGACCTGTCGGCCGAGAGGGCGGCGTCGCCGAGGGAAGCGGGGCAGGGCTGAGTTTCTGGTGCGGGTAAAAGTTCAGAGGCAGCGAAGCGTTGGCTTTGTTGGCTTGGCAGTTGCCGAGGTAGGGTTTGGTCCGCTCCCTTCTGCCGCCATGGCTGCGTTGGTGAAGAAAATCATCAGTACCGCAAGGGCTCCCGCTGCTATGGGTCCCTACAGGTAAGGGGGAAAAATGAAAAGTGCTTTTTGACACAGCTTCAACCTGTGGAACTCGCTGCCACTAGATGTGACCTCTGCCCAGTTGGATCGGTTCCAGCAGGGAGGGCACGACTTCCAACAGCTTCTGCACAGGGAGGAATGTCAAATGAGCTGTAGTTTCTTCCCCAACATGGGAAGAAAGTGAACATGTTGCAATCTACAATGTCTTGATTTGGCAACTCCAGCTGTTTTACTGAAATGCAGTAATGAAAGACATTTAAAAGCATGGTAGCTTAAACCTAGTGCCTTGATGCAGATGCTCAAAGACATTGCAGCATCTGAAATATATCTAGATTTAATATCGTAAAAAAAAAGGAATAAGAAGAATGGGTTTGCTGTTGCATAGGTACAAAACATATAAGTAATGGATAAGGTGCTTATTAAGCATATAATCTTCAAATAATGTTTAAAAAGCCTCTTGAAGACTTTCCAGGAGTCTTTTCTATTTTTTCTGAGGGGCAATACCAAATTGTTTGGAGCAAAATCCACTGGACTCAATGAAATTTACATTTCAATAAATTCCTCTGGAAGAACAGCGACTGAAGCTCAAACACTTTGGCCACTTAATAAGAAAAGAAGATTCATTTGAAAAGACCTTGATGATGGGAAAGATGGAAGGCAAAAGGAGAAGGAGAGAGCAGGGGATGAGATGGTTAGGTGGTGTCACTGATGCAATAAACATGAATTTGGGCAGGGCAAGGGAGGCAGGAAAGGATGGGGGGACTGGTGTGCTATGGTCCATGGGGTTATGAAGAATTGGACACAACCTAATGACCAAACAAGACCAGCCTTGCACTTATTTCGAGCACATCATCCCAAAGACTGCAATCTTTGATCTGAGAGAAACTGAACTGAACATAGCAAATTTTTATTTTTGAGCAGATTTATAGGAATGCTCTATCAATGTTGCTAGGAATGCCACAAAACGTAAGTATTGTTAAATTTTAACAATTTAACAATTATATATTTTTGTTCTATAACCTCATTGTAGCATTGTAGATTATTTAAGGCAGAGGCCCCTAACCTTTTGGCATTAGGGACCGGTTCCGTGGAGAAAGGTTTTTCCACGGACCAAAGGGGGCGTGGTCTTGTGTGCTGCCTGCATCCCATGGATGGGGCTTCGCTTGCTTGTGCTGCCTGGTTGCTGGCATGCCATGGACCAATAGAGGTCCATGGACCGGGAATTGGGGACCCTGCTTTAAGATATCTCTGCTGATCAGGTACAAGGGTTTACTTACTTAGGGTTTTGGAAGCTTTGCTACACTTTTGTTATTCTTGTTAAATGGTTTAGTCAGAAAACTCTTATCTATCTGGGTCACAATATTAGAAAAAAAACTGATTTTTTTTTTTCATTTTCATTATCTCTTACTTTGTATTTTTATGAAATAATTCTTGAGTTATATAGAAAGTCAGCACCTAACCACCCTCCTAGAGAATGAAATATTTTGGGGAATATTAAAAGGACAAGATAGAATATTTCTGCCAAAGGAAAAATGTAAAAAAAAAAAAATTAAAGGAGGCAAAAACCAGCACCAGTGTTCCTGCTGAAGCAAAAACTGAGGAGGCAGTTTTAGATATGCAGATTTGGTAATCCAATCAGAAAGACTGAGTCAAATAGAAACTCCAGATAAGCAATTAAGGTAGACAAGATAAACTCAGACAAACACCTAGGATTTGCATTTCCTCTTCTGCCTATACAGTCAGCCATGACTCCATAGAAATTTGACAACAATCATAAGAATATTAAAGGACATGTTCTTGCACACGAAGATCAATTACAAAGCCCAAAGAAGGTATAAAAATCCACCCACTCTCAATTTCATTTGCTCAGCTGTTCCAGAACTGCAAGCTGTGGTTCTATTCATCAATAAACTTTCCTTCCAATCAGCCTCCATATTGTTTCCAGCACCTTTCTCCTGGCTTGGAACTGATGGATTTTTCCTTTCTACAGTTGCTCAACTGACATAGTTAATGAATTCTGTTAAGTTAAAGATTGCTACTCCTGTTTGCCTGAATTCAGATTCCTCAGGGTCCTGTTTTTTGAAGTGTGCAAATTAAAACTTGTAAAACAATACTGTGCCTATTTTATTTTCATGTTTACTAAAATAATTCTAATACAATATGATTATTTTTGTGGGTTTTTTTAGTTCACCAAATCAATGTATTGTACAGTAAAAGCTCACTCTATGCTTAGTTCCAAGGAAATTTTTAATTCACTTTATATAAAACATAGCAGAACTCTTAGCAATATCCTCTTTTATGCAAAATTAAGGATTTGCATAGCAACACTGAATGAGCTTAAATACTTGGTCTGCCAGTTGAATAATAGGACTTACAAACTATTCAGATTAGTAGGAAGCAGCTTTGCAAATGCACTGTATTTCACTAGGGATTCACCTTACTTTTTTCCATTGGTTGACTTCTTCCGTATGTAAAGAGATTCAGACAAAATTCATTATTATTGTAGCAAATAATAGCAAACATGAATCAGCTATGCAATAATTATAAATCTAGTCTGGAATATAGTAAATACGATAGTTATAGCTTTTTACCACTTCTATTGTTTTTGGTTCTGAAATATTTTAAATATTTGTTCAAATAACTAATAAAATGCACGTTCATAGCATTTTTTTCCTTCCACAATATTTGTTTGGGATGAGATTCCATACTGAGTCTCATCCAAAAATCTTTTTTTTTCCTGCTCAAGAATGCCCAAAATCATGCTTGGTTTCTTTATTTCTAACCTTTCCATTATGTGTGAATTTTAATCACTATTGACAAAATTCTTAAAATTGTAGAAAATTGTACAAGCAGATAAATTATGCTAGTAATTGGTTCACTAAGTAAGAGGACTGGCCTGCTGTTGTTGCATTTTTCAGTCATTTGTACAGATGCTGCCCAGACTTCAAAAGACTACTTGGTGTAAAATATGTGTAAAAAAGAGCTAATCTTTTCTCAAGGCACAGCTTTCAGGAGGAGGCCTTTATGGGATCTAGTGTTTTTTAAAATTTGTTTGAAGTTGCTTTTATGGCAGAAACTTTTTCTCACCAACAATTCCTGGACATTGGAAGAGAGCAATATTAGTCTATCACCGTGATGGCGAACCTGTGGCATGCAGAGCCATTTCTGCGGGCATGTGAGCCCCAGCCAAACTTACCTGCCCTGTGCATGCGTGCTCCTCCCAACTGATTTTCAGTCCATTTGAGGCCATTTTCACCCTCCTAGAGGCTTGAGAGGAGCCTCTGCAGACTTGGGAGGCCAAAAAATGGGCCTTCTGGAAATACTGAAGTAACCGTTTTCAGCCTCCAGAGGGCCTCTGGAGCTCAGGGGAGGCCACCTTCCCGGAGGTTCGAGGGAAGCTTCTGCAGCCTCAGAAGGCCGAAAAACAGGCCTTCCGGAAATAATGGGCTTGTTTTTCGGCCTCCAGAGTTGCAGAGGCTTCCTTAGAGCCTCCAGGAGGGCAAAAACGGCCTCAAACTGGGTGAAAATCACCTGGGAGGTCCACACATGAGCAGTGCAGGTAAAGGGATGGGGCAGGAATGTTGCACGCGCATGCGTAGGGGGGCGGAGTGCATTGCATTGTGGGTACCAGCACGCTTGCGCTTTTGGCACACCACAACAAAAAGGTTCGCCATCACTGGTCTATCATAACCAAAAATCGGGAGTCTGATAGCATCCTTTTCAAGTAACAGATTTTATTAAAAGTCATTAATTACTATGAACTTCGGCTCATTTCATCAGCTCGGTAGTATAGTATAAAGTTGGACTCTTAACTCCAGCCCTAGTATGTTCTTGGCCAGATGGGAAAGAGTGTGAGGTGTTTAGAGTTTCAATTAAGCTGTCCTGATTTAGTAGGATGTGACCTATAGAGCAAACACATCCAAACCTTTGGCTTGTCTGGGACACATCGAGTGAAGAGGAATTGTCTTGGACTATGTATAAAATATATAATATAATTAATTTATATAAAATGTTTCTTTTTTATAATTTTTATTACAATTGTGTGAAGCTGCATTACTAGCTGTCCAGGGCCATGGACTGGACACACTTGCTACAGAGGAAAAATACAAAGATATATTTTTCATTGAGGTTCAGTAGCTTAGAAATTATTCATAATGAAGAAAAAATGAAGAATCAGAACTTGTAAGTAACTTGCCATGTTAGCCATGCAATATGACTCATGCTATATTTACTTATAGAATAGCCTATAATTGTTCCAGTTTGGGAGGAGGTTATTAACATCTATTAAGTAATAACTTTGATGCAAGATTTAATATTCTTTGATTCATATTTTTTTGAACTAAATTTTTGCTGCATAGAAATTGACATTGAACAAACAAATAAATCTTTATAACCCAAAAATTTTATTCTTCAGCATTGAGCAAATGTACATGTTCAAAGTAAAAATCCATATTGCTTTCTTTGGGTTTCTTCCATGCAATACCTGTGTCCACAGAACGAAAGAAAGTGATATAAATAAACCAGTCTTCTAAAGGTGGCCTAGCAAGACTTTTTGTTACTAGTGATAATATATGAATGTCATATATGAATATAATTATTTATATGAATATATAAATATACATTCAAATAGCAAATCAATCAATATCTCTTGTTCTCTTTACTGATTCCTATTTTTGCTTCTTTTTACTATCTTAGCCAAGCAGTGTTGGTAGATCGGACCATGTATATCGCAGGGCAGCTTGGCATGGATCCCTCGAGTGGGCAACTTGTTCCAGGAGGTGCAAAGGAACAAACTCACCAGGTGAAACCTCTGTCAGCATTCTAGAAAAACCCAATTCCAACAGATAACTCTGAACAAGACATGTTCTCAAAGTTCCCTTTTATTAGAGTAGTAAACTGACACATCTGGGAAATCCCAAATCTGAAAGTCTCGGGTTTCCCTCCAATAAGTAAAATGTTACAAACCCACCTCCTGGTCCCATTATTCCATCACATGCCCCAATCACCATATGTCCCAACTTGAGACCCAACTTCCCTCTACTACTCCTCAGCCAGGTGCAGGAACTACATGACCTTGACTCTAAAGAAGAATGATATTCCCCCCTCCCATCTTCCCAGGCTCAAGAATGTGGAAGCTTCTGGTGCTAATATGGCTTCCAAAGCTGACAACCTCACTTATTCTACTAACAAGTCTAATATCACTATTATGGCTGGTCATGTAGTCAGCAAGGCATTTAGACTGGATTTAGGATGTGGGATAAGCAGATGTTGTTGCTTGATTAATGTAACATTTGTTGTATGAAAAGAACACATCCACAACGTTCAAAATAGAGGGTCTGGTATCGTAATTTCATTTTGGAAATAGGCATCATTATTGGAGCTCAATAGAGCTGAAATAAAACAAATCCCTGCTTGTAATTTCAGAGAAGAGGCATCCTGTCAGCAAAACAAAGTGGCTGAACTAAGTCCTGCCATTCCCCAGTGCCAAATATTTAATTGCTTCTGCCTTTTGACTTCCATTGACAAAACCATCAACTTTTATCTGCCAGCAAATGTTTCAATTAAAACTGAGTGACCTTCCTGATATTGTGGTTGTGAAAGGGCAATTATGCTGGTTGAGTTCAACTTAAAAGGCACAGGACAGAAACATATCCTGTTTTTTTTAAAACAAGCCTTTCAGGGCAAGAGAGCATATAATATAACTTTCCTAAAGCTTTTGAGAAGGTAATACATTAAACAATAAACACTACATGGTATCTGTGTATATGTTAGTTGCCATAATAGACTGTTAACTGAAAAGGTATCCATATAAAATGCATACAGGAGCATGCTAAGCAAACAAACCATTGAACTGGGTATATAAAATAAAGATCCAGTTAATTCTATATCTTCTAGGAACCACTGCAAACTCTAGCACAGTGTAGAATACCTGCCTATTTCCATACTGTTTCTGTGTAAAATTGAGTTTCCTTCAGGATTGCCCTATGGATGGCAGTCTAGCATATGGAAAAGAATACAGCTGCTACTGTATGTAATTCCATTTGTTGCACACCTACTTTTCTATTTTGAAAAGGTTAATTTCAATGAATCTCTTGGGGTCCTTGGTGCTCCCTGAGTTTGATTGTTCTCTTGCAGATATTTATTACCTGAACTAGGTAATGAATCAGTTGCTAGTCTGATGATGTTATCTAGTTTGGATAATGAAACATCTGCAAGAGAACAGCCAAGCTCAGAAAGCACAAAGGACCCCTCAGTTCATCTCTGAGCTACAAATATTCTCAATTATTAGTAACAATCTCTCTGTATTGGAACTTCCATCATTTCATGTTTTCTTAGACAGTAGATGATAATGTTTTCATTATCATAGGCTGCTCTTACATATATTTCATGATGTTTTACTTTTGTGTTTGCATATGATTTCCACTGTACCCTGGTCTGAGTTCAAGGGATGATGTGGTCATGTTCAAATAAATTAAACATTATCCTCATTAGGCCCTCCAAAACATTGGGGAAATTCTGAAAGCTGCTGGCTGTGACTCCTCTAATGGTATGTTTACATTCAAATAAATTGGTGAACTTATCTATAAATATATATAAAGAAAAAGATGTTTTCTGCCTAATGAGAAAGAACGGTTATTAACTGATAGTTCAAAATAACTGTTGCAATGTACCCAGGCTGTTCCTTCCATATAAATTTTTGAACTGATTGTGTTAAAAAATTTTATTATGCTGGTTTTGCTTAAGATTTTTGCTTAAGTTCTATATAAGTGATTTAAATAATACATATTTTGTCTTATTTACTTGGAACAGTAGATTAGTGCTGCAACTTTTCTGACTGGTAAAACTACAGGTATTTTGATAATCCCTCCCCTCCAAGAGAGTAAGTGTATGGTTTTGGAGGTTATTCATACACTTTTTTTTCTTTCTTAAGGGTTTTCTGTTTTTCAGATTGTCAGATTAAATGACAATCAAAATTAATGTTCATTATACCATTTTTTTCTGGGTCATGAATCACATTTGGCATTTGTGTAGTAGGGTTAGGGTTGCACACCCAAAAGAAATGGTCGGGGCCAAGATAACATAAAATTTCACTCCATTAACATTGAAAGGTAATTAAAATTTGTTTCTGTGGACATTTTTCAGTCCAGTTTCATTGTTCCTTGCATGATGATGATGATATTTTTATCCCACTTTTTATGTAACTCAAAGAAGCAATCTTACCTTCTTCCTCCTATTTTCCCTACAAGAACAGTGGGTTGGGTTGAGAGATAGGGACTAACCCAAAGTCACCCAACCAGCTTTTATGTCTAAGGGAATCCTAGAACAGTCTCCTGGTTTCTAGGTCAATAACCTTAGCCACTGCACCGAACTTTAAGTTGTTATTTAATAACATCTGGAAGTCTCTGGGGGCCAAATCCAAGGTTTGGGGAGAATGTGTGCAGTCTTTGGTCCATAGATTGAACACTTCTGTTGTAGAGTAACTCTTCACAAGTTGTTGCCCCCAAAAGATAAGGTGTATAAAGTTCAGTAAGACCTAGACATCTTGATTCTAGAAGGATTATAGGAATTGAAATCCAGCACCTTCAGAAACCACCAAATGTGGCTGAAGTCTAACTCTGCAATCCCATTTGGAATGGGGTGGCCTACTCATTAAAAAAAAAAGAATCACGGTTCCAAATCACTTGCCAGCTAACATCCTTGCAATACATTTCTATGCAGGTTTGCTCAGAAGAAATGCCAACCGACTCTGAAGTGTGTGTGTCTCTCTGTGTGTGTTTATGATGTACAAAAGTTCAGAATAAATTATATTGACTGTTGAAATGTTTATAGCTAGGTGATGTAAAACATAATTAAAGACAGGGTTTCTTCATTTTTAGTGGTAAAGACTACTGTACTGATGACTGACATGAAGGATTTTAATGATATTAACGAGGTCTACAAGCAATGTAAGTATGGCTAGTGGCTGCATATTTAATTTCTTTACCTTCTTTTGTGTTTGGATGGAGATATATCCAAATATACTTAAGCTTATGTACTTAAGCTTCTGCTATAACTACGGTATATAAGTTTGTGAATTATATATAAAGTTCAAAGCAGTACTAGTACGGGTAGAAACTGTAAAGGAACATTTGAATTCTATAATGTTAAAAAGCATGTAAATTCTTTCATTTGGCTATATTTTAGATGGAAAGTGCTTTATATGGGACTAAAACACTATTGTTTCTATAAATCCTTGTGGCTACCTGGTATTGTTCATAACTTGCAAGCACATTTGTTTTGGAACATGCTTTCTTTTGAAAAAGAAAAGGGGAATTAAATTCTTAGTTTGCTGATTTATCCACTTGCATCCTGTATGAATCTCTGTAGAACCAGGAGGCCTTTTCCTTACCTAACTTTATAACTTGCTATTTAATACAATCCAACTAAATAAATTCTCTATTTCTGCATCAATTATTAATTGGAGCTATTTATCTACTCCATATAGTTTTCAAGTGTAACTTTCCAGCCCGAGCTGCTTATCAGGTTGTGGCTCTTCCAAAGGTAAATATCAGTTCTTATTTCTATAAATACTGGGAATGAATGTAATGTTTTTAGATTAGAAAATTTAATATTTTTAGATTTGCATTTTGTTATGTTCTTAAATATAACTTATATATTGAGAAAATAGCTAATTCTTTTAACAGTACAGTCTTATCTGTGTTTATTCATAGATTGTGCGCTGTTTCTTTGTGCATCCTCTCATTTGAATTGAGGGAGTTCCTCTAATTTCCATAAGACATAATGTTTTCTGTGATTGCAACATCACCATGGGATAACTCCTGGATTTTCACCTGCAAGGAGAGGATTAAATCCATATAAACCTGGCTGGAGGGGCAAGAGAGAGAGAGAAATGGGGAGAAAACCAAATTGGTGCACTCAGATTGATCACTATGCCCTCTGCTCTTTAGATGAGCTGTGTTGTGATATGAAGTACAGAGCCATCAATATACTGATATTTAGCTTGATCTGGCTACCCCTGATCTGCTGGAAATGCTAAATGTATGTCCCAGGACCGGCAGATTAGATGGGTCAAAGCAAGTTAAAGTTGAACCCAAGAAAGATGAAGTTGCTGTTGTTCCTTTGTTAGCTCCAGGGTTTTCTAAGGTGGTGCTACTGCTTCTTAGCAAGCAGACCTTCAACCCAGGTTCACAGTTCTGCTGGATGTGTATAGCTAGTATACCAGCTAGGTGACTGAAATGGAAGAATCTGGCTATAGTGATTCGTGCCCTTACTTACCATTATCTGACTGAACTTCTGTCATAAACTTATGGGCTACCTTTGAAGTCCACACCGAAGCTGCATTTCGTTCAACTTATTATTTGGTTCAAATTATTATTATTACAAGTACTCCTTGTTATTTTGAAATTATTACACATATTTTGCAGGCCCTCAATAATTGCCGGTAGAATTTGAAGTAGTTTGAAAAGCTAGCTTTAATTATGAAGTCCAAAATGGCTTGGTACCAAGATATATTCAGAACTCTTGTTCCACGTGGTATCAGTCTGAGATGTCTTTTAGGAGAAATTAGTGGTGATGTTCCATTTTCATGAACTAAGGGGTCCTGAGGCCAGAAAATTTTACAGTTTGGTGATGGCGCAGCCTCTCCCAAAAGGGAGGTTAGTTCTTTGATAAAGGCTAGGTCACACTGGCCAACGGATGCAAAATGTATGTAAAAAGCACAAAGCGGATGAGCAAATTTTCCATCCGTTGTTATCCGCTCTCAAAAGTGCCCCAAATTTGCATAAACAGAGCGGACAACAACGGAAAGGAACGGATGTGGGGAGGATGTAGCAGGGATGTAAAGCGGACGTTCGTAGGAAGCCTAGCGGATGGATGCGGATGACACATCTGCAGGGCTTCCGGGGAGAACAGCGAAGCGGACGCGTAGCGGAAGGAACGGATGCGTAGCGGATGACGCGGATGCATCACGGATGCCTATAGGATGCATAGCAGATGCCTAGCGGATGCAAAGCGTTCACGGCGCATGCGGAGAGGATGAATTGCGGAAGCTCTGTGGATATAAAAGGATGCAGCTCGCAAGCAGGTCACCATTCAGAGGAAAGACCTGCTGCCAGAGACATCTTGAGAGAATACCATGGGGAAGAAGAGGAAGCCTATGCCTACTCCTGCCAAACCTGGCAAGAAGGACAGAACCACCAAACCCCGCCCCCCCCCCCGGCGCTAACTCTGAAGCTGCTGCTGCTGGTGCTCCTGATGTTGCTGCTGCTGGTGCTTTTGCTGATGGTGTTGCTGATGCTGCTGGTGCTTCTCCTGCTGCTGCTGCTTCTCCTGCTGCTGCTGCTGTGGTGGACCAGCCCCAAGGCCCTGAAGCCCCTGCCAGAGGAAGGAAGAAGCAAGGCAAGGAGAAAGGGGAGAGGAAACAGTACTCCATTTCCGAGGACCATGAGGAGGAGGTGCTGGAATGGCTGAGGGAGAACGAGTACCTGTGGAGGAAGGGCCACAGGCTCTATCGCGACACCAAGCGGAAGCAGGCAGCATGGAGACAGAAGGCGGAGAGCCTGGGTTACACTTCAGATGTCCTCCTGGGGTGGTGGAAGCATATGCACACCTGGTATGGCAAGCTGCACCTGAAGAGATCCGGGCAGGCCGCTGTCAAGCTAACTGACTGGGAGATCTATGTCATGGCCAAGTGAAGCTTCCCGGAAGGTGAGATCCGCCACCGAGGAGCAGCCCCTCTGTCAACCCTCTCCCTCAGACAGTCCACAGACAGCCACTCCTCTTCCAGCCAGGAGACAGCTACCGTGTCCAGGCAGGTGTCTTTGGAGGGCCCACGACAGAGACCCCCCCCCCATAGCTGCACTCCCCGTGCCAGAGGACGTGGAGGATCCCCTGTCTCAGATGGAGCAAGAAGAGGCAGCCACCAGAGACCAACCCACACCCACACCCAGCTCCACCTCCACAGAAAGCAGGCAGAGAGACAGACCGGAGGGACAGAGCCACACTGTCCTCTTGGAGATCAGGGACACAATCAAAGCAAGCACAGATCTCCTCTCCCAGCTGGTCCACTTTGACATACCATCCTCCAACCGCAAGCTCTTCATCATGTACATGAGCCAGACCCACATGGACATGCCCGAGGCCCAATACCAGGCGATGAAGGAGAGGATCACAGCTCTTCTGCACCACCCTCCAGGCCCAGCTGAACCTGCTGCTACCCACTCCAGGTCTGCTCCTCCACCCCAGGCGATGTCACAGCCCTTCCATGGATTTCAGCAGCCCCTCGCCTACCAAGCCTACCACTACCAGGTCTTCCCACAGCAGAGGCAGCCCTTCCCAGTCCACACCCAGGTTCCTCGGACGCCACAGATGCCTCAGCTGACCTAGCTGCAGACCAGACAGCCCCACTACACTCCTCCTTCCTCCACCCCACAGCCAAGCCCTTCCTCAGAACATCTGTCATCAGTGTTGGGCCTCACATCCCAGGTCCTTGAGGAAGTGCCTCTCAGCCTCACGGGACTGTGTCAGCTCTCTGAGAGCTTCCTGCACACACCATCTCCTGTTGTACTCTCAGGGCCAGGCACCCCAATGGCGCCTCAGACCAGCACTCCAGCAACGTCCACCTCCACAGTCCCTGGCCCCTTTACATCTGAGACCATAGGCACGCCTCAGAGTGACTGAAAAGAGTGTCAGAGACTGAGTTGTTATCTGTTCACCTTATCTTTGCTTAAAGACACTTTACTTGGGTCATTTTGCTTTTTAATAAAGTCATACAGTTATTAATAAAGGTTATCTTTGTTTCACACACTTGGTTCATTTTTTTTACTTAATAAAGTGTTGGGGAAAACTTTGAAAAAAGGGTTAAGCCTTTGCATGCTTGTGGGATTGGTAAGGATAGCTGTGGGATTGCTAAGGATAGCTGTGGGATTGGTAAGGATAGCTGTGAGATGGGTAAGGATAGCTGTGGGATGGGTAAGGATAGCTGTGAGATGGGTAAGGATAGCTGTGGGATGGGTAAGGATAGCTGTGGGATGGATAGCTGTGGGATAGATAAACCTCAAGTGCAAGCATAGTGGGACTGTACGGTCCACCCTCCCAACTGCCACACATATGGCCCTTTATTATCAATAACAATTTAATCATTGATCCACACATTTCAACATAAACAAAACTCTTTATTAATGCCCTATTCATTGTAAGGCCACTCAACATACATGGCACAATCTCATCAGTGTGATGAGACAGGCTGAAGGAAGCATCCATTAAGCATCTACCATCCTGTCTTGCCACTCCACTGCTCCAGCTGGGGAGTTGCACCAGTGTTTCAGGAGGTTGTGCTGCTTCTTCCCTCCATGTGAAGCTCTGTTGGGGCCTTGCACATCCACAGTGTCTATCAGGTTTAGTCCTTGCCTCCATTCACCAGCCTCCATGTCCCCATTGCCTTGTTGGCAGTCCACAAGCCTGTTCTGCAACACTGGGTAGCGGGTGCGCATGAGATTGTGCAGGATGCAGCAAACTTCCACGATGCTCCTCACGGTCTGTGGGCGATGCTGCATGGTGGTGAGAAGTACCTGGAACCTGTTGGCCAGGATGCCAAAGGTGTTCTCCCCCACCCGTCTTGCCCTGGACAGCCTGTAGTTGAAGATCCTCTCTTCATGGGTGAGGTATCTTGAAGTGTAGGGCTTCATGAGGTAGGTTCTGAGGGGGAAGGCGTCACCACCCACGATGAAGTAGGGTACATGTTGTTTGTTGTTGGGTAGGGGGTCTGGATCTGGGAAACCCATGATGAGGTTACATTCCAGCCCACCCTTGAGGTCACTGGCGTTGTATACCTGGGCATCTGAAGCTGACCCGTTGCCTGAAGCATTGATGTACATGAACTTGTAGTCAGCATCAACCATGGCAAAGAGGATGATGCTGAAGAAGCCCTTGTAGTTGAAACAATTGGACTCCGACTTGGTTGGAGCTTTGCAGGCCACGTGCTTCCCATCTATGGCTCCAACGGTGTGGTGAAAGTTCCACCTCTGATACCACTGCTCTGCAACTTTCCTCCAGCCTTCTACAGTGGTGGGGCACTGGAGGAGCTCCTCCACGTATTCTTCGATGATGGCCTGCACCACTTCTCTGACCACAATGCTGATGGTGTTGTGTGGCACCCTCCACGCATACTGCATGTTTCTGTACGTGGTCCCAGAGGCCAGGTGGCACAGAGTCAGTGCCACCTTCAGTCCAGGGTCCAGGCTGGGCCGGAAGTTGGTGTTTGCCTTGGTCAACCTGGGTCTCAGACGCTCCACAACTTCGTCAAACATGGCTGGTGGCATCCTCATGAAGTGCTGGAATGCACGAGTGTCTTCGTTCCTCAGCTCCACCATCAGCTTGTCATAGAGTCCAAACTCCGCTCTTCTCCCGATCCATCGTTGGACCCAGACAGTTCTTGGACGTCTCCTTCTCTTTGCGTAGAAAAGGTGAAACAGTCTGAAGAGGGCTTGGTTCTGGTGTTGAATGATGGCAGCTACCAAAAGGAGTGTGCGATGATCCATGGTGGAGATCAATGGATGATGTGGAAGAGCAAGAAGAGCAAGGTTGAAGAGGTCTGCACACCAGGGCTGCTGGACTGAAAGTGAGATCCAGGTGATTTCCTCCCCCTTTTTATAGGAAATGTCGGTTGTCCGCTTGGTGTCCTTCCACATACTCTTGGCATCCTCCAGACATCCTAAATATCCGAGATACGTCCCATATACGAACGTTTTGTCCGTTTTAATGCTTTATATCCGAGCTGCATGCGCTTTCATCCTTTCTATGTCCGTGCTACTAACGCTGTGTGGACGTTCCGCGTACCTTTCGCTTCCTCCCTCTTTCCGCTGGAGTGGATGTGAGTTGCGTGGATGGCCAGAGGATGCTGAGAGGATACATCAGACGTGTAACGGATGACAACGGACGTAGAACGTTTGTTGCCCGTGTCGCGGATGTAGATTGTACACGGCGGAAAGTTCATCCGCTCAAAAAGTTTTGTGCAGCTCAAAACTTTTTGAGTGGATGAAATAGCAGTAGACGGATGTTTTATGGATAGAGCGTATGAAACACGCATGCAGTGAGTACACAACGGATGGCAAGCTTTTTTGTCCGTTTTACATCCTCTTTGCATCCGTTGGTTCAGTGTGACAGGGGCTTAATAGCCTTCCAAAAACTGATATAATCAAGCTTTTCTGGATGGCTTCTGAAGTGTAATTGTCACCAGTTATGTTTTACTGATTTGGTTTGAGTATTACTGTGATTCTGTGAGAGGAAAATCCTGATTTCTCCGGTGTTTGACAATGTTCTTGTTATTATTATTCATAGTAAAGTACCATTTATTATTTTCATATTTTAAATGTTTGGGAGAGTTGTCGATGAATAATTTAAAAACTGAACCTTGGCAACGTGAAGAGGTGTGGATTTTATTTCCCAGAATTCTTCAGTCAGCAAGGCTGGTTGGGGAATTCTGGGAGCTGAAGTCCACACCTCTTCAAACCACTTTAAAACATCATGAGCTGAAGAGATTGAGGAGCTCTACATTAAACAAACCAACTCTGCCCTGACTTTATATGTTATATTTCTTCCTTCCAGGGTGCCTGTGTGGAGATTGAAGCTATTGCCAATTTGGGACCCTTTCAAGATACCTCACCAGCTAAAATCTAGCAGCTCTGATTTCTTTTGCCATGGTCATTCTCACTATCTATAGGATTCAATTCTGCCACTGATTCTCCCAAATAATATTATTCCTGAATTGTGAATCTGACTCATTTAGGTATATTTGGGTGGGCAGATTGACTCACAGGCATCACTGCACCATTAAGGCTATTTGTTTATTCACGGTATAGCAATGTCATTAGTCTCAATTACTTTAAGATGT
>BLBF01000002.1:28607990-28648590 GCA_015471245.1 Laticauda colubrina
GTGTGCTGCCTGGAAAATTTTGGGAGTTGGTTCATACATCTTAAAGTCACTGAAGTTGAGAAACATTAGAGTATACTATGAGTAAAGGACACTACAAGACTAAATACTGCAAGCTGATTAAAGCATATTATGAGGTTGGGAAAGCAATAGATCTCTTCAGATAAACTTGTCATAGATTAAGAGAGAATAGATTTTCTTAAATTTGGGAGTCACGATTAATCTCTAGCTATGTTTAACATTAAGCAGAATTGTATACTTTAAAACATTAGAAGAAAAATCTATGAAGAATAAATCAAATTGCTATAATACTGATCTGTGTGGATAACATCAGTTTTGACTTCCCTCCCCAGAAAATAGCCGTTAAACTTACCAGTTCACACTTTGCCTGAGTCACAAGATAATATTCAAATCTGCTACAAATTTTGTAATGAGAAACATGACAATACATTTTGTGTATTTTTATATAATCTTTTTCTACAAGTAATTGGCTTTTGAAGGAAAATGCATAATAATAACATCACATTTATTTATTTGTAAAAGTGTGTTTGGGCTTTCTGAGTAGATCTTCTAATCTACTCAGGATTAGGGAAGATTCAGTTTGGATCCTAATTCAGTAGAGTGGAAAACAGCCTGGCTGCCCAAATTAGAATGTCAATTCAGAACTATTAAAAAAAAATCCCTCCACAACAAATCAGTATAACTCTGTGTGATTGATTGATTGATTGGTTATGCTAGGCACTCTATTTCTTTTTAATGATCAATTATTGTTGCAATATTAAGATACAATTTTTAGACAATTTAGACATTCCCTAGGAGAACAACTTTGCCAGCTTTCCTATGAGTCAGGGATTGATATTATGCAACTTTCCCCATGATTTTATTGCATCTACCTCATCGTTATTTGATCTCCAAATTCTAGCTTGCATAGAAAAGCATGAGGGAGAACTGTGCTTTGGTTGCAATTGGGACATGCAGGCCAAAATGTCAGAAAACTAATACTGTCCTTACCTGTAATTTGACCATAAGGCAGGATTAGAATTTACTCTCTGTTTCCAGCCTGGTGTCTTTAATCACTATACCACATTGGCTGTCATATAAACAAATATAGGTCATACTCAATTGGGACAGTTAATAACTAATTAAATGAAACACCATGGGAGAGTGCTGGACATATGTTAGTTCTGCTGTGATAAAGCAAATTATTTGCAGTCATCCAGTGGAATAGCACATGCCTGTGATTTGCAAATTACTGCCAGCTTCTCAGATGGTTGTTTGTCAGAAGCTGTCTATTAAACTCAAATGGTGATCATGTGACTGCAGGCTGCTGCAACTGTCTTAAATGCATGCTAATTGCCAAATGGCTGATGGTGATCACATGATTGGGGATGCTACAACGGTTGTAAGTTTGAGGACAGTTGTAAAGCTATATTTTCAATACCAATGTAAGTTTCAATGGTTGTTAAACAGGGCATTCATTAACTGAGGAGTACCGTAGATCTGTCATAAAGGGATGCAGAGTGGATTTGTTTGTGAGCAAACCTGGGGAATTCTTGCTACTAAATATTGGAAATCCTGTTCAAAGCATACAGATAAAGATGAGCAGCATAAGAAACAGAAGTGGTATCACTACCTAAGGTTACTACTAATCTCCCAGAGGTTGTGGCCAGTATTTTCCTAAATACAGGTGATACTTGACTTACAACCACAATTGAGCCCAACATTTTATGACTTTTCTTGCCACAGTTGTTCAGTGAATCACTGCAGGTGTTAAAATATTAACACAGCTAAGTGAATCTGACATCCCCATTGGCATTGCTTGTCAGAAGGTTGCAAAAAGTGATCCCATGATCCCTGGGACACTGCAACCATCATGAGTCAGTTGCTAAGCATCTGAATTTTGATTACATGACAGTGGAGATGTTGCAACAGTCGTAAGTGTGAAAAACATGACTGTTGCAACATCTCCATTGTCATTGTCACATTTTCAGTGCTATTGTAACTTTGGTCACTAAATGAACTGTTGCAAATCAAGGACTACCTGAAAAATTCTCCAAATAATCTGAGATTTGCTGGAAAATTAAGAGAAGGTAGGCAACTGACTTAATCCTGAACAACAAGGGATTAGTCAATTAACTGAAGCTTTTAAGCATTTTGAAAGAAAGCAACCGTGTCAAAAAGTTAACTAGGGAGAAAGTGAGAAGTCAGTCACATACCTTGGACCTAAGGAAATACACTTAGATGAAAAATGGGAAAATACCACCTTGAAATTCTGCACCATCATTTAGAGGAGAATCTAAAAATAAGACACTGAAAGCACAAAACAGGAGCAGAAAACAGGAAAGCTTTAAGAGACCTGAAAAGCAAAAAAGATGTATGACAAATATGGCCTGATAACTAAGGTAGAATACTGATATTGCTCGCATGAACTTGTACAAACAGACTTGGGAATGCGAAACTCAAAATGTAAGTCTGGTAAGAAATGCAAAATACAATAGTATAGTTTTGTGAGGGATGCTTTTAATAAAAGAATGAAGGCTATAAGCCTGTTACGTGAATAGCACACAGGGGAATAAGGAGAAGATGAAACTCTTCTAACATTTTTGCATTTAATCTCAGGAGAGAGAACTCTTCTCCAAAAGATAGAATGGGTGAGGCATAGCTCATAAGGTATGGTAGAGCTCATAATTTCAATGAATTTATCAACTGAGCCAGATAAATTAGAACTCAGTAGTAGTAGAGGTTGGCAAAGGGGGTTTTGTAACTATAATCTTTGAAGACTCTAGGAGAAAGGGAGAGATACTAATGATTAGAGAAGAACCAATATTAACCAATATTAAGGGAAAAAGGAAAGATCAGGAAAACTACCAACCAGTTAATGCCTGTACTAAGGAAGGCATTCATTCCACAACCTATCATTCAGCATTGAAAGCACTTAAGCAATATTGCTTTCTGGAACCAGTGTCTGTAAAGAACAAATCATGTTAGGCTAATTAATTTTTTTGACAGGATGACCGAGTTGCTACACCAAGGGAATGCTATGGATTGTGTGTACCATGATTGTGAAACATCTGTGAAGTCCTCTCATGTAAGTGCAGCTAAGGTAAATAAATATGGTATTGCAGTCCAATGATGCTTGTAGCTGGATCACCTGCAAGTCCCAAAGGATGATCATAAATTGTTCTGTATCATTCAGGACAGAAATAGAGTGATGTCACTGACTGGTGTTGTTCAACTCCTTTTTTTTAAAAGACCCACAAGATGGATGAAATGATACAAAATTAAGGGGATTGACATTATGGACAAATTCACTATTCAAAAGGCTCAAATGCTGGGTCAAATCCAACAGAATTATTCACTGTGACAAGTGACCTCCATCTGGGTAGGAAAGATCAGATGAACAGACAGGACTGATTCAGCAGGAAGGTATGTGAGTGAGATGCATCTAGGAATAGCAAGGCCTGCTAGCTGAACATGAGCAAATAGTGGTATGGCAGCTAAATAAAATAGAATCTTGCTTACATTAATAAAAGCATTGTATCCAGATCCTTTCTCTTTTCACACAGCATGATAATGACCAGCTGGTTGAGATTAAAACTGAATATTAGGAAGCATTTCCTAACAGATTTGTTGGTGGTTTCCAACAGGAAGTTTTCAAATGGGGGTGATGGACATCAATAATCCATTGGATTCCTACACTGAGTAAGAACTGGACTGCATATCCTATAAAATGCCTTCATTTCATAAGTTGCATGATTCTAAAATCTTAGCTACAAAACCTTTCTGCTTTCCTGAGTTTACCAAGAATGTAGTTAATACTTTTTCTACAATACCCATAAACATTTACCCAATAGATTCCCATATCTGGACAACATTACCATATTCCACAAATATATTATTTATTTCATGTTTGTTACATTTTAGAGACGTTTGAGAAGGCATGAGACCAGCCATATCACATAAATAGCAGCCAAGAATAAATGTGTTTCTGAAAATGAGTGAAGCACAGCTCTGCTCACTTTATTGGTTGCATAGTTTAAAGAATACTGTAATCAATCATTTATTTCATTTTTAACCTGACATTTGCAATATAATTGTTTTTTTAGCAGGCTATCTCTAATTTTTAAATGTCAACAATTCATACTAGTGCTCATCTAAATATTTTGAGGACCACAATCACTATTTTCATTAGTTTCAGGAAATGAAATTTGTATTTTCTTTCCTATACCATATTAAAGAAATAAGATCGATGCTATAAAGCTCATCCTGTCCCTTTCCAGATAAGAATTACAATTCTTACATGTTTACAAGAAACTTCACCTAAGAAATTTAATGCAATTAAGTAATCCATGGCTGCAAAAACCCCACTGGAATTTAGTTATTTTCACCCTAGTTTAGACCGTACACATTCTTAGATCTAAGTTTATCTATAATCACATTTACAATTGATATTATTTGTGCTATATTATCCTTCATATTTATTTTCTACCTAAAGCAAGTAAGAGTGTTCTGCAATTTGTAGTTCGATTGAAACAACAGCAGGAGGCACTTTCTGGCAGGTGTGATGGTTTAACAACGCAGTTCCTCAGTGGTGCCTTGGCAACTTGATTTTTCCATTAAAATTTCTTAAACTGGTTTTCACTTAGTATTGAGTAGTTGTGATAAGTTTATACAAGCTTTTATAACAACTAGATTTTTGTCAAACGGGAATATACATTTTAACTGAGCGAACAAGGATAAGGTCCAGCCAGAAGCCATAAAGTTTAGCCATGAAGTCCAGCCAAAAACCCTGGGTCATTCTTCATTAGCTTGTTCTGTAATATAAAGGCAGAATTTAAAAAGCGCTAAAGATCTTCAGGTGAATACTTTTTGAAGTAAGGGTATGTGCACATACCATGCAAATTTGCTAATGCTTTTTATGTAAAACAAAAAACAAAAATAGAATATGCTTTTAAAAAGATAAATTTCAGATTGAAAATGTTGATCTTGAATAGAATCCTAAAACAATTTAGATCCTAAAGCTGAAGAGAAAGAAGATACTCTAAAACTGAATAGATAATTTAGATATCCAATTAGGTCAAGGATGGATAATTTGCAGCACTCCAAACAGGCTAAAAATCAAGACACTGAATTATAGTCCCACCTCAGGCACAGAACTGACTGGGTCATATTCTCTCTTCCCTAGGAAGAACACAATGGCAAATCACTTCTGAAATCTTGCCAAGAAAATGGCAGGGACATGTTCATGCAGTTGTTAGGAGGTAGCACAATTTTGGAGGTACCCCCCAAAAAATTATTTTATGAACTGCAGCCCCCAGTCTACTCAGCATAACCAAAGACCAATTCCTGTCTTGGAGAACTATATGCTCTCATCGGGTAAAGGAGATCACTCCTTCGCTCAGGGAGGGAGTGACAGAAGACAGTCTAGTGGAAACAATACAGGTTGTAGTTCATTAAAAAGAATTTTGAAATAAAATTGTGTCTGCATGTGTGAGCGTGTGCAAGTGTGTATCTCAGCACTGTGGGAGCATGTAGCCAAACTTTATGGCTCCTAGTCAGTACTTTGATGGGAGACAGTTAAACTCTTTTCCTCCCTGAAATAATTTTAAAGTTTATCAGGAAAGAAACCTCTGCTGTCAGAAACAATAAAAAGGTATTAAAGAACAAGAACTGCTTGTTCATTTTTGTTTGTCTTTACTTGTTTTGACTTCCAGGTAATCAGATGAATGAGAATGCGAAATCTCAAAGCTATCGCAATAATCTGATTCTTACTAAAACAAGATTGGCAAATAATAACTATGGAATTAATAGTGTTTAATTAAGCATCTCATTTTCCAAGTAGTTCCAGCTATTATTATCAGCTATTTGGTTTACATCAGAAGATTCAAGGCGATGTCTTCACTTTTAAAACAGCATCCCGATTGAACTATAGGGTGAGGTGTAGGAACCAAATGCTAAATTTGTCCAATTTGCAGCTTGCTTTCCCCAACACCCATTACAGTATTTCTTATGGTGTAGAAAATTATGCTAATTTTTTTCAGCAATAATCTTTGGAGGGGAGTGACAAGAAGGAGGATTATGGGGGGGAAAGGAATGACAAGGTAGGTGAAAATCTGAAGGGGCTAATTATTCACAAGTCAAACATGAACCAGCAGTCTGTACTGCTAAAAAAAAAAAGCAATTATTATGTTAATAGGAGCATTAGAGTTTAAATTATTGGGATTTAACTGCAGGATTTACTTTATTCAGACATCATTTAGAATTTTTGTCTAGTTCTGGATATCCCAGATCAAAAAAGACAATGAATTCAGAGAAAGGCTACGAAAATGGTGAGGAGTCTTGAAACTCATGTGTCAAACTCATGTTGTCACAGCGTCATCCCAGATGACATATTGCAACTTTTTTTTTCTTTGCTAAACTGGGCTTGGATGTGGCCAGCGTGTGACAAGTTTGACAACCCTGAGTTAAAGGGTCTAGGAATGTTTAGGTTGTAGAAAAAATAAGATTAGAACTATGTCAGCAGTCTTCAAATATAAGACTTGTCACACAGAAGAGGTAGTGGACTTATAAAGGTAGTTATTAACTTATGACTGTTATTGAGCATTGAGTTAATCATGGTCATTGCATTGTGCTGGTCATTAAGCAGATTGTGACCATGACTGATTTTATGACTTGGTTGTGGCAGTCATTAAGCAAATGTTGCAGTCAGAAAGTGAACCTATTTTTGAAATGGGTGTCTTTGGCAGAAACCTAAAATAAATGCCAGTTTCTAGTTTTAAAAAAAGGGAATTGTGATCACATGACTGCAGAATGCTGCAAAGTCCATAAATGTGGACTGGTTACCGAGTGCCCAGAATGGTCATGTGGTTGTGGGGTTGGTGGAGTGGATGGCAGCTGTTGGAACTTTGAATCTGGGTTGTAACTAATGTGGGAGCTATTTACTTGAATGGTCACTAAACAAGCAGTCACAAGTTGAGGCCCACCTATTCTCCATTGCCTCAGAGGGCAGGACTAGAACCAGTAAGTTGAAACTACAAGA
This sequence comes from Laticauda colubrina, assembly GCA_015471245.1. Taxonomy (NCBI): domain Eukaryota; kingdom Metazoa; phylum Chordata; class Lepidosauria; order Squamata; family Elapidae; genus Laticauda; species Laticauda colubrina. The sequence goes on from BLBF01000002.1 coordinate 28,615,027, forward strand.
AAAGAGGTTCAAACCAGATTTGAAGGGGCTATTTCTGAATGTACGTAGGCTGTCACATAAAGTGGTGATTTTTTTTTTGCTGAAAGTCTTCAAACAGGATAAATATATATCTTTGTAGTGCACTGAACAAGAGGTGAGACTGACTATATGACTTTTAAGATCACGTACATCTATGATTCATCCTCTACCTCTAGTTTTCTTTTGAATATGCATGTTCATCATGTCTTCTGAAACACTTTCTCAAATAAATTCCTAGCAAATGTACATACCAATTCACAAGCTGAAATCTGCACATCTGCTGTGGAACACACAAGAATATCAATACAACATAATGTGTTCTAAATATATTACATTGTACTACATCAACATACTTATCTCCGTGACCAGTGTAGCTTCTCTGGTTTCTTCTTTTGTCTCTGAGGCTCCAGGTATTACCTCATGGTGTGTCTCAGTTTCCACCTTTGCTCCTGCCTCACCTGGGACAGTAACTATAGAGATCAAGGCAAGGAACACTGAAAAAAGCACTGAGTGTCTCAACAAACTATAGATATTACTTTGTCAGCCCTAGATTTTCTGTAACTAGGAAAAAGCACAAGAGATACCTAGTATTGCTGCTGAGATATAGGTACTTGTTTCTTAGAAATTCAGTCACTAAATGCTCTTTATGAGCAACTATTTGGATCCTTCATGTTAAAAAAAATTGGTAAAACTTTAAAAATTAAATTACTACAGCTATATTAAATCATCTTGATTTATTGGCATTCCAAGTTAAAACATGCAGATATGCACATCGATGGAATTCCCATTTCCTAAAAATTTGTCTACTTTGTTAAAGGAATTCAATAAAATACTACAGATGCTGTTTCCAGCAGGACACATTTTTCATAGATCCTGTCATAGTGGTGCAGTATAAGAATCTATATTTGTAGGTCAGAATTATCATTAAAAAAGAGTTTGTCAGGACTTATGTAAAAGTGCAGGATCACCATTACTTCCTCTTTTCCATTATCACCTCAATTTCTATGAATTGTTAGAGTGAACAAGATGTACTATAAATCAATGCAATATGGCACTTGGGGGAAAAAAGATTCCAGTAATCTAAACCAGACAAAACACAGTCCTGTATTTTGGGTCAACAATTCATACAAGCATCAGATTAATTTTATCTGACCTGAAATAAATATTATCCTTAGTAATGAGCAGATCCATCTGCAGATTAGAGATGGTTTGCATATATTCACTATACCGCTAGATAGAGCTTTCCCGTGTAAAGTTAGTATCTAATTACCATTTTATCTGGTAAGCATTATTGGAAGGAGGAACAAACAAGGAAAAATTAATACCAGATAGCATGTAGTCATTTAATCTTGGACAGGTATTAATATTATAGCCTTTTTATTACTTTTCTTATGACTTTCAAATACTTGCTCAAATCTATTAAGTAAAAGTTTCTGTTCCCAGAAAGAGGACCCAGAATGTTAGGGGCAATATGCTGACACTTTAACCGCTTAGAGAGGGCTGTAATTGTGAAACGGTATCTAAGTGTGAGCACTATTGCTATTCACACATAAAAATAATTGTTTGAGCATACATGGCAGAATCTGTCCCTTGAAATTGCAAGAGAATATTTATTACCCTCTGTTAGCTGTTCCTCTTCATCCAAAATCAGTTCTGTCACAATTTCTGTTACAAAACATTGGATTTCCTCTGTTGAAGGTTCAGGTGTGCCCCCTTCTGAGGTTTCAGTAGGTTCAGGCTTCTTATCCTGGAGAGATTCTAAAGGTGAAGAACCAGCAGCTTCTGTGGCAACTTGAGGATTGCTAGCCAACTCTGATGACTTCACAGCCGGAGGCCCAGCAGCTTCAAGGAAGTCTAAAGATAAGCACTGACTTCTGTCAAACTTTTCTTCTGGTGCCGTTAGCTGAGGCTCTGTACCCTCAGGATCTACTCTGTGACAGGTAGAAAGGTCACATTTTGTTATTTCCTGAATCAAAGCATCAGGCTCCTCTTTACAGAGATCCTCGTCTGTTTTTTTCCAAGAAGATCCAAGCTTCTCCTCTAGGGGTTCAAGTTTAGTCTGGTCAGATTCTGTGTCATTTTTATCTGTGATAGGCAAGCTGTCATCTGATTTCCCAGTGTTGATCAAATGTGTGTTTTAAAGGAGAAAGAGAAAGAAACATAAATATTTGCAGCCACTTTTAATCATGGAGTTATTTTTTTATGAATGTTTAGCATTTTGTTTCCTTCGGAATTGCTATTTACTCACTTCTCCTCCTACCCATATGATTTATTATAACTTATGAGATTGTTATTCTTGAAGGTACCACATGTTGCTTTGCTATAACTAATCGCTGGGAACAGGGATGGGATCCGACCAGTATAACTACCGGTTCTCTGCATTGCATACGCATGTGTGAGTCATGCAAGTGCAATTTACGACCTGCTGAGCAGCACTGCATGCAAGTGCACAGCGGTTGGAAAAGCCCTTTTTTCCTGCTTTTTCAACTGCAGCTGTGCTGCGCAAAGCAGCTGAGGTTGAAAAAGCAGGAAATAAAGGACAGGTAAGAGCCTGGGCAGGCAGGTGGGCCAAAACAGCAGGCACAGAACCAGTTCTGTGTCTGCTGCTCTTCAGAGCTACCAGTTCTGTAGAGCTGGACAGAACTGGTAGAATTCCACCCCTGGCTGGGAAATAATATGGCAGAACTATATGTATTTTAAATACATGTATATCACTGTGGTTACAAACAGGTAAATAAGCTAAGGCCCTGTCATGAGCAAAGCAACAAATTGCAATAGCTGGCAGGTTAACATCACTTCTTAGAGATAAGCAATCCAGGCTAGGTCTGACAAGGGAGGAAATAACAAGAGCTAAACCTCCATTGACCAACATGACTGAAGCAAAAACAACAGAGTTAATAATAAGTGGGAGGCAGTTGGAAGGGCCTATTACGTGTGCAAGGGCTAAATTGATTAATAATATATAAAGGCATAGATCTCTTCAAATACTGTTACCAATATTATTATTGCTCTTTATCATTTTAATGATTACTGGCTTAATGATTACTGGCTTGTAAACTGCCCAGTCGTCTGTAGCATAGCCACCATTCTGAGATCAGCATTAAAAAAAACTGCATCAGCTAGCACACTTTGCTTCACATTTCAATGTTGTTTTCCTGACTGTACAATTATAAAAATATGATTAGACCTAACGGCATATATTGTATGTAACAGTGATCCTTCATGTAATATATTATCAAAGCATGTCATATAGATTAAGAAATAATCTAAAAGAGTTAGAAAATAATTTAAAGTCTTGACTAAAATTGTCACATATTAGCAGCTGAATAGTTCCTCAGAAAATGAAATGAGAAAATTGATTTAAGACTTTAAATTACAAAAGTAGAGAACATTTATTATAAAGTATTTTAATTTATTTTAAACTAAATAAAATACATTTAGTTTATTTTAAACTAAAATTAGTCAGAAATACTTAGAATTTGTCACATCATAGTGTACACAAAAATACAGTTTTTAATCAATATTTTCGACATGAGTTGATTTTGAAGAAAGCATATATTTCCATAGCTATCTTTAAAACTGATACATAATCCTCATTAGGATTATTTATCTCAACATTTAAGCAGTTCAGTTCAACCATTGTTTTTTCTTGATTTGGCAGAAAATGCTGAAAATAAACACGAAGGACAAACCAACTTGAAAAGAGAGCAATATGTCTTTATTGATGAGTTATAAATAAGGATAACAGTTCTCTGCTAATTTGTTAAAGTAGACTCAATTCAACAAAGTGAGGATTTATTCCTCAAGATCTACTTGCGTGTTTCTAGGATGGAATTTTATGACCGAGGTTCATGAACGAGGACGAAGTGGTTTCCTTCCTTCCTTAAAGAGAAGGGAGCCCTGTGCAAAAAGGGGCAAGACCAGACAGAGCAAAGCTTAACTTTTGCAACGGGGGCGCCTGGAAATTACCTGCCCTCCGGTGATGGGAATGGGACACACAAAGGGGAAGCCAACTCGGGCAGCCAAGAACAGGGTGTCCTTAAGTAATAAAGGCAACTATCAGCAGCTCTTCAGTTGCAGACGTTGGGGGTGTGCGTGTGTGGAGCTGCGCTTCCTAAAATCGTTATTCTCTTCCCCTCGTTGATTTCGCTCTTATCGGCCAGGCTTTTTTTCCAGCTTCGAATGTCTTAACACTTCCCTTCCCCCAAACTCCGCTTCTTGAAGCGATACCTCTTGCGAGGGCGACTCCTCCGCTTCGGCGCACGTTAAAAACCGCCGAGCACTCACCGCACTGGGACAATCCGTTGGTCTCCGGGGATTTGGGAGTTTGTCGGCCGAACTCCTTGACTTTGGTCTGAGCGCTGCTCGAGCACCCCATGGCGTGGGGATAGCAGCGGCTCCCAAGGGCGCCAGGCACCCGGCCGAGTCCTCTCAGCGCCCGGTGAGTCCGCTCTCCGCTTCTCCTGCGAGAAAAGGAACACGCGCAGGTGGTTCCTCCTCGGAGGCGTGAAAAAGCCCAGCCAGAGGACACCCCCTCCCCTCCCGCGTTGCGTCGGCAGAGAAACTTTACCTCTTGTCCGCCCGCGCGGGAGAGTGTTGTTTATCGCTCCGGCTCGGTTGCCATAAGAACGGCTCAGTGAGGGGTAGTTTCCAACAAGCCTCCTCTCAAGACTTTCGGCATGCCCGGTCTTGGTTGCGGGGCGCAGGCGCGTCTGTGACGGGCCAGAGACTTGTCAGCTGGAGGGCGAGGGAGTTAATGGCAGCCCTGTACGACGGTTCTGCTAAATGGGTTGAAGGCAGCCTAACCTGCCTGGGACGTTTCGCCAAAGCAAACCCCACCCCCCAAATCCAACTTTTGTCGATTCCAGGCATACACAATCCCCAAATCCTTTCTGACACCAGTCGTAATTTTCAACAACTCTTTGCTGTTGCCTCACGCCTTTGCACAAAGCCTCAGATAATCTGAATTAACCATCACTTCAGCGTGCTCAATGCATCCATCCTTATAACCAACTCTCCGCCGCGTATGTGGGCCTGTATTTCCCCAGCCAGGAAGGGGCACATCCCGAAGTGCCAAACTCCTTGGTTACGACTGCTGTGGTGGTGAATGCAATTCAAAAAACACCACCTCAGATTATTTGGGGCTGACCTGCATGTGGGTCGTGCTATCCTTAACTAGCAACAAAGGACAGTTAGGGAGCCCCTAAAAGTTATGTTCAGCAAGGCAAACATCTTTACTTTTCTTCTCATTTTCCCCCCTATCATAATATTTTGATGACACTGCATTTTAGGTTTTTTTTTCGGGGGGGGGGGGGATATTGTGTGCCTGTGGTGGGTTGCCATTTGCCCCTGACTCAGACAATAGGCCTATTGTATTAAACAGTTACACATTTACCTCGTTGTTTAGTGACTTGGATCTGATTGCTCAGGTATGATAACCATTATGATTTATATTTTGAAAACTCATTTATTTCCTGGTGAAAGAAAAGCAAAACAAATATTGCAGGTTCTTTAATTATCTTAAATAGCTGTTGCATCAGGTGGTATTTGTGGGTGATGCAGCTAGTAACCTTCTGAACATTTGCAACATACCAGCTAGACAGATGGGAAGTATGGAACAAACAAGCTGGAGGCAAGTTTGTACAAAACAGTTAATTCAAGGCAAACAGTTTTTGTGTTTGATCAGAAAACATTCAATGCAAACATTAATGAATACTGTACAAAGTACATGGCTCTGTCAGATGTCGTCATAAACATAAAAAGTAACAGACGTTATTGAAATATCTATTGGATATCTGTTGGAGTCTGCAAAATGACTGATATAATTCATTATATTTCTACTATAAGGAACTAAAAAGTGATTTTTGAGATTGGAAGTGTGTTCCTGAAAGCCAAAATTGACTTCTTATGTTGCCAGCTGAATTTGAAGCCTATTTCAAGTTGCTCATAATACTTTTTTGATGGGTATCAGGCCATCCAATTTTGTAGTGTTCACTCTGCACCTTTAATTCAATGGAACACATTTTGCTGATCCTTCCTTTGGATACATCTGACATCAGTTGTTAATTCTGCTTGATTCATTATGTAGGTCATACTGTGGAGCAAACTGGCATTGGAGTTGGAACAAGTCCCTCCTTATTAGAGTTTAGGAATTGGCTCAAAACATATGTTAATTAATTAAGTGCTTAACTTTTCAAAACAATTTAATTATTTTAAAATATACATTGTTTTAGTTTAATAATGTTTTAATAATGCTTTAACTGTATTTCTGAGAGTCACTATAAGCCATTACAGAAGGTTTAATATGCTCTAAATAAATGAACAAGGATATTTGTTAGGTTGTATTATTCATCTATTGGCTGTATTTTATTCATTTGATTTGTATTTCACCTTTTTTTTAGCAATGTACATAAATGCTGACTCCTTTTATTTTCCTCACAATAATCATATTCAGATGGATTGGGCTGATCCAAAGTCACCAACTGGTTTCCATGCCAGTTGGAAGGAAGGACAGTTAGTTTCAAGTCCAACACTTTAACTACTATATCAAATTTTATATGTATGTTTTGAGATGTACCTTAGGAGTTGATTATTATTTAGGACTAATTAGTGTGGTTTCCAAAATGGAATTTTAATAAAACCCTTTGTCTTGTTTGATGAAAGAAATGCATGAAAGAAATGTCCAATGTCTGCTAATTTTACACAGTGTTTGAGAGGTTCTGAATATGGTATTAGGATAACAATGTTCAAGTACCAAACCGAGTTGAAGGGTAGAAGTAGTAATGTAAACTGTACAGGTAGTCCTCTACTTACAATCACAATTGGGACCAGACTTTCTGTTGCTAGGCAAGGCAGTTATTAAGTGAATCATGCAGTTGTTAAATGTATTCTGCTTTCCCCATTGACTTTGCTTGTTGGAAGTTGACTGGAAAGGCTACAAATGGGTTCATATGACCCCAGGGCACTACAATTATCGTAAATACATGACCATTGCCAAAACACCCAAATTTTGATCATATGAACCTGGGGATTCTGCAACAGCCATAAACCAAAGGCCACTTTTTTCTGTGTCATGCTAACCTTGAATGGGTACTAAATAAATGATTAAATGATGAGCACTATCTGTAAATCAAACAAATAATATAACTAACTGAAACGACCCTTTTGGTTCCAACAACATCATATTTGTCCATTTACAAACTAACAGACTTCAAAGAATCTTATAGATTTGAAAAAATAACTTGTAGCCTCATCTTCTCAGTGCAGATGCAATTGTCTTAATAAAATGAAGATATGTTGTTGAAATAAAAAGATTCTTCCCCTTTTATATACTGTATAAAAGTTGATTGGACTGGTCATCAAACCTTACTTTGATGATAAGAGAATATCCACCACATTATTAGATGTGGTAGCCTGTTGTAGAAGGACCAGGACAGAATCTGCATCAATACATTTAGTGGAAGACATTTAAACTGAGTTCAAACTATCATCTTGTGCAAGAATCCAAATGAATCCTTTGCTCCTAGTTAGCATTTTGCCATTTTCACTGAGCAGTTAAAGCCCATGTCACACTGCACCAACGGATGCAAAGAGGATGTAAAACGGAGAGAAACACTTGCCATCCGTTGGAAAACGCAATGCATACATTGTGTACTCACTGCATACGTTTTTCATACTCTCGATTCGTCCAGCATCCTTCTACTGTGATTTCATCCGCTCAAAAAGTTTTGAGCTGCACAAAACTTTTTCAGTGGATGAAGTATCCAATGCGTCCGTTCTACATTCGCTACGCATACGGGGAACATCCGTTATACGTCCGTCATCTGTTACGCGTCCACTATATCCGCGAGGCATTCGCTGCACATCCGTGCAACTCAAATCCGCTCCAGTGGAAAATGGACACAGGGAGGAAGCGAAACGGACGTGGAACAGACACACAGCGTTAGTAGCACAGACGTAGAAAGGATGAAAGCGGATGCAGCTCGGATATAAAGCATTAAAATGGAAAAAAACGTTCGTATAGGGGATGTATCTCGCATATTTAGGATGTCTGGAGGATGTCTGGAGGATGCAGAAGGACACCTAGCGGAAAACTGATATTTCCTATAAAAAGGGGGAGGAAATCACCTGGATCTCACTTTCAGTCCAGCAGACATGGGGTGCACACCTCTTCAGCCTTGCTCTTGCTCTTCCACAGCATCCATTCTTCTCCACCATGGATCATTGCACGCTCCTTTTGGTAGCCGCCATCATTCAACACCAGAACCAAGGCCTCTTCACGCTCTTTCACCTTTTCTACAGGAAGAAAAGGAGGCGGCCAAGAAGTGTCTGGGTCCGACGATGGATCGGGAGAAGAGCGGAGTTGGGACTGTATGACAAGCTGATGGTGGAGCTGAGGAATGAAGACACTTGTGCATTCCAGAACTTCATGAGGATGCCGCCAGCCATGTTTGACAAAATTGTGGAGCATCTGAGACCCAGGTTGACCAAGGCGAACACCAACTTCTGTCCCAGCCTGGACCCTGGGCTGAAGGTGGCACTAACTCTTTGCCACCTGGCCTCCGGAACCACATACAGAAACATGCAGTACGGCTGGAGGGTGCCACACAACACCATCAGCATTGTGGTCAGAGAAGTGGTGCAGGCCATCATCGAAGAATACGTGGAGGAGCTCCTCCAGTGTCCCACCACTGAAGAAGGCTGGAGGAAAGTTGCAGAGCAGTGGTATCAGAGGTGGAACTTCCCCCACATCGTTGGAGCCATAGATGGGAAGCACGTGGCCTGCAAAGCTCCAGTCAAGTCAGGGTCCACTTATTTCAACTACAAGGGCTTCTTCAGTATCATCCTCTTCGCCATGGTCGATGCTGACTACAAGTTCATGTACATCGATGCTTCAAGCAACAGGTCAGCTTCAGATGCCCAAGTATACAACGCCAGTGACCTCAAGGAGGGGCTGGAACGCAACCTCATCATGGGCTTCCCAGATCCAGACCCCCTACCCAACGACACACAAGATGTGCCCCACTTCATCGTGGGGGATGACGCCTTCTCCCTCAGAACCTACCTCATGAAGCCCGACACTTCAAGATGCCTCACCTGTGAAGACAGGATCTTCAACTACAGGCTGTCCAGGGCAAGACGGGTGGTGGAGAATGCCTTTGGCATCCTGGCCAATAGGTTCCAGGTACTTCTCACCACCATGCAGCATTGCCCAGAGACTGTGAGGAACATCGTGGAAGCTTGCTGCATCCTGCACAATCTCATGCGCACCCGCTACCCAGTCTTGCAGAACAGGCTGGTGGTTCATCAACAAGAGAATGGGGACATGGAGCCTGGTGAATGGAGGCAAGGGCGAAACCTGATCGACACTGTGGATGTACCAGGACCCAACAGAGCTTCATGTGAAGGGAAGAAGCAGCGCAACCTCCTGAAACACTGGTGCAACTCCCCAGCTGGAGCAGTGGAGTGGCAAGACAGGATGATAGATGGTTAATGGATGCTTCCTTGAGCCTGTGGCTTAACACTGATGAGGTTGTGCAATGTATGTTGAGTGGCCCTACAATGAAGAGGGCATTAATAAAGAGTTGTGTTTATGTTGTAATATGTTGATCAATGATTAAATTGTTATTAATAATAAAGGGCCATAGGTGTGGCACCTGGGAGGGTGGACCATACAGTCCCACTATGCTTGCACTGGAGGCTTATCTATCCCACAGCTATTACCCATCCCACAGCTATTACCCATCCCACAGGTATCTCTGCCCATCCCACAGCTATTACCCATCACACAGCTATTACCCATCCCACAGCTTTTACCCATACCCCTGGTATCCCTGCCCATCCCACAGCTATTACCCATCCCACAAGTATCCCTGCCCATTCCACAAGCATGCAAAGGCTTAAACATTTTCTAAAAGTTTCCACCAACACTTTATAAAGTAAAAGAAATTACCCAAGTGTGTGAAGCAAAGATAACCTTTTTAAATAACAGTTAAGTAAAGTGTAGGACTTTATTTAAAAAGCAAAAGGAACCAAGAAAAGTGTCCCAAGCAAAGATAAAGTCAACAGGTAACAACTCAGTCTCTGGCAATGTTCTCAGTCACTCTGAGGCATGTCCATGGTCTCAGGTGTAAAGGGGACAGGGACTGTGGAGGTGGCAGTGGCTGGAGTGCTGGTCTGAGGTGCCATTGGGGTGCCTGGCCCCGAGAGGACAACAGGAGGTGGTGTTCAGGAAACTCTCGGAAAGCTGGCTCAGCCCTTTGAGGTTGAGAGGCCCTTCATCCAGGACCTGGGATGTCAGGCACAGGACCGATGAAAGATGTTCTGAGGCCGGGCTTGGCTGTGGGGTGGAGGAAGGAGTGTAGTGGGGATGTCTGGTCTGCAGCTGGGCAAGGTGAGGCATCTGTGGCGTGCGAGGAAACATCTGTGGCGTCGGTGGCATCTGTGGCATTGGTGGCATCGGTGGCACCTGTGGCGTGCGAGTAACCTGTGCCTGGACTGGGAAGGTCTGCCTGTGCTGCTGGAAGTCCTGGTATTTGTAGCCTTGGTAGGTGAGGGGCTGTTGAAAGCCTTGGAAGGGCTGTGACATTGCCTGGGGTGGAGGAGCAGACCTGGACTGGGTGGGAGCAGGTTCAGCTGGGCCTGGAGGGTAGTGCAGCAGCACCGTGATCCTCTCTTTCATGACCTGGTACTGGGCCTCGGGCATGTCCATGAGGGTCTGGGTCACGTAGGTGAGGAAGGGCTTGCGGTTTGAGGATGGAATCTCAAAGTGTACCAGCTGAGAGAGGAGATCTGCGCTGTTCTTGATTGTGTCCCTGATCTCCAAGAGGACAGTGTGGCTCTGTCCCTCCAGTCTGCCTCTCTGCCTGCTTTCTGTGGAGGTGGAGCTGGGTGTGGGTGTGGGTTGGTCTCTGGTGGTCACTGCTTCTTCTTGCTCCATGTGTGTGAGAGAATCCTCCACGTCCTCTGGCATAGGGTGTGCAGCTGTCGAGGGGGTCTCTGTCGCAGGGCGCTCTGTGGACACCTGCCCGGACACGGTCGCTGTCTCCTGGCCAGAAGAGGACTGGCTATCTGTGGGCTGCCTGAGAGTGAGGGTAGACAGAGGGGCTGCTCCTCGGTGGCGGACTTCACCCTCCAGGAAGCTGCACTTTGCCATGACATAGCTCTCCCGGTCGGTGAGCTTGACTGCAGCCTGGCCAGACTTCTTGAGGTGCAGCTTCCCATACCAGGTGTGCATATGCTTCCACCACCCGAGGAGGACATCAGCAGTGTAGCTCAGGCTCTGTGTCTTCTGTCTCCAAGCCGCCTGCTTCCACTTGGTGTCTCGATAGAGCCTGTGGCCCTTCCTCCATATGTATTCGTTCTCCCTCAGCCACTCCAGCACCTCCTCCTCATGCTCCTCTGCGATGGAGTACTGCTTCCTCTCTCCCTTCTCTTTGCCTTGCCTCTTCCTCCCTCTGTCAGGGCCTTCAGCAGCAGGGCCTTCATCATCAGGGCTTTCAGGGCTTTGGGGCTGGTCCACCACAGCAGCAGCAGGAGAAGCAGCACCAGCAGCAGCAGCAGGAGAAGCACCACCACCAGCAGCAGCAGGAGCAGCACCAGCAGCAGAAGAAGCAGCAGCAGCAGAGTCAGCACCAGGGGTGGGATGGTGGATCTATCCCTCTTGCCAGGGCTGGCAAAAGATGGCACAGGCTTCCTCTTCTTCCCCATGGTGTTCTCTCGAAGATGTGTCTAGCGGCAGGTCTTTCCTCTGAATGCTGGCCTCGTGCGAGCTGTCTGCTTTTATATCCGTGGGGCTGACGCAATGCATCCTCCCCGCATGCGCAGTGAACGCTACGCATCCGCTCTGCATCCACTCTGCATCTGCTACGCATCCGCGTCATCTGCTACGCATCCGCTCTGCATCCGCTCTTTCCGCTACGCATCTGCTTTGCTATGCTCCCCCGGAAGCCCTGCGGACGTGCCATCCGCTTCCATCCACTAGGCTTCCGTTGAGCATCTGTTTTACATCCGCACTACGTCCTCCCCCCGTCCGTCCTTTTCTGTTCTGTTTATGCAAATTTCTGCCCCTTTTGAGAGCGGATAAGAACGGATGGAGCCACACCCGGATATTTGGCCGTCCGCTGTGTCCTTTTACATATGTTTTGCATCCGTTGGGCGATGTGACCTAGCCTTTATTTTGAATAGATTCATTATATTAGCTTTAGCAAAAATTCCAATGTAATCCTTGAACATTTATATTTATTCTATTCCTCTTGATCAAACTGTATTGTTCAGTTACTACATTCAAATAATAGGAGTTATCAATCAGGTCTCTGACTACTGATAAGACATTTGCCTTCCCATATTAAGAATTCAGTGCCAGCGAGATGGCAGCAGTTAGTCAGCACCTGGTTGATCTCAAAAAGCTATATCTAGAAATACTATGCATATAAATATTTATAGTTATAATCCACTGATTATTTCCTAAAACAAAGTGAGCCACAAAAAATCTGGCGGGGAAAGAAATTTACTGTTACTGCAGGTTGGATTAGGAAATAGCAGGATAGTGGTTATTTATGTTCAAAGGTGCTTCTTTGATAAGTGGGACCACAGAGATTTTACATTCCAAAATGTCAAAGATATCAATTATTCATCCCTATTTTACAAAAATATGTTCTAGGACCAAAGTTTGACAGATCTTTGACTCATATCTCACTATTTCATAGATAACTGTTTTATTGAATTTAGTACAATAATATCTTCAAAGTGGCTCATCTACCTTCTCCATTGTTTCCACTCTTTGGTTTTCATGAAGCTTGCCAAACACCTTTTTCTAGTCCCATCCCATTAACTTCTCCTTCCCCCAAATATAATTAAGTTTATTTCTATACTGTTACAAACATTTTGGGGCAACAGCATGACACAGATTTGCCATTGTCTTTTTCATTGTTCAGTCCATTCTGGAGAACTGCTGTTTCCCCACTGTTTCTTTACCAAGCTGGTCCCACTTAGTGTCTATGGCCAAAAGCTCCAACGTGGTAGCAGAAAAGCTTGTGTAGTTCTACTCAAGGTAAAGGCCCGGTCCCACTGGCCAATGGATGCAAAACGTATGCATAAAGGACACAGCGGACGAGCAAAATTTTGGGGGTGGCTCCGTCCGTTGTCATCCGCTCCAAAAAATGGCAAAAATTTGCATAAACAGAATGGAAAAGAACGGACGTGGGTAGTATGTAGCGGGGATGTTAAATGGATGTTCATAGGAAGCCTAGCGGATGGAAGCGGATGACATCTCCGAAAGGGTTCCGGGGGAGAATTGCGAAGCGGACACATAACGGATGAAGCGGATGCATCACGTACACCTAAAGGAAAGAAAGGGGATGCTGCACGGATGTATATTGGATGCAAACCGTTCACTGTGCATTCTTTCTATTTCCGTGCTACTAATGCTGTGTAGACGTTCCATGTACCTTTTCTTTCCTCCCTCTTTCTGTTTTCAGCTGCAGTGGATGTGAGTTGCGAGGATGCCCAGAGGATGCAGAGAGGATACAGCGGACGTTTAACAGATGATAAACAGACATAGAACGTTTGTTGCTCATAAGTCACGAATTTACATCATACATGGCGGAAAGTTCATCCGTTCACAAAGTTTTGTGCAGCTCAAAACTTCTTACGCAGATGAAATCGCAGTGGATGGATGCTCGACGGATAGAGCGCATGAAACACGTATGCAATGAGTACACAACGTATGCAATGAGTACACAACGTATGCATAGCGTTTTCCAACGGATGGCAAGCTTTTTTTAACGTTTTACATCCTCTTTGCATCCGTAAGTGCAGTGGGACAGGGCCTTAAGAGCCTGATGGAATGGTAATTTTAGGCTTAATTTGAAGAAAGCAGCAGAAAGGCATGAATCTAGACTGGACTTTCCCGAGTTGCTGAGATCAAAGCAGATAGGGAACACAGCAGATAATTGTAAGAGTACGGTGTGAATTTTCACTTGAAAATGTTTAGGATTCTAAATACAGTATAATCAATTTGGACTTTCCTTCCTCCAGAGACAAATCTCTCTAAATGCAGTTGATACCCATAAAACTCAGGCACTCAGAATTTGAAATACACCCAGTATCTTTGCAAAGTAGCTTTTCCATCGCCACCACCTACAATACAAACCACAAGTACTTGACCGGACAGAATATGCCTACTTCTTTAAAAAGCTACCAACTGCCATAGCCGAACCTCTAAGCATAATCTTCGATTATGCATAAGCATAAACTCCTTGCCAAAATTATGGTCACAAGCCACAGTCTTCCCCATATTCAAAAAGGGAGACCCCAGTCTAGCTGAAAATTACAGACCAATCTCTTTATGCTGCGTCACCTGTAAAGTCATGGAATCAATTATTAAACAATCCATTATCCTCCATTATCCTCTCTAATAAACAATTTTGTTTCAGAAAAAAACTATCCTGCAATCTATAACTCTTACACTGCAAAAACATATGGACTACACAACTCGATCAGGGCAAAGCAACAAACACAATCTACATAGACTTCTGTAAAGCCTTTGATTCAGTGGTACATGACAAACTACTTCTAAAACTAAAATCTTACGGTATCTCTGGACACCTGCATAACTGGATAGAAGCATTCCTGTCAAACAGACAACAAATGGTCAAAATTGGGAGCGTCCTATCAAATTCTGCACTTGTCAACAGTAGTGTCCCCCAAGGCAGTATTCGAGAACCAACTCTCTTCATACTCTACATAAATGACCTCTATGATCATATTAAGAGCAACTGCGTTCTCTTCGCTGATGATGTAAAGCTATTCAACACCACAGACAATACTGCAACCCTCCAAAAAGACCTTGACTATGTATCAGAATGGTCAAACAAATGGCAACTTCAAATCTCAACAAATAAGTGCTCTGTCCTACATATTGGCAAAAAAAATCAGAAAATAAAATACAGGTTGAATAGTCAAGACCTTGTTGATGATCCAAACTCTTTCAAAGATCTTGGAGTCCCCATCTCAAATGATCTAAGTGTTAGACCCACTGTAACTACATAGTCAAAAAGGCATTAAGAGTTGTTAACCTAATCCTACGTAGCTTTTTCTCCAGTAATATAACACTACTAACTAGAGCATACAAAACATTTGCTGGACCAGTACTTGAATACAGCTCAGTCTGGAACCCACATTACGTATCTGATATTAACACAGTTGAGAAAGTCCAGAAATATTTCATAAGAAGAGTTCTCCACTCCTCTACTCATTGTAGAATACCTTATGCCACTAGACTTGAAATTCTAGGCCTAGAAAACCTAGAATTACGCTGCTTGTGGTGTGATCTAAGTATGGGTTATAAAATCATACTTTGTAATTTCCTACCTGTCAATGAATAGCTTCAACCATAACAATACAAGAGCACACAACAGATACAAACTCAAGGTTAATCGCACCAAACTTGATTGCAGGAAATGCGTCTTCAGCAAGAGAGTGGTCAATGTCTGGAATACTCTGCTTGACTCTGTGGTTTCTTCCCCAAACCCCAAAAACTTTAACCTTAGATTGTCTTACTATTGACCTCACTCCTTTCCTAAGAGGTCTGTAGGGGGCGTGCATAAGCGCACCAACGTGCCCACCCACAGTCCATCCTATTTTTTTTTATTTTTCTTATGTGTATCCATGTATTCATAACTATGTTTTTATTTATACCTATTATCTTGTGAGCAATTAAACCAAATAAAATAAATAAATAAAAGCAAAAGGCATTAAGGGGTGAAGTCTTTGTATAGGGTGCAGAAAAAATTGAAACATATTAGATTGTTTTGGCTCAAAAGAAAAAAATGGTTTCCGAAAGTTGAAAAGAACGCAAAAATGCTATGCTAAAATGCTATATTCACCTATATTATAATGCTAATAATGAACCCTAACATTTTATGCAGATGTTCTGACATCCTCCGGTTATTCATTTCTAAGCTTGGCAACTTTAAGATGTGTGGATCTCGATTAACAGGGAGATGTCTGGAAGTTGAAGTCCATTCTTCTTACAGCTGCCAAGGTTAAGAAAACGCTGCTTTACTCTTTCTACCGTGAACCAGGATAAAGACTGAGCCCCGTATAAACCGATGAAAAAACCACTAGTTTTCGGAAGCGCGGCAATCCGGCGATTGTTGCGCGCGCACCCTCATTGTAAGCCAGAAATCAGCGAGAGTTTTCGGACCGGGAGAGAGGGGACGTGTCTGCTCTCGCGAGAGCCCTGACTCGCGTGGTCCTACGCGTTGCCGCGAGAGACTTCCTTTCCTCGTTGCCCGGCCATCTTGGAGGTGCTCCTTTGGTGAGCGGGGCCTGGGCCTTTGGAGGAGGGGGTCGCCTTGGGTGTGGGATGCGTTTGGCGGGTGGAAAACGGCTGTGCTCGGCCGCAGTGTTGACTCTTTTCCTTTTCCGCAGGCAACGGCAGGGCCGACGTGAGCCGGCAAGATGGTGGCCGCCAAGAAGACGGTGAGTGAGCGTGCCAGCCAGCCGGCTGACCTGGTGGTAAAAGGGGACCCCGAGGCCAGCTAGTGGAGGGAGATAGTAGCGCTCCAACGATTGTGAAAGGCCTCCGACTCGAGACGACAAATTTCTGATCAAACGGGGTAGATCATCGGAAGAGCCACTGATAACAAACACCTAAGCAATAGCGATTGGGCCTCCTTCAGCCTCCTAGAAGGCGCGGTCCATTTCGGAGCTTTCTACCTGAGTGATTGCTTCCATGCCGGTTGTCATATGGAATGGTAAAGGCGGATGCTATGAGATATAGAGGCATGTAAGGGTCAGTTTGCAGGTCTTTGGGTGATGGCCATAGGTTTTACTGCGTGCTGGTATCATCTGTGCTGTATATTCACACATACCGACAGGATTTATATGGAAGATGGAGGCTTTGTTGCAGCTGCGAAAAATGTTTTGCCACAGCTGTTTAAATATTACTGAATTTGGGTTGCATGATCTGCATAATATCAAAGTAAAATATACATTAGAATGTCTTAAAATATATAGTAATCCATAAGTCAGCTGGTATAAGGGTGTAGTGGTAAGATTATGATGATAGTACTCACGCAGTCATATCTGATTCTATGGCCAGATCTCCATTTTTAGATCTTGCACTTCAGATCTTGCACTGAGTTTTTCTATGCAAGCATGCTTTGTTAAAAAAAATAAAATAGTCCATCTGAAACGGACGTGGGTTTGAATAAATGCATTTGGTTTAAAGGCATTTTAAAAGAATCTTTAGGTTTTGAAAGCGTATTAGGATGAAAAGAAACACCAGTATTTGGATCTATTTACCCCTACTGATTAAGCCAAGGGTCTTCAAACTTGGCAATTTTAAGACTTGTGGACTTCAATTCCGAGAATTCCTGAAGTGTTGGTGTGATGTCAGGGTTTTCAATTCAATGTGTGGAGTGTGAAGGATGTGTGTTTGTGTTTATTTTCATGGTCAAGATGTGCACTGAAAATGGTGTTTGATTTCATAGTACCAGATGCAATGACAATAAAGTAAACTAACATGACTGGACGAGGAATTTTGGGAGTTGAAGTCCACAAGTCTTAAAACTGTCAAGTTTGAAAATCCCTGGGTTAAGCAATTCATATTATGAATTTTCTCTTGAAATTACTTTGTGGCTTGGGTAGAAGATTGAACAAGAACCGTAATAGAATTATAAGCATGATTAACTATTGCTCTCAAAACACTTTGCTTTTAAGGTTGGAAGATACAATTGTATTCTAATAACTCTTGACTGAGCTTTTGAGAGAGAAAATTCAAAAAAATATTAGCTGTGTTTTAAATGGGATTCTTTGTAGATATTTTGGTTGCATTGCACCATGTTAAAATAGCGTGTCAATTATTAATGCTGAATGAAATATTACATTTTGTGATGGGGTCAAGCGTATAGAGCAAGGCATCTAGGGAGAAAGTAGACAAGGTATTTTAATGCATTATGAATTATAGATAAGCTAAGAGAATCTGCATAATTTCGTGTTGTGTGCCAGTTGCATCCTTTTCTGGAGTACGAGCCCTGTGGGCAGTCAGTCATTCAACCTCTGATCATCTCAGTTGGATTACTGCAACATGCTCTTGATAAGGCTACGCTTGAATAGTGTTCAGATGCTACAACTGATACAGAATGTGGCAATATGAACAGTTCTGGAGGTCCCTTTAATGGCACATGTGACACTGCTGTTATGTATATTGCATTGGTTACCAGGTTTTTTTGGGAGGGTCTAATTCAAGGTGTTGGTTGTTATGTTTAAAGCCCTTTATAGCATGATTCCAGGGTATTTGAGGAGCCATTTCATCCCGATGGGATTAGACCACGCTGCTTGCTCTAGTAGGAGCCCATTTTGGATCCCCTCTGCCAAAGAATTTCAACTGGCAGAGTTCAGGAGAAGGGCCCTTTCTGCTGTGACTCCTGGTCTCTGAAATATTCTCCTGCTGGAGGCGAGGTCTACTCCAACACTCCTGGCCTTTGGGAAGGGCCTGAAAACTTGGGACTCTCCCAAAGGAGTGTGCTATGTTGAGGGTGGCTGATGGGATAGAAAAGATCCCCAACCCCAGGTCACCCATTATCTTGGCTGTCAACTTTCCCATTTAATCCTCCAAATTTTAATTGCTTTGTGTTATCTTTCCTTTTACTTTGTATTGTTGTTGTGAGCTTCTGAGAGTTGCAGTGAGATGAGCGGCATAAAAATTTAATAAATAAAATGCAGAAAACATTTCATACATCCACTCTTTTTTTTTTACAGAAAAAGTCTTTAGAGTCCATAAACTCTAGGCTTCAGCTGGTTATGAAAAGTGGTAAATATGTTCTTGGATATAAACAGACACTGAAAATGATTAGGCAGGGCAAAGCCAAGTTGGTTATCTTAGCCAATAACTGTCCTGCTTTGAGGTAAGTGTGCATTTTTTGAACAGTTGAATAGTTGCTTTCTTACAGTATTTAATGAAAATGTCTTACCATCAAATGCAAAAAAATCTACTTGACATGTAGTTACTTTTGGCTTTTGTATATGGCTTTCAAATATATTAGTCAACCAGGCACTGAATATCATTTTATTTTTTGCTGAAATTAGATTTCAGCAATGAAGGGAGATTGGATGAGACATTCCAACATTAATTTTATGATCTTATAGGTTATTAACTTATTTTTTTTTAAATCAGGAAGACCTGATTTTTTAAATTAGGAAGATCTCACTTATATGTGATAAGGTAATGTGAAAATAAAAGTTCTGAGTAGATATAATAGAAGAAAACTATGATAACCTTTATAGGTTGATATGCTCATGGGAAATGTATTATACTGGTGTATTAGAATTGATAAAGTAAGTTCTGCTTGCATATAGCAATTGTATTAAGAATATATAAAGTCTATGAGATTTTATTTTGTAAAAATATTGCAAATATTGCCAGCTTCAGTTACCCATGGTCTTTGGCTAATAGCCAGGAGAAACTCAATTTATTCCTCAAATCTAAGTTCTAACCTATATTGCAGGTTAAAAAAAATCTAGCCTTCATAATGCATTTGTCCCATAAAAATTAATGTAGTGTAAATTGAGATTGAATAAATAGTTTCATTGTGTATTTATTTTGTTCACTGTACAGAGTTCTTTTTGATAAACAGGTGGCTCTATGTTTTAGTAAACAAATGAAATTAATAAAAATTAGTTAATGTCTTAACAGGAGATTCAATAGAATATTACTTAATCTGGAACAAAGCCAAATAAGTACTCTTGTTTATTTCTCTACCTTTAGAAAATCAGAAATTGAGTATTATGCGATGTTGGCCAAAACTGGTGTGCATCACTACAGTGGCAATAATATTGAACTGGGAACAGCTTGTGGGAAGTACTACAGAGTATGTACACTTGCTATAATTGACCCAGGTATGTATATTGTATTTAGTATTTCAGTGTCTGTATAAAGCTGTTATTTTAATTGGATATGCCTTTATCCTGATCTATTCACTAGGATTCTCTTATCAATTTTATTGAATTGAGAACTCTGCACTTCAATATGCTAATATAAAATCAATAGTATTTGTAAAGCAAATATTGTATTATCTTATTTCATATGTGGTTTAAGAATTATCAAATAACATGATGTGTGTATCTGTCAGGCTTTTAGTAAATATACTTATATATAAGGTAATTACCGTATTTTTCACATTATAAGATGCACCTGGATTTAGAGGAGGAAAACGGGCAATGACAAAGACAGAAGAGGCGAGGTTCAGCACTGTAAAAGGACCCATATTTTTCGCTCCATAAGACGCACATTTTCACTCACTTTGGCTAGGGGGAGTACATCTTATGGAGCGAAAAATACGGTACTTTGAGGCTAAATGAATTGTTTGAATCAGTAAACACAGGTAGTGCTCAACTTACAACAGTTCATTTAGTCACCATTCAAACTTACTGTCCCACTGAAAAAAGTGACTTTGACCACTTTTCACATTTAAAATTGTTGTAGTATCCTCATGGACTCAAAGTTTTGTCAGTAGCAGTCTCCCGTTGTTATTCAATCACCTTTTGTGACCTGACAAGCAAAGCTCGTGGGGAAGCCAGATTCACTTAACCATGTTATTAACTTAACAGCTGCATTCACTTAACTGTTGCAAGAAAGATGGTAAAGTGGGGCAAAACTCTTAAGTGATTATAAAATAAAATAAAAACAAAATAAGAGGCAGTCTTAAAGATAAGAGTGCCTCAAAGTATACCTGGCATCTCTTCAATTGTTTCCTAAAAATGAGAACCTGGGACAAGTCAAACGACTCTAGGGAGAGAGGTCCATAACTAAGGCTTTTTCACTGGGAAAGGTCAACTTCTGGCTGTTGCCCCATGAACAGTTGATGGAAATAGCATTAGATTCCCTACTGATTTTCTTGGGAACATGATAGTTTGTTACTTAAACTTTAATATGTCAACATCTTAACATGTAAACACAAAAAAGATTGATATTGTCACTAAAATAACCTTTGTCCTGATCAGAAGAAAATCTGTTATGTCAGGAGGACATTGAAATTGATACCTGACCTGTAGGTCCAGCGGAGCAAATAATTTTAGAATTAAGCATCTGGTAACTAATAAAGTTCATTCTTTGCTATACGGGTTCTTAAAGAAGTAATTTATCAGAGGCTAAGGATTTAAACTATGTATTGGATGTGAGAAGTTAATTTATCTTGATGCAAAGTTAAATGCGAATATTCTCGCTGTTCTGGTTTGTACAGTAATCAGAGCAGGCTAGACATTCGCTATATTACCACTTTGCACTGTGTCCTCAGGACTGGTTGGTCTCCCTAGTTCTGATTTTTACCTGCAAGTTACATTAACTGATTGAACTTTGTAGTATGATCTATCATTGGGAATATATTCAGATAAGGTTATCAAGAAATTTTTTGTGATACAGTATACTGTACATGACAAAAGTGTTTGTAAAATTCTGATACTGAAGTATGATGTTTTTCCCAACAGGTGACTCTGATATCATTAGAAGCATGCCAGAACAAACCAGTGACAAGTAAAATTAATAAACTGTAAATTTTGTGTAATAAAACTGGCTTTAAATCTGTTGTTGGTATAAGTTTTTATAAGTCAGACACAATAAGTTGTATGGAATGTTTGAGGGAAAAATCAACTAGTAATGGTCTAAATAAAATAATTTAATTAGGAGTTAAAGACCAATAGGATTAAAGAATACAGCCACGTTTGACTTAATTGAATTTTGTATTTATCTGAAAGGGAGAGATGACATTTAAAAAAATACAAATACAAACTGCACAATATCCAGATTTCTCATCAGTCTGAGAGCACCTACTTCATAAATGTGCATGTACATACGTAAGCATATTCAGATTGTACACAGTATTTGAAAATCAGCAGAGGTCTTTAAATCTGGTTAATTTTGTGATTAGAAAACATCTAGAGTCACTTCGTTGTATAAATGCAGGAAGGAGGGAACCAACCATCTTCTAATTAGGGCTATACAGTGTTTAACACTCCATATGAGGGAAAATTGGAGTGTGCTGAGAGATTTCCAACTGTAGAAGCTGCTACTGCTGCAGAATAGAAAAAAGTGCTAGGATAGAGATAGATAAAAGGAAATTATAAGTGTGCTTGGAAGAGAGAAAAGAATAAACAATTAGGCTAAAATGAGGGCAAGAAGAAAAGCCTTGTTTAAATATTATAGAAAAAGTAAAATTCAGCAAGTAAACACTTCATCATCTAAGCAACTGTTAAAATGTCAAAAATAATTCACCCTTTGCATCAGCCTTTAGTCATTTGAATCTCATTCTATTTCTACATTATATCAATAAGGATAACTTTACTTTTCCTTATTTGGGGGAACCTCTGCACATTAACAGTAAATAAGGATATAGTTAAACAAATTCATATTTTTATTTAGAGCAAGAAAGCCAGACAGAATAGCTTATGAACAACTGAAAGAAAAACAATAGATAGTGGAAAAAGATTATTGGACATAATTTATTTTTGGCATAATTCAGAGCTAAGGCACTTGATTTATTCTGAAATAGTACTATAATTCATTCTAGAATGAATTAATTTTTCCTTGTGATAGCTATCAATTCCTCCAAGATCCATTGGCCAACACTGTTAGAATACTTGTATGATACATCTGTTTGAGAATAGTTGTTTAAAACTAAGATATTCAAAATTTTGGTATGTAATTCCAGCAGTAAAATAACATTTTATACGTTATATCCCATAACCCTATCCCACGTATAAATACTTAGCCATTAACATGAATGCAGGGAATGTGCCTTCTCAATTTCCCTATCATCGATCACTTATTAGAAAAAGTGCTGACTGTAGGAAGAATCTAAAGCGCAGAGATTATTTGCTATTACTCCAGATATTAGCATTCCTGCTACATGAGAAGCATAGGATCACCATTCTAACTTAACATTTGAATGCATCCAGTCAGTACATTATTACAATGAATAGTGAACTTTCCAGATTTTTAAATAGTAAAAATTGCCTTTTATACCAATATTTTACAATATAGAACTGCTTCATTGAAAAAAATAGTTTTCTAAACATTTTGTAATTTTATCTTAGTCAATGCAAAAATACAATATTACATGATACTCTAAATTACTGAAGTTATAAACTCTTGTGCAAAACACCTACTTACATAGCTTTGATACATTTTTGTGTATAAATAACCAACAAATGTATATTGCTGCTAAGGCCATTTTATTAGTATCTTAATCGATTTTCCAGTGCTTCTATTCTTTTTGACATTTCTTCCAGTAATTTCAAGTTAAGGAAAACAATTCCAGACTGCTTCAATATTTAATATTGAGAATATATACACATATAACAGACAAGCTTGGGAAATAATACAGTTACTTATTTTAAAATGAAAAACCCTGAAATGAGTCAGTTAGCTGTGTATCTGTAATTGTATTTCCAAAAATCCACTATTGATTTAGTTCTTTGACATTTCATTTTAGCAATGGGAAGGGTGTTACTGTGTTTCTGCTATAAATAGCTGAGAGTTAGAAATCCTTACTGAGCTACTGAAGATCAAGAAATGGCATAAGTGGAACTTAAAATTCTCTTCTGATCATAAAAGTATTCAAATAATTCTGTTATAAACTCTAATGCAATTGTTTTAACCATGGTATAAATTATGTGGGAAAGTACATTGTCGGATGAATAGTAGTATCCTGTTTGTGGTTTTTCCAAAGGCATCAAGTGAAACAGGATAAACACCCAATCTTATATTCAAATATGAAACACACACACACACACACAAATCAATAAAATTAGGCTTGTGGAATAAATGCTAAAGAATTATCATGATGTCACCTTTTGTAATAGTTCTTGCAAACACCACTACTCTAGATGTCCATTTCTGTGTTGGCAGTTAAATGACTTAGTTGTACTTAGAAAATAATCACAACTCGCTTAGACTGAGGCTTCTCTAAGAACATAAGATCATCGTTGTGAAAAAGAAACTTGCAGACTTCTTTTGGCACCATTATTTAGGCCAGCAATTTTTGCTAATACCATGTTTCCCTGAAAATAAGCCCTACCCCGAAAATAAGCCATAGCCTGATTTTTAAGTGCACCTAATATAAGCCTTACTCAAAAAATAAACCCTATTGATTGTCACCAGCCCGAAGGAAGTATCCAATACTGGAAGCAGCAAGGATGTGGGGTCTGATGGTATTGCAGCAGCAGCAGCATCCAAATGCGCAGCACAGGTAAGTTGATTACCTGTCCAAGCAGCAGGTGGAGGCAGAGGTGGGGAGAAGGCAGGCAATCCAGATGTGCTGTTTGGGCCATGGGAAAGCTAAGAGTTGGGCTACAGCAGGCAGTCAGAAGCTCATCTTCGCTCAGCAGCAGATGGGGGGTGGAAGGCAGGCATCTGGATTGCATGTTTTCCCTCCTGTGCCTCTGCCACTGCTGCTTGGACAGGTAGTCAACTCACCAGTGCTATGCAACCCCAGAGTATGCTGACCAAGGGGCTGATGGGCTGCAGCTGCTGCAGGATGTTGGTCCCTCTGTGCTCACCACCTTTTGTTTGTGTGCTGGGGGAGCAGCCAGCCAAGCTGATCACCCTGAAATTGTGTTTCTCTAAAAATAAACCCTAGTGTGTAGTTTGGAGCCCCCAAAATATAAGACCAGGTCTTATTTTGGGGGGTATTAATTTCCTTTTTACTGTTGCCAGTTCTGTTCCCATTCAATTCTGAAAGCCAAGACCTGGAAACAGCTGTTTCTGCGTCGGAGGATTGGTGAAAATAGCTTATTCAGCCTTTTCTAAAGTTGGTAAAACATTCAAACACAATTTGATACCATAATTTGACTGTATAGACAACAATTTAGCCTTTAAAACATGAGTCTTAGCCACCTCATCTACCTTTTGAAATATTTTTATAATCAGAATAACAACTAAAATAGAATATGGAACAACTAAATACTTCAAAATTGGAAGTAAAAGTTCATGTAGAACATGAAAATTGCTGGGCCAGAAATAAAAGTTGAAATTAAAATTTTGTTGAAAAAGTTGAAATTAAAATTAAAAAATTGTTGCTGGGAGCAACAACTTCAGATACCAGTTTGATGGATGAAAGCAGGTAAATTAAATGCCATACTATAAGCGAAAAAATATGCAAAACCTAGTTAATTAAAAAAAATCTATCTGGACATGAATTGTCATTGCAAATAGACAGAAATAGTTGAACTAGAAAGTCTTCCTACACTCAAATGTTTGAAGGGATGGTGACTGTAGCCATAAAATAGACATATACTTGGGAGAATGACTGGCTGATCCAGATCAAATATAAAACAGGGATATCACCTTGACATCAAAAATATGTATTATCAAAGCTTTTATTTTAACAATTATGGCTTTAAAAGCCTGATTTTTTCTTCAGAAAAGATGGAACAAAATGCCTTTGATTTATGGTCTCGAGAAAATTGTTGGGAATATCTTGGACATGTAATGTTAGGGCTATGGCTAATCTAAGGCACCAAATTTTAGGAGGTGCTAATACTGCCTCTTCCTTGAAAATCAATCTAAAAATACAAATCTTCACATGGGTGGAAAGTGGCACTATCGGTCAGCATGGCCAATGGACACTATATACCTATGAGCCCACACTGCAGCAAAAATCATTGGAAAACATTCAAATGATAGGAAGAATCAACGGCAGTTGAAACTGGCCAACAGAAAATATTTTGGATAGATATTGCCAATGACAATGAGTTTATTTAAAGAAATAATCATCAACAGTCTTAATGATACCCTTCAGGTCACATAAGGAGCCAACTGAACAACAAACTACATTATATAAACTGCCATTCTGTATTTTCAAACTGCAGCTAGAGGGGGCTTGTGCTTTAGCATCATCATAAATGTTCTTAAAGAGTGATGCATTAGCTACACTGTTCTAGTAGGCCAAATACTTATGGTACTGCAATTCATGAAGATAGCAAAACCAATCCTAACATTTTGCATTATTCATCATAATTCCCTCTATGTACTGAAACACCAACAGATTGGAACAAGAATAGAACATGAGAAAATGAGTAGTGTGCATTTGTAACTGAACCATATAAAGTTTGCCAGAGGGCACCAGATTTGGCCTGCAAAAATCCAATGAATTAATTGCAAAGAAATAAGCTGTTTGTTGCCATCTAGTGGTCAACTGGACTCAAGCAGCCAAATTCTGCAAAAATGTTCACATAACTAAGGGAAAAGTACTGTATTATGGCTTGGCAACAGAAATAAGCCTTCAAGACCAATTTTATCACCACTGAAATGGGCCTGATCAGTTTGATCATGCCAGGAAAAGCAGCTGGTGGTTCCATTTTTCAGAAGTTAGAGTAACCAACTTCCATTGTTAGCCCAACCCTCTGGAACAGCCTTTTATGAGAAGCATGTTTGGCTTCAATCTTAGCCATCCATCAGAACTTTCTTAAAATAACTTTTCCAGAAAACATTTTAAGATTTAAACCTACAGTAGGTGTTTTTCAAAAGCAGTTTTGTCTATTTTTTATTCTTTGGTTTTACATTTAAATTGCTGCCTTTTTGTGGGTGTGTGCCTTCAAATCATCATTGATCCCTGGCAACTGCCTGGATAAGTGCCATTGTTTTTGCAAGATCATTGAAAATGGCTTGCTGTTGACTTCCTAGGGCTGCGAAAGAGTCACTATGTCGACTAAAAAGATACTCCTTTGGTCTTTTTAGCTGCCAGAGAAAAGAGAGTGGGCATTCTTGAAATGCCTAGATAATCACCCCAGCAGCCCAAAGTTGTTGAATCATAGGAAGATTATTGGAGAGCATATTGGAGATGGATGTGTCCCATTGGAGGGGTCACATCCAATGGGTGGGGGGAAATGTATGATGTAGTTTAGTATCGGCTACCACCAGCTTACACCGACATGGCCACACCTAATAAATCAATTTACTTTTCTCTGGGATGCGGCTAGAGACTTTTGATTTGAATGAGGGTGGATTTTTGGAGTCCTGACAGACTAACTCAAGACCACTGAGTTGGCTTTGTGACTAAAACTCAGTCTCCTAGTTTCTAGCTTGGTACTTAATGAATATAGCAGACTAGCTCTATGAGCTGCCTAAAGTTCCAATATAATTGTGATAGGTATTAATGTGATAGATAGCTAGATAACTAGAGTAAGTATGTAAGTACAGTGTTACATAGAAGACAGGCAGTAACTAGGAGTCAATACTAATGTGAAGGCACACATAATTACATTACTTATAATAAATAGCTGCCAAGGTAACTCTCACTAATTAATTTCCTTACCATGAAATAGGATTAGGTTTAGGCACAAAGTGTGTTTGGACTGATAACTAGACCAGCACTTTAAAATTGATTGACGAAGTTTGTATGCCTGTATTCAATGACAGCCCTGCTATTAGCTGATAGTTGGGCTTCTTTTGGTCACAGAATTAGTGCTATTCCAGCAAAAGCTATCTGGAATGTAACTGTCAGGTATGGGGAGAACTGCACTATGGAGTAACAAAGATTAGACATTATCTCTCTCTCTCTCTCTCTTCTACCCCCCCTGCCCTTGTCTCACGATCAACCGTATTTCGCTACACGGAAATAGAAATATAATTCATTTTCAAATATATTAACTTGAAAATCTATATGAAAAATTAATAGATATACAGAAAGGATATATTGCTGAATTAGTTTCCTAAATTCAGTGGTTGCAAAATTCTGGAAATTTGTAAGATTCTCACATTTGCATAGGTCTTTCTTGTCATCTGAAGGATTTGCTTGAAAAAAAAATAGGTGGGGTATATTTAGTTAAATAGTAAGAAGAAATATATTTTCATTACAAGAACAAAATCACTATAAAATCTATTTTGTTTTAGTCCATTGAACTCTTTGGAAAAATGGAATTCATGGAATGGCAAAATAATTTTGGAAGTTTCTTTCTCTGTCTTTTTAATTGCTGCAGGAAAACAGAGACATCTGAGATTAAAATGAAGACTGTTCCATGCAATGCATGTATTTTAATACTGAGTTATGATAACCACTATAATAAAAGTGCAATTGCTCAAGGTTAAGATAAGAAGACTAATTATAAACAAGAGTTTCAAATTATTAAGTGGAAACTCAATGATTTCATATTTACAAACAAAAAGCCTTTTTCTACAACATATATCCCAAGAATCCTAGGGAATCAAAGTAGATGCATAGTACAATTGTTTAATATGACATAAATTACTATAGGTATACAAAGTAATGGATGGTCTAAATGGAAATAAAGTTTACCTGAAGCTTTTGTCCATAATTGCTTTTCTTTAAAAAGATATTTATGATGCACAGCAAAATTGGAACAGGAAAGAACATCTGTAATTGCTAAGGTAGATGCTTCAGGTTCTACAGAGGACAACACAGTAAGTTCAGAAGTGAGATTATATCTCATCCTCTTATTAAGTGGTTTCTTTGTGTGTATGTTTCAAAAAGAACCAGCCTGTTGGCGGATATTAAGCAGTATAAAGCTTTGCATGATAATTTCTGGATTAGAAATATTAATCTGGACAGAATAGAATTAGTACGTGTGGTAAATATGGTTTTTTATTGCATTTGTGCGTATTGACAAAATGTGGCAAAACTGGTGCTGTTTTTACTGTTATCAGTAACTATTACAGTATATGTGGCACAGGTATCACTAAAAAGGATAACCTATTCAACACCTTCTGTATCTAATTAAGAAATTGTCAGAAGTATTATAATAAAAATGATACAACATTAGCTTTTCTTCTAGCCACGGCAGAGTGTAAAAGAATCAAACTGAATAAAAACGACATGCACACACTGATAATTTCAAACCTTCAGATATTAAATTCATTGAATGAAGCAGATTTGTTGTTTCCTGGTAATCCTTTAGATCTAGAAAAAATATTGACAAAATGAAACAAAATAGGACTTATTGCCAAATGCAGTCAGATCATGATAGTCAACTACAAACAAGACACATTATTTTACAAATGGTCCTACATAGTTTTTAGTAATATATCATAATGCAATGTGTAAAAAGGGAAGGATTTTTATGGAGTTTTAAGCTGTATGTGTCATTTTTGTTAAATTAACTGAAGTAAGATACTTTATGATTTAAAATAAAGTTATACACTTTTAAAGTGATAGATTAAAGAAATCTTCCTACAAATAAGGAAATCTTCTTATTGCTCTTTGTGTTTTACATATATTCCAGCAGTTACGCAGATGCACAGAAGGAATGGGCAGATTTATTTATTTATTTATTTTAGTCGTCCAAATCCAATGGACTCCCAAATTTCTATCTGTGTTAATTTTATATTGTTTCTTGTGTAGAATAGCATGTGGTGCTTACTTAGTACCTTCACAGATTCTTTTCTGCAGTTTTTCAGTGATCTCTTCCATGGCTTTGAATTCCTGAGCATGAAAAATATGTTTTTCAACAGGTTCAGAAGCAATTGCTCGTAATTCTTCCTCAATCGATTTTCCTATTCCAACAGCATATATAATGATCCCTAAAAATGAAAAAAGTTTAATTTCATAATAGAGTTCAAGATTGAGATAAGCACTATTAATTAATAAAAAAGAATTGAATTCAAAAATTTATCTACAGACAATATATCAAAAGCAATAATAAAATGCAAGAGTTCTAATTCAGATGAAGCAAGTTTTTTTAATATCATAGAAATCAACTGGGCAAATTAATTCTGATTAAACTAAGTCCTATTATTTTCATTTACTATGATCAAAACCAAAATATAGTGTCCCTCAAATTTCTTACGAAGGTATGTCTAATTTTTTTTGGTGTAAAATTTTGTATTTATTGCCTATTATTGTTACTATGACTGCAGAATCATAGTCAGGGAAGTCTCAAATATAAATAAATTCATTTAGATTAGCATTCTATAGGCAAATGTGGCTTTGGAAACTGAAAATTTATATTGAGTCCAGTGTAAGATTTCCAAACCTTCCTTAACATCAAACATGCAGTATGCATTTCACTCCTAGAGATTCTCCAGAATCTTTCTTCTAAAAGTGAATAAAAAATTATAGATTAAAAAAGATGCTGTATGTAACTTTTGCAGCTTTCTTTTGTATTTCTTTTATTGTTTACACTTCTAATAAATATTCATCCTACCACTTTGCTTTGCTTTAGCTGCCCATTCACAAGCATCATCTTGGGCGCGTCCATCTGTAAACACAACTGACACCCTGGGAACATGTGCTGAGACGTGCCTGGCTCCTTCTGCTTCACTGAAGCTTCTCTCAGTCATCTGTTTCAGTGCAAGCCCAGTCATGGAGCCTTTCCCCATGTATTTAACTTGTGTCACTGCTTTTTTCATATCTTTGGCTGTGTTGAATTGTTTCAGTGTGAATTCTGTGTGAACGTGGCTGGAATACTGCAACAAACCAACACGAGCAGCTTTGGGAGATATTGTAAGAGAGTCCAAAATTCCCAAGACAAATTCCTTGACAATTTCAAAATTATTTTCTCCTAGACTTTTTGATCCATCTATCACAAATACCAGATCAATTGGTCCTTCATTACATCCTATTAAAATAAAATGAACAAATGGAATAATGGAATATTGTCAGTGAAATAATCTATTTCTCCAACTTAAGAATTTATCATATTCATAACATTTAATGGAATTGCAAAGGTATTTACATAAAAATAAATTAAAAGTCATCAATATCAACATGTTTTTGCTAAAAAATGGCAAAACATCAAAACAAGTGTTTGTTTTTTAATTTCTGAAATGAGGACCTGATCAGTGGAGGAAAAAATTGGTCAAGCTGAATGAAAAACCTTTCCTCATTTATAGTTGCAACAGGAAAAACATGCTCAAGCAGTGTTTTATTCATTTATTAATCAAATTTACATATCTCACAAAAAAAATGATTCTGGGTAGTGTGCACAACACTTTTTTCAAC
This sequence comes from Laticauda colubrina, assembly GCA_015471245.1. NCBI lineage: Eukaryota > Metazoa > Chordata > Lepidosauria > Squamata > Elapidae > Laticauda > Laticauda colubrina. Next base: position 28,646,004 of record BLBF01000002.1, read on the forward strand.
CATATCATTACAATATTGCTTTACCTGAAACATCTGAAGTTCTCAAATCACTCTGTCAATCAGGTGAAACCATGCCAATGATTACTTTAGGGTGTGGCAAGTACAGCTCCTCCCTCTGGTCAACTTCCAGAATCATTCTGCTTTGGACAGTGAGAAAATCTGGCTCTTTCAAGCCAGGCTCTCTTCTTATATCTGCCATATATAGGAACCAATTCAGCTCAGAGACATGGCTTTGAAAGAGGGTTCAATCCAAGTAGCACCTAACCACTAGCGAAGGCTTATCCATAAAGTTGCAGAGAGAAATCTCTGATGCTTCATGATGCAATCCTTCTGCCACATCTCACCAATTGCTATTTGGGCTCTTTTTGAAAAAATGGGTAGTGCAAACCAATTAAATACAATAACCATAACTATGTTAACTAGTTCTAAGTTAATTGAAATTACCTTACTGTAACTTAATTCTAATTTCATTAAAATCACTTTCAGTTTCTAACTTAGTCCTAGTATTGCTTTTTCACTAGCTTCACTTATTTTTGGACTAGAGTTCTTAGAATATTACTCAAATATCAAGTGCAGTTCTTTTTCTCCTTAAAAGTTGCCCATGTTGCACTGAGCTGTAGTTTAATATATCCGAATATGGTCAGGATCTCTTTTGAGAGAGACTTCCTTCCAGTAATAAAATAAATAATAATGGGAATGATAGATATAAATTACTTACTTTTGCATGTTTTCCCATCATTCCATAATATAAATCCTTCATGGCATTTGCAGACATATGAATCATTAGTATTAACACAGATATGTTCACATCCATGGTCAATGGACTTGCAGACATCTTTATCTGGGTACAATTAAACAGATTTATGGTAAAAACTTTCTAAAGATATATACTAAAAACATTATTTTCTATAATACTTCTTAGCTGTATATGCAAGCTGGATTTCAAGATAGTCAATTTCTACAAGTTTAGAACATACTGGGGAAAAAATTGTCAGATCAAAGGAAGCCATGGGAGGCTTGGAAATTTCTCAAAAATAAAATATTGAAAATATAATCGTATATCATGTTAATAGGGAAAACATGGGATGGAAATCATAGGAAATACAGAGGGACAGGAAATTTTTGACTTAGGTAAGTCAAAAAAAGTCAAGCAAAGGAAATGGAAGAGGGATGTAATTACCAGGGAAACAAACCACCAAGTAGCTTATATTCCTATAAAAATTTTAAAATATAAAAGAAATTTAGGCTTGCAAGTAATGCTAATGAAAAGTGGTTTGGGGTTTTTTGCTATCATCTAGTAAAAAGAAGAAAAGGGAAGCAATGCAGTCACTTGTAGAAGATGGTAATATAACAGGTTAGGAGATAATAACAAAGCTCAACTCTTTGCTTTGTTCTTCTCCCCAAAGAGGAACTGTTCAAATAAAGCTAAGTAGAGCAATTGACACAAAGAGAGAATAAGCAAGTGAAAGCAAATAATGAGACATTTAGGGAACACTCAACTACCGTAAATGAGATTAAATCTCCTAGACCAGATTAATATCTAACTGTCCTAGAGCAATCAGATGAAGTTATCCTGGACCCTTTTCTGTTATCTTTGAGCAATCACAGAAGTATCTAATGTCATAGAGAAAGGCAAATCTTGTTGCTTTTTTCAAAAATGGGGAAAACGTATTTGGGTAACTATAGGCAAGTTGGTTTATTACTGATACTGAACAAAACTTCTGACAGCAAATAAATAACTAAGCAGTCATTTTGTAAGCATTTAGAAGAGATAAAAATATTTTCCTCTGCATTCTAAATTGACCAGAATACACTTAAAATATTGTATTATAATATTATGCATCTACAATATTGTATCAAATTCTGAGCATTACAAAGATATTGACAAACTGAAAGTGTCCAGAGGTGAGCAACCAAAATGATGAAGGGCCTGGAAGGAAAAAGTTATGAATAAAGCTTGAAAACCCTGGAGTATGTTTAGCTTGGTGAAGAGAAGCCTGCAAGTAGGTATGGTAACACTCTTCAAATTCCTGAAGGAATGACATACGTAAGATGACAAAAATTGTTCAGAGTTATCCTAGAAGACAGATAAGGGAAAAGATGGATTTAAATCCTAAGGAAATAGATTTTGATTGGACTTTAATCATTTTGGTAAAAGTTGTTCAACCTTGAAACAGACTTCTATTCATTCCTTTTTTAGTATGATAAATTATCTTCAGAGATGCTTGCTTACTTCTGCAGGTTCTTCTATCCTTGTTTAGTATGAATCCTTCATGACATTTGCAAACATATGATTCACCATCACTGTCACAACGTTGCTCACATCTATGGTCCACCCGTTTACAAATATCTGTACCTGAAAACAATTGACAATGCAATATTTTAAATTGACAAAAATGCATGTTAAAACAAACATCTATTGGTCTGGTTCCCAGCAGCTCCTACATCATAATCCCTATTTTTATTCCTTGTCTTATTTCACAAATCTCAAAAAAGCAAAGCAAAGCAAAGCAAAGCAAAGCAAAGCAAAGCAAAGCAAAGCAAAGCAAAGCAAAGCAAAGCAAAGCAAAGCAAAGCAAAGCAAAGC
>BLBF01000002.1:28648600-28691978 GCA_015471245.1 Laticauda colubrina
GCAAAGCAAAGCAAAGCAAAGCAAAGCAAAGCAAAGCAAAGCAAAGCTTTAGCCAGGTCAACATCTATTTCCTCCCAATAAGATACTATTTGATTTATATAGGGGCTATAGTTATTCAATAACTGTAGTTTTGTTATGAATGACAGGCCACACTGACATTCATAGTCAACATATTTCCATGCCAGACAGGCTCAGAATTCTATCAACCTTTACAAGTATAGATATGTGCTCTTGGTCACATTCAAAATCATAATTTCCCAAGCTCTTCCCTCTGTTGAATTTAGAATTGAATCCATTTGAAATAAAGAAAGAAATTGTTCACCAAAATGTGTGATTTTACATTTTTTTTCAAGGCCTCAGAATCAACTGATTCAAATTTCCAGGTAGAAAGGAAAATCCACATGAAGAAAAGCAACAAAAACACTTGTTTTAAGAATCCTATTTATTTTTACGAAAAAATGTGAACATTTCATCCAGGAACTGGTATTAGACATTTTTGCTATTGTTAGTTAATCTTTGTTGTCTTTTGTAATATCTCTGATCAAGGTCAGGAATTCTGTGTATTTCAGGTATTTCATGTATTTATGCATAACCTCAGTTTTGCATGAAGTTTTTAAATTTCTTTCATGTTTCCTATGATTTATGGAGTCTATGGGATAGTAAACTAGTCTTTACGGGACCAATACCATCTAGAGGTATAACTAGAACATTACTTATGCTTTTAAAACCTTCCTTTTCCTTAGTGATTGGATTTTTAAAAAGACATTCACTTTTTTAAAATAAAGTTTGATTTTGTTTATCTGCGATGTAAGTAAATTGAAGAGCTGGTATTTCTAGTTACTTACCTTCATTTCTTTCTTTCATTTTCTTATTTTTATTTTTTCACTGCCATTATTAATGGTATTAATAATACCATTATATTAATACATATATTGGGCATAGGGACAGGGTGCCAAATATGGCAATCAGAAGATTTTGTAGATGGAAGCAGTAGTTATTATCAAGCAGCTACAAAGAACAGAGTAGGAGGTGGGACAAGGATGAGTATTCTCAGTGGTATTCTGGGAGAGTATCTTTGAAACTTTCAGACTTTTACTGTGCAAGTTCAGCCATGCTAAAAGTTTATTAATTTATTTTGTGCAATATTTGTTTAAGGGCAAAAAGATACAAAAGCAATTCAATTAAAATCAAGCTTACGTTTGCAGGCTTTCCCATCACTCTGAAGTACATATCCTTCAATGCATTGGCAAATATAAGATGCTCCTGTGTTCACACATAAATGTTCGCAGCCATGGTCATTCAGCAAACAATAATCTGCTCCTGAGGACCAGTTTAAGAATAATTTATTTATTTATTTATTTAGGTATAACACTCTATAATATGATGTATAAAAATTGGTTGGGTTTAATTGTCCCTATTTGTTTTGTAAACAAACTGACTGGGGTGGGAATGGGAGTTGGGAGAGTGGTATTTCTTTACTGTAGTCACAAACAGTCCTGGTTTATTTGGGGCTAAAATAATTGTCCTGTGAACCATTTGCTCTTAAATTGAAGGTTTATTTATCCTTTCCTTGTTTAAATAAAGAGACAGATTCCTAGAGAAGATAAAAGAAAACACATGTATTCTGTAGCAAATCTGTTTTCTTTTAATTGCCCTGTGCCCAAAACCAGGTAAAAAACAGGCAAGCAGTGTTTCTTTTAAACTACTCCATCATTGGAGGTGAGCCCACTAGATATGAGAGTGCCTGTCCCAATATTATGTTACCATGATGAGTGATGGACTGGATCTCTACCCCATCCCTAAGGGGGTATCCTTTAGGGGGGTATATAATTTTAAAAAGATATAAAGAAATTAAGGAACAAGAGGAAGAAATTGAAGACAAGATAAATGGAATAAAGATTGAATAATATTTCAAATCCTTATTCTGATTTATTATATGAAGTATATTATATGTCAGTGCCAAACCCTGTCTGAGGACTGACATATAGACCTTGGCATATCTCGTATTTTCGGAAAAACTAGCTTTAAGAAATCTTTAACAGAGAAATGGATTGTTTTGATAATCAATTGTTTGATGAATCCATGAAACAATGGTATCTTTAACAAACTGAAATGTTTCTCAATGAGTAGTAAACATATGGAGTCATTGGTACTCTGAGTATGGTTGTTTGCCATATCACCAGTGCTGGTGAGTGTGGCATTTGCTCCCAGTATATGTTTACTTAGCTTGCCCTCCCATTGTTGGGGGTGTGGTTTTCACCTTGGTAGAACCTTGATTTGCATACTCCTTTGTGCTTTTTTTATCTGACCTTAATCCTTGCTTATCTAGATAGTGGCAGCTGGTGAGGATGTGTTTAGCTGTGCGTATTTGGTATGGATTTAGTATATCAGTATATCACTTGAGTTGCATATACTTAAACTTCCACAAGTGGCAACATTTACTGACACCTGTGACAAGGCCTTCTTACAATAATTCAAAAAAGAATAATAATACCTTATCTTTGTTTTGAAATACACTCTTCCTCTTTTTTATTTCTATTTGTTTTCTTCTTTACTTCTTTCTATGAAATTTACTGATGTGTTTTCTTAATGGAATCACATTTGTGGAAAATATCTCTCCCTATATCTCAGTTCTATTACATTTCTGAGTAGTTTGCCAATGCTTCCTTGACCATTTAATCAAATCACTCCTAAATAATGTGAAAGTCTACTTGAATAAAGCTTTGCTAGATATTATGGAAAATAGTCCAAGCACTATTTTGTTTAATTTTATAGAATATCTCAGGCAAGAAACTTACGTGAACAAGTTTTCAGATCCTCATTAATGATGAATCCTTCAGAGCACTGGCAAATGTAGGATTCTCTGGTATTTAGACAGAGGTGTTCACACCCATGATTGAACTCAGCACAGTGATCTATTCCTGAATTGTTGTGTTGAGCAGTAAAAGAGAAAACATTTGAATTTTCAAGCTATAAAATATCCAGATATTAAAACTTCAGAAACAGAATCAGATACAAAATAGTTTTTTTTTTAATTTTCATTTCTGCAGGTAGAAGCATCTGTCACAAATGAAAAAACTCTCTTACCAGTAATTTATAAAATTGCAAACCAAGAGAGTTTTATGTATCAGAGATATCCCAAAAAAATAAATGTAGACACCCATAAATAACAAAAAAGTTGTAGGCTTTCTCACTATTTTGGCCACCATCTATTTTTGAAAAATAAAGATAAGGTAACCAAACATTAATTTGTTCTTCTTTTTGGGGTTTTACAGTAAATCTACTGTGTTTCTCACAAAATAAGGCCGGGCCTTATTTTTTTTTGACCCCTGAAAAAACAGCCAGGCCGTCTTTTCGAGGGTGACTTAATTTTCTCCCCCACCTAGAGCGGCCCATACGCACGTACCTCGCCGCGAGACCACTTCTATCAGCCAACGAAAGCTCCCCGAAGGCAGAATCCTCAGCTGCTTCAGGGCGTGGCGTGGCTGTTTGTGTCCCCTCACCTTTAGGCACTCTCTTTCGGGTGATGGAAGCTCCCCAAATGCAGTCACCAGCCACTTTGATCAGCCGGTGCGAGTGCATATACACACACGCACTCCCCTCGCCACGAGGCCGCTTCTTTCGGCAGACGAAAGCTCTCTTTAAGGCAGAGTCCCCGCTGCTTCGGGGTGAGTTGTGGCTGCCCATGTCCCTTTGTCTTTAGGCAGTCTTTTTCGGGCCAAGGAAGCTCCCCAAACGCAGTCATCAGCCACTTCAATCCGCCAGTAGAAGCAGCCTCAGGGTGAGTGTACACACACACACACACACACACACTCCCCTCCTGTGAGGCCACTTGTATTGGCAGACGAAAGCTCCCTTGAAGGCAGAATCCCCAGCTGCTTCAGGGCAAGGCAGGGCTGCTCGTGTCCCCTCGCCTTTAGGCAGTCTTTTTCGGGCGATGGAAGCTCCCCAAGTGCAGTCATAAGCCACTTCAATTGGCCGGCAGAAGCGGCCTTGGGGTGAGCACACACATACACTTCCTTCACTCTGAGGCCGCTTCTACCGGCCACTTTGGGAAGCTTCCATCGCCCGAAAAAGACTGCCTAAAGACGAGGGGACATGGGCAGCCACACCTCACCCGGAAGCAGCTGGGGACTCTGCCTTCAAGGCAGCTTTCATCTGCCGAAAGAGGCGGCCTCGTGGCGAGGGGAGTGTGTGTGTTTGTGTGTGTGTGTGTGCACTTGCCTCGAGGCCACTTCTACCGGCCGATTTAAGTGGCTGGTGACTACATTTGGGGAGCTTCCATCGCCCAAAAGAGACTGCTTAAAGGTGAGGGGACATGGGCAGCCACGCCTCGCCCTGAAGCGGCTGGGGATTCTGCCTTTGGGGAGCTTCTATTGGCTATTGGGGTCTTCTAGCCTAGGCTACCTGCAGGGCACTCCTAAAGGCAAGTTTTCTCCCCATCCCATTTCTCTTCACCTCGTGTTGTTCTAACGAACGATGTGAGAAAAGGCGGGGAAATGCATGATTTAAATTAGCCTAAATTTTGGGTGCGGGGCTTAATTTCACCTCATGCCTAGAAATCATGCTGGGCCTTCCTATTGGGGGAGGCCGTATTGTTGGAGAAACACGGTATTATTTATGGAATAAGCAAACTTATTAAGTCACTTAAAAAGATAACTTAAAAGGCACAATATTGTGATAGCCAACATATTCCTAGGGGACACTGTTCATATGAAAATTAATTCTGATATGCTAATTTACTACGTCAAATAATCTAACTTCTGCATGTTTTGCCATCACGGTTTAGAATGTATCCAGTTGGACATTTGCACATATATGATTCTTCAGTGCAAACACATTCATGCTGGCAGCCATGTTTACCTAAACTGCAGATATTTATTCCTATGGAAAGAGAAAACTAATAAGTATGTCAGCTGGAAAACAATGTAATTTTTAAAAGATTGATTAATAATCAGCATATATAGCTATTAAACCCTTCACCTTTCATTTACCTTTTCATTTCCCAGAAAGCAAAAGTGAAATTAAAAATTACCTGAGGCTCTTGAAGGCAGTTGTGTTTGTGCAAGAAGGAGCATCAAGAGGACAAGAGTTTCCAAAACTTTGGGGACTGGTACTTAAATTTGAGGATGGGCTTTCAAATTGAGTTTTACTGAGGTTGGGAGGCCTGGCACTGTACAGTGAACTTGAGTAATTGCAGAGACTCACAGTAGTGAGTCTATTGGTATGATGACAGCCCTGCTTCAGGCCTTTAGTGGCCACAACTGCTTTTTAATTGTCCCAAATGCCTTGGCTTGGGAAATTCATTGCTCTAATCTACTTTGGATAAGCTCAGGGGTGGGATTCAAATTTTTTAACAACTGGTTCTACGGGAGTGGCCAACTCAATATCACTCACATTGAGGCACGCATCTCCTCGCCTGGCCTCTCTTGACTGTAGGAATGTTGCAACAGTCGTAAGTGTGAAAAAAGGTCATAAGTCACTTTTTTCAGTGCCATTGTAACTTTGAATGGTCACTCCACACAAGCAAAGTACCGGCAAAGGAGGGGGAAAAAAACTCCAGAGAAGTTCCAGAGACAGGAAGTCTAGTCCTGCCAAGAATGTAATAAGGGTTAACGGAGAGGTAGTTTCTGTCAGCAACACCAGAATGTTTCCTTTGTGCCTTTCTTACAGGATTAGGCCAGTAATTTCTTCTCACAACGGTTCTCCGAACTGCTTAGAATATTAATAACCGGTTCTAGCGAATAGGTGCGAACTGGTAGAATCCCACCCCTGGATAAGCCTATGTTGGATTTAGTACAAAAACATGATAGCAGTTACCTTGTTTTTTGTTTACATAAGGCATTAGAACAGTGGAGGTTTTTTGAAAAATTAAGATAGTTATGAAAATGTTTGGGTATAAAATATTAGACAGATTATCTGCTTCTAGTGTCAATTCAACACTGAAACAATTTTTAATTTGGAAAGCTTTTATATGGTACAGAAAAGGGTAGGCATTTTTTTATCTATTGAGAGCACTTTCTCAGGAGTAATATGTTTCAAGCAACATTTAAATGATGAACAAGTCTATAGCAAATAATAAGTGGGACTTAATCTTTCTAAGACTTTCTTCCTCGTATCCTTGTTTTTATCTCATTTCAGTTCTTTTTGATACTCAATTCTGTCCCTCTAAAAAGCAAATAGGCAGAAAATGAATAGTTAATTTTTCTGAGAGCTTTAATTGCTTATGAAATTAGCCTGAGCATCACAGATAGTCTTAAGACCCCAGTTCCCACCACTCTGCTATAGTTTTCAGACTTAAATATAAGTCTGTGACATTTCTGGTAATCTGCTTTATTGACATGGTGTTGCATCAGTTTCCTATTTAAGAAATGTAAAATCTGTTCTCATCATCCAGGCCTTGGCTATCACATTTATTTTTCCCCTAAAAAGTGTTTAGATTTTGGATTGGATAAAACTCCAAGAAAAATGGGAATTGTTCCCTAGGAAGACTTTTTATGTATATGTTGTACTCTAATTGATACACAGCTTTTGATAAAATAAAAAAGTATATACACAAGTACTTGAATAAATAAATATTGTCTATACATATGAATGACTATTTGAACTGAGCATTATAAAGAAATATAGGAAGGATGAAGTTTCATAGCATGTTCTAAAGTTGTATTTGAAATTATATGTTATGACAGCAATATTGATAAATAAAAGCAGATGAACTTACTATACACTTTTAGGGCAACATACTTTTGCAAGTTCTCTTATCCGGATTAAGAGTAAATCCTTGCTTGCATTGGCAAAAATAGGATTCATCTGTATTGACACATTCCTGCTGACAGCCATGATTTTTCAAAGCACAATGGTCTGGTCCTGGAGATTGAGAGTAAACTCTTAGATGAACAATTATGGAAAGTACCAAATATATAGAATGGAATGAAGATTAGCATCTTAGTTTTAGTGAGCACTTTTTATCTTTGGAGATTTGGAGATAAAACATTTTCTTCATATAAAAATTACATAATATAAAATTTGCAGGCATTCCTAACACAGGAATGTTCTGATTCATTCTCACCCACCCCGGCCGCATACTGCAACCATCAGGGGTGGGATTCAAAATTTTTAACAACTGGTTCTGTGGGCATGGCTTAGTTGGTGGGCGTGGTTTGGTGGTCATGTTATTGGCTGGGTGTGGCCAACTAAATATCACTCACGTCAAGGCATGCATCTCCTCGCCTGGCCTCTCATGACTGTGGGGATGCTGCAACAGTCATAAGTGTGAAAAATGGTCATAAGCCACTGTTTTCAGTGCCATTGTAACTTTGAATGATCACTCCACACAAGAAAAGTACCAGAAAGGAGGGGAAAAAAAACTCCAGAGAAGTTCCTGAGACAGGAAGTCTAGTCCGGCCAAGAACATAATAAGGGTTAACGGAGAGGCAGTTTCTGTAAGCAACACCAGAATATTTCCTTCCTGCCTTCCTTACAGGATTAGGCTTATAATTTCTTCTAACAACCGGTTCTCCGAACTACTTAGAATGTTAACAACCGGTTCTAGTGAATAGGTGCGAACTGGTAGAATCCCACCCCTGCCAACCATGCCTCAACATTTTTACGGGGTATCTTATTCAAAAACTGACCCTTCAGCATTTTATGGTGTATTGATTACATTGTAAAGTAATTAGATATGGGCTTATCTGCATGTCATCTCATTGACCATCACTCTGTCTGCTCTTTGTCTAAGAAATATTGAGTCAAAATGTTTTGTCTTTTCCTCAAAGCAACATATGCTCTTTGAATCTCGTTCTGATAAGATGTTGCTAATCTGACACTAGTTTTTTTCTATTCCTATATTTTTTTCTGTTATTAAATCTCCTTTTTATTACATGTATAAAACTTCTTTAATATTTGTTCAGGTTAAATTTTCATTCTCAGGAACATGCACTCACAACTTCAACCCCGAACTAAAATGGCTGTTTCCCTCTTTTCCTGACACACATTTCACTGTATGAATAATCTCCAAACCTCAATAACAAGTCTGGAGTTTAATGTTCTGAGTTAGGGATCTTCCAAGGTCTTATTAGTTGCTTAGGTTCCCCTATTGGCATGCCTGTGTCCTTCCAGTTGCTGGCACTGCCCTCATAGCCTCTCAGGACTCAAGATTATCAATTTCCTGACACTCAGGTGTATCCTCCTGGGGTTTATCCTGAGGAGTACGCTCCTTAGTGTCAGAACTCAATCTTTGTTCTCTTGATGAGCATTGCTCTGTACATCTATTTTGGACACCTGATATATTTTTTGTTGCTAAATCAACAGTGAATTAGAATTTACTCTGCAAAAAGTATTTCCGAGGATAGGGTACCTGAAATGTTTTTTGTTAGAGATGTTATGGGATGAATTTTCTGCATGCTCACTAATCTCCTTGCTTTGTATGCAAGATGGTACATATAACATTTTTGTCAGAATGGTCAAACAAATGCCAACTTCAAATCTAAACAAATAAATGCTGTGTCTTAGGTCTTGCATATTGGCAAAAAAAATCAAAAAATAAATGCAAGCTGAATAGTCAAGACCTTGTTGATGACCTCAATTATGTCAAGGACTTTGGAGTACTCATCTCTAATGATCTGCTAGAGCCCACTGTAACTACATAGCCAAAAAATGCATTAAGAGTTGTTAACTGATCCTGCGTAGCTTTTTCTCCAGTAATATCACACTACTAACTACAGCATATAAAACATTTGCTTGATCAATACTTGAATACAGCTCATCAGTCTGGAATCCGCATTACATATCTGATATTAATACAGTTGAGAAAATTCAGAAATATTTCACAAGAAGAGTTCTCCACTCCTCTACTCATTGCAAAAAAGCTTATGCCACCAGACTTTAAATTCTAGACCTAGAAAATCTAGAACTATGCTGCCTTCGGTCCAATCTAAGTATAGCGCATAAAATTATCTACTGTAATGTTCTACTTGTTGATGAATACTTCAGCTTCAAGCACAACAATACAAGAGCACACAATAGATAAAAACTCAAGGTAAACTGCACCAAACTTGATTGCAGGAAATACGACCTCAGCAACAGAGTGGTCAATGTCTGGAACTGACCCTGACTCTGTGGTTTCTTCCCCAAACCCCCAAAACTGTAACCTTAGACTGTCTATTATTGACCTCACCCCTTTCCTAAGAGGTCTGTAGGGGGTGTGCATAAACACACCAACCTGCCACTGTCCCTGTCTTATTGTTTCTTTTTATTCATATCCATTTCATGTATACATAACCAGGTTTATACTTATACCTGTTATCTAATACTTGCTTGACAAATAAATAAATAAATAAAATAAAAACTTTTGATGTATTAAATAGCAGAATTGAGAAGTGGATAACTTACGTTTGCAAGTTTTTTTATCTGGATTTAGAACAAACCCATTATGGCATTGACAATAATAAGAATCTTCAGTATTGATACACTCATGTTGACAGCCTTGGTTATTCACAGCACAATAGTCCTCAACTGAAGCACAAGAAAGATCAAATTTAAGACAGGTTACTTTGATACAGAACATTAAAATTGAATATATAATATTGATAGTACATTGATACCTATTGTTGACATACCAGCCGAGTTCTATATAAATTTCAGCGGCATAATAAAAAAGCATAGTTTATTTATAAATGTGTCCATATTCCTATGTTATTGTCATTATTAAGAGTTGAAACAGCCTATTTCCAAAACATACTCAGGTAAATGCAACTCTTCAACTAAAAGTACAATCTTATACATGTTACCAATCTACAATGGACTGTTTTAAATCAGATGCTGTAACTACAATAACATTTAAGTGTATGTTTGAAGTCCGTACAGTCCAACAAGTTTACTTCTGTTAAACAGATACATGCAACAAGAAAAAAAATGGAGCCATAAATAAGCTCACTAATGGAAGTCTATAAAGTCTGAATTAAGTCTATAAAGTTTGATTTAAAATAATCTTATTGCAATTAATGGAACTGAACTTATTCATTCTTAACAAATCAGAATATGACACTACAGAAAAAATAGTGTTAAGTATTAAAGTTCCCCACATCATTTCACAAAACAATGTTCAGCACAGTGTGGTGACTTAACTGGTTAAAACACTGCAAGCCTGCATTCGAAATTTGAGTGCTGCTGTGCTCAGCTCTTGCCCACTTAGCAGTTCAAAAGCATAACCATGAATAGATAAATAGGTACAAATTTAGACAGGGCTATAAAGCATTGTAAAGCAGTATATAAGTTTAAGTGCTATTACTATTAAGAGCCATGATGACACAGTGGTTAGAATGCAGTACTGCAGCAGCCAGCTGCACTACTGCTGCAGCCAGCTGCCTGTAATTTGGCAGATCGAATCTCACCAGGCTCAAAGTTGACTCAGCCTTCCATGGTGGGTAAAATGAGGACCCAGATTGTTGGGGGCTATATACTGACTCTGTAACCACTTAGAGAGGGCTGTACAAAACACTGTGAAATGGTATATAAGTCTAAGTGCAATTACGATTGCTATTGCTATCCACTGAGTTCCAATCAGTCACCCTGACTCTATCCCAAATTAAGGGATTACAAGGTCAGAAAAAAGGAAGGTTTTTTTTCCCCCTTCCCAATAAATATGTGTATGTATCATATTATATGTGCATATATGCTTATATGTATTGTATCTGCCTCTTAAAAGGAGCAGGGTGGGACAAAAATGTATTAATTGAATGAATAAGTACAGAAACACAGAAGGATACATGATTACATTCCATTCTCTCTCTCCTCCTACAACTCTCTTTCCAGAAACAGCAGAAAAGAACAATAAGAATATGAGACAAAAGCAAGATAAAGCTGTGCTGGGAAAAGCAGAGGGAAAAAAAGGAAGAACAAAGAGTATACGGGGAAGAGGTAGGATTGGCATATCTCCATTATTTTAGCTTCCTATTTTGATTCCTAGTATCATCTCTTCCAAAAAAAATATTCATTGCAGAAGTTAAACGATCATAAGAAAAGCATGCATCTTTGTATCATTCTTTTTTGGCCTCTGAACTATGCTATTCCATTTTAACTTATTCTGAAATTGATGAAACATTCAATGACATTAATATAAATCTTTTATATAATGCAAAGAACCTATTATGATAGAGCAAGAAGTCAACATTTTCACCAGAAACTTTGAATGCAGCAAATAATTCAAATGATACAGGATTATATTGGAGCAATAACAGAAATCATCAGCTACTTTGTGAATTAATGCAATTGAAAACAAATACATACTGAAACAATTCTTCCCATCTTCTTCAAGTTCATAGCCATCATAGCATTGGCAGACATAGGATCCAGGTGTATTTACACATATGTGCTCACATTCATGCTTTTCAGTCTCACAAAGATCCTGGACTAGAAATGTTATAAAAATTATAAAATATTATTATATGAAGCAAGAAATGGTAGTTATTTGCATTCTGTTTTGGCATTCAGATAGCCAGAAGAGTTTGAGAAAGTATAATTAAAGAATAAGAAACATATAATAATAGTATATAAAATATAAATCTTTTCGCTTTTGGATTAAATTAGAGTGATAACATTTTATTCAAGAAATGAAACACTGGACATAAACATGTTTTTGTATGTTTTGTTGTACAGAATACTTGTTATGTCTGCTGGCATACCCTTTGAGAATTTCTGTCCATCTGCAACAAATATTATAATCAGATAATCAGCTGGTTTAAAGCCAAAGTCTTTGTATAAGTTTTTGCTCCATAGCAAGAACTTGGAGTTGTCATTATTATTTATATCTAGAATTACATTGTATAGGCTACTACAAACACTGATCACAAAACCTGATAGCACTTTAGATTTAATTCTCAATTGCTCTGACAAAGCAGTGTCACAGTAGCGATTGTTTTTGTCTTCTGCCTCTACAGGAATGGCTGATTAGTTAAGTTTACATAGGGTTGGCTCTTCAATTGGAAAAAAACTGAAAACAACTTCATTACAAGACTGCATATCACAATTGCACTTCCGTCAACTGACAGAGGTACAGAATACAAATACAGCGCAAACATGCAACTACAAAGATTAAGCAAAGGAATTGGAAAAAATCAACTTTAACAAAACAAGGTTACCTAAACATGAAGGTTGCTCCTGCCTTGAAAGTGAAACGGAAGAAGGGAAGAAAAGGGAAGGGAAGAAACTGGAAAGAAAAGAGTTTCAAAATACAGATATTACCACAAACTGGGATTGGGTTATTTTTTAAACTGAATGGCAGAACCAAGATTGTTTAAAATATTAAATGTTCATTATAAAGCAAAACAAAATTATAAAATGCTTAAAGCAAAGATGAATAAAAATTAAATAAAATTCTTAGACTTTACTGCTTCAATTGTCAGTCAGCTGCAAAGCCATCTCTAATATTCACTAGGTAAGGATAAGCTTCAGAACATTACTGTTAGAAGAAACTGCAACACTGTATTATCGATATTTAACATACTGTTCTGTATATAGTTTTATTTATTTACTGCTTTATACTATACAAATCTACTAAACAAGAAACCCTACTGAGTTTGGATTTCATCATAGATAACTGGATTGCAGCCTCAGTTTTCAGTATAAGTATAGTTTAACTGGATCCAAGAATGGTGAGAGGAAAGAAAACAGCTGTAGTGCTGTTTTACAAATGCATGTATAGTTATTTAAACTATAAATTTATAGTTCAGATATATTTATATTTTATATACAATTATCAATGATAGATATTATGTGAAGTTTAGAATTATATATCAAAACAAATGTGAAATTTAGAGTCTAAATTCAAAAGTTTTCTTCAGGTATTATTTTGAAAACAATAAATGCTGAAAGGAGCATGAAAATTGGGGAAGAAAGAGAAAAAGAACTGAGTTAAACATTTGCTTACAAAAAAAACTTAATTCAAGACATAACATAAATCTTGCACAATGCTCTAGAATTCACACTGGAGAAAGAATACTGATCTTAAAGCCTCTCTAACACATACAACAACATTTCTGCCAAGCAGTCAGTGATGTGGAACAAGAAAAAAAACATGAGATGTATTTTATTAGACATTACTGAAGGAGAACCTTGATGGTTATATCGATTATATACCTAATATGTTTCTGCAATATGCAATTCTGCCCTGTGAAATTTTGTCAACACTTTCAACTTTTAGTACACACAACAAATATATAAATCTATTGTAATTTCTAAGGTAGGTAATAAAGATTTTCTACCTATAAAAATATATGTAAGAATATGTGTATAAGTAGGGAAATCTGTGACTCATCCATTGTTGCTGAATGTCAATTCTCATTAGTCCCAATCCATAGTAATAATGAAGACTGTAGTTGTTCAGCAACATTTCAAGGGCCACAGAATGCCCAACTTTCCATGTTCATCTGTGTTAAATTCTTGGTCAAAGTAGACATCATATGGTACTACTCCATGAAGATTATAAAACTGATTAGGAGACAAAGTAGAATATTTTCTGAACAGAACAGAAAATATTCATGTTGTTCAAAATCACAGATGGAATCTAATAATTGAAAGCATACATATTGTAAAAAGGGAAAATGTGTGTGAACATTGTGGTTAACAACTTTTATAGTGTGTATCTTATATATGACTAGGTATATTTGCACACCTCTAATCTGCAAGGGATGCAGTCCTTAGGTGAAAATGTTGCATCTCCCCACCATAAATTCTATTTATAAGATAGTGAGCTATAAAAGAAGTAATACATGAAACTCACTGCTGCAGCTTCTCCGATCTGAATCCAGAATATATCCATGTTTACATTTACATAAATAAGAGCCAGGGATATTGATGCAGAAATGGTCACAATCGTGTTGAGTTATACTACACATATGCTGGACTGGGGGGGGGGGGGGGGAAGCAATACATAAATTAGCACAAAAAGTGATGAAAAAATCCAATTTATGAACACTTAAGAATGTCTCCCCAAAATATCAACAGGACAGAAAATATGTATGTTAAAGTAATAAAACATGCATGAAAACTAATTTTACACTTTGTTAATGTATACTGTAAGATTCATAAATCTGTACATTTTAGGCATAATAACTAAGAACTATAATTTCTTAGTGTAGCGAAACTAAGAACTGGGCTACACTTTCAGGAACACAGCAGGATTTGCTTAATTTATTAGAAATGTGTTTCCCAATTCCATGTACTTTTTAATGAAACACCCATGTATGGTTTTTATTCCATTCATGTTGACTTTTCTTCCACTATTTTCTTCCAAATCCTTTTTCTACATGTAGGTCTCAACTTACAACCACAACTGGGACCAGAATTTCGGTCACTAAGTGATGCAGTTATAAAGTAAGATATCACCTGACTGTACCTCTTAGCAACTGTAATCCATGCAATCCCCACTGCCATTATTAACTAAGGACCCTTCACAATCTAAGCAATTCCAGGCTTGGTCCCTTCCAGACCAAAGCCTCAATAATGTAAGGGGTGGCTTCCTTACTTGCCTATTTCCTCCCTGCCTCTTTGTCCACCTTGTACCCTGCCTTGTGAGACAGAAAACAGCCCTCAAATCAGTACGTCTAACACAGCCTTTTAAGTATATATTTAATACCTTACCACAGATTTTAGTTTGGAACACAGAAGTCAGCGATTCAATTTGGCTGAAGTTTGCAACCAGAAAAACATGTTCTTCATAAGGTTCACTCCCAATTGATTTTAGTGTATTTATATCTACCCTTCCCACTCCAATAGCAAATATTAGGATTCCTGAATTTCGGGTTTTTGCTGCAATTTCTGCAACTGGATCCTGTGGTCTCCCATCTGTCACTATCATGATAACTCTAGGTACATTCTCCCTGAGTGGCCGAGCCCCTTCAGATTCTGAAAATGCAATATTCATTGCATATTGAATAGCTAATCCTGTCATGGTTCCAGTGGCAAGATACATCATCCTTTTCACAGCTCTCTCTACATCCTGTTTCTTCTTAAAAGTCTTCAGTGAAAATTCATTTTTGACTGTGCTGGCATATTGGATTAATCCCACTCTAGTGTTATCAGGACTAATGTCCAAAAACTGCAGGATAATTAAGATAAATTCTTTCACTTTTTCAAAGTCATAAGGGCGAACACTGCGAGAGCTATCAATGATGAACACAAGGTCAAGACGTTTATTACTGCAAGCATTTTCTGGAATGAGAATAAAACAAGTTAAAATGTATATAATCAGTTTTATAATGCAAAACATCTTCAAAATAAAAGTGTCTAAAAAGTGTAAGAAATGTTATTTCCAGGTGGAAAATATAAAAATATAAATTTTATTGTTCATAAGATTTCTTCACATTGAACAATGTAAGTTAGTATTTTAAAAAATAAATCTAACTCATGGTATCTAAAGTTAAAGCCACTGATACATATGGATTTGTTTTTAAAAGCAACATTGCACCATAATTTCTGTATTTTATGTATGTGTTGTATTTTTAAGAAGTATTAGTCACCTATTTCACCTATTTACTGGAAAAAGCCTATCAAGAATTTTCCTAGCCACATCACTGAAGGAGCCAGTTACCTTCTATTTAGTGTCCATGGCCTATAGACAGCTTTCTCTTGAACAATACACGATCAAAAAAAAGGAAAGGAAACAATGCCTTAACACGATATTCCTTTGTTTCTACATTTTAACGTCTGACCTAAATCTGTCATACTTTTTCTCTCATTTTTTTTCTTAAAGTTATAATCACCATCATTGTGAATTACTGAGAATAGCAAGATAAAGACTTTTATTATTTTAGATTTTTCTCTTCCTGTATTGATTGGGTTGAAATTGGCATAATCGTAATTGTTTTTAAATATGTAGAAAATGACACACTTTTCATTCTTATTTCAATTTCAACAATAGATCCATTAAAACTTACTTGCTTTCAACTACAATAGCATCATCAGCATATCAAAGGTTGTTTTTTCCTATCAAGTGTAATTAAAATGTATATTTTCCCTAGGTCAGCATTTCTCCTGATATATCCTATGTGTAAACTAACAAATGAAGATATAACATAATCTTGATGTCTATAGAGATTCTTAATCATCTAGGTCATGTTTGTAATATAGTCAGGAGACCCTCTTTTTTTAAATTCTGCACTATCCAGTTATTCTACTCTTAACTGTTGCATCTTGGTTGTCATATAACCAACTGGGCCAGTATATTTAAGACTAGCTTAATTAAGACTAGCTTAATTGTGATCTGGCTGCCTGGCAACTTGCTTTCACTTACAATATTTTTATCAAGCACTGCAATCATGTGATCACCATTTGCAATCTTCTGTCCTGGTTTCCCAAGAAGTCCATAAGGAGCCAGCAAGGAAAGTGCAAAGTTCCCTCTCATTTTTGGAAATTGGCTGAAAGAGCTCCTTACTAAAAGACTTCAACTCTGAAGTAAGCATGGCCTGATATCCTTCAGCAGGGAGCTTTTTCAGTCAGCTCCCAGAGATCAGGAAGCTGAAATCCAAGCAGGTTTTTCAGCCCCTCAGCAAAGAGGCAGCATAGTAAGATAAACAGCATGGAATACCTGATAGGGGGAGGTCCTCAGAGGCCTGATACAAACTAAGCGCTTGGGACTGAAAATCCCTTTTGGATTTTGACAGGAAGGATTTCCATGTCCTGAATGGAGAGGCAAGTAAGGAGCACAAAGTGCCTCAGGAGAGTAGAAGAGCCCCTAGGAGCCCTGGCATAGGCCATGAACCAATGTCTCTTTGTTCAGAGACTGAACATTCTGCTTGGATTTCAGCAGGGATGATTTTCAGCTCCTGAGCAAAGAGCTCCTAAGCAAAGAGCTACTCTTAAGTAGCCTATACTGGGTCTCCCAGGCTCTTGCCTCTTCTTGCATTTTCTATCTGTTACATTCTGCTTTTCTTCAGCTATTTTTAATTTTTCATTAAAGCACCATTTCATTTCATGTTGTGTTTTGTATGTTTGTGTGTTTGAATATTTTGTTCACTTCATCTTGTCACGAATTTCAATTTTCCACCAGATATTCACTTCAATTCAGTTTTCCAGTTTTCTATATTTATCAAATCTAACCAATTAAATATATTATTTACCTTCTATAATTATATGAAATATATTATTAGTTGTGATGATTTTGCTTTTCTTAGTTGTAATTGTAATTCTACAAGAAGGAATTGCAATCAATTTATTTTTTGCTGAGTGAATATAGTTTCTTCAGTTTTGTCCAGTCAATCTTAGATTGGTTTGGTGTAACCCATCTGATGATGTCCATGCATAGTTACTCTTTAAATGGCTGGGGAAAATATTGACTATAAACACTGCATTTTCTTGGCAGGACTGTATTAAATTGCCCCCTACTTAATTTCATATATAAGGCCAACATTTCCAATTACTCTATTCTACATTACAAATTGCCACAGAATTATTAATTTCTGTTTTATCTGCATTTGTGATTGGAGCATAAATCATAAGGTTTGATTACTCCATTTCTTCTATGATTTCTTGTCTACAGTAGAAGATCTGATATGACGTGTCATCTTTCAGTTCATTTTAATTCATAATACACAGAATGACAATATACATTCTTGATATTTCCACTCTATCATCCTTACATTTCCATTACTTTGATTCATTATATAAATTATCACAATGATATATTACTATAAAATTAATAATATCTGCTTCATTGTTTTAGATACAACAGATCTATTATTTCACAAGGATATCTGATAGAATTTTGATTCATTTCATTTGAGGTTCACTACAAAGGATACATTAAATCTAGATTTCAAAAGGAAAAATTGGGTGAAGGAGGAAAAAATAGTGTATATGTTGTAACTTGGAGGCCAAACCTCTACTGGGAATCAAGCATTTATGATACATAAGCAATGGAAAGAAAAATTATGCATTATGTCATACAGTTAAGTTTCCAACAGAGAATTGTTATCCTAGTTTACTCCAAGATACTGTTACATATTTCAAACATAATACAATAGACAATTAATCTTACTGAGAGGAGTGTTTTCCAATATCAATACATTATTAGAAGCCCAAATGTATACATTATATACAGATGAAGAAAACATTATCACAATACAACTTTTTAAATTATAAAAGCTACTTCCGGAAAGAAATTTTGATTGAAAAGGCAGTGGAGGGAATGGAGGAAATTAACTGTTTTTTGCCTATTTTCCTGCTCTAAATTTTATTGTAAAACTAAGAGAAGAAAAGCTGTTTTGAAATATAAAAAAGAAAAATAATAGTAAAGAAAATGGTCACACACACATTTTTGTAAACTCAATGTCTTCTTCAGAAGTGGTTTCTATTTTAAATATTATAGGAATGTATATTGTATGTCATATATAGTTTTGCCTTGTTTTCTCAAAATCCTAACTCTAATTTTATTATTTGCTATATCTTACTGATTTATTTCAAAATAAGTCACCAATTCAATAAAATATTTAACTTCCCTTTCATCTGCTATTTCTTTTTCCATTGAAATCAGTTATTCCACACACACCCCAAATCCCTATGCATCTCATCTGCAAAGGTTAAGCAAGATCAAACTGTACACATTTCTTTGCTTTATAAACTCATGGCAACTTACCAAGAAAAGTAGCATCATTTCTTTGACTTAAAGGTACTCTTGGAAGCTGTCGCTCCCTGGCTGTAACAGGAAAAAGTCCAACCAGCAAAAGGAAATATAAAATCATTCTTTTCATTTTCAAGAATAGGAAAGAATGTAGCAATGGGTATAATCAGGGCAAAACTCTGTAACAAGATGAAGAAATTATGAACTTTTTCACCAAACCACTGATGCTGAAGAAAAAGTAAACCTTGCTTCTCATTGTCTTTTAACATATATCCCTTAAAAATATTTTAAAAAAAATACTTTTTACAGATATTTGGGGACTCTGATCCTTTCACATCCCATTCATATATGTGCTCATTTGATCTCATTAAGAGATCCATTCTTGAGCACTGTGTATTCTGGAGACAACACTTAATATATATCAGAAAATATACCAAAAAACATTTTTGGGCTCTTCATACATTGGGAGGCTGATTGGAATCACTGAAAAAAAGTACTCAGTATCAGGCATTAATCAGGTTTTAATATTAGATAAGGCAGCAATAAATGCCATTGTTTCCATATGAGAGGCAAAAACTTTTTGGAGAATCATGTCCTTATTCCTGCTATGAAGATTTCTAAGTGAAATAAATGATTCTACCTAAATGAGATGAGTGATACAAGGCTGTGGGAATGAGTACTGTAAATGGAAATTGTTGAACAGTGCCAAGATCCCTTGAGGATAGTCTGGCAAGATTATATGCTGGAGGATGAGGAAAGACAATTCAAAGCTATAGTTTTAAAGGACATGGCAGCAAAGGAAGAGTTCCTCCCCCCCCCCCAAAAAAAAAAAAAATACTACCCACTCTTCATTTGGCCCCTCTCGGCTTTGAATCTCCTATATTAAAGTTTCATACAACGAGTTGCAATCCTGCTCCGCTTCAGCAATAATACTCCTTGCCATTCCTTTCCTCTTGAACCTTTTTTCCCCCCCTCTTGGCATTTCCTCTCTTCTCTAAACAGGTTTGATTTAAGGTATTGCGTGGTGTGGGGACGGGACTGGCTACCGACCCAATAAAACTTTTCTCCCTTCAGTTTAGGATTCATTTCGGGGTCTGGTTTGCCGCCTCCCCTATGCCGGGGTAACTGGCCGGATTTTTTTCTGTCACAGGCGGTCTCTATCTCCAACCGCCATAAGTGCCCCTTCAGGCCAGAGGGAATCACATTTGCAGGGAAGCTAAGTCCCGAATAGGAGTTGGCGCCAAAACATCTTTTACCCTACTCTTCGCGCGCGTGCGCGCCTCTCTTACCTGCCGCGCCAGGTGGGTCCGGCTCCCGAGGTGAGGCGACGGCGAGTCGATATGCGGCCCGGCTGACGACGCCTGCAAAGCCGGCGGCACAATTCCTTCCCCGTCCCATCCGAAGAGAGGCGCCGAGCCCTTGTCTATCTGCGTGAAGGGGAGGAGAGACAGCCGGAGGTCAAGCCCCGCCGCGCCGGGAGGCTCTGCGGAAGGGGAGCGCTGTTACCTCAGGGAGCTGGAAAACGGGAGCAGAAGCAACTCCAGAACTGCGCGGCCTGCTATCTCTGCCTCTTTTTTTATGTCCCGGCGGAGACATAAAAAGAATTTACAGCCCATTCGAGTCCTTTTTGTTTGTTTTTAGGCTTCTCGGTTTCTACTGAGGCTGTCGGTTGTAATCGAAGGGACGTTTTGTCCCCTGCTCCTAGGCTACGATCCCGCGATGCTAAGCCTTCTCTTGTTTATTTACTTCGTCTTCTTCAGAAAAATAATATCCAGACTTTTCTTCAAGAGGAAACCAAGATTACTGGCAACCATGAAATACCAAGTGATATGAGATCTGTGATTCTTTTGGGGTGGGGTAGGAAGGGCAGAACTAAAGAAAAAACCAGACATTAAACCAGAGATGTTCGGCTGCTCTGGGGATATACCTCAGAGGAAGAAACATTTCTCAACTCAAAGCAAAGGGAGTGCAGGGATCCCCAGGATCTTGAATGGAAAGGGGAGACTGCCACCACAAAGGCCTTGCTTCTTGATCTTTATCTCCCTCCTCATATCTGAGGGACCTGGAAGAGGCTGCCAATTTGGTCAAAGAATCTAGGAAGAACATACTGAAGAAAATGATCCTTGAGATGCCAACCTCCCAAATCTATTAGGTTTATGGAAGTTGCCTGTGTTCTATTGTTGGCAAGTACTTTGGCTATCTCAAAGGAAATATATTTATTTTAAGCGGTCAACCTTTTTGAAAAAAAAAAAGTAAAGCCGTTTCTTCATTTTTTACTTTATTTATTCAGGTGCTTATAGGGTGTGACAGTTCAGTCTCAGCCTCTTGGTGTTTTATAGCAGCACTCTTAAGGAATTTCCCTTTGGAACATATGTATAAACAACATAGCCTTCTTTCAACACAATAGCTATAATCTTGAGTTGTTTCTATTTTACATTACAATTAACAGGCTGAAATCCATGCAGGATTCTTTTTTCGTTACTTTTTTCTTCCCTGCTTCCCAATCTGTTGATTAGCAAAATAGATTACTCACTTTTTTTGTCTTCATGTTATAACTGCAGAAGATAAGAAAAATGTCACAGTCTATCCCCCTTGATCTCTGTGGTCACTGTCATTGATATCATCTCCACTTCCATTAGGAAAATGCTTTCCTCTATTTTGGGCTAGGCACTACTAGAAGAAAATACTACAGGAGGCACCATTGGCCTAATGGAGCCTCTCAGACTGGATAAGTGGTCACCATTTATTTTCTTGAAGTAGCATTTTCCAAGTGAGAACATATTATAAGAGTGATGGAAATATCTACAGATTTCCTCTTTTCTTCTTTATTTTGCTCCCTTTATCCCTAATACTGGTTTAGTTTTTACATGCTAGTTCTGAAGTGCAGTTACAGATTTTTTCTAATTTTTTTGGGCCAAGCAGGATACTTCACTGAATTGGAGGGAAGATTCCTGTCTGTAAAAACTAGACATCTAGATTCTAGAACATAAGAAATAGATTTACTGTATAATTCCAAATATTTTCCTTGTCAATTATGAAACCATTACAAGATTGCTTCTTGTCTCTCAATAGACATTTAAGCATTTACACAAATGAGGATTATATTGATTTTTTTCTGCTCCAACCGTTCACATGAAAAATAGTTTATTTTATTACATATATATTACATTGAAGATTTGTAACACTTGAGAGTTATAACTAATTTAGTTGTTAAAACTTAAGCATTACTAGTCTTCAATGATCCTGGGTTAACGAAATAACATTTTGTTTCATTGATTTTAATACAATAGATTTAATACTAGTATCTTCATTTCCTATTTGTAACCTTGAGTTACTAATATGTTAAATATGTTCCAGTTTTGAAATGGATATGTGGATTTTCACACGCATTCAGACATTAATATTAAACTAAGATTACATATGCTTGCATACAGTTCCTTGTCAGGAATGTTATAGTTCTGAACTTGATACCAATATTGTTTAGAAAATAGTCATCTTGGTATGGATATATATGTATATATAATTTTGTGGGTCATATTTGATAAATTGGATCACACTGGGATTACTTTGTACAAACAGCACTTTGGTTTAGGAGCATCTTCAAAATACTATCTTGTCCTAAAAAGACAATAAATTAGAAAGCTTTAAAACATGAGCCTTTATAATGTAATGGAATATAGGTTAGAAGTTCATAAAACTTATTGTGTGAAGCATTTCTGCTTCACTGATTAAATGTTGGTGTGATTGTTTTAAGAAATATAAATTTTAAAAATGGTGATTTGTAAGTTAGATTGTCACCTTGTGATCCTGTATTTTATCTTGTGTTTTTTTTTTAATGAAAAACAGTTCTGCTAAAGTCTAACACTTTCTAGTGAATAAATGTTAGTAATATAAATGATAATGTATTTCCTGTCTTTTCTTAACATTGTCTGTAGGAAGAGCTGTGGCTGTAACAAACAAGTTTTTTGTATTGAAGCCAACTGGTTCTGTTCTACAATTCTTACTAATACAATTTATCAGTAAGAAAGAAGAAAATAGTAGCAACTGCATTCATTAAATAAAAGAGAAATGGAATTTATAATATTTATAAAAATATATTAAAAAATATTGAGATTAAGGAAACTTTAAAATGGCATGCTTAATCAAGCCAGTTAATCAGAGGTAGAATTTTGTGTGAACTCATGAACTTACTAACCCAGTCAATGAACCAGAAGAGTTGTTACTTCCATCTTGTGACCTCATTTTTTTTCTCTAGGACTTTTTCTGAGTAACTGCATCTTTGAGTTTGAAGCTCATGTCATCAGTCACAGTCTTAAGTTCACTATGTCTTTTGTTAGCCTTTTTTTTCCTAAACATCAGGGTATCTATCCTCCATTTTAATATTTTCATTTGTACCTTCACTTTCTTTTTTTTTTAAATACATTTTATTGATTTTACAATTAAAACAGACCAACAATACATACATAAATGCAAGAGAGAAAAAGAAAAGAAGAGGAAAAGAAGAAGAAAATACAAAGAAAAAGATAGAAAACAATTAAAAACATTTTCATCTTCAACAGTTTGTGAGACCTCCTTTTTATCCTTATTTTATGCCATATACACACTTAATCCTTACATATATCTGTATATCACTACTACGATTCACCTTCACTTTCAAGTATGTGTTCAACTTGACAAGATTTGAACCACCTTTATTCATATTTATTATACCATAAACAATGTCTCTATTTTTCTTACTTTTCCTTTGTTCAACACTCTATCATTTATCCTTCTTTAAATTCCAAGTTACATATGCCATGACTGTCATCACATGATAGACTTTCACTTGTATGTATTTAATAACATTATTTTTAAGAAGTGGGTACAAGTCTTGGCTGAATCAATCAGGTTCCCATGTTCCAGAACAGTCTAAAGGTTGGTTTTTGTCTGAGGAAAGTTGAGGTAGTAGTATATATCAGCTAGGAAATAATGTTTTCTTTACTTCATAGAGTAAATACATATAGGAAATAAATGGAATTAGTCCCTACATACAACCCACAGCTATTTAAAGGAAGGATAGAATTATACAATGAAGTAATTCAGAATAAGACTTCCCAACTTTTAATAGTCTGCCAAATATACAAATATGCATCCAAGGAAAACAACAGTTGAAATGAGAAGGTTGGGTTGGAAATAATGCCAAGAATAATCCACAGTAATGTAGATATGAACTTGTTTAATACAAGGGATAAAAATAAAGCTGTTAATTTGTTACAATACTAGGTTATAGAACATCAAAAGAATATTATGAGAGAACTAGATAATATGCCTTCTTAAGTTGAATATCAAATTCTAGTATGTGGCAACAGTGATAGGTTTTACACTGTTCTCAACATATCTGCAGGCCAAGTTAGATACTTTATTTTTAAAAGGAGGATTTATCATATATTGCTCTGTGGGTAATATGGTAAACATTTGAACTGACAATATCTTTATGGTATTAGGTCCACATTTATGACTGTGCTGCAAACTATGCAAGATAATTACAAAATAGTAGCTTTCAAAAAATGCAGTGCATACAGTGCATTATTGTGTTTAAAACATAATCATGAAGCATACTTTCCTACATAGCATTATTAAATACAGAACAGAGTTTAGAAAGGTTTTTCTTTTCCCAATCTATTGCACTATAATTGCAGGTTTCAATTACTGCTAGGTTTTTAAAGATTCTTAACTGTCTGTGAATGTACCATACGTGACCATCGGCTATAGCTAATGCTCTGCCTGCAAATTCCTTCCTCTCTCAGTCTGAGAAAAAAAAAACAGTTGGCTTTTTAACCAAACTAATTTGTTCCCTAGCTTTGCTTTCAGGAGCAGCCACAATCTTGTGACTAGATTGGGGGTGTTCTGTTCAGAAATAAGGTGCGAGAAACCAGGTTCTAACAAACAGCTCTTTATTCAAACAGTAAAATAACTGGTAACAGAACATTGGCTCAAGCCGCGGCAGCCCTTCTTATAGCGGCTTGCTCGCGGCTTGTGGCCAATGACAGTTGTTTGAGTGCTCCCGCGGGCCAATCGGAATGGCTCTTAAGTAACCAATCCGAGAATGGCCTTCTCAACCAATCAGATCTATACACAACACCCCTCTCCCCTTGGTTTCGTCCAATGTGCGTATCTTAGTCACGCAGGTAGGTGGGGCTTTTGCGAGTCCTGGTTGACCTGCGCAGCTTAGTTTCAGCATGGTTCTCAAGCGGTTCGGATGGGATCGCTTTTTCTCTGCGACTTCTCCATGGAACCTCCTGGAAGGGTGAGTCAGCCTTGCTGCTCCCACCTGAGTTTCTTGGGCCGGTTGAGGTGGCTCCGCCGCTCCCTCCTGGTTCATCCAGGCTGGTCGAGCTGGCCTGGCTGTCTCCTTCCAGGAAGGCCTCACCTCGTTCTTCTGCTCCCGGACTTCTTCTCTGGAGGTCGTCTAACTGTGAGTGCTCTTTTGTTTTATTTGGGTTTCTTGTAGTGATTGTTGTCGTGTTATTGGAGGTTCGTCTCTCCCTTTTTTATTATTTTGTTTCCCCCCCCTCCTCGGTTGTTTTTGGTTCATTTATTTGCGGCACTGGTGTGGCGTTGCGTTCTAGTGTTCGAGAGTGAAGCTGGTCAATGTGCCGCTTCCATGTTCAACCGTCGTCCAAAACAAATTGGTAAGACCGGGGGCCTGTGATTTGGGTAATTGTGGCTGGAAGTCATAATGGGTCCCCAGTAAGGTTTTTTGCGTAGACTAAATTTCTGATTTCAAATGAGCGGTATTTACTGGAGGAGTCAGGGGGTTTGTCCCAGGTATATGTGGGATGCAATCTATCGAGATAGGAGTGCACTTTCCTACCCATGAGGAGTTCTGCTGGGCTTTTGTTGGTTGTTGTGCTAGGGGTGATATGTTGGAGTGTTAACAATCTGTTAAGTTTATCTTGCATGTCCCCCGTGTCCATTTTTTCTAGGGCCTCCTTAGTATAATGAACCATGCGTTTAGCCTGTCCATTTGAAGCCGGATGAGCCGGCATTGTCAGGGCATGTCAGATGCCTTGTGCAGCCAAGTACATCTCGAACACGAGAGCAGTAAACTGGGGCCCATTATCCGAAACTATTACATCTGGAAGTCCATGAGTGGCGAAAAGTTTGTTTAACTGTTTCATGACTGCCTCGGTGGTAGTGGATGCCATAAGAATGACTTCTAACCAGTTCGAGTAGGAGTCCACAATTATAAAATAGGTGTTCCCTTTTGTTGGCCCAGCAAAGTCAATATGCAATCTCGACCATGGGCCTCTGGGAGTCTCCCATTCCATGATTGGTGCCAGTGGGGGGGGGGGGTAGGCCGCGATTTTTGGCAGTCATGACATTTTTTCACCCATCGTTCAATGTCCTTGTCCCTGGCCACCAGACGTAGCTCCTGGCCAGGGCTTTCATTTTGACTATGCCCAGGTGCCCCTCGTGCAACATGCACAACATCTCTTCCTGTAATTTTTCTGGGATTACCACCCTGTCTCCCCACAATATACAGCCTTTTTCAATAAACAGTTCAGTCTGTCGGGTGCTAAAAGGTTTAAAACCTTTTAACCTCTCACTTTTGTTTTTATCCAGCCAGCCCTTACCTACCCAATGCAGGATTCGAGCTGTCATCGGGTCTTTCGCGGTAGCTTTAGTGACATCTGCTGTGGTTAGTGGCAGATTCGGCCAGGACTCGATTTGGAGAGTGGAGATGGTGGGAGCTGGGTCGTCTTCTGTGTTGGGCAGTGGGGAACGGCTCAAGGTATCCATATGGGTGATGGTCTTTCCTGGGCGATGGATGAGCGTGTAGTTGTAGGCAGCGAGGAATTCAGACCAACTCGTCATTCTTGGTGATAGAATGTTCGGGGTTGGTTTGTTTCCTGCCAGGATCCCTAGCAGGGGTTTGTGGTCAGTGATAATTGAAAAAGTCCTACCATAAAGGTATTCGTGGAATCTTTTGATGCCGGCTATGATTGCGAGAGCTTCTCGGTTGAGTTAGCTATAGTTTCTTTCTGATTTTGACAGCGTTTTGGAGTAGAAGGCGATTGGTGCCTCTCTGCCGTCTGGTAACTGGTGGCTCAGTATGGCACCGATTCCAAAAGGTGATGCATCACAGGTGACCATCAAAGGTAAGGTGTTGCTGTACTGGATCAAAACAGTGTTAGACGTTAATAAGTCCTTGATACTTTGGAATGCTGCTTGTTCACGGTGGCCCCATTTCCATATAGTTTTTTTGTCTAACAACCGATGTAAGGGTTCTACTATGGTTGCTTTTTGGGGCAGGAATACATTGTAGAAATTTATGAGACCTAAGAATGCTTGTAAGTCAGTCTTGTTCTTAGGGCTAAGTGTGTCTTTGATTGCCTTTATCTTTTTTTCGGTGGGGTGTATCCCTTGCTCATCTATGAGATAGCCTAAAAATTCAACCTGATCGGTGGCTAATTTACATTTTGACTTTAAGCCCCGTGTCTCTGAATCGTTGCAAGACTTCTTTTAGTCTACTTTCTAGTTGGTTTGCATTTTTTGCTGACACTAGTACATCATCAAAATAGGGGACGACTCCTTTGATTCCATTTAGAAGGCGCTCTCCATGAGGCTTTGGAAATGCCTGGAGCGACGCTAACGCCAAATTGTAGTTGGTTGCACTTGAATACCCCCCTGTGTGTGACTATAGTCTGTGCCTCTGCAGTTGCGGGGGTCAACTGGTAGCTGTTGATACGCTTGTGTGAGATCGAGCTTCGCAAAAATTTTTCCTTCCCCTAGTGAGTGCAATAAGTGTTGCACTACCGGTACTGGGTATGCGCTTTGCTGGAGAGCATGAATTAGGGTTGCCTTCTAGTCTCCACAGATGCGCACTGACCCATCTGGTTTGACAGGAGTCATGATGGGTGTTTCCCACCTGGCATGGTCGATTGGTTCTAACACCCCTTTTGCTATAGGTTTGTTTAGTTGTTCATCTATTTTCGGTTTTAAGGCAAAGGGAACTTGTCTGGCTTTGAGCCTGATGGGAGCTATCTTTGGGTCAAGGCTAAATGAGATTGGGGTCCCCTAGTACTTGCCTAGGGTCCCATCGAATACATCTTGGAACTCTTGCAACAGGCTCTCTTCCCAGTTGGCCGCAACGACGCTGTTGATCCCAGTCACTCCGATTCCCAGGTGCGCGAACCATTCGATACCCAGCAGGCTAGGGCGATCATGGTCGATGATTGTTATAGGCATGATTTCAGCATGATTTTTAAATTCAACTAGGAAATGACCAAGGCCCACTACCGGGATTCGGTTTCCCTGGTAGTCCTTTAATATCAGTTTTTGTTGTTCCAGTTCTCTTTGCTTGATAGTGTCCCAAGATACCATTGATAAGTATGATCCAGAGTCTACTTCTATCTCACAGGGCTTCCCTTCAATGTTCACCTTTACCCGGACCTTTTTTACATTAGCTGCCCTGGCATTTCCGATGGTTATCATCTGGTGCATCTCTTCTCTGTCGCTTGTTCGTTGGTTTCTGCTCTCATGGTTCCACCTGTTTCCGGCTTGTCTCTCTTCGATTCTGGGGGGGGGGGGTGCTGCCACATATTTTAGGACTATAGCTCTTTTTGTTTTGGCAGACCCTTGCGATGTGCTCCCGTTTTTCACAAGCTCTACAGATGGCATCTAGGAACCTACATTCTGAATGTGGGTGGTTGCCTCTGCATCCAACACACTGGAATTCCCGCCTGCTTTTTCTTTTTTCCCACCATTTTTTTGTCCGACTGAAGCCTATGTACATCTTCATTGTCATCATCATTGTCGTTCGGGGAGTCGAGATCTTCATAATGGGCGGTCACTGTGGGCCGTTTCTTGCTTCCTTTCACCCTTTTTTCTCTGGGTTGATTCGGCGGATCTGGAGTTGCATTCATCTGGCACATAGTTGCTGCAGATTTCTTGGCTGCTTCAGCGGCGGTGGCTTCTGCGATGGCCTCGGCCACTGTAATATTTGGTCTGTTAAGCAGCTTGCTTGGAGAGTAGCGTCCTTCAAGCCGAGGACCACACGGTCCCTCATGGCCTCGTCCATGTTCTGGAACTCGCAGGCTCCTCCGATATTTCTCAGGGCTGCTACGAATTCTCCGACACTCTCGTCTTCCTTTTGGTCTCTTTTGTAAAACTCATGCCTTTTGGAGACCACAGGCGTGTAATGGGCTCAGAGCATTCTGTTCAGCTCAGGCCATGCCATCTGCTTAACATCTCTTGGTTTAGCTAGCGCCTTTGTCATTTTAAAAACAGCTGGTCCACAGTGCATGAGGAATACAGCCTCTTCCTCTGGTCAGATATCTCCTGCAGCTCGTTGCTTTCTAGAAACATTAGGAAGTGATCAATGTACAACTCCCAATCTTCCTCAGCTGGGTTGAACGGTGCGAGTGGCGCATTGTTACCGGCCATCTCTGTTGCTCGGTTCTGGTTGCCGCGTGCTTCGGTCTCGCCTTCTAAGATGATCCCATCCTCGTCGCCAGTGTTCTGTTCAGAAATAAGGTGCGCGAGACCGAGTTCTAACAAACAGCTCTTTATTCAAACAGTAAAGTAACTGGTAACAGAACATTGGCTCAAGCCATGGCAGCCCTTCTTATAGCGGCTTGCTCGCGGCTTGTGGCCAATGACAGTTGTTTGAGTGCTCCCGTCGTTTGGCGGGCCAATTGAAATGGCTCTTAAGTAACCAATCCGAGAATGGCCTTCTTGACCAATCAGACCAAGGTATTTGGAGTCTCCCAAGTTCTATACACAACAGGGGGGAAATGACCCCCCCACACTCAAGGTAGCATACAATACAGGCCACCATCTTAACTTTTTTCACACCTCCCTCCTGTGAACAGCTTGACTGCCATTCCTGAAATCAATATTCATTGCAATGGAAATGGAAAAGGGAAAGAAATAATGGAAGAAATAAAAAAATGGTAAAGGGGCATAATCTACATACCAGTAAACATAAGAATTGACTTTATATTTGTATGCCATCTAGGATCCAATTTCATGTATGAGACAATTTTATCTCATTTACTTTAACAATCCCACTCTGAGATTGGCTGCAAATCACCCTCTCTCAGATCACTCACTCATTGGCTGAGAGTTGAGTAGGACTTAAACTCAAATATTTCTGATCTGATACTTGAACCAAATAATGGCATTTATTGAAAAAAATGTTGTAAGTCATACAAAGTTATGAGGAAATAATCCTTTTATTCAAGATTGTTTTACCACAAGTTTTGAACGAAAAGTATGTATAGTTGTTTTTCATACAGATGAATAAAAATTTCACAAATTAAAAACAGTAAACCAACACGAACCCTTAGCATAATAATCCAGACCAGGTAAACCGAAACTAATAGAAATTCAGATTGATTGTAAGGACTAATCCCAACATAAAAGTGACTTGCATAACAAGATAAAAACTTCTTATGTGGGAATTCCTTGTCAGTGCATTGATTTAGCAAGGAGGACTCACTTCATTGCCTAAGCAGCAAATCAGTACATAGTAAAAACTGCACTAGAGGTAGGGGTGTCTGTTTTTCCCTTTACATCAGGGGTGTCAAACTTGTGGCCTGCGGGCCAGATGCATCATGTGCTGATCATGCCCATCCTCAGTTTAGCAAAGGGGCAAAAGTTGTGATAAGTCCTGTAACGACAATGTGTCATCACAACTTTGACACCCTTGCTTTACATCATTCCAGGAGGAAAAAATTGATTTGTTTCTAATTCCAGTTCCACTTAACTACTTTCATTACCCCCAATCTTGTTTTTCAGTTCTACAAACATTTCAAAAACTTTTGGAGGGAAATGGGAGTTTATGTGAATGTAACCAGGACTGAACCCTTGATTCATTGCACTTAAAACATGTGTTCTGTCAATAGGCTAATAATCTTCAACAGCTGGGCTGAGACTCATATGTAATCTGCTTTAAACATTGGCCAAATAGAGAAGTGTGGAACAAATGTCCCTAGTTTCTTCATAATCTTTTTTTTTTTTTTAGTTTATGCATTGCGGTAACCCACATATAACTGTCTTAATGTTGTCATCTGCACAAACCCAGCCAGCTGTGGTTCATTTAGAAAGCTATGGCTACATGTAATGCATGATTCATTTAAAAAGTGAGAGGGATTCCATTTTCAAATAAAAAATGAACAATTTTATTGATTTATATAGGTGAAACTCGAAAAAATAGAATATCATGTAAAAGTTCATTTATTTCAGTAATGCAACTTAAAAGGTGAACCTAATATATGAGATAGACTCATTACATGCAAAGCAAGATAGTTCAAGCCATGATTTGTCATTATTGTAATGATTATGGCTTACAGCTCATGAAAACCCCAAATCCACAATATCAGAAAATTAGAATATTACACGCAATCAATAAAGCAAGGATCGTACATAGAACAATATCGGACCTCTGATAAGCACGCGTATGTACTCAATACTTGGTTTGGGCCCCTTTTGCAGCAATTACTGCCTCAATGCGGCATGGCATGGAAGCTATCAGCCTGTGGCACTGCTGAGGTGTTATGGAAGACCAGGATGCTTCAGTAGCGGCCTTCAGTTCTTCTACATTGTTGGTCTCACGTCTCTCATCTTTCTCTTAGCAATGCCTCATAGATTCTCCATAGGGTTCAGGTTAGGCGAGTTTGCTGGCCAATCGAGCACAGTAATCCCATGGTCACTGAACCAGGTTTTGGTGCTTTTGGCAATGTGGGCAGGTGCCAAGTCCTGCTGGAAAATGAAGTCAGCATCCCCATAAAGCTCATCTGCGGAAGGAAGCATGAAGTGCTCCAAAATCTCCTGGTAGACGGCTGAGTTGACCCTGGACTTAATGAAGCACAGTGGCCCAACACCAGCAGATGACATGGCTCCCCAAATCAACACAGACTGTGGAAACTTCACACTGGACTTCAAGCATCTTGCAGTGTGTGCCTTTCCATTCTTCCTCCAGACTCTGGGTCCTTGGTTTCCAAATGAGATGCAAAAGTTGCTCTCATCAGAAAAGAGGACTTTGGACCACTGAGCAACGGACCAGGTCTGTTTTTCTTTAGCCCAGGTAAGGCGCTTCTGAAGTCGTTTGTTGTTCAGGAGCAGCTTGACAAGAGGAAGACGACATTTGAAGCCCATGTCCAGGATCAGTCTGTGTGTGGTGGTTCTGTGTGTGGTGGCTCTGTGTGTGGTGGCTCCAGCCTCAGTCCACTCCTTGTGAAAGTCTTCAACACTTTTGAATGGCCTTTTCCTGACAATCCTCTCCAGGCTGCGGTCATCCCTGCTGCTTGTGCACCTTTTTCTTCCACTTTTCGCTTCCACATAACTTTCTATTAATGTGCTTTCATACAGCACTTTGGGAACGTCCAACTTCTTTTGCAATTACCTTTTGAGGCTTTCCCTCCTTATGGAGATGTCAATGATGGCTTTCTGCACAAGTGTCAGGTCAGCAGCCTTTCCCATGATTGTGATTCCTACTGAACCTGACTGAGAGCCCATTTAAAGGCTCAGGAACCCTTTGCAGGTGTTATGGTTTAATTTGCTGGTTAGAGTGGGACACTTTGAGGCGAAAATATTGAACCTTTTCACAATATTCTAATTTTCTGAGATTGTGGATTTGGGGTTTTCATGAGTTGTAAGCCATAATCACCTCAATTATGACACATCACGGCTTGAACTATCTTCCTTTGCATGTAATGAGTCTATCTCATATATTAGGTTCACCTTTTAAGTTGCATTACTGAAACAAATGAACTTTTGCACGATATTCTAATTTTTTGACTTTCACCTGTAGGTTTGTGATTATACGCCAGCTTAACTCAAGTAAACCTATCCTGGTATGTTTAAGAAACATAGGCTTAAAATCAATAGGATTCAAGGAAATCATGCTTATGTCTAACTGACTTAATGGGTCCCAGATAAGAACCACAAATGTTATTTACTTATTTTTTTAACCAATTTGTATGCTGACTCAGTCATGAAGGCGACTGTACCCAGCTTATTTATAAGAATTATAAACTAGACATGGAAACAATGGCCTATCTAGGGCTGTTGTAAGGTTATATAACAATGACTGTAATACATATTGAAAGCAGCAGCAGCATTATTGTTATTAATAATAATAATTTGCCATACCCAGATATCATAGACACTGGAGTTATCCAAATAGGAGTGTTAGAATTCCATATTAAAGCATACAACAGAACATACACAGAATGATGTGACCAACATTAATACAGGAACCTCA
Organism: Laticauda colubrina; assembly: GCA_015471245.1. NCBI lineage: Eukaryota > Metazoa > Chordata > Lepidosauria > Squamata > Elapidae > Laticauda > Laticauda colubrina. The sequence goes on from BLBF01000002.1 coordinate 28,681,465, forward strand.
AAATGGGATATTGAATTTCCCAAAATACCACAGAAATGTTGACTGTTCAATTCGCTTTTATTTGCACAAAGTGAGAGAGTCACAGTAGATACAAGCATTACCCTGGAGTCAATTGTGGTGTGTGTGTTAAAAAATTGTTTAAAAATCCATGAAATCAATGACATTCAAAAATGGTTTATTCCCAGCATTTGTAATTGCCGAGCGGGATTACTTAAGCAGCAATTACTTAAGTAGACAAAACACTGTTGCCAGAATTGGGATAGCAGGAAAATTAAGTCTGACCTCATGATTAAGAAATCTAAAGCATTATACTGTATTGGGGAGTGGTTTAATTTGGGAGTAGATTAAAAGTCTTGATCTGTAGTCCCCAGCCTGATACTCTCCCATTGTTTTAAACTGCCCCACTTTCATATCTTTCAGCCAGTACAATGGTTGGCTAGTCCAGCTAGGGCTAATGGTAACTTTGGTTCAATTTTTATGGAAACATCAGGCTGATGAAACATTCTGGACTAGGATGACTGTAATGTTCCATTTTTGTGTGTGTGTGTGGGGGGGGGTTGGGATGGTTAGGGTAAGAAAAGGAAAATAGCAATAGCACTTAGACTTATATACTGCTTTACAGTGCTTTACAGCCAGTATGTTTTCCCCAACAATCTGGGTCCTCGTTTTACCCACCTCGGAAGGATGGAAGGCTGAGTCAACCTTGAGCCTGGTGCGATTTGAACTGCCAAACTGCAGACAACCGGCAGTCAGTAGAAGTAGCCTGCAGTACTGCATTCTAACCACTACGCTACTGTGGCTCATAAATCCCTATTTATCCTATCCTTATGTATTCTACAGTCTGAAATTCCTTTGAAATTTGGCTATTTTTCCAGCCAATAGCAACAGTGTGATGTTAGGGGGAAGGTCATGCGATCTATAGTTTGCCTGCATCTGGATCCATGGAAAGATAATCTAAATCAGGTTGAGAATCATAAATTGAGACACAATTCTTAAAACTGATTCGAAAATTCTGCCCTTTAAACCAGCAAAACTTTCACATAAGATACGGCAAGGATAAAAATAATTATTACATGAAGAAAAACAAATCCTACAATGCAATTATAATATACTTTGTTAAACTAAGCCAGTTCAGTAATGTTTTAGGCAAAACAGGAAAACACAAAACACATTTTGAAAATAATCTATAAATAAATCTGGGATCTTGCATGTCCATCTTGAAAGTGAAAGGATATCGTGTTTGGATGATCTGAAAAACAGTATAGTTGGTTTTTTAAGTAAACATCACACTTATGCAGCTACATAAGGAGGAGGAGGGGCATCTTTCCCTGGGTCATTTGCAGAGTTATCATATGATGGCAGCAGCACCTGGGGAAAAGAAAGAAAGATGGTTTTGAAAAATGTAGGATTAAAACAGGTATGTCCAACCTTGCAACTTGTGAATTTCACAAGACTTGTGAAATTCAACTCCCAGAATTCCTAGCCAGCCATAGTCTTTGTCCTACAACCATTCAAAGTTACAGCGACACTGAAAAAAGTGGGCCAAAGGTTTTTGTTCTTGAGTAAGGTTTCTGAAGGTTCTCAAAGAAAAACTACGAAGACCTGAAAAAGCACCTTTGGTACAACCATGACCTGGATGACTGAGAATCTCCATAGACACTGAATAAAGCAACTGACAACCAGTCCTTACACTTATGACCACTGCAGCATCCCTATGGTCATGTGCTCAGAATTCAAGTGCATGGCAACTGGCATGTATTTATCATGGTTGCATCCTCCTGGGACATGTGATCACCATTCGCAACCTTCCCAAATGGCTTCTGACAAGCAAAATCGGTGAAGATAGCTATTGTTTGGTTTAGCAATTTAATTTAACAACTGTGGCAACAACAAGGCTGCAAAATGAGGCACTTAATATCTGTCTTGTTTAGCAATAGAAATTCTGTTCTCAGTTGTGGTTGTGAGGACTGCATGTACTGGGTTTAAAAAAAATCAGTTTTTACAAGGAGAATTCTTTTAGCAGGAAAAATAATAGATCCATAATGAGTTTTTTAAAAAAGAACTCCAAAAAAAAAACCATTTTAGTCAGTATACCCACAGACCATTTTCCTACAACTCGTCTCACTTCAGAATATTTTCAACTATTGTTTACCAATTATTATTTTTTAAAGTTCCTATAACAGAGCTCACACTTTCAGTCAATTTTGAAAGAAATGGGGCAAAGAGGTATTTTCAGCATTGTCATTAGCAGTTGTGGTTTTAGTTGATACATGTACAACTTTGGAGCCATGGAACCGAAAACTGATTTGCAGCATCATTCATTATATGACTCAGTGATGCAATTCCAAAATGGAAATGGATCAAGAACAAGCCATTTCAAATTGTATTAGAGCAAACAGCAATCCCTACAGACAGTGTCCATATGTTATGTCCAATACATTTGGCTCAAATAAAACTCCACTCACTGGTTGTGGATTTCTTTCTCCTTTTCTTTTGTTATATCACTGTTGTGTTGATATTCTTTTTATACCAGCACATCTGTAACAAGCACTTAGGAGCAGCAGGAAACAGAATTATTTCTCAGTTAAACATTGTCACAAAGCAAACAAAGTATTGAACTGACTGCCAAGTTAATTTCAGCCTTTCCAGTGCTAATGATAATGCTGTCTGAGATAGCAAATGTGCACATTAAAGATAGCACAGTATATCATGATATTCAATTATATATCTCCACCTCCAATGAATTAAACAATGCTGTTTATTTCCTGTCTCTGTGTCTGGAGATTGTGTGGGTCTGGATGGGGGACAGAGGCTTTGACTAAACCCTGGCAAGATTGAATGTCTTTGGGTTTTAGGAACTTCTGGACCTGGGACTTTGCCATCTTTGGTGCTGGATGAAATTGCAGCTGGTATACAATCTTGTGGTCCTTCTGTACTCATGACATCTGTTCAAGAAGCACATGACAGTCATGGATAGGAGTACTTTTGCACACCTTTGTGTTCAGTGCCAGTTGCACCCTTTCCTGGATCATGAGGCTCTACTCATAGTTATTCATGCCCTCGTTACTTATAGAATGGACTGTTGTGATGCATTCTCCATGGGACTGACCTTGCAGAGAGACTGGAAGCTTCAGTTGGTGCAAAATGTGATGGCATGGGCAGTTGCTGTGCCCCTAGAACAGCATATGCCCTCTGAACTGTATTTGCTTCCAGATTCAATCCAGGATATTAGTTTTGATCCTTAAAACCCTATATGGCATGAGACTAGGTTATTTGAGGGACCCCCTCTCCTGGGTTACAACTACCCACCCCATTAGATCCAGCAGGAGAAATATGTTATAGGTGCCATCTGCCACACTCTTCCCTTTGATGGAGCAGATTTAACATATTAATAGAGTTGGAAGGGACCTTGTTGGTCATCTTAGTCCAACCCCACACCTAAGCAAGACCCTACACCATTTCTGACAGATGGAAGTCCAGTCTCTTCTTGAAAACTTCCAGTGGTGAAGCTCCCATAACTTCTGAAGGCAAGTTGTTCCATTGGTTGATTGCTCTCACTTTCAGAAAATTTCTCCTTATTTCCTCTCCTTGTTCAGTTTCCATCCATCATTCCTTGTTTGGCTTTCAGGTGCCTCTCTGTGGCAGCCCCTCAAATATTGAAACACTGCTATCAAGTCTCCCCTGGTCCTTCTCTTCACTAGACTAGTCATGCCCAGTTCCTACAACCCAGTTCATTGTATGCTTTAGCCTCCAGTCCCCTAATCAGAGATCGGATTCTACCGGTTCGGCCCAATTCAGGCAAACTGGCAGCTCTGAAGATCAGCTGGAAGGAACCAATTCGCTCTGACGATTAGCGTGTGCTTACCGAACTGGTTGTTACACCGTTGAATCCCACTTCTGCCCCTAATCATCTTGGTTGCTCTTCTCTGCAATGTTTCTAGAGTCTCAATATATATTTTATAGTGTGGTGACCAAAACTGGATGCAGTATTCTAGGTGTGGTCTTACTAAGGCTTTATAGAGTGGTATTATTGGAACCCAGGAGATGAAACTTTTCTGCTGTGATTCCTATTGCCTGGAACATCATTCTCCCTGAAGTGAAATTAGTTCCAATTCTATTAGCCTTCCAAAAATCCATTAAGATTTGGAGGAATGCAACTCTCCTATTCCTCCTTGATCTCTCAACAGCTTTTAAAACCCTCAACTGTGTTAGCTTCCTGGGCCACTTCTGAGCAATTGGAGTGGTGGGCATTCAGGGTTGGTGGTAACATTCAGGGTTGGTGGTGAAAAAAGATCTGCCCAGAGATTTCTACCCTGTGGCATGCCTTAGAGATCTTTCCTCTCTCCACGCCTTTCGAACAGCTATCTAAAACCACCTTTTTCATCAGCTGCATCCTGTTGGCAGAGATTTGGTCAGTTTGTCCATCTTGGGCTTCAGCAAAATTGTGAAGATCTATCTGTTCTGTCCTATGCAGTAGCAACAGCAATTAGATTTATATACCGCTTTACAATGCTTTACAGCCCTAAGTGTAAAGTGTTTACAGAGTCAGCCTCTTGCCCCCAACAATCTGGGTCCTCATTTTACCGATTTGGAAGGATGGAAGGCTGAGTCAACCTTGAGCCTGGTGAGATTTGAACTGCCAAACTGCAGACAGTTGGCAGTCAGCAGAAGTAGCCTGCAGCACTACACTCCAACCATTGCGCCACCGTGGCTCATAGAATATACTCTGGATTGATGGCTCAAAGAAGCAACTGCAGCTGTTTACTGAATGTATCTGTTTTGCAACTTTACAATGCACTCAAACTATCTGAATCTTCATGTGATGGCCAGACCTGAACACAATGGTCCCTACCACAAGAGGTATAGCACTTAGACTTATATACCATTTTAGAGTGCTTTACAGCCCTCTTTAAGTGGTTTACAGAGTCACCCTATTGTCCCCAACAATCTGGGCCCTCATTTTACTGACCTGGGAAGGATGGAAGGCTGAATCAACCTTGAGCCTGGTGAAATCTGAACTGCCAAATTGCAGGCAGTCGGCAGTCAGCAGAAATAGTCTGCAGTATTATTGCATTCTAACCACTGTGCCACCGCGGCTCATAGAATATACTCTGGATTGTACCTGAAAGCAGCAGAATCGTGTGTTCTAATTGAACGTGTTCTTTATCTTTTGTTTTGCTCTTTTTATTTTTATATATATTTGAGGGTTTGGGATAGTCATTTTATATGTTGACATTGTGAGCCACCACAGAATCTGGGAATAGGCACCATACAAATAAAGTAAATGAATTAGCAAACAACCATAATTGTATATTTCACACAACTTAGAACATAGCTTCAAGAGTTTGCCTGAAACACATATACTAAGAAGCAGCTGGAATTATTTCTTAATAAAATATCATCTGTCAAACAGTGGAGCTCAGTTTGTCTCTCTGCTTAATTGAACAGGAAGCAAACCAAATGTTTGTCTATGAGCATTGCCATGAGAAACCACTCTGGAGCAATTACAAATGGAAATGGACTGCCCAGAGATAATTTATAGCTTTGAAATTCTTTGTGTTGCCAAAGCATTCCTCAGAAGACATTTATTGTGTGAGAGAATATACAGCTGTCCATATATGTGACAGTTCTAACTTTTACAAAATAAAAGAGCTCTTTCTAGACAAAAAGCATTTACTTATCAGGCGAAGTGATATGAAATATACGGTCTACTGTGGCAGGATCATCTGGGAGCCATTAAAAGACACCTCCAAGAAATGGACTTTCTGGGTCTAATTCAGAGCAAACGTTAACGGGAAAAGTTTATGTTCCTGGATCGACTCATATCAGGGTGTGGATAGTTATGGGAATTAAAGCAAACGGATTTAATTGTATTATTGCACATTAATGATACACTTTTTGTTCAAGAATTCCCAGGCTGAGGGACTAAATCTTTTGGGAGAAGAAGGCGAACAGGCTGTTGGTGTTCCTGGTCCTTACAGGAACTAGGACCTATTGACAGAAGTCCAGTTCAGATCCATAAGTAGGGGTGGGATTCAAATCTTTTAACAACGATTCTGTGGTGCGGTTAGGTGGGCACGATCATGCGTGAGCGTGAGCGTGGCTTTTGCTTTTTCCTTTTTTTTGCAGCAACCCCCCTGTTTTGGGGCCTCCTGGGCCTCAGGGAAGTCTCCTGGGAGGTGTTTTTGCTCCCAGGAAGCTTCCCTGGGGCCCAGGAAGGAAAAAAAAACAGAGAGCAGAGATGGGAGCGCACTCCTTTTTGCCTCCTGGGCTTCAGGGAAGCCTCCTGGGCAAAGCAGTAATTACAGCGAGGGAGATCCCAGCATAGCTGATCATTGGAACAGCTGACTGTTGGGAGGGGGGGGAAAGAAATACCTTAAGGAGTGACTGGGCAAGGGAGAATTCAGTCAGCGATGTCGGGCATGTGATAAGGACTAACTGGGTGGGGAGGGGAGGGGTGGGCAGAGAGGGGTGGGGCCAGCCAGGAACGCAATTTCCCAGTTCTCCGAACTGCGCATAACAATATCATAACAACTGGTTCTATAGAACCGGTCCGAACTGGTAGAATCCCATCTCTTTCCATAAGCTAATATCCCCAAACTAAGAGCCAATGTTTCTAGAGAATGCAAGGTTCATTCTGCCCAATATAAGATTTTTTAAAGACCCATTTACAAGAATATCTATCTCGGCATCAAAGTTGGAACAATTTAAGATGTAACATTTCAGTTTGATGTTCTGTTAAATGTTGGCTTGTTCTAATTCTAATATTTAATAAAATAAAATTATAAAAGGCATGCAACAAGTAATTAACTAGGAAATGCTAAATAACAGTATGCAGAAAAGAGAATCTTGTAAGGGTAGAAGCAGCACAAGGATGGTCAACAAAAGGCCAAGCTTGGGCACATCTTGGCAGGTGAGAATATATATTTATTCCTGAACAATGCAACTGTAGATATAAGATCACTGAAAGAATCGTGTTAGATCTGAATTCATGCACCAATCTAAGCCTTAGTATACTTTTTTTTTTTTTAAATTTAATGTACCGTGATCCACTGTTGTTTATAAACTAAGATTCATGGTTAAGCAGAGTATTGGAACCACACTAATTTGGAACTATTTACCAAACCATGGTTAAAATCAAGTCTTACATACATAAACTTGAAGATCTTTTAATCAGTGTTTTGTTACTACCAATGGCCAACCGGGTATCTCTGGGAAGATCAAAACCACAGACAGTTTCTCCAAAAATGAATTTAGCTGATTTTTCCTTGGTGAAACCAGAGCATAGAAAAAGTGATATCTGACTTGGGCAACTTGTCTTCTCAGCATAATAGGACCCATCATTGCCTGATAAATACACAGGAAAGCAACCGCCATGCTGGTCAAAGCTGCATCACTGAAGATGCCCATCCCTTTAGATTTTGTACCATCCAAAACAGGTTGGATGAGGTTCCTAAATCGAGGAACCTCTCATAGCTCCAGTCAACCCAGACAAACTTACCGCTGTGTCGTTAGTAGTAATGTAGACAAGGACATCAGAGTTGTTTCTGTTATTAATGTAGCGATAACAGTTCCATACACAACTGATCAAGTAAGCCTGGAAGGAAAGAGGGTGGAGAAAAAGGAGAAGACAAGATGTGTTGAACTGTGAGCGGAATTGCTTCAATACTGTGCAACTTTCCTAAACTCTGGTACATTCAGCTATGACTGTGCTGGCTGAAGACCTCAGGGAAGATTCTCAAATTGGAAAAGCTGAATCATATGTTATATGTTGCTTAAGAGATCCCTGTTTTTCCTTTCTGGTTTGTTTCCAGAAGCCAACTGTGCAGAGCATTAGTTAGTGTGGATGAATCCCAAAGTTCCTCTCCTTTCAGTGGAATAGTTTTGTATTTATTTAGAACAGATAAATTTATGAAAAAAAGATATTTGAAATGACAAATTAAAAATAGGGATAGGCTAAGCCTCGAATGTTGGGAGATAAAATGGCAAAAGAACTGTTTAATCGTTGTAGACAAGTGCCTTTGCTCACAGTAAAAAAAAACTGTAGTTGAAAATTCATCTGGATATTATCTTTAATATTTTACATGCATATCAAGGCTTCAAATATTTCCTTGTCGGGATTAATCTCATCATAAATTTGCTTGCAAGGTTCGATTAATGAGATGTGGTGATATAAGCCAGAGCTAATGGAATATACAAACAGTTTAAAAAGTTATTAAAATGTGCTTAGTCATATCACTCAAAATTTACATCTTTCTTTCTTTATCTTTGAAAGTCAGGGTCACAAGTGTTTACTATTTAAAAAAACACACTAGCAGTTTGCCCACAACTGACACCTGGTAGAACCTTCTGTTTGCACATGTGTCTGAGAATATGATTAACTAAATTCAGCAAGCTGGCAAAAAAAAGTGCCTTGGAGATTTGCACACAGAAACATTCTTTACTCAAATTCAGAAATGAAAATTCTTTCTGTCCACCTCCTTCCTGCAGATTTGTCCCGTAAAAGACTTTCAGGCTGCTGAAAGATCTTCACATTGTTTTGAACTGATTTTATAGTGCGTACTTTTCCTATCCAGGAATAGAGAAGTGAGATGGTCAGGTTAATTTCTTGAGTTTCTACCTCTAAAGACGGCTGATATAATAATGGAATCCTCTTATAGAATTAAGAAATCCTTGCTACAATTCTCACTTCTGCTTTTTACTCACCCAGTAGCCTTAATGAGCTGTTCTCAAATCAGCCAGTCAGCCCTACTGACTTTTTTGTAGTAGAGGAACACAATATTTTCAGGACTAAGAGCCACATTTGATTTTAAATATATTCCAGCAACCATATGCACTCCAAAATAGTATATGAAACCAGGACAAGTAAATTTAATTTGAGTTTTAAAATACTTCAGATTAACCTAGAGTACAATTAGCTAGTACAATTACAATTTCCAAGATCTCCTCTTCTGACACTTTAAAAATAATTCAATAATAATTTTTGGAGTTTTCAGGGTGCTATATTCAAAGCTCTTCTGCTGACTGTCAGCTGTCTGCAATTCGAAATTCACCAGGGTTGAGATGGACTCAGCCTTCCGTCCTTCCGAGGTGGGTAAAATGAGGACCTAGATTGTTGGGGGCAAGAGGCTGACTCTGTAAACTGCTTAGAGAGGGCGGTAAAGCACTGTGAAGTGGTATTTAAGTCTAAATGCTATTGCTAAGTGTTATTATTGCAAGTAGGCCTTGCATGTGAAACACCCAGAATATCCTATAGAAAAAGTAGGGATGTATGAAATATCTTATATTAAAGGATATTTAGCAGGTTTTGTTGTTGTTTTGAGAACAGACAGCATATGAAGTTGAGAGTTGATAAAGCTCATTGATTTTGCTGAACTTCAGCTACCATTTCAAAACAAAAAAGATCTAAACAGCAGCAAAGACATGTGCAAACTGATTTAACTGTTTGCTGCCATCTAGCAGTCGTCTTTTCTTTTCTTTTTCTTTCTTTTACAGCTGAAATCTTTTGGGAATGCCTTTAAGTCAATCTTGTCTCCTGACAATTTCTTGGATAAGTCCCTGCAATTTTCTTGGCAAGATTTCAGAAGTGGTTTGCCATTGCTTCCTTCCTAGAGCTGAGAAAGGGTGGCTGGCGCAAGCTGACTTCATGCCCAAGGCAGGGTTACAGTTTATAATCTCCCCGTTTCTAGCCTGATACTTTTAGCTAGTATACCTAACTGGCTCTCCAGTTGAGACCTGGAAGACCTAATTTGAACAATCCCATTTAACAATACTATTTGAATAAGAAATTAAGACAATATCAAACCCTTAGAACTTTTAAAACATAACTCAATATGCTTTCCTTGTTCTTACATTCCATTCTAAATAACTGAAGATTCGACCAACAAAGCCCAGGAGTCAATTTAAAATGTTACAGGATTTATAGATATCTCTCTCCCTTTTCTACAACGGAAATTATTTTCTATCTTTCTAACATTCTGCCTTTACCAATGTTAATTGTGGTACTACAAAAATCTCTTAAACATGATAAATATAGTATCAATTAGCATATACTAGATGAACGGAGTCATTCATTTTTGGTTTAAGCAAATGCAATCTGGTGGATTTTTTTAAAAATGCTGGAAAAAAAAAAGTAAGGATGGCCAAACATAAAAGAACTCCATGTACAGGAAACTTGCACATGTTGCCAAAGATTAACAAGTTCCAGCGATTAGTTTTACAAAGCTTTAAAGGGCCTCTAACACAGCACAAAGCTTCAATAAATGCCTTAAATGATAATAAAATTAAAAAATATCTTTAATATCAGAAAGTAAAGATTTTCCTTGTTCCATGAATCACAAAATATATAGGAGTCCATCTCATTTTCATTAAAAAGAAAGTTTCGATCAAAACTTAATTCAAAATTACTTTTCAAGATACTGTATTGATAACCAAGAACTCAGCTGATGGCAGACAATTGAATAATACTATTTATTTATTTATTTATTTATTTATTTATTTATTTATTTATTTAT
>BLBF01000002.1:28691988-28709069 GCA_015471245.1 Laticauda colubrina
TATTTATTTATTTATTTATTTATTTATTTATTTATTTATTTATTTATTTGATTTGATTTGATTTGATTTGATTTGATTTGATTTGATTTGATTTGTCAATCGCTTACAAGACAATAGGTATAAGTATAAACATAAGTAAGAATACAGGAAATAGGTACGAATAAATGGGGACAAAAGGACAGGGATGGGAGGCATGATTGTGCACTTATACACGTCCCTTACAGACCTCTTAGGAATGGGGTGAGGACAATAGTGGATAGTTTGAGGTTAAAGGAGTGAGGATTAGAGGATGTAACAACAGAGTCAGGTAGTGCATTCCAGCCATTGACCACCGTGTTGCTGAAGCAAATGACATTTGGAACAAACAACTAAAAAAGGTAGGAAGTGATTTTAAGAATAATTCTGATGAAAACAAGAGTTGAGATTTATAGCAATAGCATTTAGACTTAGATACCACGGCACAGTACTTTACAGTACCCTCTGAGCAGTTTACAATGTCTGCATATTACTCCCTACAATATGGCACCTCATTTTACTGATCTCAGAAGGATGGAAAAATGAATCAACCTTACAGCCCCTAAATTCCAAATGAGCCAACAGCATGTTGAAAAGAAACCTAAACCTTCTGCATCAGGAGAAATATATGCAGATACATAAGAAATTTACATTCTTAATAATCTGCATCCAAGACAAGCGAAATCACAATGAGCTATACATTTACTGTAGTAATAATTTTATCATGAGAACCAAAGACGGAAAACAAAAACAAACTGGAGAAAAATGATAAAAGTTTTCAAATATCTGCAAATTACAGTTGTATCTTGCCCACCGTCTGATAGATTCTAGAACAAAATGTAGAGGCACAAAATAGCTAATCAGTCTCCTGACAAACTCCTTACTACCCTTGTTTTCAAACAAAGCATTTTGATGCTCTCTTCCATTATTTTTATTTTATAATTCTGCTTATTAGACTTTTGTAAGGCTGCCATAGGCTGGCATTTTACTGTGCAGCATCTCAACTCCCAATTTTACCGTCATAATTAGAAGAGTCTTTAATAATTGAAAATAAATGAGACAGGGAGATGAAAGGGCACCATGGAAGATTCTGTGGGCATATTGGCATGCGTTGGCAGCAGAGTCCCTGTGCTTAGTCCATACTCAACAAAGAGGACTGGTTTAAGTGGCGTTTCCCTTTTTCTCTTGTCCACTTCAATATATGGTGGGCAACCTAAATTTAGGCATCCTAAAGCCTCTCAGATTTACTTGATAGTAAACTGGGTAACAGATAATTTTAATAAACAAACACACAAACAATAAGCCTTCTTCTAGTTCATATTGTTTCCAGCTCATATTGTTAGGATGGGTAAAATATGTTATGCTCACCTTGAAAGCCAATGTGATACTTAAACAAAGGAGAAGAATAACAGTTAAGCAGATCGAATTCATTGACATAATCTCTTCCTTGTAGGGGAAATTTGCAGGCTGAAAATTAGAAAGAAATTGTTAGCAATCTTATCAAGCTTTCTGCTTTCTATTTTATAATTTTACAACACAAACTTCGTTTAACATGGTTGTATCCTGTGAAACGGAGGGATATTTTACAACTTCAGAATCATCCCATCACAGCTTTTTTGATATGTATGTGCACCTACAAGTCAATTTTGACCCCTGGTGTTTGCCTGGACCAATCCTTGGAGTTTTCTTGGCAAGGTTTTTTAGAAGTGGGTTGCCACTGCCTTCTTCCGAGGAAGAAAGTAACTGGCTCATAGTCACCCAGCAGGCTTCATACCTAAGGCAAAACTAGAACTCATAGCCTGTCAGTTTCCAGCCTACTGCCTTAACCACTACACCAAACTATTTTCAAGGTGTTTCTCACTTCTCATAAATTCCACAGACTTTGAAGTGGATTTTATTAAATGATATTCCAAGGGACCCCCCAATCTCCAACTTAATAAGGTAGTCTTCATGTTACAACCATAATGTGGCTCAACCATAACATAATAAGTTATGTTAGTTGTAAAATAGGCCAGTAAAATTATCAATCAGATTTTATGACCTTTTTTGCAATGGTTCGTTAAATGAATGCAGTAACCACTCAGATTATTAAACAAATGCTATGGTCATTAAGCATACCCATGGCTTGCTTTGGGCCAGTTTTGCAGACAACTGGGTGTAAATGCTGGTTTTCAGCAAAATCACAATCATGTGACCACAGGATGCAGCAGATGGTTTTAAATGCAACTTGGTTACCAAGCACATGAAACCAGAGGTGGTATTCAGCAGGTTCTGACCAATTCTGGAGAACTGGTAGCGGAAATTTTGAGTAGTTCAGAGAACCAACAAATACCACCTCTGACTGGCCCCGCCCCGATCTAGTCTCTGCCTCCTGAGTCGCAGATGATCAGCTGGATCTTCTTTTGTTGTCCTGTACAGGAGAATGGAGCTGGAAAGCAGGTTAGTGGGGTGGGGAGGGAATGGGAATTTTGAAGTATCCAACCCCTGCCATGCCCACCAAGCCATGCCCACAGAACTGGTAGTAAAATTTTTGGAATCCCACCACTGCATGAAATGTGGTCATATGACTTGGGGGGGGGGCGCGACCATTAGAATTTCAAATTTGGGTCACAAGTGCCCCCCCAGTAGATCTGTCGTAACTGTGAACAGTCACTAAGTAACAGGCCATAAGTCAAGGTCTACCTGCAATTTGTTAAAACAAGGAGAAAAGATTAGGAGACAAGTAGATTTAACAGTCAGCTTACAAAGGAGGAAAATGAGTTTTCAGAACCATAAACTTAATTTGAAAACATCATTCAAACTTCTCAAATAAAAATATTGACACAAACTGGGACCATGCGGTATTTACATAATTGTATGGAATAGAAGGCAAGAAAAGATGGTGACTTTGGAATGGATACTTGTGTAGGACTTTGGGCATCTTGTATCTATAACGTCCAATTTCCAGTAAAATTAAACATCAAATTCCAACAGAGTTTCTGGATGCTACAAAATTCTGTTCCATGTATTGAATTAAGTATGAGTCATAGATTGGATTCACACATTGTATAAATTAGACTAAATTGTAATTTGCTTGGTTTTGACTTAATCAGTTGCATAAATCCAGGCAGCTGTGATTTATTTACTAAGCTGTGGCTAGAATTCAGCAATTAGGATATTGGGCAGGAATTTACCTCTCCACCCATTTAAGACCATGTTGCGATTGTCTTTCTCAAAACCTAAGTTGTCCCAAAGATTGTTTTGAGAGTAAAACAAAGAAGCAGAGAGAACCCTGTATCCTATTTCCAATTCCTTCGACAAATTATGCAATGAAAGTGTAAAACTCATATATAATCTTCATCTTCATCTTCATCTTCATCTTCATCTTCATCACACAATTGGAAAAGGCTATTAAAGGCATTAAATCCCACCACTTTCCCTATGAAGCAATCTAAGTTAAAGCATTTCTGACACGTTCTTGAACATGCCTTTACTTTTTTGTATCATTGGCCTTACTGTCAAACTGCTATTATTGTTCCTGATATTCATTCCAAGTTTTAATTTAAAAACCCTTTTTTGCATCCTGTGTCTGACATAAGATTATCTATTATGAAGTTGGTGCTCTTGTCTATAGGTTGTCCTAAACTTACAACTGTAACATTTAAAGTTATAAGCTACCCCAAAAAGGGAGCTTACGACCCAGATCTGAGGTTCCAATGGTTGGAAACCCCCCCCCCATGGTCATGTGACTGCACTTAGAGGTATTTAGCAACATGGCTGCATTTATGGCCATTTTCAGTGTTCTCCAGTCATTTGGTTTTGCTGAAAATTTACGCTTCCATTTTTTGGCAAAACTGCAGCACTTAACAACTGTGAAGTTTGCATATACAATGGGCACATTTGCTTAACTTCCAGAAATAAGTCATAGAATTGGGTTGGTCACATGAACAAACCATTTTACAACCATTGCTATTATGACCATAATGGACAGTTTCCTTCACAGCCATAATCAAAAGAACTACCTGTGTGACATCTTTGAAACTATTAACCACCCCATCTGAATCTTCATGTGATGGCCAGACCTGGACACAATGGTCTCTTCCTCAATAGCAATAGCACTTAGACTTGTATACCACTTCATAGTGCTTTACAGCCCTCTCTAAGTGGTTTATAGAGTCAGCATATTGCCCCCAACAATCTGGGTCCTCATTTTACCCACCTCGGAAAGATGGGAGGCTGAGTCAACCTGGAGCCTGGTGAGATTTGAATTGCCAAATTGCAAGTATCCAGCAGTCAGCAGAAGTAGCCTGCAGCACTGCATTCTAACCACTGCGCCACCATGGCTCAAAGAAGCAACTGTAACTCCTCATTGAATGTATCCATCTTTGTAACTTTACAATGCAATCAACAGTGATCTTTTAAATTGGCATTTTAAATTACAGAATATTGGAGGGAGAAAAGGAGATCTTTTTTTCATTTCCAAAATTTGCAGCAATAAATTATTTGATGTTTTCTGACAGATCCATTTACACACAAATATTTCTGCATGCCTTTCTCTTTTGCCAAGTGCTAGCAAGACATCTTCCTCATTTGGAATTTCACTGAAGTGCACCAGCTGTTTAATCCCACCAGATGAAGTATAACAGATTGAAGATAAACATTGCACAAGCATGCTTTCACTTCTCTATTTAAAGAGAAACTACTTGAGTGCCAAACTAATCTTTTCATCACTCTTCACTTTGCTGAGAATGCATACCTATTTTTGCAGGATGGTAGTTTGGTCTCTCCTCTCATACAAAGCGTTGCCCAATTCAAACAATGTTCAACATCTGTTGGACAAAAGTCACTCAAATTTGCTTGCCCTGGGATACAGGGTTTGCTGCAGGTACAGGGGAGATGGCTAGGAGTGCAGGGTGGTAGTCTTGTCTAGTTATCTAGGAACGGTTTGAATCTGTTGAGCTGAGGAAGTGGATAGGTCATTACTGAAAGTTGTAAAGAAGAGATTGGACAGCTATTTGCCTGAAATAGTATAGAATCTCCTGTTTGAGCAGGTTATTGAACTAGAAAACATCCATGGTGCCTTCCAACCAGGGGTGGAATTCAGTTTTTTTCACAACCAGTTCTGTGGGCATGGGTTAGTTGGTGGGTGTGGCTTGGTGGTCATGTGACTGGGTGGGCGTGGCCAACTCGACATCCCTTATGTCAAGGGGCACTTCTCCTCACCTGTCCTCCTGACAGTAAGGATGCTGCAATGGTCATAAGTGTGAAAAATGGTCATAAGTCACTTTTTTCAGTGTCATTGTAACTTTGAATGGTCACTGAATGAACTGTTGTAAGTCAAGGATTACCTGTAGAAAAATACAAAAAGCTTCTTTGCTTGCAAAAAGCTGCCCCAAATACCAAGCATTAGATTAAAAATGCCTGCAAACCAGACTTACAAATCAAGCAGGGTGCCAGAGCACCTTGTGGAATGAAAGAAGTTAAAATACAGTGATAAATATCAAGCAGCTAACTCTTGCTCATAAAGTGAAACCCTTTAGCAGAGAGGTCATTTAAGCTCTCTAGAAAAAGGACATCCAGGAAAAGCAATCCTTAGATCCATTTGCACTACTTAAACATACTAGCTGGTCTCACTCACCTCACAAGATATCCTAAGGAAATCATCCAGACATGCCCCCCAGAAAGGCAGTAAAAAAAATCAGTGTCAAGCTTGCATTCTGCCTCTTGGAAGTATACCCCAAAAGGACAGTGCCAGATAGTACTAAAGCCCGTCACACTGCACCAACGGATGGAAAGAGGATGTAAAATGGAGAAAAAAACTTGCCATCTGGTGGTTAACGCGATGCTTCCGTTTTGTACTCACTGCATACGTTTTGCTTCCTCTTTATCCGTCCAGCATCCATCTATTGATGTTTCATCCGCTCAGAGGGTTTTGAGCTGCTGAAAACTTTTGCGCGGAAAATGCATCCAATTCGTCCATTAGGCATCCGCTAGGCATCCATTCTGCATCCGTTATGCATCCGCTATATCCGCTAAGCATCCGCTACACATCTGCGCAACTCGATCCGCTCCAGCGGGAAATGGACGCAGGGAGGAAGCGGAACGGATGTGGAACAGATGAAAGCGGATGCAGCTCGCAAAGAAAGCATTTAAAACGGAAAAAACGTCCGCAGAGGGGACCTATCTCGGATATTAAGGATGTCTACAGGATGCCTAGAGGATGCCTAGAGGATGCAAAGGGACACATAGGGGAAAACCTATACTGCCTATAAAAAGGGGGAGCAACTCATCTGGATCTCACTTTCAGACCAGCAGCCCAGCTGTGCAGACCTCTGCAGCCTTCATCTGACTCTTCCTCTTCCACAACATCCAGTCATGTCCAACATGGACGTAACAAAGTCCTTTTGGCAGCCACCATCGTTATGCAACAGTGCGAAGCCATCTGCAGGCTCTGTGAACTCTACTACGGGAAGAAAAAGAGGCGGCCAAGAAGCGTCTGGGTCCGAAGATGGATCAGGAGAAGAGCAGAGTACGGACTGTACAACAAGCTGATGGTGGAGCTCAGGAACGAAGACACTCGTGCATTCCAAAACTTCATGAGGATGCCTCCAGCCATGTTTGATGAAGTTGTGCAGCAGCTGACACCCAGGTTGACCAAGGCAAACACCAACTTCCGGCCCAGCCTGGAACCTGGGCACAAGGTGGCACTCACTCTGCGCCACCTGGCCTCAGGGACCACCTACAGGAGCATGCAGTACGGCTGGAGGGTGCCACACAACACCATCAGCATTGTGGTCAGAGAAGTGGTGCAGGCCATCATCGAAGAATACATGGAGGAGCTCCTCCAGTGCCCCACCACTGAAGAAGGATGGAAGAAAGTTGCAGAGCAGTGGTATCAGAGGTGGAACTTCCCCCACACCGTTGGAGCCATCGATGGCAAGCACGTGGCCTGCAAAGCGCCAGCCAAGTCAGGGTCCACTTATTTCAACTACAAGGGCTTCTTCAACATCATCCTCTTTGCCATGCTCGATGCTAACTACAAGTTCATGTACATCGATGCTTCAGGCAACGGGCTAGCTTCAGATGCCCAGGTATACAACTCCAGTGACCTCAAGGAGGGGCTGGAACGCAACCTCATCGTGGGTTTCCCAGATCCAGACCCACTGCCCAACGACACGCAAGATGTGCCCTACTTCATCGTGGGGGATGACGCTTTCTCCCTCAGAACCTACCTCATGAAGCCCTACACCTCCAGACTCCTCACCCGTGAAGAGAGGATCTTCAACTACAGGCTGTCCTGGGCAAGGCGGGTGGTGGAGAACACCTTTGGCATCCTGGCCAACAGGTTCCAGGTACTTCTCACCACCATGCAGCATCACCCAGAGACCGTGAGGAGGATCATGGAAGCTTTCTGCATCCTGCACAATCTCATGCGCACCCGCTACCCAGTCTTGCAGAACAGGCTCGTGGACCTCCAGCAAGGCAATGGGGACATGGAGCCTGGTGAATGGAGGCAAGGGCAAAACCTAATAGACACTGAGGATGTGCAAGGCCCCAACAGAGCCTCACGTGAAGGGAAGAAGCAGCGCAACCTCTTGAAACACTGGTGCAACTCCCCAGCTGGAGTGGTAGAGTGGCAAGACAGGATGATAGATGCTTAATGGATGCTTCCTTCAGCCTGTCTCATCACACGGATGAGATTGGGCCATGTATGTTGGGTGGCCCTACAATGAACAGGGCATTTAATAAAGAGTTGTGTTTATGTTGACATGTGTGGATCAATGATTAAATTGTTATTGTTAATAAAGGGCCATAGGTGTGGCACCTGGGACGGTGGACCATACAGTCCCACTATGCTTGCACTGGAGGTTTATCTATCCCACAGCTATTACCCATTCCAAAGGTATCCCTGCCCACCCCACTGCCATCCTTACCCATCCCAAGACTATATTAAAAAAAAGAAATGAGGCAAGTGTGTGAATCAAAGATAAACTTTATTAACAACAAGCTAAAAAGAAAAATGGCCCAAGTCAAGTGTCCAAATAAAGTCCACAGGTAGCCAGCCAGCCAGTCTCTGGCACTCCTCTTGGTCGCTCAGTCTCAGGGGTGAAGGGTGCAGGTGCTGTGGAGGTGGCTGGTGCTGGAGTGCTTGTCATCAGCTCCTCCAGAAGCAGAAGCAGCAGAAGCTCCAGCCCCAGAAGAGCGAGCCCTTGCTACAGAAGCCCCAGCAGAAGCAGAGTGAGGGCCAGGGGGCGGGATGGTAGCCCTGTCCCTCTTGCCAGGGCTGGCAGCAGATGGCTGAGGCTTTCTGTTCTTCCCCATGGTTGTGGGGTTGCTGGCTGGCAGGGAGGCTGGCAGGAACCAAGGCTGGCAGGAAGGCTGGCACCAAGGCTGGCAGGCAGGCAGGCACCAAGGCTGGCAGGAAGGCTGGCAGGAAGGCTGGCAGGCAGGCAGGAACCAAGGCTTGCAGGCAGGCAGGCAGGAACCAAGGCTGGCAGGAAGGCAGGCACCAAGGCAGGAAGGCTGGCAGGCAGGCAGGAACCAAGGCTGGCAGGCAGGCAGACAGGAAGGCTGGCAGCAAGGCTGGCAGGCAGGCAGGCACCAAGGCTGGCAGGAAGGCTGGCACCAAGGCTGGCAGGCAGGCAGGCAGCAAGGCTGGCAGGGAGGCTGGCTCCAAGGCTGGCACCAAGGCTGGCAGGCAGGCAGGAACCAAGGCTGGCAGGCAGACTGGCTTGCAGGGAGGCTGGAAGGCAGGCTGGCAGCAAGGCTGGCAGGCAGGCAGACAGCAAGGCTGACAGGGAGGCTGGCAGCAAGGCTGGCAGCAAGGCTTGCAGGCAGGCATGCAGGCAGGGCAGGCAAGGCAGTCAATGCGTCCGGCAGCAGGTCTTTCCTCCGAATGGTGACCTACTTCCGAGCTGCTTCCCTTTATATCCGCGGGGCTTACGCAATGCATCCTCCCCGCATGCGCAATTAATGCTTGGCATCCGTTAGGCTTCCGCTGTGCATCCGCTAGGCTTCCGCTGTGCATCCGCTGCATCCGCTGTATCCGTTCCGCGTCCGCTTTGCTGCACCCCCCCGGAAGCCTAGCGGATGTGCCATCCGCTCCCATCCACTTCCATCCGCTAGGCTTCCGTTCCGCATCCGCTTTCCATCCGCTCTGCGTCCTCCCCGCGTCCGTTCCTTTCCGTGTTGTCCACTCTGGTTATGCAAATTTTTGCCCCTTTTGAGAGCGGATAACAACGGATGGAACATTTTTCTCATCCGTTGTGTCCTTTTTACTAATGTTTTGCATCCGTTGGGCAGTGTGACAGGGCCTTAAAGCAATGAGGAAGACCCCCTTCCCAAATAGAAAAAGAAACCAAGAAGCAGGAAAAATTCAAACACAATACAAATTACATCACAACAGTAGCTGTGGCTTGTTGAAACTGAATAGGGAAAATTATCCTATCAATAAACACAGGATTAAACTTCATCAAGCACAGAATTAACCTTCACCAAACTTTTGGTTTTAGACCAAAAGTCAGAAAGGGTATGTAAACTCATGTTTGAATGTCAATCTTTCTCGGCAGCCAAGAGGCCTTGCTGAATGTCACTCATCTTGGTTCCCTGTCACTTAAAGCTTTGCTTCATTATTCAATTATTTCTTCAAAGTGCTGATTGTCCAGGGAAGTATTTCCTCCCAACAGCAATATAAAAATCTTAAAACAACCCTTCCCCTTTAAGAAAGACAAACTTCAGAAGCTCTGGAGACACTAGGTCTAGGCTGTCTACCAAGAATGTTATAAGGGTGGGGAAAAAAAAGAAAGAAAAGGAGATTGCTTCTAACTACCTGTTCTTCGAACTGCTTAGAAAGTTAACAAGGGGTTCTATAGAATTGGTCAGGACTGGCAGAATCTCACCCCTGCTTCCAACTCTGTTATTCTGAAATAGTTTGCCTCCTGGAATTATGGGAGCAAAAATAAACTGGATAAACATTTGACCGAGACCTCCTACCTTGAGCAAGGGGGTGGACTGGAAGACTCAGAGGTTCCTTCCAGCCCTATGATTCTTTTTTTTTTTTAATTGGTTTTTAAGACAAACATAGACAAACAAAACAAAAACATCAAGCCATCTTCCATATGTATACATACAGTGTGTCGGTTGGTTCACAAATTGTTTTGTGCTTCCATTTCCTACCAGCCCTATGATTCTTTGATCACTGCATTTTGCACTGGGTGAAGCTTTCAAATACTTTTCCACAGCATTCCCCATATCGGGTACATTATAGTAGTCCAATCAGGAGGTGATTAGAGTTTGAATGATTGTGAGCAGAGCCTTCCAATCTAAGAATGGGTGCAATTGACATGAAAGCTGTGCAAAAGGCCTCCTATTCACAAGTGCCACTTGCTCTTAGAGCAGGAGCCACAAGTCTAAAAGGACTCCAAATTGCATACTGGGTTTGTCAGATCTCACTCCCCCAATTGCCACAACTCTGCTCTAGAAATTGAATTGGTTGCCCGTTTGCTTCTGACAGAAGGAAAAGACTGGAATCTGATTAGCATACTACTAATGGTTCAGTGGCTAAGATATTGAGCTTGTCAGTCAGAAAGGTCAGCAGTTCAGTGATTCGAATCCCTAGTGCCATGTAATGGAGTGAGCTCCTGTTATTTGTCCCAGCTTCTGCCAACCTAGCAGTTTGAAAGCATGTAAAAATGCAAGTGGAAAAATAGGGACCACTTTGGTGGAAAGGTAACAGCGTTCCGTGAACCTTCGGTGTTTAGTCATGCCGGACACATGACCATGGAGATTCCTTCAGACAGCACTGGCTTTGTAACGGAGATGAGCACTGCCCCCTGGAGCTGGAAATGACTGGTACATATGTGCGTGGGGAACCTTTATCTTTTAAAACTCTTTCAGGCTGCTACAGAGTTAGAGCTAGCCCCCCCCTTAAAAAAAACTTGCTCTTTTTGGGTAACTTTTGGAGCAAAGAGAAGTTGAAAAATGAAAGCATTGCAATCTTAAAACTATCTGCAATACATTCTGTGCCCCTCTGAGTTGGACACATTTTCCAACGTTGTCCAACATTGTATTTTTGGGCATTCTCCCCTTCCCATTAATCCTGTTGCTTCCCCCTCTTCCCCACTTTGCAGAATATAATTTAGGACATTTCCCATTCCAGGGAAAAGATGGGGCTTAAATATAAAGGGGGGAAATTATTCCTTCATATGAGATTAAGTAGCATTTTGGCAGTGTATATTTTATTTTGGCAAAATGTTCCTTCTATTATTTCCTGGAGCAGTGGAATCTGATTTAGCATTCATGACATTTTGATCCAAACATTTTCACATATGCGAAATAGGTTGGCAATTACTATAACAGCAAAAGGAGGGATTAGAGATACAGATGTCAATGTTTTTGATACTCTTGTCACTTCTAATGCTGATCTGCATTTGCTGTTATCCTTTAAGCCCCCCAATCCCACCAAAGTGCCAGTTTCAGCCAACCCCCTCTAAAAAGTTTTTTCTCAAATTATAGGAAGAAAGAAATGTTGCCTTTGCTTTCTATAAGAATTTTTAGAGTAATATAGGTTCTATAGAGTGCTAGTAACATCTGACAGAGAATAGGAATGCATGGGGCTACTGATATTCTGATGATCTTATGTTTAGCCCGAGATGTGTGGCTAGGTGAATCTCAGGGGTGGGATTCTACCAGTTCATACCTATTCGCTAGAACCGGTTGTTAACATTCTAAGCAGTTCGGAGAACCGGTTGTTAGAAGAAATTACTGGCCTAATCCTGTACGGAAGGCAGGAAGGAAACATTCTGGTGTTGCTTACAGAAACTGCCTCTCCGTTAACCCTTATTACATTATTGGCAGGATTAGACTTCCTGTCTCAGGAACTTCTCTGGAGGCTTTTTCCCCTCCTTTGCTTGTGTGGAGTGACCATTCATAGTTACAATGGCACTGAAAAAAGTGACATGACCGTTTTTCACACTTACGACTGTTGCAGCATCCCCACAGTCATGAGAGGCCAGGCGAGGAGATGTGTGACTCAATGTGAGTGATATTGAGTTGGCCATACCCAGCCAGTCATATGACCACCAAGCCACACCCACCAACTAAGCCATGCCCACAGAACCGGTTGTTAAAAATTTTGAATACCACCCCTGGTGAATCTTATTCTCATTGTCTGTGAATGAAGTCTGCAACAATCATTGACATAAAGAGTTTGATTATTGAATAAGAAAGTCTTTTACCAGTTGCTGCAGATAATCCCGAACTGTGTTTGGATAAACCAGTATGCTGATAGCAACTAAAGTGTTGAGTGCAAAATCAAAGATTTGGTAACAGAAGAAAGGGATGATCCAGGCCGCATGTTGCTAGACGTAAAAAAATAAAGAGAGGAGAAAATTTTGTAGTTACTTATAGAATTATAATGCAATCTTTAATCATTTTTCTGAACAGGTCAAAGGGTGCCATACATAAAAAGAATTACATTATAAAATATTGGAGATCTTTCAATCAAATCAATGGGCAGGAATAAAAAAAAGGCTTTTCATTCAAGGACCAGCACATTTCATCCAAACCAACATCTATATTTTATTAGGTTTAAGTTAGTCATAAAATATAAATTAATCTTGAACTACTTCATATATTCTTCCTCTTCAGAACAAACACATTAAATGAACATCATTTTATTAATATTTTACAGAACATAATTATGAGTGAAAATATTACTATTCATAAGGGCACAATGTTAAGTAAAGTGCTATAGTAAAGCAGATTAACCTTAAGAATAATTTATATGTATTCACTAGTTGATATATAAATGATTATCCTTAAAATCAAGTTTTCCTGAAAAGTTTATGGAGATTCTCAATCATTCCAGATCATTTTCAAAAAGTCACTAGACTTTCTTGGTTTTTTTCCCCTTGAAGACATTTTACTTCTTATCCAAGAAGCTTCTTCAATTCTGAATGAATGGTGGAGAATGGAAATATTTTCAACCACTTTCAAGCCCCACACTTCTGAGATAGCATGGGACAGGCAGTCCAACACTATAAAGGCTTCCATGCAAAGTTCATTTATTGGATTGTATGAGGCATCCTCAAAATATAACTCATAATTATGCAGAGATTCATCTAACGTCCAATCTTTGCCTTAATAGTGTGAAAAGATGGTTATCTTCATCCCATAGCAGTATACCAAAGCATGATGCTGGGGTCCAGGTAAGATTGCCCCAAAACTCCCTCAGCCCACCCGAGGTCAATTCAGTGACCAATCAGGATTACAGATGTAACCATGTGACATGAACTACATCTCCCAAGAGACATTAACTACATTTCCCATGAAGCATTCCCTTATGGGGGCAGCTCTCATTCCTAAACTAACTATATACTGTCTAACCAGCACAGCCACACAACATGCATACACACTTTAAACCCAAGAATACTAAGAATACTAAGGCAGAAGCTTGTCCACTCCAAGGACAAAACACTCAGACACAAACTGAGCTATGTGATATATGCAATACAATGTACACTGAGACATGTACGGATCTGTACATTGGAGAAACAAAACAGTCGCTTCACAAACCTTGGCACAACATAGGACAGGGGTGTAAAACTTAAGGCTGGATCTGGCCCACAGAGTACTTAGATCTGCCCTGGAAACAGCAAAGGACCAGCTCATGGTGCGCCTATTGCAAAAGTACCCCCAAGCTCTGTTTTCTCTGGCAGAGGGCTGCAGGAAGCTGTTCCAGCTCAAAATGGGGTCCATATCCCCCCTGAACTTCATTTTTGCTGGCAGCAGACCACACCCACCCCATCCCACTTCCCCTACCCAGCCCGCTGGGGTCAAACACAACCCTGATGCAGCCCTCAATGAAATCGAGTTTGATATCCCTGACAAGGAGAACAAACCTATTAGGGCAAGATTCAGCAGTCCATCTACATTTGAAAGACAAAGGCCACTCTTTTGAAGACAACAA
The DNA here is from genome assembly GCA_015471245.1 of Laticauda colubrina. Classification (NCBI taxonomy): domain Eukaryota; kingdom Metazoa; phylum Chordata; class Lepidosauria; order Squamata; family Elapidae; genus Laticauda; species Laticauda colubrina. The sequence continues at coordinate 28,705,952 of BLBF01000002.1, forward strand.
AGTCCACATTCTGGATAGACACTGCTGGTGTGGAAGAGAAGTCAAAGAGGCCACCTACGTTAAAACTGAACAGCCCTCTCTTAATAGAGAGGGAGGGATACAAAACGATCTATCTCCTATTTACAGCACAGTCCTTTCAACAGTTGCAAGAAGGTTCCACAATCATTTGCACTATTCAAGTCACCCTGAAGGCATAGATAAACCTCCAAGCGGCCTCAACGGTTCTCATAGAGAATGGTAATGACCAGATGACTGCAAGGAATATAAATCATTCCATTCACTACCATTCAGTCAGAACTGAAGGAGCTTCTTGAATGAGAGGGGTGTCAAACTGAAGGATTGCAGGCTGAATCTGTTCCACAGGGTGCCTTGGAAACAGCAAAGGACTGGCCTTTGGTGTCTCTGCCCATGACAATGGAGCTCAGAAAGGCCACACATGGGTTCCATTTTCACTGGCAGAGGGCTAGCAAAACAAGCTAAAAGCAAAACAAAAGGAGAAATTTTGTATTTGAGCATGCAAGAAGGGACCAGAAAAAAGAAAGACAAAGAAAAAAGAAGGAAAGATGGGAAAAGAGCAAGGAAGGAAAAATAAGGAAAGAGAGGAAGGAAGGAAGGAAGGAAGGAAGGAAGGAAGGAAGGAAGGAAGGAAGGAAGGAAGGAAGGAAGGAAGGAAGGTGTTCCATCCGGAAAAGAAGCGTGTGAGACCGGGTTCCAACTAACAACTCTTTATTCGGTTAACAGCAACAGTAACGGAACATTGGCTCAAGCCGCGGCAACCCTTTATATAGAGGCTTGCCTGCCGGCTTGTAACCAATGACACTCATTTAATCTTGCCGCCTTTGAGCGAATTCTTGGATTGGTTCCTAATGAACCAATCCACTACTGGCCTTTTTGGCCAATCAGAATTAACTACTTGGAACCTTCCAAGTTATACAGAACAGAAGGAAGGAAGGAAGGAAGGAAGGAAGGAAGGAAGGAAGGAAGGAAGGAAGGAAGGAAGGAAGGAAGGAAGGAAGGAAGGAAGGAAGGAAGGAGGGAAGATTATAATGAGAGGGAGGGAGGGTCTGAGAGAAGTCCTGCCTTAGCACTTGGCCACCACAGGTACCTCCTGACACAAGTGACTTTGAACTGGCCATGCCCATCCTGGCCACATACACACACCCTGAGGTCAAGCACAACCCTGATGCGGCCTTCAATGAATTTGACACCCCGATCTACGCTAACTTCTTTATATACAGTATTTCTAAATGCAGCCTCATGCTCTGGTGTATGCATCTCCTTGACAATGTGTAATATTTTTCCTCCTTATGCAAGGTATATCTTTATTCCATCATGTTTTGGGCCTAACTGACTGTAGATAATCCTTTTTTATGAATGTCTAGCTTTCTTTATGCTCCCCCCCCCCAGCTTTGTGGTCTGCTGCCCAACATCTCATGACTTATGGACCAGTTTCAAAGTAAGTTAATTAAGACAGAACACAACGCCGTACATTATGCCTCACCTTATATGCACCATAGGTGGCCATCGCACAAATGAGAATCATGAGAAGAGAGACTGCAGTTGCAATACACATATCTGAAATAAATAATGAATCAGTCACAGCCCTGTGGAAAGCCAGCATTTTGTTTTATTAAATAAAATATGTTCATTATTATTCGTCCCCAAGGAAAATATTCAGAGATTCAATCGAAACTGCTTTCTTAATAGCATTCCATCTTTTTAACAATACACAATGGTACCAGAGGCCACAGAAATCAAGATTGCTTTTTTTCCTCTTAAACAAGCCTCTCCTTGTTTATGAAACATGAACTGGCCTGAGACAAAACTGGATTTTCCTTCGTATTATTAGAATGTTTCCGGTCTAGTTTCTGCTCCTTTGGCCCAGAAAGTATTTTTCTGGTGCAGGAGCATCCTCTGCTGGAGAACTTGGCTTGAGGTGATGTGTCCAAATATTTTCAGACTAATGTTTGCAGAAGATAGCAATTTTGGACCACACAGCTCTTTGGCATGAGAAAAACATGCCTGACCTAATCCCCACCCGCTTAACTCTATATTCTTAATTCCACCAAACTGATATCTTTTTTCACATTTATGTCTCAGAACTATCAATCCAATTTCAGCACCTTTTCCATTCTGGAGCTGCTCCATTCTCATCATCCTCATCATCCTCATCATCCTCATCACTAACTTATGCTCTTTTTTATATTAAAAAAAATATTTTATTAATATAAAATAGAAATAAAGATTGTGAAAAAATGGGAAAGGAAAGATAATAAAGGGAATAGAACATAGAATATAGAACAATTGAGTTGGAGGTTGGAATAAAGTGAATGAAGCGGGGCGGAATAAAAAAGAAACAAAAAGCAGTGACTTCCAACATATTTTTGGTGCAGTAAGACAGGGACCCCTAGGCCCCAGGCCCCAGCCCATTACCTATCTTTATGTGGGGACACTGTGGGTCAGTAGTTTAATGATGCTGAAACTGCAGAACAGAAATGGTCTGCACTCAGACAGTTCAAGCCTTGCACTATAAGTGCTCCTGTCGCTCGATCCTGCCCACCCAGCAGTTTGAAAACATGCAATATTGCAAATAGATAAATGGGTACCACTTCAGTGACTAAGTGCTTTTGTATGTGTGGAGAGCAGAAGATGGTGCTGGACCTAGCCAGATGCAAGTCTACGAAACATAAGGTGAGGTAAAACTGGCGGAGGGGCCTCAAAGAGCTAGCAACCTGAGTGCCACTAGTCAGCTGGTCTAAGTTGAGTTTGCCCCGTATGATACACCACAGGTAGGCATGCAAGTATCAAACAGAATGAACTAGCAATTTTCGCTGTCAGGACTGCTTCATACCTAGCATTTGTAGATTTGCCTGATATTGCATGCCATATGCTAAATCAGAGGTCTCCAAGCTTGGCAACATTAAAACTTGTGGCCTTCAACCCCCAGAATTCTTGTGTACTTCATAGCTGGCTGGACAATTCTGGGAGTTGAAGTCCACAAGTCTTAAAGTTGGCAAGTTTAGGGACCCCTGTGCTAAATAAATAATACCTATTCTTTATTGGTGTTGCAAAAATGTTGGACACCATTAGATGTCAGCCAAGTATGAGATTTTTCTCT
>BLBF01000002.1:28719069-28770101 GCA_015471245.1 Laticauda colubrina
TGTTTAGCTTGTTTACCTAACCCTGGTTGGGGAACCCAGGCTTAACAGACCTCCTTCCTTAATTAAATTCCAGGGCTTAGAATGTACATTTCTGCTATTCCAAGTTTTTGGAATGGACTTGCAGATTTTTAAAAAAGCTTTTCTGAGCTATGATGGCATATTTGCAGCTATTCCTTCCTCTCACCAAGATATGCCATTCATTGGACATCTTTATTTTTCTCTTTACAGTATATGAACGCAGCCAAATCATGGAAACACAGAGGCAACTTTGGCTTTGATTTCTGCTTTGTTTTCCCATCATTTTTGTGAAGGACTTTTGTGCATAATCTTCTGTTATAGCTTTACAGTATAATATTCAGCCCGCCTTGTCTAATCTTGGCAGCTACTTTGCTCCAGGCTTGTTCCTGAATGGTAGTTGACCAGAGATCCCATAACCATGGGCTGAATGGGAAGTTGAAAAAATGTGACAGAAATAAATGACGGCCCACTTCCATTACAAAATTAAGCAAAATAGTTTAGGCTCTTACTATACACTATGGTATACAGCCCATTAGGTATAGTGGGTAAAGACATCACATAAGTAGATACAGGGAGTCTGAGTTCTATTCCCACCTTAATCACAAAGCTCGGTGGATGACCTTGGGTCAACCACTTTCTCTCAGCCCTAGGAAGAAGGGGGGTGGGCTGCTGGGGGCTCACAGGGGTTTGGAGAGCCCCTAGCTAAGATTCTGTGCAGTTTTGAGGACTCACAAATTCCACTCCTGGCCACCCCGCCCATCCTTCCCAGGAGTCCCCAGGCAGCCTGTTTTGGATGCAGGTAAGTGCAGGGCGCGCATGGAGGCTTGGGAAGGGTGAAAAATGGGCCTCCTGGAAGTTCGTGAAGGCTGGAAATGGGCCCATTTCCAGCTTCCAGAGAGCCTCCAGAGCCCAGGAGGCTGTTTTCACCTTCCCAGAAGCTTGAGGAAAGCCTCCGGAGCCTGGGGAGGACAAAAACGCCTCCCTCCACCGTGATGCAGGAGGCTGACTAGGCCACACCCACCATGGCCATGCCCACCCAGCAACCGGGCAGAGAATCCATTGCTAAAATTTTTGAAGCCCATCCCTGGGGAGGAGGCAATGGCAAACCGACTTCTGAAATAAGGAAATTGCAGGGACTTGTTCAGGCAATCTTCGAGACTCAGGCATGATTGAAAAGGGGGGGGGGGAAGGTGTGGGAAACACCATAGATATGTATGTACAAGCCAATATGGTAACAACTGAAGACCCTACTCTCTTGATAAGTCTATAATGCTCAGAAAAGTAGACAGAAGGATAAGAAGAAAGTGGCCACCTGCAGCAAGAAAGATGAATCAATTATAGCAGTAACACCGTAGATGTAAAACTTGAAGGGACAGGTTCAGGGACAGATCATCTTGGATAAGGACTATCTATGTGGTCACTTGACATTGGAAAAGACTCCTGAGAATATTGTGGACAGCCAAGAACATAAACAAATGGATCATTAGACAAAGCAACCCAGAATTCTCACTAGAGGCACAAATGAGGCTCAGACTGTCCTACCTCAGATGCATTATGTAAAGATCTAACTTGCTGCAGAAGGCTTTAGTGCCAGCAACAGTAAAAGATAAATGGATAAACAATACCTAAGTGGATGGATTCCTTGTTAGAGTATGAGCTCCTGAACATATAAAGAGTGCTAAAAGAATACAGAAAAACAAAATCGATACAAATGCAAACAGTTGATACAAACTCAAGGTAAACTGCTTCAAACTCGATTGCAGAAAATATGACTTCAGCAACTGAGTACTCAGCACCTGGAACACCCTACCCAACTCCGTTGTTACAGCCTCAACCCCTTGTAGCTTCAACCTCAAACTGTCTACTGTGGACCTCACCCCATTTCTAAGAGATCCTTCAAAGGGGTGTGCATAAGTGCACCAGCATGCCTACAGTCCCTGTCTTACTGTCCTCATTTATTTACTTCTTTTGTTCATATTTATGTTTACACTGATACTTGTTATCTTGTACATGTTTGACAAATAAATAAATAAATAAAATAGCAGCAGGCTCCTTTCAAAAGAGGACAATGTTCATAACATAGCTGCTTAGAATATAAAGGGTTGATTTCGGCCAGTTATTAATGAATGCTAACAAATGTTTGTAATGTAAATGGTAGCTCTATTAAAAATTACACAGAATAGGTAATCTGTCTTCTATTTAAATCACACATTGGAGAGAGACAGGAAATCCCCTTGTCAAGGCACTCCTTTTACTGACAATTGTTCAAATGAAGAACAAAACACATGGCAGAGACTTCTCCTCTCTCTCCCCCTCATGGTCAGATGGGGTCATTGGTGCAAAAAGACATTTAAACCTTGTAGTCCATCACTCAATGGAGAAAATTAAAATATGCCATGGTACAGCTCATAAGAGTATACTGTATCCTTTCAATCCAAGCTTTTCATTCAAATAATTGAAAGTAGAATAATAAAGACCACAAATGGGAAGAGGCAAACAGAATATAAGAAACAGGAAAGATACAGTTTGTAGTATTCATTTATGTCATATTTATAGTTTTAAAAATGCCTTCTCAAGCAAAGCTTGTCTCCCGGCAACTACAGGCACATGACTATATTATTTTGGCAATTGAGGTCAAGGTCAGTTGAGGCATATAGATTTATCTGCAAGCAGTAGTTTTCATATATAGTCCTGGAAAAGTCCTGGAAAAGAATATATTGATGTAATAAGAGTTTGAACCATGAAATCCTTACAATTAATTATCATTTAGCATTTATCACAGAAGACTGTTATCAAAATTCAGATTGGAAGCAGGTTGTAACTTCCCATCCGATAAAAATTATCTCTTTGCTTTTTCTCCAAACCGTTTGTTATGATCCAGAACAGGCATGTAGTAACCTCATTAGTTCAGCAATCATTTACACTGATTGTTCCATACAGGGGATGATCCATTGGTGGGAAGACAGTGATACATGCCTGTTCAGCTAATTCCTGGGCTCCAGAGGGTCCTATAACAATATCGCAGCTTTGGAGACTTTATAATCTCAATTATCTCTTTTTCCCCCTCTGGATTGCTCTCTTTAATTTTAGCTGACAGGTTTACTACCAAATGGAAAAGATCTACTGCATTAAAAAAATGAATGTTTCTGGGTATTTACAACATTGGGGTTTAAATGAGACAACTTAGAGCTATTGCAGAACATTATACATATAGAAAGGCGAGATGTATAAACTTGGCGAGCAAACATAAGTCTTTTAAATAGCCCATAGGCTAGTTTCAGTGCAGCTAGATACAAGTCAAACTGAATTATACAAAAGTTATCACATTGGCATATTTTAATATGTTATCAGCATCAATACTGGATGAAAAATATATGAAAAACCTATCTGAAGACTTTTTGTGCGGGGTGGGCCTTATTGAATCCACAATCCATTTTCTTTTACACAATTGTTAATTATATTTTTAAACTATACATTTGAATTTTAAGGATTGTTTTAACAATACTCTTTCAGGATACTTAGATGTATTCTATCTCCTATACCTATGTCTCTAAATGTGCCTAAAATTCTGCCACATTGCCTCCAAAATTGTATTCGTTGTTTGATTGGTTTATTTTTGGTCCTTGGCCATGGTAAAGAACTGCTTCAAAGTTGTGGGGAAAGAAAGTGGGCAGCAAGATTTTAGATTTCTCTTCTAGGTGTTACATTCGCCTGCCATATGCCAAACACCATGTATTGTCGGTATCACTAAAATCCAATCCAATTCAGTGATATAGACAGAAACAAACTTGTAGCTGAGGGTTGAACTGTGGGGTCCTTGGTGCTCTCTGAGCTCGGAGATTTCTTGTTAGACATTTCATTGCCAAACTAGGTAACATCATCAGTGCACTGATGGGGTTATCTAGTTTGATAATGGAGCATCTGCAAAAAAAAACAAAAAACCTCGAAAGATCTGACAGAGCAAAGTGGGTGTTTTTTTTCAGCTTGTTCAGAAATGATCTGAATGGGATGTGAGGTGGCTAAGTTTGCTGAACCAACTCATTTGAGCTGGGTACATCTAAAGCTGTGCAAAAAAAAAAAACCTAAATATGAGACATTTCAATTCTGAAACCTCTATTTTGAGCTTGAAACAGCTGTTCTGACCTTCCTGAAAGCGTTCTGATGCAGTTTCAATAGTTCCAGAAATATTCTGAGCCTGAAACTGACATCTTATACATCTGTCAGAATATATCTGTCATGTTCAGGGCAGATTGTGAGCAATTTTATAAGGTCAACATAACCTGTGTTAAGCTTGAAAAGTTTTAGAAATCTTTAATTAATGCACAGAGAAACAGCAAAGAGCTTCAAAACGACTTCTACAAACAAGGAGTGGCAACTGTAGGTCAAAGTGAATAAATGTAAAGAAACAAACCAGGGTCAAAAAGCCCTAAATTCATACATTCATTAATTCCAATCTGTGGAAAGAAAATATTGATCCAGTCAGTAGTGCTATAAATAAGTCATGCTATAAATAAGCGATAAATGTTTTGTTGGGAATTGTTCAGAAAGTAAACAAAAGTAAAACTGCTTTTATAGAAAAATCGATGGCTTGACTATATGTTGCCTCAGGCACTTCAAGAAAGACATTGCCAAGCTGGAAGAAAGCTCCAACATAAAGCAAATTCTTCTGCAGAGCCAACCTTTCAAAATATTTTGACACAACATTCACCCCTGTTTTGAAAATACTGAAGCCTGTTTCTCATTTTTTTCTTCAAAAAAAGGCTTGAGTTGCTGCAGCAAAGAAGCTGTGTTTTTTTTGTTAAATTAATGAAAAATTAACATGTGGCAATTGTCTGTACATCAAGGAAGCAGCCTGTCTTGGTGTGCAGACAATTGCCACAAATTAAGTAGCCTTTCTTGAGTAATAAAACAAAATACTGCAGGATTATAAGCCTAGTCGCAGTGTTGTTTAGTCATTGCCTCATTTAAGGACCAAGTTGCCGGTCCCAATTATGGTTGCTGGATGAGAATTACCTGTATATGGTAGTAAATCTATGAAGCCATTTCAAAGGAATTTCAGCAAAGTAAGTTCTATTTGTATCACAATGAATGTTTAGGCTTCTGTGCCTCTTTTTCCCACCTGCTGTATATAAATTCTCTTTTGGGCAAGAGACAAAGTTTCTATCCATTCCTGGTTTTTGTAATGGCTTGACCAGGCTGTTTACTTTTGACCACAGAAAACTAACTTTCACAATACCCAAGAACAAGGATGAAGCTATCTGGTTTCTCTGAGAAAACAGATAGTGTTTGTTGCTGCTTAACACAAGTCTACAAATAACAGATAGTATTACCAGCCAGGCCGCATTAGTAGATTAATACTTTTAGGTGGAGAATTGCAGGATTATTTTGGATTACATAACTGGGTTGGGCAGAAGAACATGGGTTAAATGCTGTGTGATACTCACAGAGATATAGAGAAGATGGGCAAATCTTTGGTTGTTTAAATAAAAAAAATGTTTATAGGGGGCAGCAAACAAAGACATGCTTATCATGACATCATCAAGCAAATCATGTGATTTAAATACTTAGATGTCATTGCGATCATGTATAGCAGGGGTGTCAAGCTCGATTTCATTGGGGGCCTCATCAGGGTTGTGTTTGACCTTGGGAAGGGGGGGCGTGGCCCAGGTGGGTGTGGCCAGCTCAACGTCATTCATGTTGGGGGTGTGTATGGTGGCCCTAGAGCTCTGCCAGTGAAAACGAGCTCCCGAGCTCCAATTTTGGCTGCGACAGCCCCCTGCAACCCGAAAAAGGAGTCTGGGAGGGCTGTGTGTGGCCCTCCCTGCCTCCATTTTTGCTGGGAGACACCATAGGCTGGCCCTTCGCTGTTTCTAGGGTGACCCCACGGGCCAGATCTAAGCACTATGCAGGCCACATTGGGTCTGTGGGCCTTGAGTTTGACACCCCTGTTGTACAGTATCCTCATTTTGATGTCATTGTGACTTATTATGGATACTTGTATGAAAGAAGTTTCTCCCTGATCAGTTTTAGATGAGATATATACTTACTTGCGAATCTAGAGCATGTTACTTTTAGTCTTACAGAAGAAAGAAAAAAAGAGTTGAGATATTATAAATACAGGATTTAAAGAACCTTTCAGAGGACTGTGAGTTATTGTGTTTAGTACTAAAGTACTAATCCTGGTACTAAATATGAACTAGTTCCAGCTTTCCCTAGTCTATTACAGGTTGTCCACAACTTATAACCACAATTGGCCCCCAAATTATTGTTGCTAAGTGAAACCAATCTTAAATTAGTTTTGCCCCATTTTATGACCTTTCTTGCACAGTTGTTAGATGAATCATTGCAGTTATTAAGATAGTATCCATAACACAGGGGTTAAGTGAATCTGGCTTCCCCATTGACTTTCCTTGTCAGATGGTTGGAAAAAGTGGGATTACATGACCCCAGAACAATGCAGGTCTCCTAAATCTATGTCAGTTTAGTTTACTTTATTGTCATTGCACCTCGTACAACGAAATCAAACACCATCTTCAGTGCACATCATGACCATGACCATGAAAATAAACACAAACACACATCCTTTACCCTCCACACATTGAACCGAAGACCCCCGACACCACACCAATACTGCACGATTCAGAAGAATTCAACAGAGCTCCTGCCCTGGGATAGAAGCTGTTTTTCAGCCTATTTGTCCTTGTTTTTATTATTCTGTACCATCTGCCAGATAGCAATAGTTAAAAAAAAAAAGGGTGTCCAGGATGAGATGGATCTTTGAGGATGTTTTGAACTTTCTGAAGACATCAGGAGCTATAAAGCTCTTCCAAAGAGGGGACAGGGCAACCAAGGATTTTCTGGACAATGACGTTAACCCTCTGGAGTGCTTTCCTATCTGCCGCTGTGCAATTGGCAAACCATACAGAGGTGCAGTATGTTAAAATGCTCACTATGGTGCAGCGGTAGAAGATCACCAGCAGTTTCGCATTCAGTTGTTGTTTTCTGAGAAGCCTCAGTAGTATAATCTCTGCTGGGCCCTTTTGACCAGGGCTACAATGTGGGCACCCCAGGTCAGGTCCTCTTTTAGGGTAACACCCAGAAACTTGGAAACTGGCCACTTGCTCCACTCAGTCTCCATTGACAAGCAAGGGCTGGATGTCTGATCTGTTCCAGGCAGTGGTGCTATTCTCCCGGTTTGGCCTGTTCTGGCATACCGGTAGCACTGAAGATCAGCCAGGACTGAACCAGTTCTTTCTGAGGAGCTGCTGTTTGGCCCGCCCGTCTGCCAGGGCTCCCATACTGACCATACTTTATTCCCTGCTTTTGAAGTGCAGCTGTTTTGTGTGGCACAGCAGATAGCCGCGCGTCAGCTGCTGAAGCAACAGGGGTTGAAGGAGGTGAGTAGGAAAGCTGTTGCGCATGCACAAAGTACGAGTTTGGCACGCATGTGCAAAGTGCGCCCGAGCCACGCCCACCAAACCCCTGTTAAACATCTTTGAAACCCACCACTGGTTCCAGCCAATCTCTCAGATTTTGGGAATCTCTTGAACATCCCTCATTAATAGTTATTTTGAACACCATAATATATCCTTATAGAACTGGGATGGAAAGAAAATCATTTCTTCAATACCAGGCACCTAATTATATCAGAAGATTAGATTAAATTAATTTACTACTCAGCTTTTTTATCGATTCTTTTCATTTATCATCTCTCTTCCTATTGAAAGTACAGTCCTTTGAAGAAGTGGCTGTATAAAATGATAATAAGCAAACAAATACATTAAAGCAAGCTATTTTGAAATTATTTTCCAGGTTATTATTTGTCAGTATATTATCACACCATAATATCCTTGATAGTTTTCTGAAAGGGTTTCTTATCTGTGTACTGTATATTAACATATGTATCCTTTTTAGCTTTTTAGAATGGCTAAGGTCAGCCCAAATGTTCACATATTATTCACTTTATTGTGCCCTTTTTAATTTTTGTAAGCTGCCCACAGACATGTTGTTTGCGTTGGGCAGCTATATAAATGCAGTGCATAAATAAATCCTGCTGTTTGGCTACAACTTGCAAATAAATCACTTGAATTCAGAAAATAAATAATGCATTTTAATATGGTGAGATTGTAGAAAGAATAATATTTCCTGGCAGTGTGTCAGTTTTAATCCCTTGCATTCCGGTTGTTCTCCCCCCCCTTTTTTTTTTATAATAAGATGAGGCAGCAAGTAAAAAGCATTTTCTTATCCTTTTTAAATAAGTGCATCTGTAAGTTGAATTAACATCAACTTATATTGCATTTCAGAATGGCTCACATCCATTTCCTATCCTGAATAAATATTCGCAGGAGATGATGTCCAGAGAGAAAGTATTCTTAATAGCACTCAATATAACTCCACAATATCAGAATAGCCATCATCCAGCCATTTCATATCTGAACAGCTCATTCATAAACATTTGTAAAAGCTTTTTTAAAGATATGTCTGGAGGCCAATTATTCTTAGGCCAAAGATTTGATCTGAATGCAATGTTATCATACATGCAATTCTAGAAGTTATAATACATGCAATTCTAGAGAAAGCTTCTGGAAATTTACAGGATAAAATTAAGGTTTTACTACAAGAACAGATATCTACTGAAGGTGAAAAACAGTATGGAAGGGAATTTTATTTTAGCCCTCTGCATTTTCCAGATCTGACTGCATGTGCCTTTAATAATTTTAATCTAGCTCTAATAAGCCAATTAATTTTCAGGAAAAAATGGAATCTATTTCTTGCTTATTCTATGGTACAGTGATGGTTCTACAAGATTCCTAAAATATGCAGGTCTGTATATTTTGTCAGAATGTTGTATTGAACCCTTATCCAATTTTAATCTCTTCAGATGTTGTAGTTCAACAAATTAGGAGACTGTCTAATCAGGGAAGATGACAACATAGCCAAAAATTACCTTTTAAACACCCCCTCCCCTCAAATGTCAATAACTATATCAAGCATCAACCCACGATACATCATTCCTGGCTTGAAAATGGTTTGATCTACACGAGGTGAAAAACAAAATTGTTGGCTCTCAAATAAACCTTAGAAAAATGACATAGCTGTTTATAGAAAATTCTTTTCCTCTAAATACAGGCAAGATTTTAACAAGATATAACCCCATATGGACTTGACTTCTAATCTGTTGGACTACAGTTTATCCAGAGCAAGAGTCTCAAACTTGGCAAGTTTGTGGACTTTTAACTCCCAGAATTCTTGAGTTAACATGACTGGAGGAGGGATTCTGGGAATTGAAGTCCACAAGTCTTAAAGTTGTCAAGTTTGAAGATCCCTGATCTAGAGTACATAGATTCCCTGAAGGAGGCAGGACATAATGACTTTGGCTGTTAAAAAGAAAACCAGAGTCCTTAAGGATATAAGAACAGGTTGTGACACTGAAAGAAGTTCTAGAAGAAGGCACTGACAAGACTATTTTTATGCTGTTGTTCAGAAACATGGAGATGGACAATATGTGTACAGTATTGGAATCCCTCATTCATCTCAACCTTTCATTCTAATACAAATATGTTTCTTATACATGCTTAGCTCCACATATATCAAAATTATGACAGTTGCAAAAAGACCAAACATTGCTGCATTAAAATCTACAGGCAGCCCAATCTTCTACTAAGAATGAGATGCACGGTAGCGTGTATAGAAAATTAGGCTTCATCCACTGAGATCCGTATTCAAATGCTGACTTATCTGGGTACTCACTGGATGATCATGGGCCACATAATTCTTGTAAGGGATAATAGATGGCAATAAAAGTTTAACAGATAATACAAGACAGAACATCCTAATTAATGGAGTGAACTCAGTCTCAGATAAAGAGGATAGAAAACAGCTGCTCTAAGGATGTACATTCTTAAGTCTTCCCTTACTGAGAAGCCCTTGAACCTGGAAGGAGCTGCTTTTGATTGGATCATGGCGTACCATGAAGTAAATCGACCATTACACTGCCATGATCTTCTGCTGCAATGCATAGAGCCTCCTCCATCCACAGGCAACCAAGATTCTTCTAAAAAGTGGCACTTAAATTTTGATAAGTTGTTCTTCCAGATGATTATCACCTCACTCTCTGCTATTCTTTAATTCAGAGGTCTCCAAACTTGGCAATTTTAAGACTTGTGGACCAGAAATTTGGGAGTTGAAGTCTACAAGTCTTAAAGTTGCCAAGTTTGGGGACCCCTGCTTTAAATGAATATCAGATATGTGGCTTTTTCCAAGTGTTTGAAGCTCAGATCTGGATCACTTTTGTGACTTTTTCAACATCTGATGTTAATTTTATACAAACCTGCTCAAGAAGGTGGGGATAATAGTTTTAGCATGATACATAATTAATTATTGATTTATTTATTGGCTTTATATCACGACTTTCTCTCAGAATAGCTGTTACATTTAACACACACACACGTTTATTGACAACACACTTCTTCAGAACAGGAACCATTCAAGAGGGAGAAAACCTGGCCTTATTCACTGCTCTCAAATCATTACCTTCTAATTTAGGTAACTTATGGATTTTATTCTGCCTTTGTTTTTCTGACAAGCTTCTTAAATGCTTCACCTGGAATATTTTATGGCCTCTCTATAAAGAGAGGAAGGAAACTGCCTGTGGGGTTACAAATAGCAGCAGGAAGGGCATTACTGCATCTCAAAAAGAATTATGTTTCTAATGACTCTTTAGACGGCTAAGCTCTCCAGAAATAACCCCTCTTTTGAAAAGCAGCCTGAGCCACTGAAGTCAGCATCCCACAGAAGTCTTGCTGAAAAAGGGCAAGATGCCAATCTGCAAGGCAAGGAGCCAAAGATATCGGAAACCAGCTGGAGTGGAGACAGGGAGAAGGAGGACAGAATAACAAAGGAGGGATGGAATCTGCCAAGCATCCTGGAGAAGGGTAGAAGGATGGGGAAACCTGCACCAAGATCTGCTGCTAAGGAAAAGCTTAGAATTTACTTATGCACGGATGAGGCCTGCTTGGCCATCTTTTTCTGTTCTGCAAGAACCTTTTTTGAGGTCTTCTGACTGCACCACAGATTTGAATAAACACAGCAAGATATTCATTCCTTTCTTCAGCTCCTTCCAAAGCAAAAACAGTACAAAGAGCCATACTTGCTCCCTGGCTTCCTTTGTGTTCTTCTAATAAATTGGGATCAAATGTGCCAGATTGAGACTTCCCTCTTTCTCTCTCATCTCTGTATCTCTTACCTCTATCCATCCATAGTTAACTGAACCAGGCATAATTCAGTGTAGCGCACTGAATAAAAGGGGGCTACTATTTACAAAGACAAAGGCATGATCCATCTCATAACAAACTAAATACATTAGTCTAAAAATCTTGGCTAGCTTGGGTGCTGATTCTCCTGGAATCTCACCCCTGAGGGCGTGTACTTGTGGGTGAGGTACAGGGCTTCTAAATCTGAGCTGCAAAAAAAGCTTCTGGCGACCAAGGAAAGGCAGTCAGGATTTTTGCAGTCCAAAGTAGCAGCGGCTCTTTGCACCCCCACCCCCTCACCCACTAATACAGAGATGGGAGGGAAGTCTTTTTTTTTTTTTTTTTTTCCTGGCAGTGCAGGAAAGAAGAGCAGGTCCCAGGAAAAAAAAAAAAAAAAAAGAGTCTGAGAGAAGGTGAGGTTGGATTCGCTGGGTCCAATTCACAGCTGCCCTGCTGTCCAGAGGAAGAGCAGAAGCAGGGTGTCCATTTGTGGGCACAGCACAACCGAGGCGGATGGTGGTGGTGGTGGGATCCCAGCCTCTGAGGTTTGCTGAGGATGGGACCTTAGCTTCGCCCATTTCACCAGAGGAAGAGCAGAGAGAAGGAACCTCCGTGCATTTCTGCTTTGCAAAAGTCGGATTCTGGGGAAAAAGGAATCCAATCGTCCCTGGCACGTTGCTGTATTTAATCAAATCTGCAGCGCAGGCTCAGAAGTACAAAGCAATTCCAACCCACCCACCCCCCACCCCAAAAAAAATTCCCTCGCCCCTCCCCCCCCCAATCTTTCCTCCTTTCATCAAGGGACAGCGACCTCGAGGATGCGGCCGATGCCCGTTTGCTCGCCCTTCTTCCTTTGGCATCAGTCCCCATCGACGGGAGATCGAGCCCGTTTGCGTTGCGCCACTTCGCTGGTTTGGAGAGGCTGGCTCCATGGGACGAGGAGCGGCGGCGGCGGGGGGGGGGGGGCAAGCAAGGGGAAAGAGGCATCCGAGGACGTGCGGTTCCAAGTCTTCCCCGCCCCCACTCCCCCCAAATGAATCCCCCTCCCCCCGAGAAGAAGAGAGAACCGGCTCCGCGATGCTCTGCTCCTTGCACCACCACCCCCGCCCCTCCCGCCGTTCGAGTCCAGCCCCCGCCGACCCTTACCAAGTACCAGATCCCCAGGATGATGGTCCCAGTGCGGACGTGACAGCACAAGCAGCAGCTGTTGGAGTAGAACCGGGTCCAAGGCGACCCCAGCGGCTTCATCGCGTCTTTCCGGACTGCCTCCCGGCCTCTGTCGCAGCGACTCCCGAGCGCCAGGTTGCTTCCTAAGGACGCCCGGAGGGCGGGGGGAGAGAGAGAGAGAGAGAGAGAGAGAAGAGCCGCTCGGAGCCCGGAGACAATTGATCCGGGCGAGGGTGCAGCCAGTGGCGCCTTCTCTCAGCTGGCGAGGCGGGGGCAGGTGGGGAACCCTCTGTTCCATGACGTCATCGGGCTTCCAGCCTGCCCAAAGAGGAGGGGGCGGGGCTTTGGAACCCCAAGCCTGGCTCAGCCCAAAGGCCGGCAAGCGCTCCCCCCACCCCAAGGCGGCAGGGTTGCAGGGTTGCATGGGCCGCGGGGCTCAGGGCACATCCAGCGTCGGGACGGGGCTCTCCAGAAAGGCTGCGAGTCTGGCAAGCAGGGAATGAATTGTACGATTTTCTCAGTCGGCTGCTCCCCAAAGCGCCGGAGGGCAGGGCCAGAAACAATGGTGGGAAACCGATCAAAGAGAGAGAAGCAACCTGGCATGAAGCAGAAACCTCCGAACAGGGAGGACAATTCACCAGGGGCACAGGACAGCTGGCCTCCAGAAATCCTGGCCTCTCCATCACTGGAGGTTTTTAAGAAGAGACTGGACGGGTCACTTGTCTGAGATAGTGTAAGTTCTCCTGCTTTGAGCAGGGGGTTGGTCCAGACCAGAGGTCTCCTAACTTGGCAACTTTTAAGACTTGTGAGAGTTGAAGTCCACAAGTCTTCAAGTTGCCCAGTTTGGAGACAGATAACAGGTAACAGATCATCAGAGTTGGAAGGGATCTTGTAGGTCGTCTAGTCCAACCCCCCCCCCCCCCCGGCCCAAGCAGGAGACCCTGCACCATTTCTGACAGATGGCAGTCCAATCTCTTCTTGAAAGTTTCAACTGATGGCGCTCCCACGACTTCCAAGGACAAACTGTTCCATTGATCGATTGTTCTCACTGTCAGAAAGTTTCTCCTTGTTTCCAGATTAAATCTCTCCTTGTTCAGTTTCCATTCATTATTCCTTGTCTGGCCTTCGAATGCTTTAGAAAACAACTTGACCCCTTCCTCCCTGTGGCAACCCCTCAAATATTGGAAGACTGCTATCATGTCTCCCCTGGTCCTTCTCTTTACTAGACTAGCCAGGCCCAGGTCCTGCAACCATTCGTTGTATGTTTTAGCCTCCGGTTCCCTAATCATCCTGGTTCTCTTCTCTGTACTTTTTCTAGAGTCTCAATATCTTTTTTATAATGTGAACAAAACTGGATGCAGTATTCTAGGTGTGGTCTTACTAAGGCTTTATAAAGTGGTATGAGTACCTCCCTTGATCTTGATCTCTCTGTTAATACAATTTAGGATTGCATTAGCTTTTTTGGCTGCTGCTGCACACTGCTGGCTCATATTTAGCTGGTTGTCCACTAAGACTCCAAGATCTTTCTCATAGTTACTCTTCTAGACCACAGTTACTCCTACTAGACCTCTGGTCTAGTCGATCTCCTCGGTCCCTTCCAGATTCTATTCTATTCTTAGTATTTCTATTCCAGTTTTTTAACATCAGGATAAGCTTCCATCATCCGTACAGGTTTAGTGACAGTTCGAAGTTACAGCAACACCAAAAAAAGTGATGACTATTTTTCACACACATGTCTGTGGCAGCATCCACATAGTCACATGATCAAAATTCAGATGCTTGACAAATGGTTCATATTCATGGTGGTTTCAGGGTCGCTAGATCATGTGATCACCTGCGACCTTCTGACAAGCAAAGTCAATGGGGAAGCCAGAATCACTTAACAACCAGGTTACTGACTTAACAATTGCAGTGATTTACTTAAAAATGGTGGTGAGAAAAGTCATAAAATGGGGCAAAACTCATGTAACAAATATCTCACTTAACAACTGAAATTTTGGGCTCAACTGTGGTCATAAGTAGAGGACTACCTTTACTTCACTAATCCTTATTCAGAGGATTCATCTCTTTTTTTTTTTTTTTTTTTTCAACCCCACAATTAAAATCAACTTCATGGTGTTGGGTTGTCAGAAGACAAAATAACTACAGATTAGTGGGTCATGTTTTAGCCCAGTGTTTTGTGTGAATTCTTCCACCTGTCTGCTTAAAATTTGGGCTGTTATTAATTATTGTAAAGAGAAGTCTGCCCTTGTTGAAATGTGCTAGATTTATTCCCTTTTGTTGTACATGTAGCTTCCTTGGTAAAGAACAGATTCAAAGATTCAGTGCACGATTACATAAGTGAGTCATGGCTATTCTTGAATAGAGCCCAGATTAGCCCCTTCTCTGCTTGTTTTGATGTCGAAACGATTGGACCCTTGCTTCATTTTCAAAGAGGCGCTCTCTTTCCCTACAAGACAGGAAGGACCCTTCCCCCTGAGTATTTTGATCTCTGAACAGAGGCTGGGAAAATTATTGATTGTATCTTAATCTCAAAGTTTGGAATTTCCAAGAACTTGAGGGGAAGTCTAGTTGAATGGGACACAACAGGGGGCTTTGCTTAGGAAAGTGGCCATTTCTGTAAAAACAGGTAAACTATCTAGACAATAATTTGTGCTGAGTTTTTTATTTCTATTTGCTATCTTGTCTTGCATGAAATTCTGACTTTGGTCACACTGTAGAATTGGGTTATTTAAACTTCAGTCTTTATTTTATTATCTTGAAGGGAAATGATCAATTTGCTTAGTTTAAGTACTAAACCATATTTTGTGTGGCATCCAGTTTAATTATTGGAGCAATTGTCCCCATCCTTTTTTCTTTCCGAGTTCCCGAAGATGTTCCATTGTATGAATACATCAAAATACTGGCAATATCAGTTCAAACGTAATACTTCACTTTTCCCAATCTAGTTTCATCCAGATGGGTTTATATTGTATATCTCCCGTCATCTTTTATGAAGAACTGTATAGCTAATCCTTGGCTTACCATCATTTGTTTAGAGGCTCTTTCAGAGTTACAATGGCACTGAAAAAAAGTGACTTATGACTGGTCCTCTCACTTACAATTGTTGCAGCACCTCTCAGTCAAAATTCAGGTACTTGGCAACTGGCATATTTTTGATGGTTGCAGTCTTCCAGGGTCATGTGGTCACCACTTGCAACTTTCCCAGCTGGTTTCCAACAAGCAAAGTCAGTGGAGGAAGCCTAATTCATTTAATGACCACATGATTGACTTTAACAACTGTAAAGATTTGCCTAACCACTATGGCAAAAAGGTTATAAAATCAGGCATGATTCATTTAACAACTGCCTTGCCAAAACCTAATTGTGGTCATAAGTTTGACACTACATAAGTTTGTAGTCTATACTCCGATAGCCAACTTGGGGAATAAACTGCATTGAACCATACAAGAGGGATAGAATCAAGATCACGTAAAGTGTTAATACCACTTAATAATGCCTTGGTAAGGCCACACTTGGAATACTGCATCCAGTTTTGGTTGCCATGATGTAAAAAAAGATGTTCAGACACTAGAAAGAGTGCAGAGAAGAGCAACAAATGTGATTAGGGGACTGGAGGCTCAAACATATTATATAAAGAACAGCTGCTGGAATTGGGTATGTCTGATGAAAAGAAGGACCGGGGTACCAATGTTCCAATATCTCAGGGGCTGCCACAAAGAAGAGGGGGAACCAAAGGACCAGAAGGCAGAACAAGAAGCAATGGGTGGAAACTAATCAAGGAGAGAAGCAACCTAGAACTAAGAATATCATACTAGATCAGCTGCTCTAATCTGAAATGTAATACCCAAATGCATATTAACACATCTTGATTTAGGGGAAAACAATCGTATTTTCCATATGAAATGAAGGAAATAAATATTAAGTTGCTCTTTGAGAGGGCTGTAAAGCACTATAAAGAGGTATATAAGTCTAAGTGCTATTGCTACTAAGTGAATAAAGGCCCTGTCACACTGCCCAACGGATGCAAAACGGACACAACGGACGAGCAAAATGTTCCATCTGTTGTTATCCGCTCTCAAAAGGGGCAAAAATTTGCATAACCGGAGCGGATAACACGGACGGGGGGAGGACGCAGGGCGGATGGAAAACAGATGCAGAGCGGAAGCCTAGCGGATGGAAGCGGATGGGAGCGGATGGCACATCCGCTAGGCTTCCGGGGGGGCGCAGCAAAGCAGATGCGGAATGGATACAGCAGATGCAGAGCGGAAGCCTAGCGGATGCACAGCGGAAGCCGAACGGATGCTGAGTGTTAATTGCGCATGTGGGGAGGATGCATTGCGTCAGCCCCGCGGATATAAGGGAAGCAGCTCGGAAGTAGGTCACCATTCAGAGGAAAGACCTGCTGCCGGACGGATTGACAGCCTTGCCTGCCCTGCCTGCATGCCTGCCTGCCAGCCTTGCTGCCAGCCTCCCTGCTAGCCTTGCTGCCAGCCTCCCTGCCAGCCTTGCTGTCTGCCTGCCTGCCAGCCAGTCTGCCTGCCAGCCTTGCTACCAGCCTTGGTTCATGTCTGCCTGCCAGCCTTGGTGCCTGCCTGCCTGCAAGCCTTCCTGCCAGCCTTCCTGCCAGCCTTGGTGCCTGCCTCCCTGCCAGCCAGCAACCCCACAACCATGCGGAAGCACAGCAAGCCTCAGCCATCTGCTGCCAGCCCTTGCAAGAGGGACAGGGCTACCATCCCGCCCCCTGGCCCTCACTCTGGTTCTGCTGGGGCTTCTGCAGCACGGGCTCGCTCTTCTGGGGCTGGGGCTTCTGCTGCTTCTGCTTCTGGAGGAGCTGATGACAAGCACTCCAGCACCAGCCACCTCCACAGCACCTGGACCCTTTACCCCTGAGACTGAGCGACCAAGAGGAGTGCCAGAGACTCATTTTTGTTTTATAGCTTGTTGTCAATAAAGTCTAGTTTTGATTCACACACTTGCTTCATTTCTTTTTTTTAATAAAGTCTTGGTGGAAACTTTTAGAAATGGTTTAAGCCTTTGCATGCTTGTGGGGTGGGTTAAGATAGCAGTGGGATGAGTTGAGATAGCAGTGGGATGGGCAGGGATACCTTTGGGATGGGTAATAGCTGTGGGATAGATAAACCTCCAGTGCAAGCATAGCGGGATTGTATGGTCCACCCTCCCAGGTGCCACACCTATGGCCCTTTATTATCAATAATAATGTAATAATCATCCACACATGTCAGCACAAACACAACTCTTTATTAAATGCCCTGATCATTGTAGGCCAACCAAATATACATGGCCCAATCTCATCAGTGTGATGAGACAGGCTGAAGGAAGCACCCATTAATCATCTATCATCCTGTCTTGCCACTCCACTGCTCCAGCTGGGGAATTGCACTAGTGTCTCAAGAGGTTACGCTGCTTCTTCCCTTCACGTGAGGCTCTGTTGGGGCCTTGCACATCCACAGTGTCTATCAGGTTTTGCCCTTGCCTCCATTCACCAGGCTCCATGTCCCCATTGCCTTGCTGGAGGTCCACGAGCCTGTTCTGCAAGACTGGGTAGCAGGTGCGCATGATATTGTGCAGGATGCAGCAAGCTTCCATGATCCTCCTCACGTTCTCTGGATGATGCTGCATGGTGGTGAGAAGTACCTGGAACCTGTTGGCCAGGATGCCAAAGACGTTCTCCACCACCCACCTTGCCCTGGACAGCCTGTAGTTGAAGATCCTCTCTTCACGGGTGAGGTATTTGGAGGTGTAGGGCTTCATGAGGTAGGTTGTGAGGGAGAAGGCATCATCCCCCATGATGAAGTAGGGCACATCTTGCGTGTCGTTGGGCAGGGGGTCTGGATCTGGGAAGCCCACCATGAGGTTGCGTTCCAGCCCACCCTTGAGGTCACTTGCGTTGTATACCTGGGCATCTGAAGATGACCCGTTGCCTGAAGCATCGATGTACATGAACTTGTAGTCAGCATCGACCATGGCGAAGAGGATGATGCTGAAGAAGCCCTTGGAGTTGAAATAAGTGGACCCCGACTTGGCTGGCGCTTTGCAGGCCACGTGCTTGCCATCGATGGCTCCAATGGTGTGTGGGAAGTTCCACCTCTGATACCACTGCTCTGCAACTTTCTTCCATCCTTCTTCAGTGGAGGGGCACTGGAGGAGCTCCTCCTTGTATTCTTTGATGATGGCCTGCACCACTTCTCTGACCACAATGCTGATGGTGTTGGGTGGCACCCTCCAGCCGTACTGCATGCTCCTGTAGGTGGTCCCTGAGGCCAGGTGGTGCAGAGGGAGTGCCACCTTGAGCCCAGGTTCCAGGCTGGGCCGGAAGTTGGTGCTCTGCTTGGTCAACCTGGGTGTCAGCCGCTGCACAAGTTCGTCAAACATGGCTGGAGGCATCCTCATGAAGTTCTGGAATGCACAAGTGTCTTCGTTCCTGAGCTCCACCATCAGCTTGTTGCACAGTCCATCCTCTGCTCTTCTGGCGAACTATCTTCATACCCAGACGCTTCTTGGCCGCCTCTTTTTCTTCCCGTAGTAGAGTTCACAGAGCCTGTAGATGGCTTCGCACTGTTGCAGAAGGATGGTGGCTGCCAAAAGGACTTTGTTACGATCCACGGTGGACATGACTGGATGCTGTGGAAGAGGAAGAGGCAGATGAAGGCTGCAGAGGTCTGCAGCAGGGCTGCTGGTCTGAAAGTGAGATCCAGGTGAGTTGCTCCCCCTTTTTATAGGCAGTATAGGTATCCCTTTGCATCCTCTAGGCATCCTCTAGGCATCCTGTAGACATCCTTAATATCTGAGATAGGTCCCCTCTGCGAACGTTTTTTCCGTTTTAAACGCTTTGTTTCCATGCTGCATACGTTCTGTATCCGTTCTGCATCCGTTCTGCGTCTGTTCCACTTACTCCCTGTGTCCGAGCAGATGCGAGTTGCGTGGATGCGGAACGGATGCCTAGCGGATACAGCGGATATGTAACGGATGCAGAACGGGTGCAGAACGGATGCGTAGCGGATGCAGAACGGACGAATTGGATACATTTTCCGCGCAAAAGTTTTGAGCAGCTCAAAACTTTCTGAGCGGATGAAACGTCCATAAACAGATGCTGGACGGATAGAGAGGAAGCAAAACAGAGGCAGTGAGTACATCGCGTTTTGCAACAGATGGCAAGCTTTTTTGTCCATTTTACATCCTCTTTGCATCCGTTGGTGCAGTGTGACAGGGGCTTTATTAAAACTATAATGTCCTTATTGTTGAATATTAACCTCAAAGTATGCTCAGTTAAACAGTACATGATACTAGCTGCAGGCTTTTTAGAAAACAGGAACAACCACCCTAGGCAAGGCCACAGGCAATAACACAGGCAAATAAGATAGGAACATCCGCCCAAGGCAAAGCTACCAGTAAACTAGATAAGATATCCAGTGCCTAGAAAGAAAACTGTCAAGTTGATCCTTTACCTTATAGTATGACTTAAAGATAATAAGGGGAGTGGGGAGGTCTTCTTAGGCGTGGTATGCATTGTGTAGAGCAGAGGTCGCCAACTGGTGGTCCGTGGACCACTGGTGGTCTGTGAGAAAATTTTGGTTGTCCACAGCGCACCCGTGTCTGCAACAAGGGTGATACCGGCAGTGGATGGATTGATGTGCGTGGGGAGGGAGGGTAGCGTGCAGGTGAACCGGGTGTTCCCTGGCCTGTCAGGAGGCGGGGGAAAAAGAAGCTCTGAACCAGTGTTGCCTTCTGTCTCTCCCTCTGGCAGCCGCCAAGCCTCCTTCTTCTCACTGGGTGTGTGAGCGCTTCTGGCGAGGAGGAAGCATGGTGGGAGAAGGCTTGGTGGCTGCCAGAAGGGTGGTGAGCACTTTGTGGCTACTGAGGGGAGAGGTTGAGCCTTCCCCTCGCAACATCTTCACTTGAGGGCATCAGTGGCAGCCGCTCGGCCTCCTCAATGAGTGGAGGCAGGACACACCACCAGCTCAGAGGTCCCTTCCCCCCCTTTCGCAGGCCAGGCAGGAAACACCCGGGAAGGGGTCCGATGCCACGATTTCCTGCGTGCATCAGTCCATCTGCTTCCAGTATTACCCATTGCCCCACCTCCCCACCAGCCATATGGTCTTCAGCACATGGCTCGTCAGCCTCTGGACATCAGATTCCCACCATCCAGCACCAGTTCAGAGGTTCCTTTCCCCCCACCCCCAGGGACAGAGAGACCGGGGGAGGGAAAGAGAGAGAGAGAGAGAGGAGAGATCCCGGTGGTTTGTTTTCTGTGGGAAACGGGTCCAAATGATTCTGAGTATTTAAGGTTGCAGAAACAGGCAGCCAAGCTAAGTGCCTGAAGGACTCCATCCTGTCAGTGGGAATCCAGGCATTTCAGCGAGCGGCACGCTGTATTTGTATTAGTGGTCCGCGGAATTTAAAATTAAAAGTTTGGTGGTCCCTGAGGTTCAAAAGGTTGGCGACCACTGGTGTAGAGTGTATAAAATGTATTGCTTGACTAATAGATCTTGCTCTTCTTGTACCCAATCCACTCAGCAAGGGACTTGAAGGCTACCTTTGCAAACACTTATTTTTAATAATTTTTTGAATTGTGAATCAGACTTGTCTCCATATTGTGAAGATTAAATAATTTGTGTCACTCATCTTACAGAAACAATCAACTCCACAAATTTAACTATTTCTGTCAGGTATCCATGATATGAAATAATTTAGCTTTATTCCCATCCATGATTTTCTTTCTATATGAAGCAAGCTCATTGAGAGCCTTGTATAGCAAACATCAAATAATCTTAGTGATCTTTCTGAGCAATATTTCATACATTCATGCAAAGACAATTAATTGGTAGTCAGCTAAAACATGTCAGATAAAAAATGACATAGTAGTATGTCCTTACAACGTTCACAATAGTACAGAATATATTATTTCAGTTATGATGGGGCCTCACAGACTATGTCTACTATTTTCCTTGGGAGACGCTCAATGAAATGCATTAAAGCATGCTAATGACACAATTCTACAATAATTAGCACTTTGAACTGATTTAAGCACATATCTGGTCTTTTCTGCTAAATCTCTGCATCTGAACAGATTCTTATATCCTGCTTTAATCAGATTGATTATGTGTATCAAATATTCTTCATTTGAGCTCCATGTTTGCATGGTATTAAGTCAGTACGCTTATAGCATCTAAAAAGCTATATTGGGGCCATTTTTTTCTCTCATGTCTCCCAAAATTTATTTATTTATTACAGTTATTTATATGTTGACACTCTCATGGCTCTGGATGGTTTATGGCACAAATAAGTATACAATATAAAACTGCAAACAGTGAATTTTAACAACAGCTGAGATCACTACTATCCTGCAAAGTGTACATGAAATAATTTTTGACAGCTTTGTTGGAAGACCAACAGGGTGGGTCATGAGTACTTTTGGGAACAAAATAATCCTAAATTTCAGGACTATGATAGAGAATTCTAACTGTGGGTGTGGAAGAATCATTTTGAAGGTGACAGCCCCGAAAACAACTTGATATTATGCTGTATTTATAGGTAATAACCAGCGTTTTGAACTGGGCTCAGACATGTATACATGACTAGTGCAAGTACTGAAGCATAAATTATACTGTGCAATAGGATAATAGGTCTCATCTCTGCAGTTTGTATAAATTGTGGCATCTAAGTCATCTTCATAAACAGTCCCAGGTAGTGTGTGTTGCAGTACTGTAATTGTAAAATTATGAAGGCATGAGTCATTGTTGCCAGGACAACTGTCCAGGAAGATTTATAACTGATCTAAAGCTAAAAAACGGGAAAAAGCTCTCTTTGCAATGATCTCCTCTTCCTCTAGCAGGAAGGCATAGAATCTTAAGCCAATAGGAATGACATTATTTGTAAATACTCACACAAACCTGTCACAACTGTCTGAAAATATTCAAATGTATTTGATTGTCTGGAGATATATTCTTCCACCCTTCCTTCGCTAACAGGATCCAAGTAATTCTGAACAGGGTACCTGGATGGAAACTGACAGATGCAATAAGAAAAAATTCACATTGCTTTTATTGCCAGTCTAAGTCTGAACTTGGGCTTGGTTACATTCATTTATGCACATGTAAACACTGCTTAATCAGCCTAGTCAAATATGATATTAATTTACATTGCTCATTTCAGAAACAGAATTCAGACATTTTATCTGCCAGATTCAAGTGGATGCAAAAAAGAGATACTTTTTTGAATCATATTAAATTGAACAATATCCAATTGATTTTTTTATGTGCTAACATTAGAAAACAATTCCTTCTACGTTAAATCTTAAATTTCCTTGAGACCATTGAATGATATTTTCATCATTCTGAAACTATCACGAAGGCTTGATCTCAAGAAAAACTTACAAAATCTTCCAAACAAGTTGAAATAAGAAATTGGGTACAGCATTTGGCACATTGAGAATCTGTTTTCATATAATAGTCAAAAACCTCAGTAAGATTATCAACAATTGGAATGAGCTCCAATTATTTGTACCCTGAAGAGATCCTGTCCAAATTGGTAAAAAGAACAGCATTATTTAAAAAGAGGTATGCAGTAGCATATATTGCACCAACTAAATAATTTTACTTGTTACTGGCATTTCTTCTATTTTGTTTAACATCTTTCAAACCCTGCATTTGCATCATATATATCTTGAAACTACTGGCACTTCAGTTCTGTGTTTTCGCCGTGAGAATATTGTCTTCTCCTTATGCAGCAAGAACACAATTTAAATCCTAAGTGCTAGCCATAGTTTTGTTCACATTATTAAGGACCAGTATCAGGGGTGCGATTCAATCGGTGTTACTGTTTTTCTGACATAATCAGAAAAAGGACATTTTCCAGTTCCAATGGACTGCAGACAGATCACTTATAAGTTTTAGTTTCATTAGGTATCATGCATATTGACTTTGGCACAGGAATAGTATTCATGGCAAAGCAATGCTATACGCATTGAAAAGTTCTGTTTACAAAAAAGATTCCACAATGACTAAGAATAAATGAATTTTGCAAACTGCTACTTCTTAATGAGCAACTATCCAGTCCCAAAACAGAACTGGTCTTAGCCAAATGGCTAATTTTGCTATTGTTATGAATATCAGTTTGAAAGAATCATGGCATGATTTATGGAAAGCGTAAACATTTCTTTTCAGTGTCAAAAGCTGTTCTTAAAATGGGATAACATGCAGCCTTTTACAAAAGGCTATCTGGTCAAGTGAAGAATGTCTTAACTGGGAAATCTGATTTTGTAACATACTTAGGATACACATGAAGAATTTTAAATCACAATAAAGAGCAGACACAAGTACCTTTTCAATACCTTTTGAAAAATTCAATGCCTTTTTAAAAGTACTATAATTGTTGTACAGTCTGTTTAGTTACCCAGAATTTTCAGGGGTATCATTTATTGTGATATTATCCACAAGCTCCCTTCCCATAAATAACACAATGCTATCAATTTGCTCAATTTATTTTAACAAAATTGATGTAGAAATGTCACTGAATTAAACAAACATCTGAACATGTAAACACCTGCCATGTTCCTGAAACAGGAGTTAATATCTGTGCACATTAGAATTCATTAGGAACACTATCAATTAATAAGGCTTGTCTTCAAAACAACTAAATCCAGTTTGTTGCTTTAATTGTTCTTGCATTGCAAGTTAATTTTATGAAAATTTTCAAATGTACACAATTAGACATTATGGGAGAATTAATAGTACCATTGGTTACAGCTGTTACAAGTTTTCTGCCACATAAAAAAAAAACTAAGCCAATCACATCAAATAATCATGGCTTTTCTTTAATAGTTGTTCACCAAGTTATGTTAATTATGGTCCTTTAAACACACACAAACATTTCATAAAGGCTATATACAGTTGTACATGGCTGAGCATGCACTATTCATAGATACCTGCCTGTTTAACGTGATGTCATTATAGTGCTTGAAAATGATGCAATTCAACGCCCATTTTAATTGGTAATTACAAGTGGAAAGATGGTTTGTCTCCCATTTTAATCAATAATTACAAGTGGAAAGATGGTTTGTTTTACAACTGCCGTTGTTGCATGATTTTTTTTTTAAAAAAATACAAAACAAAAAACAAAATGCTAACCCCATTTAAGAACTCTAGATACAGATTCTACATAGGTTAAGGCAGTAAAAAAGCACTTCCTGATACAGATGGTCTCAACATCAATTAAATGTTTTGAAGCCAACATTACTCTTTTCATTCTCTACCACATCTCTGAAGAATTAAAAAAATCCAATTAAAAGAAAGAAACAAAGCAATATAGTGGCAGAGAAATGAAACACGGCTTTCAAAATGACTGGGTACGAAGGTTATAGGGCACCAACTAATTTCCTACTTTAGATAAGAAAAAAATGAGACTCACTTGAACATACTGTCTCAACAACTTAAAATTATCTGAGCACTTAACTATTAGAAGCAACTTTAGGAACCATGTTGTAGTTCTAATAAAGTATTTGAGTTTCTTGATACATAATTTTTTGAAGTTTAATTTAATCCTCTTTTTTTGCTGAAAAATGTTTTTATTGATTAATTCTAACACAATCTGAGTGCACACTTACTCTGAAGTCAATTATTATTCAGGCTGAGGGGTTATTCAAGAATAAGGTCTTCAGTGATACCAGCTTCTCTGTAATTATAATTAATTTCATGGTCAGCATATTCTATTAAATATTAGAAATATATGGCAAATTTGAATAGAGTTCTTTGATTTAGGCATTAAACAGATTCAAAATAGACATGACCATTCAGTGACATGTATCAGTTTTAAAGATGATTAGAGATATTTAAGACAAATCCTCTTTCTCCAGTGGACAGGAAATAGAAATATGTTGTAAACAGGGCACTGTTTTAAAGCCAAGGTTTTAAAAATTACTTTTTCCATAGCTTGAAAATACATTCTTCAATGAGTCTTCCAGTAATGCCATTATTTCCTGTGAAATTAGGTCACCAACTTTTTCATTCAGTTCCTATTCTTTAAGATGGTTGTGTTCAAAGCAGTTTTTTTTAAAAAAAAATCTGTTGAAAGTTATATAAAATTCTGTACAGGTTCACAAATTATTGCATAAACAGCATAATCTCCACGACAAGTGTTTCTGCAACACAGGTCCATTTCAGAAAATTCACGTTTCTCTTCTGGCTTTTTTCTTCTTTTTGATTTGCTTGGGGGATTCCCAGCTCTCTTCAGACTTGGCTAAAAGTGTAAGAGAAATCAAGAAGTGTTTTATATTGTATTTTATTATACTCATTCGTACATTGCATTCTACTGACTTAAGCTAGTAAAGCATATTATCAGAAGTCAGCATTATTTTGTCCTAATGGTTATAAAACTTCCTTGCGTTTTTAAATAATACAATTTAATATTGTACTACTTAATAATATATTTTACAACATGGATACAATTTCCATTTAGAAGTTATTCATCCTAAGTTGCCAACACACTATAAAATACTAGAAGAGAAAATATTGGACATCTGTAAGCAGGGCACTAAATTTGCATGTGAAGATCTATTTGATTTTAAATACAACTGTAATAGCTACTGAATGTAAATATCTTTTTATAAGCCTTATATGCATTTGATATAAACAAACACTTACTTTGAGGTGGAGGCACACTGTTTTGCTTAACATTAGAAATAGCCTCTGCCTCCTGCAGCATCTGTGGCACTTGGGAAATTATCTTTTCAGAGTCACTCTCTGATACAGGTGCAGATAGTTCAGTAGAAACAGCAAATGAGGGCATCTCCTTCGGCTACAATAGACATTGTAGTTCAGAATACTGAGTTTTTGACATCATCTAATATCCAATCCAAAAATATGTGGATAGAATATCTTTTGAAATATTTGATTAATCATACAGAACACCAAGACCCACTCTTTTCACCAAGCAAAAGCCCCACGTGTCAAACAAGAACATTATAAAACAGAAGAGCTCTATGCACCAAGTTGTAACTCTCTCTTATAAGTAATGCTTTCTGAGATTTTCATCAGAAATATTTATAGAACTAATCTGCTTTTCAGATGCTGTTGTGATTCGAGCCATTTCTAGGTCTTATTAGATGGAAACTCTCATTAAATAGAATCAAGCATTGTTTACCAGGCATTATGGTGACCTCTACTTTCACCTGCTAAGTATTACATACAACAATGCTATTGCTGGGTGAATGCTGGGAGAGAATAATTTCTTCTTACTGGTTCTTTGTAATGATATAGTCTTTAGTTAGCAAAATATCACAACTGTTTCCGTGAATCTAACTAAATGCCATTTTAATCATGAATAAATATGTCATAAATAGACATTAGTATGCCCTTTTAATTTATACCTCAGCTTGTTCACTAGTGCTGATGGTTTTTAAAGAGAAAGTTATCTCCACTTGTTGAACTTTTGAGGTATCTTCTGGAAATTCTTCTCCAGCATGTCTCTCCAGATTATCAGAATCCTAAATGGGGAAGAAAGATGACTTAATTAAAAAGAATGAAGTTTGGAAGCATTACTTAAACAACCTGAATCAATGAATGAATGTGGAACCTAGAAAAAGCTATGATACAACATTTCCATGCGATGTTAAAATGGACACCTTTTTCAAATGATATAGTCACATTCATATTTTCACTCTAATTAGCTTCAAAGATAAATCATGTAAATATGAAGCAAAGGAGAAAAGCTCTATTTTTGTCCAGAATAGACCTAATGGTATATACTCCATAAGCAGGCAATATACTTTTCTTTTTAAGGAGGACATGACAATGAGTGGACAGAATCAGTATTTGCTATTTTGTCAAAAGATTCTTTCATAATTTAGGCTGGACTTAAGCTGACAGTATAATTTTCACATATTTCCTATTTCAGAACCGAATCAAAGTTAAGCAATGTCAGATTAAGACTAAGACCAAGTTTTGAGGTTGCCCATCCCAATTATTCAAAGCATGACTGTGCAAACTCAGTTTTTAATAAATCCATTAAAAAGAAGAAAAAAAAACTTATATAAGTTTTGCACAGATATCAAGCATATTGTGGCTTAATGTGAACCATAAGAAACACAGATGCAATCCAATTAAGGCTTAATCCACGCAGGGCACATTCTTAAATGGCCTTCAAAAGGCTAGTATTTATTGTTTCTTGCCTGTATAGGAGAGTTAGCCTCTTCTCCCTGCTTTTTCTTTTTCTTCTTTTTCTTTTTTGATTTGCCACTTGCAGTACTTTGTTGAGCTGCTTCAGGCTTTTCTTTCTCTTCATCTGATGCCTAATACAAAACCAGAGAGATCCATCAATAATTTTAGTTTCAACCTTTCTCCAATTATAATTTAACAATAAATTACAATATGCACGTGAGTGTCATGATGCAAATCCCACTCTTACACACTTATATACACAAGTCATGTTGTTTGGTGACATGACTTATAGGGCCAATTGTCCCTCTGACCAATCTTATGGATACCTTTGGATGTTTCCATTCTTTTTACAAAGTGAGAACTATCAAACTCAAACAGGACACATCTTACTAATAATTCCTGCAGCAGCTATCAATATGATACCTTTTGAGTTTCAGATAATGTTTCTTCAAGTTGTGGAATGGAAGTAGGGTTTTCTTCTTCAACCCAGTTCCCCCATTCCTCTGCTGGGGCATTCCAGTCAGAAGTTGGATCAGCAGAAGAAAGCCCATCTGTGAGAAATAATGTTTCAAGTGGATGAACAAGACAGTAAGGTATTTACTGTAAGGTAAACAGTAAGGTATTTATAACATATTTTGCAATACATGTATAATTTCATGCCATATATTTTCATAATAAAAGCCTGGGAGTAGAAATTTAAAATATTCCTTCTCAAAATAAAATTAAAAAGTATTAACTTGGTTATTAAGTACAATGATAAAGCAACTCAATTCTCTGATCTTGCCCTGATGATAAAAGCAACCTTCTAACAGAGACAAATATAAAATCCTTAAATTCAAAAGAGAATGACAAAAATAAAGGATAATAAATCAGTACTTCAGAGAAATTTAAAAGTAGAACATGGTTGAATAAACAATTTAGAAAAAGTCATGTAGATGTTGCATTGATAAGGAAAAAATACATTAATATTTTTTTTGGGTTTATCTCTTAAATGCTTGTATTCACTTTTCAAGCACTAATGATTGATCAAAGAATCTAGGCTTGTTTTTTGCAAAACTATTTTGAAAACATATGAATAAATATTTGATGTTGTTTACCAGAACAATTGTGAATAGGAATATGAATGCAAAAAAGTGAATGCAAATTAATTAAAATCAGGGAAGATTCTAAAAAGGAACATACTTAATCCAGACCACTCGTCATCAACAGGTGCCTGGTTACGATTTAAATCCCACTGAAAATCTGTAGTACTAGGTTGAGAAACAGATTCGCTATTGGATCCTAAAAAGGGCAGAATACATACCCAGTCACTCCATGAGAATGATATGTAGGCTCATTATTCCACATTAACTTTTATCAGATAGAGGTAGTCCTCAAATCCTTCCTTCCTTTTTCAAAGTTACAGAGCACTGAATGAACTGTAGCTACATCTAGCCCTTGAAATTAGCCACTGTGACACCCCATAAGCATGTGATCAGAGTTTGGCACTTCGCAGTCCATCTGGATTTAAAATCACGATTGTGATGTGGTCATGTGACATCATGTTTTACAACTGCACTGCTTAGCAACAAAACTTCCAGTCCCAATTCCCATAATAACCTAAGGATTACCTTTATAGGGGATACATGCATCAGATTTACTTCTTTGCTGTCATTAGAATAGAATAGAATAGAATAGAATAGAATAGAATAGAATAACAGAGTTGGAAGGAACCTTGGAAGCCTTCAATTCCAACCCCTGCATAGGCAGGAAACCCTATGCCAGTGTTGGCAAACATTTTCGGCACTGAGTGCTGAAATGGGAGCATGTGCATGCTTGCAGGGGAGTGCCAGATACCAGAAGAGCAGCTCCCTGGCACGTGTGCGGAAGCACTGGAAACCGAAAGAACAGCTCCTTGGTGTGCATATCTTCCCAGCTGATCTTTATGTGTGCATGTGCGCCAGAAACCGGAAGACCAGCTGGCCAGCACGCATCCCAGCAAGTGCATGCGTGCCGGGGAGCTGCTCTTCCGGTTTCCAGTGCTCCCACATGTATGAAGATGAGCTGGGCAGTGCTCATGTGTGAACTGAAATCTGGAAGACCAACAGGCGACAGCTGGTGTGCCCAGGGAGATAGCTCTGAGTGCTACTTCCGGCACGTGTGCCATAGATTTGCCATCACGGCCCTTATATCATTTCAGACAAATGGTTGTCCTATCTGTTCTTAAAAAGTTCTAGTGTTGGATCATTCACAACTTCTGGAGGCAAGTTGTTCCACTGATTAATCGTTGTCAGGAAATTTCTCCTTAGTTCTAGGTTGCTTCTCTCCTTGATTAATTTCACATTGACACTAATGATTCAGCTTCACTGATCTAGGCAACACATTATATTCATGAAAAGAACAAGCACAGTCCTTCTCTTTTCCAAATATTGATAATGTATTGAATTTGGTGAGGCAATAATACTTGAAATTCAGGATTTTACCAGAATAGAACATGCTATGCCATAAATAGGACACACGTGTGGTTCATTTATAACAGTGCTGTCAAACTCCTGGCCCACAGGCTGGATGCGTCACACACTGGCCACACCCCCACACTCAGTTTAGGAAAGGGGGAAAAAATCCCGATGTCATGTGGAGCCGCTGTGATGACTTGAGTTTGACACCCCTGATTTATAAGATGCCTGTTAAAAGCATACCATACCAGAGACTGTAGGATTTAGTCCCAAGGGAGTAAATGAAGCAGAAGTTTGTTCAGGAGCATTAATTCTTCCATCCACTCCAGACCAAGCTGTTAACAACAACAAGAATAGTATGTGTGTGTGCTCATGTCATATATTTTCCCATACTGACAATTAGGAATATTCCTAAGGAGATTCCACAAATCAAAATAAATCGGTATACTTCTGCACCTGCAAAACATTTCATTCCCATTTTAAAGAATATAATAACCATATATTAGGCATGTGTAAAATCCCACTATAGATTCGTAGATACTCCGCTTTAACTGACAACCTGCCCTTCTAGACTAATGTTATTGTGCTTTAAAAAGTAAGGGATTAAAAAAAAAATCCAGGATCAGGAAATTAAGGAAACATTCCCATGTTTTTCTATGTTTTAATTTTAATCCTTTCCTAGAACCAAAACCAAACCAAACCAGCCAGGAGAAACAAGCACTTAATCTTACCTATACCAGGGAATAAAGTACGTTCGCCCCAGGTTCTGCCAACCAGGGATACTCCCCAATCCTTCCCATTTCCATTATCTCCAGCATCTTTTCCCCAGGCTGATGTCTCAGTTTTCCTCTTGCTCCCTGCA
Source organism: Laticauda colubrina (assembly GCA_015471245.1). NCBI lineage: Eukaryota > Metazoa > Chordata > Lepidosauria > Squamata > Elapidae > Laticauda > Laticauda colubrina. The sequence goes on from BLBF01000002.1 coordinate 28,749,979, forward strand.
GAGGATCCTGCAGTCCATTTCTCCTCACTTGCAACAATCTGAGGAGAAATCTTAACAGGTTTTTCATTCCAGTTGCCTCCGTTTACTGTGGGGCCTTCATTCATCCCTGAAAGAAATTTTAAAAAGGGAACAGATAGTTAACTTTGTTTTCTGGTAAACATGGTAGTAAAATAAACATATGTTACTGCAATTATAATCTGAACATTTTCCAGTATTATATCATTACTATGTTTTTAAGAACCAGCTTGTTTCTGGCTTCCTATTTCAATATTCCTTTTGACTCACAATTTTTTTCTAATAACAGTTGGCTGCTCACTATTTCATGATAATCAAAGTTGATAACATAATTGTTGCATTTGAATTTAATGTCAATTTAAATAGTTTTGTAGTTCAAACAAATAGAAAAGTACAGCTAATGTGATTTTGTTTTGGGGTTTCTATAAAGAAGGAAAAATTGTTGCTGATTTCCATTTATAATTTTTCATTTTTTTTGGCATATCATTATCCAAAGCTACCACTGCAGAGCACCCTTTGGTTTCCTTATAGCTATAGTTGCTATGTTGGAGAGAATATATCAAATAGTATCCAGAGAACAATTAAATGTGACCATCCTTAGGTTTGTACTGTTTTTTATTATAGCACATTTCAAAGCAATTATCACAGAATTACTTGTCAGATTTACTTCTGAGTAAACATAAAAGATCAATCTGTAAACTTCATAATCATTTAAAGCTGAAGCCCCTGTAAATCTCAATTTTGTGTGAATTATATGCATATTCCTATTTCATTCATATTCATAATTATAGGCGATAACTAAGCTACAATATACAGAAAGTGAAAATATGCAGTGTAAGTTCGGAAAGAACTGTAGAGCTCTGATGTTAGATATCAATATTAAACATTAATCATCTGCATAATTGGATAAAAGCTGGGAAGCTCTGGCACTCTCACTGTATGTTGTACCCATCCTGCTACTACATCTGATGGTATACCTTACAATCATCAGGATAGAGATTAGAGATTCTTTATTAATATACAGCATGAATTATCTTGCACTATCACAATATATCTGACTGTTTACTGATATACATCAATGCACAAGATTCAAGTTATTTTAGAACTTAAAGAACTACCTTGTGAAATAAATGATGATGATGATAATAATAATAACAACAACAATAATAATAATTGCATACCTTGCTGGAGTGCAGTATCACCTTTTCCAGATTTAGAATTGCTAATCTGAACATTCAAAACTGGATCACCTTATTTAAAAACAAAGGAGATAATGTAATTATCAAATATCTTCAGTCTGTTGTTTTCTGCAGATCAATAGGCAGCACAAAGCCTAAATCCAACAAATCGGAGATTTTATATTTTATTCCAAAAAAAATCTAGCCATCAATTTTTGGAACACAATTTTATTAAAATAGATTTTGTTGCTTAAGAGTAAATCAGAAATCATATTTGTAAGAACTGCAATATGCTGCAAAATACTGCAGATATGATTTCCTTCATTGACAAATATGATTTGTTCATAACTAGTGAATTTTATTCTGTTATTTAAATTACAAACAGTATTAGTCTTTTTAGCAACAGTCAGCAATTGCTACTTGTCACTTGTTTGAAATGATGGCCATAGAAATTAAATTTATAAATCAGTCAAAATATGAATATATTCCTGATAATATAATATTAGTATTTTTTCCTTATGGAACAAACCTCAGTTATAGAGAAGATAAATTATATTTACAGGGACTGTGTTGTTGTGACATAAATATCACAGCTCGTGATTCTAAAAACTTAAAGGTAATATATAATTCAAAATACTGTATTTTAATGAGCTGCGCTTATTTATATTTCCTTTTCAAGTGTAATAAACAATACTACTACGAAAATATAATTCTTTTCTCTTATTTACTATTCTTGCCTAAATTTATTTATTTGGCATAAACAATACAATCAATCAGCTTGCTAACATGTGTATTTACTATATAATGGCTAGATTGATATGCCCATAAAGCTGGGACCATAAATCATAGGTCACAATCCAGAATGGATTTATAAGCTTAGGCAATATATAAGGAAAGAAGTGCACATAAATAAGAAAAATAAATGAAACAATCATTCTCTAAAACCATGTTTAGGAGTTCATCAGGGTATTTCAAAAAGTATTGAGTGTCCATAAAGACAATTTAGTATGTGTTTGTGATATTTAGAGTTGTATAAGGACTAATTTACTTGCATCAACTAAACTCACTTCCAAAACTAACAAAAGAGAAAGGTACAAGGGAAGACTACACATCGAAACAATAGAAATATATTATCTATATTGTAGATATTTATATTCAATGTTTTAATCAATAATAGGGGTTTTAGAACAAATTTACTTATATGCAAAGAAGACCTTTCTTTATGAAGTATGATTTCTTTTTCTTACTGACCTATTCTTAAAGATGAGAAATAAGAACCTACATGAAAAATCATGATTTACCTTTATTTTTTCTAGGACCAACTGAAAATGGTATTGCAGATGCTATCTGTTCAGAAGATACTGTTACTGGGATTTCCATGGATGGTAAATTTGATTCTGACCCAGCATCAGTCAGTACCTTGTCACGTTTACGTTGTTGTCGTTTTTCTCTGTTGCTGATTTTTGTTTCCCATGCACCTGAAACAGTCATAAGAAAACACTAGTTAATCAGTAACATACTTTTCAAAATGTGTATCAGGGATCTTAAGGTATTACTCAGGAACTTATCACGAATTATTAAATGAGAAAATCAGATTATGATCCAACATATGATCAGAAGTGCATCTGCAGCAACTGTCTATTATATTATTATGATTATATTAAATAAGAAAGAAATCTAAGAAATCTTTGCAGGCTCACATGGCTTACAACAATATACTAAAATATACAGATATAGCTTCCAGTTCTCACTTTTGAATATCTTTATTGCAAATATAACTCTGGCTGCCCTGAACTCTGTAGATGAAGTTTTTATAATGATTAAAGAAGACTGCTTATGCTGACAGCTAAATTGACATCCTTCCAAAACATTCCAAAATGTCTGGCCGCTGGTTTCTTCTTAAGATGTGCAATAATACGAGTTTAAATCTGCTTTCTATATATTGGACAAATTTTAATATTAAAAAATAATTCTTAAACTTCCAAAATTCAGTGTAAAGATTGAGCTGTTGATATGAAAATATCAGCCTATTAAAAGGTTAGAAACATTAATCTTTTAAGATTCAAATATGAACTATGAATTCTTTAATTATGGCTTCCATCTAGAATTTGCTTTCTGTGGACATAGAGGTTCCTTTCATCTGCAAAAAGCTCATGATCTAAAGGAATCCTTTGGTAAATTAGAAGTAATTCTTGTGATCCACTTCTTCCCACTGCAATTTCTTCCCAAAATTTGCCTTGGACACTGGGAGACATCTTGTAGTCATTGGGAAATGTAAATAATGTGTTTTCAGTACCTTCATCGGCTTCCTTTCCATCACCACGTGACCGATCCTGAGCTGTTTTAGTGTCTCCTTTTGTTTTTTTCCTATTTTTCTTTGACTAAAGTAGAAGGAAAATATTTTATCTCAGAATAAATTAATGCTATCAAAATGTCTGAAGTTCAGCAACAGGAATGACCCCGGAAACATGAAGTTATACAAACTTTCTATATTTTTTAAATTTTTCAAAAACTATAAAGTGCAGACACAAAACCAACAGTATGTATAAGATGCACACTTATATGACAAAGTATCTTAAAGACACAATTTTAAATACACTTAAGCTGCTTTCATTTTGTTAGGTCTTACTTCTGAAAGGACTTGTAATATGGCACAAAGTTGCATCAAGAAAATCAAGACGCTGCTTGTACCAAGCTAGAAGGGAGCTCAGAAATCACTCCTCTTCCTTATCTGACCCATAGTATTGTTTTCAACTTTACCGAGGGGAGGATGAATAAAGGAAAACTGCATTCTTGCTCCCTATCCTGGTGTGTTCCCAAGGGTTTGGGAGACCCATGGTCAATGAGTGGGCACTCTTCCTCTTTGGAGGAAGGGAGCCCTTGGGGGTTTTGCCCTTTACGGGGAAGGCTACTTTACACTGCATCCTTTGAGTTTCCTGAATGTTTAAAGGCATAGATGGCAGGTGAAGATGGGCAGGTGAAGGGAGTTGCAATGCCCCTGTGGTCGAACAAAGTGCAGGTGGTCTTCCAAGTGTCCAAATTTTAACACAAGAATGCAGGGTGTTTCAACAACCATAACTCAATGCACAGGTTGAAATTCTCTTTGTTCAGTGCTATCGTAATTTTGGTCGCTGAACAAATTGTCCTAAGTTGTGGGTTCTGTATGCACTTTTGAAGACAGAAAAGACTGTTTTTTTAGTCTTAAGAGACAAATCATAACATACAAAATCTACTCTTGGAGGGAACTTATTATTTGTAATTAAAGTAAACTGTGACTGATCCAATTCCAGCAAAATATAACAAAAGCCAGTTTAATGATGGTCTTGAATTAAAAGATTAAAAATGATATTTTTTATCAGTCACTAACCAATAACCAACCTTTTCAGTTTTCTTTTCCATATCCAATGTCTGCTTCAGGTTCTCTTTTCGTGTTGTCTGTATTATTTCTTCAGACACATCATGAGCTGGTTGACCATTAAGCTGAATAAATACACACATATATAAATGATAAATTTTATGCAATGGAAATAAACCTGTCTATATTAAATAATTACTGTACAACATAAATATCAGTTCATCAATTTAAATGAAATGTACCAAGGATTTAATGACTTTAATTGCTTAGATGCTGGACAAGAGGATTATAACTAATATATTATTATGCTATTCACACATTTTTCATACTGCCTCCTTTGATGGCTCCTTTTATTGAATCAACAATAAAATCATGAAAGAATCCATAAATAAAAATTCATCCTCGTTAAACTAGCACAATCTAATTAAAAATAGTTATCCTGTCATCATCAATTCAATCTAATGTGTGTTTAAAAAGTTTTCTTCAGGATTTTCCAGAATGCCAGGAGTTAGAGATAACCTTATCTTTGGGAGAAGCAAGTTTTACAATGTTTGGGCAACCATGGGAAAGATCTATGATCTAACTGACACCTTTTCTGCTCCCTTATACACTTAACATCTAAAAATGAAGTAACTTAAACTCTAACTTCTCCAGAGAAAACTAAAATAGATGCAAACAGTATCACTTCATTACCAGTTAATCAAAGTTAAAACAGTTAATTTAAAGCCTGCTTCAAGTTAAGTATAGGCCAAGGCCATAAAAGTACCATTTGGGATTATATTTGCTATTTGATTTTACAAGAATGAGACTACAATAGAAGCAAAGCCCTGTAACAAAGTGTTGCAGTTTAAAGTTCTTATTCAGGAACAGACAGAATTTTCATTGCTTTTTTCAAAAATTCCATTAGAAAATTACACTACTAAATAAGTTTTACATAATTTACATAATTTGCTTGCCCACTTACACATCCTTTCAGGGCTGTAAAACATAATGTGTTTTAATAGAATCCCACCCAGTCTTTGATTCAAATTGTTGGGCTGTTGTACTTTAAACTGATTTTTTTAATCATGTTCAATTTCACTCTTTTAAGCTTTTTGGGCACACTTGTAAGTTGTTCTTAAATGACATTTCTAAAATATATATGCATTTATCAGAGTTGATTTGTACCATATATATTCAATATTACTTGGTAGAAAAACAAATTTATGAAAAATCTATGTATGATTTTCTATTTCATATGGATTAAGTGAGCTGTCCTTAAGATACCCAGCATAATCTGGAATCTTTCAATTTCCTGCCCAAAAAGTAAATCAAGGCATAGAATTCCAATAGATTGAAGATAAATAAGAAAATATTTGTTTCTCCTGGCTTAGAAAATAATTGGCATGACTATTAGCTATGCTGGTAATACATGCAACTGAAAAAGGTTGCAGTGTAAGTGCAGCGGCTAAGATAGTTTTTATGCACATTTCGAAGACAGCCAGAAATGTATTCAAATAATCTAAATATAGCAATTCAGTTTTCCTGGAGATATATGATACGTTGGAAATCTCATCAAGAACAGAAAGTATGAAATGACAGATAAGTTGAACGCTCACCTGAATCTAAAAAAAACCCAAGAGTAGCACATTACCTCTTTCAGTTACATTACAGACCATGCCTTCTCAGATGTAATTTATTTTAACCAGACATTAGTTGTGCTATGGAACAGTATAAAACCTAACACAGGATCCAACTAATTCCTTATATTATGCAACCATCGCCACTGAAAAAAAAAATTATTAAGATACACTGCTTTAAAGCCAACTTTTCAGTAACAATTCTTATTTGTTGATGTTTTGGGTACCAGATTAAATACAATTATGCTCCAACTATGGTTTTCAAAATGTACAGATGTGATCAAAATTTTAAAAAGGTCCAAACACGACAACTTAATGTTATTGGGCCGAAAACTCATAGATAAAAAATACTTTTGACAGAATAATTTCTATCACAAATCTTTCTCCTTCCTTCTCCATATATGAATATAAATATCTTCTCCGACTCTATTGCTCAATACACACCCTCAAAAAGAACATTGCTTCATATACCTCAAGGAGGAACACCTCCACCTGGAGGCAAGCTCTCTGCTGGTGAAGACCAGGCACAACACTTGGTTAGTAACACTAAGTCTATGCAGCGCTCTGGATTTAATTAAATAAAGATACATTTAGGTACTTACATTAGACCTCTCAGCAACTCCTTTAAAGCAGCCATGATCTTTCCTGGAATAAAGTCCTCTGTAGCTGTTCTATATCCCCAGGACGAGATATCTTTAAGGAGTTGCCAATAGGTGCTATAAGTACTCTAGTCTAAAGCATCTTCTTCCTTCAAACTCAGAGCATTGCATAGTGCTAATATCACTGCTAGTTAAATATGATCAGTTTTGTTTTGCAGAGTTATAACCTGAATGAACAGAGCAGAACAGTACTGTAATTGCATAAAAAAATGCCACTATAAGCATAAAGGGAGAAAGAACATACAGTACAGTCACTGCAGTTTCCTATGCCATTAAATAGGACGGGGAAAAGCACTCAGCAATTATCTGAGTGATATTATTATTATTATTCTGTCATTGCCTCATATCTTTTATATCCAAATTTCTATGACGGTCTCTCACATTTTTGGGACCCATTCTGGATTTTTTCTGTGGGGAACAAGGAAAGCCTATTCCCATGATTACTACCCTGCATCAAGATGCAGTTTCTTCATGGAGATGGTTATCTCCTTGGCCTAAAGGATCCACTTTTCCGCCTCTGCACATAACAAACAGATATGTAATAGAGAAGGAATATTGCTTGTACAACTGGGGCAATGCATGCTGGCATCTACTGAATCAGTGACTAAGACCCAGAAGAATTGCTAATTAAATGACACCCCTCCTTGTATCCTAGTGATTTGGATCTATAAAATCAACAATAGCAACTTGAATTATGCCCAGTTTCTGAAGGGCATAAAAGGAGTTTTTCAGAATATATGAAACTGCCAACTGGCAAGGTTTTGAAAGAAGTGATTTGCTACACAATTAATGTGAACAAACTACAGTATTTTAAGATAATTTTTGCAAAAGGCACATCTGCTTTAGCAAGGGAAGTGATTCATTTACACAAATGGACATTGTAAACACCTCTTTCAAATGCTTTACAATGCCCTATCAAAAAGTAGGTTTCCAGAAGAAAAAGCAATTGTAAAAGGTTGGCAGATTTCCCTGCAATATTAAAATGCAAAAGTGGATTCAGAGACATTAACTGGGATTTCTCTTTCAGAGCATGATGAACTCCAGAACAAGCAATCTAATTCTTTTTAAGAATAATTCCATTCATTGGCTTAAAGCAAGTGTAAACAAGCTAATGCTCCTCAGATAAGTTTGGATTTCAACAAACAATTACTACCTGTGTTATCAATCTCAAATAATTATGAAAGTCATTGTTTAAAATATCTGAAGACACTCAAGTTGCCAAGCACTGATTCAGAAATTACTTCACTATATTTGACTATTAAAATAGTTGAGCTTATACAAATATAACCAAGAGTGTACAATTCCAAAAACAATGTATCTTAATGGATTTTCTAATTCCATATTAATGCTTCCAATATCATGCCCACAAAATAATTTCAAATTCACACTGCAGTGTTTTAATATACTGAAATTAATAAACAAGCAAGAGATGTACCAGAATCTGTAGTATTTATAAACTTTTGTATTAACTTTGGAAATCTAAATTTACTGTGCTTTATACATATAATTTTAAGCCTCTAAATAACTTTTCAAATATGTCAGTGCACAGGATAATGTGATCATGTATAATTTGTTTTTGCACATAATTCTGAACAAAATTTAAGTCTTAAGCACTATTTTATAGCAAACAAGACAAAAATTGTTTAAATATGTGTGACCAGCATATTTCTATTATAGCTATTACAAATATTTATTCATTAAATATTTCTCCTGATCAAGCAATTATGCTGAAAAAAGTTTAACTGAATCAAACCCACTATATCTAAAATTATTATTAGTTGATTAAGAAACATTTATCGACATGTGAGCAAATGTTAAAGTTTGACCTTGTAGTCCAGCCAAGGGTTATTGCTTCACAGATTTTCTGTGCAGCAAGTTAGAAAACTCACATATGGATCCTCAAATTTTGTGACACATGCGTAAGTATTCTGACAGATGCACACTATTTATTTACTGCCTCTTATTAAAACCTTGACCAAACAGTTAATTACTATGACATTCCTTATAAAGAAAAACCAACTATAGAAAACCAGTATTTTTGTAGTCAGCGCCCCCTCACGAGAGCAATCACATGAACACCTCAACGTCAAAAGGCTCTTAGAAGATTGCAGATTATCGCAGTTGATATGGGGGAAAAAACCACATCTAACTACGCATTACATTGTTCTGGAGAACCCATTTTCTGACATTAATTTCAGAATATGCAGGGGGGGGGGGGGGGCATGACAGGGTACACGTGAAGGCATGTACAGACAACTTTTCAAAGCCAAGAGGTGTTAGAAAATCCTCAAATCTCAGCCAGATAAAGTGCACTGAACTCAGGCCCCCTGTAACACCCAGGTTTCCTTCACAGCCACTTTTTGACACCCGTCGCCCTGGCACCCACCCGGCCGGTTTTCTCCGCTGCCTTCTTTCTATTGCGCTTCTTCTGCTCTTCCCCCTTCAGCAGCAGCATGGTGGCAGCCCCAGGAGCCCCCTTGTTCGAGACGCCGCCGCCGCCGCGGGCTCTCGTCAAGCCCGGGGTCGCCGCCGTCTCGTCTTCTTCCTCCTCCTCTTCCTCCTCCTCCTCCTCGTCGTCCTCTTCCCCCACCTCGGTCGCCCTCCTGGAAGGCTTTCTGCGCGCATCCTCTCCACGGGCGCAGGCCGCGGCCCTCAGGAGCCCCAGCAGCAGCAGCAGCGCCAGAACTGACGTGGAGAGCAGGATGAGCCAGGTGGGCAGATGCTGCGGCTCCAGACCGGCAGGCAGCGGCAGGCCCAGCTCGGAACGCAGCAAACCCACCCCGGACGACAACACGTCCCGCAGCCGGGCCGACACCTCCTCGGCCTGCTGGGCCACGGCCTCCAACCAGTTCGGTGCAGCCATGGCTCCAGCGGACACCGAGCAGGCGCTCACGTCACTGCCAACACATCGCCTCGGTACCAATTTCGGAGGCCCTCGGCAGTTCCGCCGCCCTTCCTCTCCGTCGACAGGCAGGAAAAAAAAGGACCGGCGATTGGACGCCTCGCTTCGGCGGGGAGAAGCGCCGCCTCGGCCTCCCGCGACCTAAGAGAGCAACGTCACCCTCCGCCGCCGAATATCGGCGGCCGCAGCGTCCTAGCACGCACGCGCGCCTGGAAATGCCCCCGCACGGGGGGGGGTGTCGAAGACGGTCACGTGGGGCTTAGGGAGACGTCGGTTGGGGAGCGCGGAGAGCGCGCGAACGCGTCGGCTGTCTCCTCTGTCCTCATTGGTGGCAGCCCCCCCCCCCCCCCGGCCCGCTTTTCTTTTATGGTCGGAGCCGAAGAGATGCTCCAAGGGAGCCTGACAGGGCGCGTCATGCCTTGCCTGGGATTGGACGGCGATGAAGTTGTAAAGGAATCTCGACGTGGCAGTGATTTCCTCACGGAGGCAAACGGGAGGAGGAGCTATTGCCCTAGATCTGACCAATCAGAGCCTTCGAAGGAATAAGATTGACACAGTGCCTGATAGGAGAAATGAATCTTTTTTTCTAAAAATGAAAAAAGATTTATTTTTTTATATATTAAGAACAGAAGGATATGATAATTGCATTTGATGTCCCTGCTGATACTTAACATATTCAGTGTTTTCTCATCATAGTTACACTGGATCTTTAGTCATGCAAGATAACAATAATTACTTTGAAATGAAACTAAAGGCACCCAAGCCAGCCTCCAATGCATATTTTTCCTTATTAGCAGAAAAAAGAAAACATGGCACGAGGATAAAATTGCAGTCTCACTATACACATAGTCCTTAACCAGTGGTGGGATTCCAATTTTTTTTACTACCGGTTCTGTGGGTGTGGCGGGGGAAGGATACTGTAAAATCTTCAGTCAGAGATTATTTGCCAGTTCTCTGAACTACTCAAAATTTCCAGTACTGGTTCTCCAGAACTGGTCAGAACCTGCTGAATAACATCTCTGTCCTCGTCTTACAATCTCAACAAAAACAAAAACAGTTGGTACATAAGCGCACCAACGTGCCTACCGTCCCTGTCCAATTGTTTCTTTTATATTTTTCTTATATCTATCCATGTATTCATGACTATGTTTTTACTTATACCTATTATCTTGTAAGCAATTGACAAATAAAATAAATAAATAAATAAATTCAGCCCACAATTTCTGTTAAGTGAGATATTTGTTAAGTGAATTTTGCCTCATTTTATGACCTTTCTTGCCATAGTTGTTAAGAGAGTCATTGCAGTTGCTAAGTTAGTAACCTGGTTGTTAAGTGAATCCGGCTTCAATAGTGACTTTGCTTATCAGAAGGTCACAAATGGTGGTCACATGACCTTGGGATATAGCAACGGTCATAAATGTGAACCAGTTGCCAAGCATCTGAATTTTGATCCCATCATGGGGCTGCTGCAAAGGTCATAACTTTGAAAAAATCTGTCATAAATCACATTTTTCAGTGCCATTGTAAAGCCATGTCACACTGAACCAACGGATGCAAAGAGGATGTAAAACGGACAAAAAACCTTGCCATCCGTTGGTTAACGCGATGTATCCGTTCTGTACTCACTGCCTCCGTTTTGCTTCCTCTCTATCCGTCCAGCATCCGTTTATGGACGTTTCATCCGCTCCAAAAGTTTTGGGCTGCCTAAAACTTTTGCGCGGAAAATGTATCCAGTTCGTCCGTTCTGCATCCGCTATGCATCTGTTATGCATCCGCTATATCCACTAGGCGTCCGCTACGCATCCGTGCAACTCCATCCGCTCCAGCGGTAAACGGACACAGGGAGGAAGCGGAACGGACGCAGAACGGATGCCGAACGGATGCCTAGCGGATGCAGCATGGAAACAAAGTGTTTAAAACGGAAAAAACGTTCGCAGAGGGGACCTATCTCGGATATTAAGGATGTCTAGAGGATGCCTACAGGATGCCTACAGGATGCCTAGCGGAAAACGTATACTGCCTATAAAAAGGGGGAGCAACTCGCCTACATCGCACTTTCAGAACAGCAGCCCAGCGGTGCAGACCTCTGCAGCCTTCATCTGCCTCTTCCTCTTCCACAGCATCCAGTCATGTCCACCATGGATTGTAACAAAGTTCTTTCGGCAGCCACCATCGTTCTGCAACAGTGCGAAGCCATCTGCAGGCTCTGTGAACACTACTGCGAGAAGAAAAGGAGCCACCCAAAAAAAGTCTGGGTCCAAAGATGGTTCGCCAGAAGAGCAGAGGACGGACTGTACAACAAGCTGATGGTGGAGCTCAGGAGCGAAGACACTCGGGCGTTCCAGAACTTCATGAGGATGCCTCCAGCCATGTTTGACGAAGTTGTGCAGCGCCTGACACCCAGGTTGACCAAGGCAAACACCAGCTTCCAGCCCAGCCTAGAACCTGGGCTCAAGGTGGCACTCACTCTGCGCCACCTGGCCTCAGGGACCTCCTACAGGAGCATGCAGTACGGCTGGAGGGTGCCATCCAACACTATCAGCATTGTGGTCAGAGAAGTGGTGCAGGCCATCATCGAAGAATACAAGGAGGAGCTCCTCCAGTACCCCTCCACTGAAGAAGGCTGGAAGAAAGTTGCAGAGCAGTGGTATCAGAAGTGGAACTTCCCCCACACCGTTGGAGCCATAGATGGGAAGCACGTGGCCTGCAAATCTCCAGCCAAGTCGGGGTCCACTTATTTCAACTCCAAGGGCTTCTTCAGCATCATCCTCTTCGCCATGGTCGATGCTGACTACAAGTTCATGTACATCGATGCTTCAGGCAACGGCTCATCTTTGGATGCCCAGGTATACAACACCAGTCACCTCAAGGAGGGGCTGGAATGCAACTTCATCGTGGGCTTCCCACATCCAGAACCCCTACCCAACGACACACAAGATGTGCCCTACTTCATCGTGGGGGATGACGACTTCTCCCTCACAACCTATCTCATGAAGCCCTACACCTCCAGACTCCTCACCCATGAAGAGAGGATCTTCAACTACAGGCTGTCCAGGTCAAGGCGGGTGGTGGAGAGCGCCTTTGGCATCCTGGCCAACAGGTTCCAGGTACTTCTCACCACCATGCAGCATTGCCCAGAGACCGTGAGGAGGATCATGGAAGCTTGCTGCATCCTGCACAATCTCATGCGCACCCGCTACCCAGTCTTGCAGAACAGGCTCGTGGACCACCAACAAGCCAATGGGGTTATGGAGCCTGATGAATGGAGGCAAGGGCGAAACCTGATCGACACTGAGGATGTGCAAGGCCCCAACAGAACCTCAAATGAAGCGAAGAAGCAGCGCAACCTCCTGAGACAATGGTGCAACTCCCCAGCTGGAACAGTGGAGTGGCAAGACAGGATGGTAGATGCTTAATGGATGCTTCCCTCAGCCTGTCTCATCACACAGATGAGATTGGGCCATGTATATTTGGTTGGCCTACAATGAACAGGGCATTTAATAAAGAGTTGTGTTTATGTTGACATGTGTGGATAATTATTACATTATTATTGATAATAAAGGGCCGTAGGTGTGGCACCTGGGAGGGTGGACCATACAGTCCCACTATGCTTGCACTGGAGGTTTATCTATCCCACAGCTATGTCAACCCATCCCACAGCTATCCTTACCCATCCCACAAGCATGCAAAGGCTTAAACCATTTCTAACAGTTTCCAGCAAGACTTTATTAAAAAAAAGAAATGAAGCAAGTGTATGAATCAAAAAAATACTTTATTAACAAGAAGCTATAAAACAAAAATGAGTCTCTGGCACTCCTCTTGGTTGCTCAGTCTCATGGGTGAAGGGTCCAGGTGCTGTGGAGGTGGCTGGTGCTGGAGTGCTTGTCATCAGCTCCTCCAGAAGCAGAAGCAGCAGAAGCCCCAGCCCCAGAAGAGCGAGCCCGTGCTGCAGAAGCCCCAGCAGAACCAGAGTGAGGGCCAGGGGGAGGGATGGTAGCCCTGTCCCTCTTGCCAGGGCTGGCAGCAGGTGGCTGAGGCTTGCTGTGTTTCCGCATGGTGGTGGGGTTGCTGGCTGGCAGGGAGGCTGGCAGGAACCAAGGCTGGCAGAAAGGCTGGCAGGGAGGCTGGCAGGAATGCTGGCAGGGAGGCTGGCACCAAGGCTTGCAGGCTGGCAGGCAGGCAGGCACCAAGGCTGGCAGGCAGACATGAACCAAGGCAGGCAGGAAGGCTGGCAGGGAGGCTGGCACCAAGGCTGGCAGGAAGGCTGGCAGGCAGACATGAACCAAGGCTGGCAGGAAGGCTGGCAGGCAGACATGAACCAAGGCTGGCAGGAAGGCAGGCAGCAAGGCTGGCAGGCAGGCTGGCAGCAAGGCTGGCAGGGAGGCTGGCAGCAAGGCTGGTAGCAAGGCTGGCAGCAAGGCTGGTAGCAAGGCTGGCAGCAAGGCTGGAAGGCAGACATGCAGGCAGGGTAGGCAAGGCAGTCGATGTGTCTGGCAGCAGGTCTTTCCTCTGAATGGCGACCTGCTTCCGAGCTGCTTCCGTTATATCCACGGGGCTGACGCAATGCATCCTCCCCGCATGTGCAATTAACGCCAGGCATCCATTAGGCTTCCGCTGTGCATCCGCTAGGCTTCCGCTGTGCATCCGCTTCATCCGTTCGGCGTCCGCTCTGCTTCCGCTCTTTCCGTTCCGCATCCACTTCGCTGAGGCCCCCCGGAAGCCTAGCGGATGTGCCACCCACTCCCATCTGTTTCCATCCGCTGGGCTTCTGTTCCGCATCCGCTTTGTATCCGCCCTGCATCCTCCCAGCGTCCGTGTTATCCGCTCCGGTTATGCAAATTTTTGCCCCTTTTGAGAGCGGATAACAACGGATGGAACATTTTGCTCGTCCGCTGTGTCCTTTTTGCATCCATTGGCCAGTGTGACATGGGCTTAACTTTGAACAGTCTCTTCATTAACTGTTGTTATTCGAGTACTGTTTGTACAATGGATGATTTGAAAACATATGCAGACACGTATCTATGAAAATTCTCAGTCATCCAGTTCATGGTTGTTCCAAAGGTGCTTTTTCAAGAGACAACTGAACTTTTTGGTTCTTCTTTGCTTCTCATCCAAGAAGCTTTTTTAGCTCTGAACGGTCAAAGAAAAACCAGAAAGTCCAGTTGCCTCTCGAAAAAGCATCTTTGGAATATGAAATTCTTTGGAATTTGAAACACCTTCAGATGGCGACTAAATGGCAACAAAGAGCTCTGCAATGATTTACTTATTTCCCTCCATCTAGTGGTCAGAGTTTGTGGCTCAGATATGGTAACCCTTTATCATCCTATATCCTTATTATATATATCCTTACTATACCCTAACTCCTAATTAAATGAATAATTTTTTAATGTTTCTCTGTTTTAATATATTCAAGGGTAGCTGAGCCTGACAAGCAACTTACAGTTTCAAGAGGGGACTCTAAGAAGGTTTTGAGCCCACTAATCCTAACTGCAGTTTTCTTGGAAAAGTTTTTTTAGAAGTGGTTTGCCATTGCCTGCTTCCTAGAACTGAAGGAGAGTAATTGGCCCAAGATCATTCAGATGGCTTAGTGCCTAAGGGTCTCAGAGGTGGTATTCATCAGGTTTTGACCAGTTCTGGAGAGCTGGTAGTAGAAATTATGAGAAGTGTGGAGAACTGGCAAATACTATCTTTATCTGGCCCTGCCCCCATCTATTCTCTGCCTCACGAGTCTCAGCTGTTCAGCTGGAAGACCCTTGCACAGGAGAACGAAGCTGGAAAGCAGGTGAGTAGGGTGGAGAGGGAAAGGGATTCTGCAGTATTCTTCCACTGGAGTGGGGTGGGAATGGAGATTTTACAGTAGTACCCTTCCCCTGTCATGCCCCCAAGCCACACCACACCCCCAAGCCACTCCCACAGAACCTGTAGTAAAACAATTTGAATCCCACCACTGTTAAGGTGGGACTAGAACTGAGATTCTCCCAGTTTCTACTTCAACCACTTTACCAAATTGGCTCTCAGTTACAAAGTTTGACAGCCAGAAATTGCCTAAAATGATAGTAGAGACAGGAGGTAACAGATAAGGATGACCAGGGACTATAGGGAAGGGAATGTGCTTACATTAGCCTGAACTGTCAGTAAATACCCAGCTGATCGCATTTGCCACCAGTCACCTAACATCACCACTTTTTGAATAAATGGATACAGAAGTGCATCAGATTTTATATGGTAGATTTTGCTGTTGTTACTGGATGGTGTTGGCTGGGATGTGTGTGAGTCTTGCCTACACTACTTTCATACAGATGCATCTAAAATAATTTAAGGCTGCCCAGCTGCTTTTGGGTTAAGAAAATACTGAAGCCAATATTATGGGGGCATTGCAATATTGTGTTACTAGATTGTACTGTGGTAGGTGAAAGTGGAACAGGTCAGAAAATTAAAAAACATTATTGGGAGCAGTACTAGAGGTGGTATTCAGCAGGTTCTGACCAGTTCTGCAGAACTGGTAGCGGAAATTTTGAGTAGTATGGAGAACCAGCAAATACCACCTCTGACTGGAGATTTTACACTATCCTTCCCCTGCCACGCCTATCAAGCCACGCCCACAGAACTGGTCGTAAAAAGATTTGTATCCCACCACTGAACAGTACCTATGAATTCAATTTAGGTGTGTAGCAATGCAGCCGGGCCCTTGTGAAAACAATTTGATGCCAGAATTTTGAGAAATAGTAGCTGTAGTTAATTTTTTACAGATTGGACCATGTATGGATTACTATATTTAGTTGTTGGTGCTGTTTTTAGGAATGAGATTATTATATGGCAGCATACTGTGTTCTAAAATAGCATGACAAAGATGATGAAGGCTCTTGAAACTACATCGGGTGAGGCAGTGGGTTAAAGAAGGAAAGATTAATAAAATACGATAGTGATCCAATTATCTGAAGGCTTGTGATTGAATGGTGGAAGATGCTTGCTATATGTTGCTCTAGAAGCAAGACTGATTGATGATTACATGTTACCAAGTCTTTTTTGACTCCTAGCAACCACATAGATGTCCAATCCCTAACCTGGCCTTTCAATGGAGCATTATCATGGAGCATCATCATCACTGAAACTGTGTCCAGCCACTTTGCTGCTGTTGTCTTCCATCCCTTCCCTTCTACCATTCCCAGCATTAGAGTTTACTCCAGAAAGCTGTATCTTTGCCTATGATGTCCAAAGTAGGATGATTTGAGCCTGTTAACCTGCGCCTCCAGTGACAACTCTGGATTGATTTGGTCTATGATCCGTACATTTGGGTTTTTTTGGCTGTCCATGGTATACTCAGGAATCTTCTTCAATTGGAAGCAACACTAGAACTAAACATCAAAATACCAAAGCAGCTTTCCACTAAATATTAGGGGAAGAGTTGCCAAAATAGATATATAGCATCTTTTTTCCCTTTTAGAAGTACATAAACAGAAAGTGAATAGTTATCCTTTAGAGGTAAGGTAGTTATGTCCTGCATTAAAAAAGAGACACATCAGTGTCTTTTATGGTGAATCCCAGTTCTATGATACAGTGAAGTCAGATTGGTTGATTTCTTTTTATATGCTAATAGGATGTTCTTGTGAATATAATCTCTTTGACATGGAGACAATTTGAATTGACTTTAAAGCCCTTTTCTAGGCAGGCAAAAAGTGCATCACAAGGTTTCTTGATCTATGAAACATATTCATGTGCAGTTTTTTCCCTCTCTCCATAAATTATTGCTGCATTGTTCTTTCTGACTTAACAGATCTCTTTCGAAGAATTGCTACCCATGTTTTTAACTGTTTTTTATTTGTATAGATTTCACTTAAATGCTGTTTCCTGAGCCTGGCTTATTGATTTGGGAATAAGTAACTATTCATGAGATTAGAATGTACATACCAGCCGGAATATGAACTTGTTGCTGTCTGGGAACTAATTAATAATAGACAAGCATATCTAGATATTTTTAGAGTGTCCTTTTAAACTTCCAACTTATTACATGCACTGTATATTTCTTGAGAAAATGCATTATCTATTTTTAAAAAGTTTGTTTGTTTACTTAAATTTATTGGCCACCCAACTTCAGGAGACTCTCAGAGAATGTCTCGAGAACAGAAGACATGACATATCCTTTCTCATCCCGCATTCTCTCTAAAAAAATCTTTCTTCTAATGGAGCTGGTTTTACTTTTGATCTTAAAAGATGCTTCTATTTTTTTGTATTCCCACCAAGAATCCTTTGTACATCATTATCATTTCAGTATTTAAAAACTAATTTAGCATAATTTTAATTACCCACTTTGTCCAAAAAATGAATACAGTACTTGATCCCCAGAGGTTGCATATCATAACACTGTTTTAGAATTATAACTCTCTCTTTCTCTCTCTCTTTCTCCCTCTCCCTCTCTCCCACCCTCCTTCCCCCCTGCCTCTCTCTTCTTCTGTGCTATATGGCACTTTCAGTATCATCTTGGAGTGAAATTGCAAATGCTTGAGTAATTTTATGTGTTATCTTCTGCATATCTATTGTAACTAATGCTTATAAATAATATGATTTTCTTGGTGCGATGACCTGTGGCGTGGCACAAAGGCAACATAGTCAGAAAAGCAATAAGCGTCCCTTTATTATCGCCAACTTTGCCCCCAATGTCCAGGTTACCTTCTGGCTGGAGAAAAACTCTCCCAGGAACAGCCTTTGACTACAGAAAATTAAGTCCAAAACATCAGCAACATAAACTGTAACTTAAAGTCCAAACAAGCCAAACTGAAGTAATTAATTTGGCAAGGCAGAAGCAAGAATTTCAGGCTTGAAGACACGAAAAACTCATATAGTTGGGAAGATGCCAGGAACATAGATAAGCCATGACAACACAGGATAAAGTTACATTTGCTCCTAGCAGCCTGCCACATGCAGCCTACCTTTCTTATCAACTGTTTTCCCAGCTGTGGCTAATGAAGGGAATCAGGGCCCTCTCCTGCCTCATAAGCCAGACAACCCACAGTTGCTCTATTCTCCTTTCCTCCCTGTGTGCCCTAGGATGAAGAGGGGGTGGGCCTGGTTCTTTGTCTGAACTTCCTCTCCCTTGTTCTATCTCTCCCCTGCTCTGCCTAGCCAGATTTTGCCTTTCCTCAGCTTCCTCCACAGCCAACGGAGTCACATTCCTACTCCCTGTCAGCTGTCCGGCTTCCTCCTCGGATTCAGACTCCAACAGGGGCATGACACTTGGCCTGATACAATATGGCAATAATAAAATCCCACAATCAATATTTTATTCAGCTTGACATGCTTTGCAGAGCATATAAATGGTAACATTCATCTTTCGGATTTGGATACTTCCTATGATTTTGTGTTTGGTGCTTTCAATTCACTGTTCTCCTGGTAGCTGTCTGGACTTCTCCTTGCACTCCAGAATCTTTTGGTAAGATTTTTGGAAGTGGCTTGACATTGCCTTCTGCCTCGGACTGAGAGACAGTAACTGGTCCAAGGGCACATATCTGGAATTATGCCTAAGGCTTGATTAAAACTCATGGTCTCTAGAAGGGGTGGGATTCTACCGATTCGCACCTATTCGCTAGAACCGGTTGTTAACATTCTAAGCAGTTTGGAGAACTGGTTGTTAGAAGAAATTACTGGCCTAATCCTGTAAGGAAGGCAGGAAGGAAACATTCTGGTGTTGCTTACAGAAACTGCCTCTCCATTAATCCTTTTTTTTTTTTTTTGAAAAGAATTTTATTAATTTTCTACAAACACAGATGACATACAAAACATTAAAAACATCTGCTCTCATATATACTTCCGGTGTGTCGGTTGGTTCATCAGTTTTGTGCATTCATTTTGTAGTCTCAGTTACAGTTATATTGCATAACAATTCATATTGTCAATCCATATCCTAATATTACTAAAAAAAAGAAAAAAAAATTTTTTTGGACTATACTTTTAATCATTCATGCTTTGTGAGATAACAATACTTTAAACAGTTTATTCTATAACAAATCATATAATCATAACAAATCAATCCTAAAAACCCTTTATAGATATAGTATTAATGTTCTATTATCGTATTTTATCATCTAGCCATTGATAAAAAAGATCCCAAATTTCATAAAATTGTTTATCTTCTTGCTCTCTAATTTCAAATGTCAATCTACTCATCTCAGCACATTCCAATATTTTCTTAATAATTTCTTCCTGTAATGGTATTTTCTCATTCTTCCAATTTTTAGCAAATACAATCCTAGCCGCTGTTAATACATTTACAATCAAATATTTCAAATCTTTATTATATGTATCAGGTAAAATTCCCAATAAAAAGATCTCTGGTTTCAAGTCTATGTGTTTCTTTGTCATTTTTTCCAACCACATGTGAATTTTAGTCCAATATTTTCT
>BLBF01000002.1:28780101-28790927 GCA_015471245.1 Laticauda colubrina
CACACACACACACACACACACACACACACATATATTTAGTTACCACTAAATAGATGAATATACTGTATATCTTTGTGGTTTCTTGCCATTTGACAGCTGCCTAAAGTATTTTTCCTTCTGTTGTAATACAAAGTTCATCCTGTATGACAGGTGGCATCTTATTGTGTCCTGAAATGCAAAGTTTTAAGAAAACCATATATATCTCCAATCAAAAAGAGACCCTCAATATAGTTGTGTGTGTGTGTGTGTGTGTGTGTGTGTGTGTATGTATGTATGTAAGTAATATAATGATATACTGTAATGGTTTGGGAAACCAAGAAGAAAATGGAAACTTTCAAAGAGACATATTTGCCATCCATTATGTCATAGTTTTGAGAAGTGGTTTCTTTGGGCTATCATACACTGAATGGCGAATATGACTTTTTCTGTTTCCATTGAGAGAACTGATTGCTGCAGTGGGTAAAGTTCAAGTCCCACCTTGGCAACAAAGGCAACTAGGCCAATCATTTCCTCTCAGTCCTAGGAAGAAGGCAATGGCAAACCACTTTTTGATAAACCTTGTCAAGAAAACTATCTCAAATCTAATATTTCTCCAAGTTGAATTAAAATCTAAGTAAAATGATTTTGATTCTTTCTAAGGAAGACAGGTTTTAAATAGAGCTTTTACCATATAACTACCAATTTACAGACTTTTATTATGGGAGGTTGGTTAAGCATCTTATATCTAGGATGCTGATGACATAATAACCAAATGTCAGCATAGAGATCAGGTGTGTGAACAGAGCATGGTCAAAACAATGAAGATGGTGGTCACAATGGTGCGATTAAACCTCTGTTTGGTTTTTATATGTGTCACAAACCCTTGAAAGAGAGTTTTCCATATCTCTTTACTATGTCTACTGGTTATCTAGAGCTTTGCAATCAAGTATGCCATGTTTAGCTGAGGAGCTAGTTTTAAATGATATGCCAGCAGGAGTATGGTATAATGTACGTTCATACATACATACTTCAGAGAGCCATTTAAGAACAATATTCAAATAATGCTTTTCTTATGGGAGATATAAAGGAAAATGTAGCATTGTGACGTAATAGTACAAGTTGTCTACCAAGAACATTTTGTGATTGTCCTTCTTTCATCACTTTATTTTTTTCTTTCTCCTTTTTTTCCTTCTAAATGTAAAGTTCTTGTCTGAAAAAGAACAAGTTTTAAAAATATTCTTTGTGCTATCAAAGAAAATGGGTGGTTTGAGCCCTTTAATCCTGTTGGAAGAATTTTCCTTCTGGGTTCAGTTATAACAGATAACAGAAAATCAGAGTTGGGAGGGACCTTGTAGGTCATCTAGTCCAAACCCCTGCCCAAGTGGGAGACCCTACACCATTTCTGACAAATAGCAGTCCAATCTCTTCTTGAAAGTCTCAAGTGATAACGCTCCCACAACTTCCAAGGGCAACTTCTGTTCCATTGGTTGATTGTTCTCACTGTCAGAAAATTTATCCTTATTTCCAGGTTAAATCTCTCCTTGTTCAGTTTCCATCCATTATTCCTTGTCTGGCCTACAGGCACTTTGGAGAATAGCTTGACCCCTTCCTCCCTGTGGCAGCACCTCAAATATTGAAAGACTGCTATAATGTCTCCCCTGGTCTTTCTCTTCACTAGACTAGCCAAACGCAGTTCCTGCAACCGTTCGTCGTGTGTTTTAGCCTCCAGTCCCCTAATCATCCTGATTGCTCTTCTCTGTACTTTTTCTAGAGTCTCAACATCTTTTTTGTAATGTGGAGAACAAAACTGGATGCAGTACTCTAGGTGTGGTCACACTAAGGCTTTATTGAGCGGTATTAGTACTTCCCTTGATCTTGATTGTATCCTTCTGTTAATACAACTTAGGATTTCAATCAGCTTTTTTGGCTGCTGCTGCACACTGCTGGGTCATACTTAGCTGGTTGTCCACTAAGACTCCAAGATCCCTCTCACAGTTACTGTTACTGAGTCTGGTTTCACCCAGTCTATATGTGTACTTTTGGTTTTTCTTGCCGAACTGTAGGATTTTACTTTTCTCTACATTGAATTTCATTTTGTTATATATGGCCCATCTGGATCTTGAGCCTATCTTCTTGGGTGTTAGCTATTCCTTCCACCTTAGTATCATCTGCAAATTTGGTAAGTTCCCCTTCTATTCCCTCATCTAAGTAGTTAATGAAGATATTGAAGAGTACTGGACCGAAGATGGAAACTTGTGGTACCCCACTGCTCACTTCACTCCATGTAGATTTAGACCCATTAAGGACTACTAGTTGAGTATGGTTTGCCAGCCAGTTGCGAGTCCATCTAGTGGTGGTGCTTATCTATTCCACTTTTTTCTAGCTTACTAAGAAGTAGGTTGTAGTCTACTTTGTCAAATGCCTTGCTGAAATCTTAATATATTATGTCCACAGTATTTTGCTGGTCTACTAATTTTGTCACTGTGTTGAAGAATGAAATAAGATTGGTTTGGCATGATCTGTTCTTAACAAACCCCTGATGACTGCTAGTTATTATTTTACTTGTTTCTAGATGTTGGCAGATCTGTTTTTTTATTGTCTTTTCCAATATCTTCCCGGGTATTGATGTTAGGCTGATCGGTCTATAGTTTCCTGGGTCTATTTTTTTGTCTTTTTTTGAAGATGGGAACCACATCAGCTCTTTTCCAGTCCTCTGGTAGTTCCCTGGTCCTCCAGGATTTTTGAAAGATATGGTGCAATGGTTCTGAGATGACCTCTGCCAGCTCCTTTAAAACTCTGGGATGTAATCCATCAGGCCCCACTGATTTGTTTTCATCAATATTAGACAGGTGTTCTCTTACTATTTTTTTTTTTTTTGCTTATTTTAACTTTTCTTTCTGGTCTGTCTTTTACAGTTATGTTTTTGGTGGGTTGAGCTATAGTTTCTTTTTGTGTGAAGACGGATGCAAAGAATGAGTTAAGCAGTTCTGCTTTCTCTCTGTTGCTTGTTACTTCCTTGCCATCTTTTCTCTTTAGTGGACCGACTGTTTCCTTGATTTTTTCCTTGTTATTTATATGTTGGAAGAAACTTTTTTTATTATCTTTGACTTCTGATGCAAGTCTTTGTTCGTTCTGAGCCTTTGCTATCCTGACTTCTTCTTTGCAGATTCTGGCTATCTGCTGATATTCTGCCTTAGCTGTATGTCCTTCTTTCCATTTTTTGTACTTGTCCCTTTTTTTCTTTCAATTTGCCAGAGAGATCTTTGTGCAGCCATGCTGGTTTCTTCTTGGATTTCTTGTTTTTCCTTCTCAGTGGTATTGTGCTGGTCTGGGCTTCTATGATCATACTTTTTAGAGTTTCCCAAGATTCTTGAGTTGTTTTCCCCTTTAGGATTTTCATCCGTGGAATCTTTCCCAAGTTCTCTCTGAGTTTATTGAAATCAGCTCTTTTAAAGTCCAAGAATCTGGTATCATTCTGTTCTGTTGCTTGGTTTGTGTTATGTTGAATTCTAGTGTGACATGGTCACTCTCACCCAAGGTTCCTGTAATTTCAACTCCCTCTATCACTTCTTCTCTGCTTGTAAGAATTAAGTCCAGTATGGCTGTCCCTCTAGTTTCACCCTCTACCTTTTGGACAACAAAGTTGTCAGCTAGGTTGGTTAGGAACTTATTCGACTTCTCACTTGATGCAGAATTAGTTTTCTAATTGATATCAGGATAATTGAAGTCTCCCATTACTAATGTTGTGTGTTTCCTGCATATGTTTGTTAGTTGTCTGGCAAAAATGACATCTATTTTTTCTGCTTGATTGGGTGGCCTATAATATACACCTATGGCCATGTCATTCTTTTTTTCTTTTATATTGACCCATATGCATTCTAGGAGGTTTTCCTCATTGGTTTCATGCATTTCTGTAGCAATATAGTGGTCCTTAAAGCCCCTGTCACACAGCACCAACGCGTGAAAAGAGGATGTAAAATGGAGAGAAACACTTGCCATCCATTGGTTAACGTGATGCATCCATTCTGTACTCACTGTGTCCGTTTTTCATACTCTCTATTCGTCCAGCATCCGTCTACTGACATTTCATCCGCTCAAAACGTTTTGAGCTGCACAAAACTTTTTGGGCGGAAAATGTATCCAACGCGTCCATTCTACATTCGCTACGCATACGGGGAACATCCGTTCTCCATCCGTCGTCATCTGTTACGTGTCCGCTATATCCGCTAGGCATCTGCTGTGCATCCGCGCAACTCACATCCGGTCCAGTGGAAAACGGACACAGGGAGGAAGCGAAACGAACGCGGAATGGACACGCAGTGTTAGTAGCATGGATGTAGAAAGGATGAAAGTGGATGCAGTTCGCATACAAAGCATTAAAATGGAAAAAATGTTCGTATAGGGGACGTATCTCGGATATTTAGGATGTCTGCAGGATGTCTAGAGGATGCAGAAGGACACCTAGCAGAAAACCGATATTTCCTATAAAAAGGGGGAGGAAATCACCTGGATCTCACTTTCAGTCCAGCAGCCACTTTCAGTGCAGAAGCCCTCTTCAGCCTTCATCTGGCTCTTGCTCTTCCACAGCATCCAGTCATCTCCACCATGAATCGTCACACACTCCTTTTGGTAGCCGCCATCGTTCTACAACAGTGCGAAGCCCTCTACAGGCTCTTTCATCTGTTCTATGGGAAGAAAAGGAGGCAGCCAAGAAGTGTCTGGGTCCGAAAATGGATCACGAGAAGAGCCGAGTATGGACTGTATAACAAGCTGATGGTGGAGCTAAGGAAAGAAGACTCTTGTGCATTCCAGAACGTCATGAGGATGTCGCTAGCCATGTTTGACGAAGTTGTGGAGCGGCTGAGACCCAGGTTGACCAAGCAGAGCACCAACTTTCGGCCCAGCCTGGACCCTGGGCTGAAGGTGGCACTGACTCTGTCAGGTGGCACTGACTCGGGACCACGTACAGGAGCATGCAGTACGCCTGGAGGGTGCCATCCAACACCATCAGCATTGTGGTCAGAGAAGTGGTGCAGGCCATCATCGAAGAATACAAGGAGGAGCTCCTCCAGTGCCCCTCCACTGAAGAAGGCTGGAAGAAAGTTGCAGAGCAGTGGTATCAGAAGTGGAACTTCCCCCACACCGTTGGAGCCATAGATGGGAAGCACGCGGCCTGCAAAGCTCCAGCCAAGTCAGGGTCCACTTATCACAACTACAACAGCTTCTTCAGCATCATCCTCTTCGCCATGGTCGATGCTGACTACAAGTTCATGTACATCGATGCTTCAGGCAATGGGTCATCTTCAGATGCCCAGGTATACGATGCCAGTCACCTCAAGGAGGGGCTGGAACGCAACCTCATCATGGGCTTCCCAGATCCAGACCCCCTACCCAATGACACACAAGATGTACCCTACTTCATCGTGGGGGATGATGCCTCATGAAGCCCTACACTTCCAGATGCCTCAACCATGAAGAGAGGATCTTCAACTATAGGCTGTCCAGGGCAAGGCGGGTGGTGGAGAATGCCTTTGGCATCCTGGCCAACAGGTTCCAGGTACTTCTCACCACCATGCAGCATCGCCCAGAGACCATGAGGAATGAAGGGCGTTCCTCAAGGGTGAAACCTGATAGATACTGTGGATGTGCAAGGCCCCAACAGAGCTTCACGTGAAGGGAAGAAGCAGCGCAATCTCCTGAAACACTGGTGCAACTCCCCAGCTGGAGCAGTGGAGTGGCAAGACAGGATGATAGATGCTTAATGGATGCTTCCTTCAGCCTGTCTCATCACACTGATGAGATTGGGCCATGTATGTTGAGTGGCCCTACAATGAACAGGGCATTTAATAAAGAGTTGTGTTTATGTTGAAATGTGTGGATGAATGATTACATTGTTATTGATAATAAAGGGCCATAGGTGTGGCACCTGGGAGGGTGGACCATATAGTCCCACAAGGCTTGCACTGGAGGTTTATCTATCCCACAGCTATTACCCATCCCACAGGTATCCCTGCCCATCCCACTGCTATCTTAACCCATCCCACAGCTATTACCCATCCCACAGGTATCCCTGCCCATCCTACTGCTATCCCAACCCATCCCACAGCTATTACCCATCCCACAGGTATCCCTGCCCATCCCACTGCTATCCTAACCCATCCCACAGCTATTACCCATCCCACAGGTATCCCTGCCCATCCCACAGTTATCCATGCCCATCCCACAGCTATTACCCATCCCACAGGTATCCGTGCCCATCCCAATGCTATCCTTACTCATCCCACAAGCATGCAAAGGCTTAAACCATTTCTAAACATTTCCACCAAGACTTTATTGACTAAAAGAACTGAACCAAGTGTTTGAAGCAAAGATAAACTTTATTAATAACAAACTGTAAAAGCAAAATGATCCAAGTAAAGTGTCCCAAGCAAAGATAAAGTCAACAGGTTGCAACCCAGTCTCTGGTACTCTTCTCAGTTACTCTGAGGCATGCCCATAGTCTCAGGGGTGAAGGGTCCAGGTGCTGTGGAGGTGGCTGCTGCTAGAGTGCTGGTCTGAGGCGCCATTGGGGTGCCTGGCCCCGAGAGGACAACAAGGGATGGTGTGTGGAGGAAGCTCTCAGAGAGCTGGCTCAGTCCTGTGATGTTGAGAGCCCCTTCCTCCATGACATGGGGTGTCAGTCCCAAGACCGATGACAGATGTTCTGAGGCCAGGCTTGGCTGTGGAGTAGCGGAAGGAGGAGTGTAGTGGGGCTGTCTGGTCTGCAGGTGAGCGAAGTGAGGCGTGGGTGGCATCTGTGGTGTGGGTGGCATCTGTGGTGTGGGTGGCATCTGTGGCGTCAGTGGCATCTGTGGTGTCGGTGGCATCGGTGGCATCAGTGGCATCGGTGGCATCGGTGGCATCAGTGGCATCGGTGGCATCGGTGGCATCGGTGGCATCAGTGGCATCGGTGGCATCAGTGGCGTACGATGTGTCTGTGGCTGGACTGGGAAGGGCTGCCTGTGCTGCTGGAACTCCTGGTTGCCGTAGCCTTGGTAGGTGAGAGCCTGTGGAAAGCCTTGGAAGGGCTGTGACATCACCTGGGGTGGAGGAGCAGACCTGGACTGTCGGAGCAGGTCAGATGGACCTGGAGGGTTGTGCAGAAGACCGGTGATCCTCTCCTTTATCACCTGGTACTGTGAATTGGACATGTCCATGAGGGTCTGGTTGACGTAGGTGAGGAAGGGCTTGCGGTTTGAGGATGGTATGTCGGTGTGTACCAGCTGAGAGAGGAGATCTACGCTGCTTTTTATGGTGTCCCTGATCTCCAGCAGGACAGTGTGGCTCTGTCCCTCCGGTTTGGCTCTCTGCCTGCTTTCTGTGGAGGTGGAGCGGGGGGTGGGTGTGGCTTGGTCTCTTGTGGAAGTGCCCTCTCGTTGCTCCCACTGCGTCAGGGGGTCCTCCACGCGCTCTGCCACTGGGAGTGCAGCTGTTGGGGGGGTCTCTGTCGTGGGACGCTCCACAGATACCTGCCTGGACACAGGAGCTGACTCTTGGCCAGAAGAGGACTGGCTCTCTGTGGGCTGACTGAGAGAAAGGGTTGTCAGAGGGGCTGCTCTTCGGTGGTGGATCTCACCCTCCAAGAAGCTTCACTTGGCCATCATGTAGGTCTCCCGGTCGGTGAGCTTGATAGTGGCCTGGACAGATTTCTTGAGGTGCAGCTTCCTGTACCAGGTGTGCATGAGCTTCCACCACCTGAGGAGGACCTCCGATGTGTAGCCCAAGCTCTCCGCCTTCTCTCTCCAAGCAGCCTGCTTCCTCTTGGTGTCTCGATAGAGCCTGTGTCCCTTCCGCCATACATACTCATTCTCCCTCAGCCATTCGAGCACCTCATCCTCATGTTCCTCTTTGATGGAGTATTGCCTCCTCTCCCATTCTCGCATATGCCTATTCCTCCCTCTGGCAGGGCCATCTGGGCCCTCACCAGAGGGGCTTTGAGGTTCTAGCGGCTGCTCCACCACACCACCACCACCACCACCACCAGCAACAACAGTAGCAGCAAAATCAGCACCAGCAGGACCAGCAGCACCAGGAGCACCAGCAGCACCAGCAGGATCAGCAGCACCAGCAGGACCAGCAGCACCAGCAGCACCAGCAGCACCAACAGCACCAGGATCAGCAGCAGCAGAGTAAGCACCAGCAGCACCAGCAGGACCAGCAGCACCAGGATCAGCAGCAGCAGAGTAAGCACCAGCAGCACCAGCAGGACCAGCAGGACCAGGAGCACCAGCAGGACCAGGAGCAGCACCAAGCACCAGCAGAAACCCAGCACCAGGAGCAGCGCCAGCAGAAGCCCCAGCACCAGAAGAGTCAGCCCGAGCAGCAGAAGCTCCAGCAGAAGCAGAGTCAGGGCCAGGGGGTGGGATGGTGGTCCTGTCCTTCTTGCCAGGGCTGGCAGGAGTAGGCACAGGCTTCCTCTTTTTCCCCATGGTTGTTGGCTGGAGATGTGTCTGGCAGCAGGTCTTTCCTCTGAATGGTGACCTGCTTGCGAGCTGCATCCTTTTATATCCGCAATGCATCCTCCCCGCATGCGCAGTGAACGCTTTGCATCCGCTAGGCATCCACTAGGCATCCGCTCCTTCTGCTGCACGTCCGCTTCGCTGTGCTCCCCCGGAAGCCCTGCAGATGTGCCATCCGCTTCCATCCGCTTTGATCCGCTAGGCTTCTGTGGAGCATCTGCTTTACATCCTGGCTACGTCCTCCCCCCGTCCGTTCCTTTCCGTTGTTGTCCGCTCTCTTTATGCAAATTCAGGGCACTTTTGAGAGCGGATAACAACGGATTGAAAATTTTCTTGTCTGCTGTTTCCTTTTTACATACTTTTTGCATCCGTCAGCCTATGTGACAGGCCCTTTACATAATGGGGAACTTCCTACAATCCCACACATGTGAATTAAAATCTCGCCTTGTGGTAAGATGGACAACAAACAAATTTAATAAATAAATAAAAATAAATAAAAGAAGGGAAAACTGAATTAAATAGAAATGGGATATCAGAAATCAAGTAGTTAAACTTTTTCCCCAGATTGTACTGTATCTTGAAATCTAAGGTTCTCCCTATCACAATGGATTTTTACTTGAAACCAAACCATAAATTCAAAACATTGATGATTTCATCTACTTGATAAGAATCCATTAATTTTCTTGCATGGTTTAGAAGTAACACAGACAATTATTTTAGTATTAGGAGCTTTATCAAAATTAGTTGTGGAAATTTTTCTTTCTGCAATACTGGCAATAAATTCTGATGATCTCTACTTGAATTCAGAGGAATGTTCTAGTGGGTAGATTGAATTACTTGTACAGCTTGCCTCCACTGATTTATTGTAGTTCATTCCTAGCCAATTCTAGCAACATTTTTCCAATCCTTAGGGAAAAGAGCTATTGGCTTCCTGGTTGAGTAAGTGTCTGATGTTAGCCCTCTCTAATAAAACTTGACAAGCTAATAATGCATTATGCATCAACAGAGGGATAGCATTAAGATCTCTAGAAGTTATGGTACTGCTTTATACTGCACTAGTGAGATCACACTTGGAAATCCAATTTTGTCACCATGATAGGGGGAAAAAGTTGCCACCCTGAAAAGTGTGCAGTATAAACTTCTCTGAAAAGAGAAGTGCAAAAAAGATGATAAGGGGTTTGGAGGCTTAATTGTATGATGAATGGTTGAGGAAGTTAGGTATGTCAAAGAGAAAGATTACACAGGACACATGTCAAGTCTTCCAATACTTAAGGGGCTGTCACAGAGAAGAGGGATTGACTTATTCTCTAAAGCACCAGGTTGCTGGACGAGAAGTAATGGCTTGGAAGCTTGTTAAAGAGACATCCAACCTTGAAGTAAGGAGAAATTTTCTGACAGTGAGAACAATTAAATCTTCTGGAGTTGTGGGTGATCCATCTCTGGAGATTTTAAAAAATAGAATGGATAACCATTTGACTGCCTTGAGCAGGGATTTGGATTAGAAGACCTCTAAGGTCCCTTTGAACCCTATGATTCTATGTTCCATGTTGATATCTCAGCGGCGGCTAACCTTTTTAGGCTCCTGTATCAAAAATTGGGCTCCTGTGTCAAAAATTGGGCTCCTGTGTCAAAAATTGTGGCTCTCATGCCAGCACCCAGAAGGCAATGCACCTCCCCCATGCCTCCTGTGCATGTGCATGCAATTCTTCCCCACACCACTCCCTTACCTGCATTGTGCCTCATAGCTGATTTTCAGCCGGTTTGAGGCCTTTTTCAGCCTCCCAGAGGCTTAAAAAAAGCCTCTGCAGGCTTTGCAGGCAGAATAATAGGCCCATTTCATCACTTCCAGTGATGACCAGGAAGTGACGAATTGGGCCTATTATTTGTCCTACAGAGGCATTTTTCAAGCCTCTGGGAGGCCAAAAAAAGCCTCAAACCAGCCAAAAATCAGCTGTGAGCCATGCGTATGCCCAGTGAGGTAAGTTTGCCTGTGGCTCACATGCTGGCACAAATAGCTCTGTGTGCCACCTGTGGCACCCATGCCATAGGTTCGCCATCACGGATGTATCAAAATTATCTCCAGCTTTATTAATTTAGTATCAACCAAGAAATTATTTTGGTTTTTTTCCTAGTTGTTGAGTAATCAGTGCATTTTATTTGAACAACAGAACTATTTTGAAAACAGAAGCTGGACTCCCAGCTCCCATTTATACTAGATGCAAATAATTCAAATTCATCTATATCTATATCTATATCTATATCTATATCTATATCTATATCTATATCTATATCTATATCTATATCTATATCTATATCTATATCTATATCTATATCTATATCTATATCTAT
>BLBF01000002.1:28791245-28802668 GCA_015471245.1 Laticauda colubrina
AAAGAGAGAGAGAGAGAGAGAGAGAGAGAGAGAGAGAGAGAGAGGAAGGACATATGTGTGTTCCAACTTATCCAAACACATAAGGGCAGAATTTATGTTACAGCGTCACAACACATATTTATTCACTTGCCCTTTGACTCCCATCATTGATAGTTGCTGAATTTTGGATATTTTCTAAAACTGGAAGCAACCTTTTTCAAGCTGTGTGGGACAATCAGAACACATAATCAGACCTCCCAACCCCTGATAAAGGAAAATCTGGAGACCCATGAAAAAAAATCTGGAGATTCTATAAAAAATAGTGAGATTCTATTTTTTCCCCGATCAAGATTAAACAAACCCCTTTTCCATCGAGGAAAGTCATTAACAGTTTATTTAAATGTTTTATTTGTGTTCCCTGTTGTAAGAAGATGCAGCTTTCTTTCTTCTATTGAAAAATCACCACCTCTTTTTGCCATGGTTATACGACTGCGATTGCTTTCCAGCGCTGAACTTACAAAGACTACTGGGAAACTAGCCTCTTTCCCAGAGCCTACTCCCCTTTCAAAATGACGGACAGACAGGAAGAAAAATGATTACCGTATATACTTGCATATAAGCTGACCCTCAAATTTGAAAAAAAAAAAGCGTGTTTTAAATTCGGCGTGAGATTGAGGAGCCTTGTCGTGAGACCGTGAGAAATGACAAAAAACTGTGAGACTCACGGCAGAACCGTGAGAGTTGGCAGGGCTGCATAATGGCATCCGTTAAAGCCAAATTTGTACAATCATCTCCCACATTTAATTTTAAAAGTATGGTTAAATTCAGATTCTATTGTGTTAATGCTAATGTCATCTTTCTTTTTCTCTGCCTTAAAACTCACCTTGCTGAGTGAATTGTTTCAAAAATGCAAAAGTTCTGCACATTATTTTGTAACTTTTTGAATTAGCCCAATAAGGGTACTGATATTCTATTGAATTTAGACAAGTTTATGTCCAGTGAGGCTACCTTCTATTTGTTCTGTTTTGTTTAAATCTTGTATTTTGTTTAACATGGAAAAGCAACCTGTATTCTTTAAAAAAAGAAGGTAATATTTCTATGGCCAGCAGATGGCAGCTAATGCTCATTCAGTAAGCCTTGAAGATTTCTTTTGCAGTTTTACCAGTTTTTACAACTTAACTATTGGTAATCAAGTAACAGTGAAGGGGGATACACATAGCCAAGTTGGAATTACGGATAATATTGCATTCCCCTTGTATGGGAATAATGTGGGATCCATTTATCTCTAAAAGTTCATTTGCTGACAGCTTTTTGTTTAATTATGTAAAATTAATGTTAAGTATTTCTGCTGTGTAAAATCTTTCTCACTTGGCAAGATATTCAGAATATCTGTATGATTATATTTTTTGTATCTCAGTTGCATACATAGCTACTAATGTGTGCATACAGTGAAAACTACCTGAAATGAATGGATTAAGTCTTCAGTTTGTTGGAGTGTGGCTAGCACCACAATATCACATGTCAGTTTGTAACAGTAGAGGCTCAGTCTAAAAGACCTCAACTTAAGCCCATGTCACACTGCACCAACGGATGCAAAGAGGATGTAAAATGGAGAAAAACGCTTGCCATCCGTTGGTTAACGTGATGCATCCGTTCTGCACTCACTGTGTGCGTGATTCATACGTTCTATCCATCCAGCATCCGTCTACTGAGATTTCATCCACTCAAAAAGTTTTGAGCTGCACAAAACTTTTTGAGCGGATGAACTTTCCGCCGCGTCCATTCTACATCCGCTGCACATATGGGGAACAAACGTTCTATGTCTGTTGTCATCTGTTACACGTCCGCTGTATCCGCTCAGCATTCGCTGCGCATCCGTGCAACTTGCATCCGCTCCAGTGGAAAACGGAAAGAGGGAGGAAGCGAAACGGACGCAGAATGTCCACGCAGCGTTAGTAGCACGGACATAGAAAGGATGAAAGTGGATGCAGCTCACATATAAAGCATTAAAATGGAAAAAACGTTTGTACAGGGGATGTATCTCGGATATTTAGGATGTCTGGAGTATGCCTAGAGGATGCAGAAGGACACATAGTGGAAAACCGATATTTCCTATAAAAAGGGGGAGGAAATCACCTGGATCTTACTTTCAGTCCAGCAGCCCTGGTGTGCAGACCTCTTCAGCCTTGCTCTTGCTCTTCCACATCATCCAGTCATCTCCACCATGGATCGTCGCACACTCCTTTTGGTAGCCGCCATCATTCTACACCAGTGCCAAGCCCTCTTCAGGCTCTTTCACCTGTTCTATGCAAGGAAAAGGAGGCATCCAAGAAGTGTGTAGGTCTGAAGATGGATCGTGAGAAGAGCGGAGTATGGACTGTATGACAAGCTGATGGTGGAGCTAAGGAATGAAGACACTCGTGCATTCCAGCACTTCACGAGGATGCCACCAGCCATGTTTGACGAAGTTGTGGAGTGGCTGAGACCCAGGTTGACCAAGGCAAACACCAACTTCCAGCCCAGCCTGGACCCTGGGCTGAAGGTGGCACTGACTCTGCGCCACCTGGCCTCTGGGACCATGTACAGGAACATGCAGTACGCCTGGAGGGTGCCACACAACACCATCAGCATTGTGGTCAGAGAAGTGGTGCAGGCCATCATCGAAGAATACCTGGAAGAGCTCCTCCAGTGCCCCTCCACTGAAGAAGGCTGGAAGAAAGTTGCAGAGTAGTGGTATCAGAAGTGGAACTTCCCCCACACCGTTGGAGCCATAGATGGGAAGCACATGGCCTGCAAAGCTCCAGCCAAGTCCGGGTCAAATTATCACAACTACAAGGGCTTCTTCAGCATCATGCTCTTCTCCATGGTCGATGCAGACTACAAGTTCATGTACATCGATGCTTCATGCAATGGGTCATCTTTAGATGCCCAGGTATACAATGCCAGTCACCTCAAGGAGGGGCTGGAACGCAACCTCATCATGGGCTTCCCAGATCCAGACCCCCTGCCCAACGACACACAAGATGTACCCTACTTCATCGTGGGGGATGACGCCTTCTCCCTCAGAACCTACCTCATGAAGCCCTACACTTCCAGATACCTCACCCGTGAAGAGAGGATCTTCAACTATAGGCTGTCCAGGGCAAGACGGGTGGTGGAGAACGCCTTTGGCATCCTGGCCAACAGGTTCCAGGTACTTCTCACCACCATGCAGCATTGCCCAGAGACCGTGAGGAACATCGTGGAAGCTTGCTGCATCCTGCACAATCTCATGCGCACCCGCTACCCAGTGTTGCAGAACAGGCTTGTGGACCGTCAACAAGGCAATGGGGACATGGAGCCTGGTGAATGGAGGCAAGGACGAAACCTGATAGACACTGTGGATGTGCCAGGCCCAACAGAGCTTCACATGAAGGGAAGAAGCAGTGCAACCTCCTGAAACACTGGTGCAACTCCCCAGCTGGAGCAGGGGAGTGGCAAGACAGGATGGTAGACACTTAATGGATGCTTCCTTCAGCCTGTCTCATCACACTGATGAGATTGTACCATGTATGTTGAGTGGCCCTACAATGAACAGGGCATTTAATAAAGAGTTGTGTTTGTGTTGAAATGTGTTGATGAATGATTAAATTGTTATTGATAATAAAGGGCCATAGGTGTGGCAGCTGGGAGCGTGGACCATACAGTCCCACTATGCTTGCACTGGAGGCTTATCTATCCCACAGCTATTACCCATGCCACAGCTATTACCCATCCCACAGCTATTACCCATCCCACAGGTATCCCTGCCCATCCCACTGCTATCCTTATCCATCCCACAGCTATCCATCCCACAGCTATCCTTATCCACCCCACAGCTATCCTTACCCATCCCACAAGCATGCAAAGGCTTAAACCATTTCTAAAAGTTTCCACCAAGACTTTATTAAGTAAAAGAACTGAACCAAGTGTGTGAAGCAAAGATAACCTTTATTAATAACAAACTGCAGAACTTTATTAAAAAAAAGCAAAATGAACCAAGAAAAGTATCCCAAGCAAAGATAAAGTCAATAGGTAACAACCCAGTCTCTGGCACTGTTCTCAGTCACTCTGAGGCATGCCCATGGTCTCAGGGGTGAAGGGTCCAGGGGCTGTGGAGGTGGCTGCTGCTGGAGTGCTGGTCTGAGGCGCCACTGGGGTGCCTGGCCCTGAGAGTACAACAGGAGATGGTGTGTGCAGGAAGCTCTCAGAGAGCTGGCTCAGTCCTGTGATGTTGAGAGGCCCTTCCTCCAGAACATGGGATGTCAGTCCCAACACCGATGACAGATGTTCTGAGGCCGGGCTTGGCTGTGGGGTGGAGGAAGGAGGAGTGTAGTGGGGCTGTCTGGTCTGCAGGTGAGTGAGGTGAGGCATCTGTGGCATCTGTGGCGTCCGTGGCATCTGTGGTGTTGGTGGCATCTGTGGCATCGGTGGCATCTGTGGCAGGCGAGGATCTTGTGCCTGGACTGGGAAGGGCTGCCTGTGCTGCTGGAAGTCCTGGTATCCGTGGCCTTGGTAGGTGAGGGGCTGTTGAAAATGTTGGAAGGGCTGTGACATCACCTGGGGTGGACTGGGTGGGAGCAGGTTCAGCTGGGCCTGGAGGGTGGTGCAGAAGACCTGTGATCCTCTCCTTCATCACCTGCTACTGGGCTTTGGGCATTTCCATGAGGGTCTGGTTCACATAGGTGAGGAAGGGCTTTCTGTTAGAGGATGGAATCTTGAGGTGTACCAGCTGAGAGAGGAGATCTACGCTGCTCTTGATGGTGTCCCTGATCTCCTAGAGGACAGTGTGGCTCTGTCCCTCCGGTCTGCCTCTCTGCCTGCTTTCTGTGGAGGTGGAGCTGGGGGTGGGGGTGGGTTGATCTCTAGTGGCTGCGGCCTCCTCTTGCTCCATCTGCGTCAGGGGATCCTCCATGTGCTCTGGCATGGGGTGTGCAGCTGTCGGGGGGGTCTCTGTCATGGGGCGCTCCAAAGATACCTGCCTGGACACAGGAGCTGACTCTTGGCTGGAAGAGGACTGGCTGTCTGTGGGATGCCTGAGAGAGAGGGTTGACAGAGGGGCTGCTCCTCGGTGGCAGATCTCACCCTCCAAGAAGCTGCACTTGGCCATCACGTAGGTCTCCCGGTCGGTGAGCTTGATAGTGGCCTGGCCAGACTTCTTCAGGTGCAGCTTCCCGTACCAGGTGTGCATGTGCTTCCACCACCCGAGGAGGACATCATAAGTGTAGCCCAGGCCTTCTCTCTCCAAGCCGCCTGCTTCCACTTGGTGTCTCAATAGAGCCTTCCTCCAGAGGGACTCGTTCTCCCTCAGCCATTCGGGCACCTCATCCTCATGTTCCTCTGCAATGGAGTACTGTCTCCTCTCCCCCTTTTCAGGCGATTGCCTCTTCCTCCCTCTGGCAGGGCCTTCTGGGCTCTCATCAGCAGGGCTTTGAGGGCCTAGGGGCTGGTCCACCACACCACCACCACCACCAGCAGCAGCAGCAGCAGCAGCAGCAGAAGCACCAGCACCAGCACCAGGAGCAGCACCAGCAGAAGCACCAGCACCAGCAGAGTCAGCACTAGCAGGAGCAGCAGCAGAAGCCCCAGCAGCAGAAGCTCCAGCAGAAGCTGAGTCAGCACCAGGGGGTGGGATGGTATCCCTGTCCTTCTTGCCAGGGCTGGCAGGAGTAGGCACAGGCTTTCTTTTCTTCCCCATGGTTGTTTGCTGAAGATGTGTCTGGCAGCAGGTCTTTCCTCTGAATGGTGACCTGCTTGCGAGCTGCTTCCCTTTATATCTGTGGGGCTGACGCAATGCATCCTCCCCGCATGTGCAGTGAACGCTTTGCATCTCCTAGGCATCCGCTAGGCATCCGTGATGCATCCGCGTCATCCGCTCGGCATCTGGTATGCATCCGCTCCTTCCGCTGCACGTCTGCTTTGCTGTTCTCCCACGGAAGCCCTGCGGATGTGTCATCCGCTTCCATCCACTAGGCTTCCGGTGAGCATCCGCTTAACATCCTTGCTACGTCCTCCCCACATCCGTTCCTTTCCATTGTTGTCCGTTCTCTTTATGCAAATTTGGGGCACTTTTGAGAGCGGATAACAACGGATGGAAATTTTGCTCATCTGCTGTGTCCTTTTTACATATGTTTTGCATGCATCGGCTGATGTGACCTAGCCTTAAGAAATTGGATGGCAATGGTGGATATGGCTGGATCTTCTGGAAAAAGGAGGGTAAAAGAGATAGAGGAGAATGAAGGAAAGGATAGAAAGCATATTTAGAAAACATGGTTGTAATGGTAATAACATAGTTAGAAGGGACCTTGGAGATCTTCTAGTCCAACCCTGTACTCTTCTTAAAAATCTCCATTGATGGAGCACTCCCGACTTCTGGAGGCAAACTGTTCCATTGGTTAATTGTTGTCATCAGGAAATTTCTCCATAATCTAGGTTGATTCTCTCCTTGATTAGTTTCCATCTATTGCTTCTTGCCCTCTTCCAGTGAATAGATTGACCTCTTCTTCCTTGGGACATCCACACAAATACTGGGACTGATGTATTAGTGGTGGGAAAAGTAAACAGAAATAAAATATGCAGCTAGTTGTGGAAGAACTAGTTTGGCAGGAAGGAGGTGTGGGACAGTAGAAATAGAGGAAATAATGGAACGAGCTGGGGTGATTCTCATAAATTTTCTGACCAAAGAGACATCTGTTGGAAAGAATATCCTCCAAAGCCATAATCCCATAGTAGAGAAGAAGGAATGGCAAAGATCTGGAAAATAAATCCTGAAAGCAACTAGGATCTAAGCTTCTGAAGTAACTATATGAGAGAATGATGTGTACTTCTATACTGTTTCCTGCTGCATTACAGGATATCTTCCTGAGCTTTTAAACTTGATTGTTGGGCTACTTGGTTTGTATTAGGCTATTAGGGAACGTCAATCTCCATACCATGAGAGAAGGTCAAGGATGGTTCAGGATTTCATGGCCACCCTGGCAACGATAGGCTTGTTGCAATAATATTTGGTGCAGTCCTTGTGGCACCAAATGTTAGATATGTTAGATCTAGTTTTGAACTTAAAGTAATTGGATCACTTGAGGATTAATCCTTTACCATAAGCACTTCACTTACTGATCTAAATCTTCAGAATATCTGCATGGCGGGAGGAGTAAGTGTATGTATACATTGTATATTCCACTCAGATTCTTGTAGGTGCTTGGAGCACTCAGTGGCCTGGCAGGTAGTGTCTGGCTGAACTCTGTAAAAAAAAGGTAACTAGACAAGTTATCCCTTAGGCAATTTATTTCTTTCTTGTCTGCTGATCCCACTGAGTCAGGAACTCTAAAAGATAAAGTTGCAAAAGAAATGCTTTGGCTGATTAGTGGAGCTGATGTTCTGATCAGTGGAGAAACTAGAAGTTAACTGAAAACAGGGAAGAGTTCATGTTCAAGACTACATTGTGGTAATAAAGGTAGTGACGCATGTTTATTTATAATCTTCACTATATCAGTAGTTGAGTCAGTGAGCTATTTGTGCAACGCTACGAATAAAATTTGTCAGATTTGTTCATTTCTAAACTCTAAAAGTGTATGGTCTGAGAAGCTGATAGAATAGTATTTTGTGGGATTGCTTCACAATTCAACCTCTTGAGTCTGAAGAAATGGAAAGGTGATATTGAAATGAAGTCTACTTACTATTCTGTGGGTTAGAGAATGGCTAGATCCAGGAGAAGTTGATCTATGTCAGGTAAGGAGATGAAGCTGGCTATCTTAAGAAGTTAGAGTTATCCCCTTCTTCTCTGGTTTGAATAATTCACAGAAAGCTATTGTGAAGAAGGTGGGGCTGCAATTGTGGAACATACTAAATGAAGCAGATCCTTTTCAATTTGGGTTCAGACTTGGACATAGGATGGAAATGCATAGGTTGCTCTGATTGATGGCCTTTATTGAGACCTTGGTGGGAGGAGCATGTTCCTCCTTTACTTTTGGATTGTTCAGCATCTTTCAGTAGTTTTGGCCCTGGTATCCTTTGTGAAAGTTAAAAGACAGTGTGTGCTCTTTCCTAAGTGAGCAGTTTCATATGGTCTTTGTTCCATATTAACATACTTCAAATAGGCTATTCCTATTGGACAACAAAGACCTGATGCTGATTGGCTACTTTTCTCGATGCTGATTGGCCAATCATAGCAGGGCTATGATTGGCCAATTCAAGTGGCGGGAGAAACAAGTAGCCGTCATTGGACACTAGCCGCAAGCAGCTCTCTATAAAAAGAGCTGCCGCGGCTCCTGGTTAGAACAGACTTTCGGAACTAAATAAAAGAACTGAAATTACACTGATCTCTGAGTCTCATTCCCGCAAACTGAACACTGTCGATGAGGGTGGGATACTGAGAAAGTGATCAGTCGGGCACGTGGCATCGAGAACCGAGCAGACGAAATGGCCGGAACCAACTCGTCACCCGCACCCTTCAACCCAGCAGCAGAGGACTGGGAATCCTATACTGATAGATTCCTTGTGTTCTTGGAGAGTAATGACCAGCAAGGAATCTCAGACAATCACAAAAGAGCTTTATTCCTGACACACTGTGGGCCCATAGTGTTTAAGATGGCCAAGGCTCTAGCAAAACCAGTTGACGTTAAGCAAATGGCCTGGCCGGACCTGGAGAAGCTGCTGAAGGCTTACTATGCACCGACTGTCTCCAGCCTCATCAGGAGACACAAATTTTATAAACAGGACCAGAAGGAAGGTGAGACCATCACAGATTTTGTAGCCGCTCTCAGGGACATCGGAGGAGCATGAGAATTCCTGAACATGGACGAAGCCACGAGGGATCGTGTGGTACTTGGACTGAGAGACCTTACCCTACAAAGCCAACTGCTGACCCAACCGAAGATCACTGTTACCGAGGATATTGCTGAAGCCACGGCAGCAGAAGCAACCAAAAAATCAGCAGCAAAAATGCAGCAAATGAACGCCAACCCGCCAAAAACATCAACTGAAACAAATCAGGGCACCGAGAAGAAAGTAGAAAGCACACACAAGACCGCTACACATTTCACAGACAGCAGATCATCCAGAATTGATGAGGACGATGAAGAGGAAATCCATAGGCTCCAGGCTGAGTGAGAGCGGCGAATGAAAAATGGTTGTAAGTCGGAGTTCCAGTGTGCCGGCTGCAGAGGAGACCACCCCCATTCAGAGTGCCGGTTCTTAGATGCCGTTTGCCGGTACTGCGAACGGAGGGCCCACATTGCACGTGTATGCAGAAACCACAGAAGCTACAGCCCCAGAAGGGACAACACCCCCCCGAGACAGAAAAAGAGGACAACATGGAACCG
The DNA here is from genome assembly GCA_015471245.1 of Laticauda colubrina. NCBI lineage: Eukaryota > Metazoa > Chordata > Lepidosauria > Squamata > Elapidae > Laticauda > Laticauda colubrina. Next base: position 28,800,563 of record BLBF01000002.1, read on the forward strand.
AGAAAACCACGAAGGCAAAGGGAAGCGGTCAATCGAGAACTACAAGAAAGAAGAAACGCATCAGACCATCACCATCGGCCATTCCAATGCGACTAATGGCCGGAAGGTACATGTGGCGGTCAGAATCGAGGGGCAAGAATGCAAGATGGGGGTCGATTCTGGATCGTACCTATCGATGGTATCCTGGGATACCATAAAAAGACTAGTACCGCACATTGGCAAAGCCGAATTAGAACAACAAGCACTGATTTTAAAAGACTACCAAGGCAACAGAATACCGATAGTCAGACTTGGACACTTCCAGGTAACCTTCAAAGAACATCAAAAAATATTGCCGCTAACCATCATAGACCGGAACCGACCAAGCCTACTGGGACTCGAGTGGTTCAAACCCCTACGAATCGGAGTGACTGGCATTAACCACATTGCTGACGCAGACTGGGAGGAGAACCTGATGAGAGAGTTCCAGGACGTCTTCGACGGAAAGTTAGGCAAGTACCGAGGGTCCCCTATCTCATTCAATTTAGACGCAACCATAGCTTCAATTAGGCTGAAGGCGAGGCGAGTCCCCTTCGCACTAAAACCCAGAATTGACGAAGAATTAAACAAACTTATAGAACAAGGCATCCTGGAACCAATTGACCATGCTAAATGGAAGACCGCAATCGTGACCCCAGTTAAGCTGGATGGGTCCGTGAGAATTTGTGGGGACTATAAGGCTACCCTTAACCATGAGCTACAGCAAAGTGCATATCCTGTTCCGGTAGTACAACATCTACTACACTCCCTGGGAAGGGGCAAGGTCTTCACAAAGCTCGACCTTGCCCAAGCTTACCAGCAATTGCCAGCAGACCCGAAACAGCAGAGGCCCAAATGATTGTGACTCATAGGGGAGCATTAAATTTACAAGATTAATTTGAAGTCAGCGTAGCCCCTGGGGTTTTCCAAAGCCTAATGGAGTGATTATTACAAGGGATAAAAGGAGTAGTCCCATATTTTGACTATGTGCTCGTCTCAGCTAACGACGAGAGACAATTAGAAGCCCACCTCAGAGAGGTCCTGCAAAGGTTTCAAAAAGCGGGACTCAAGGTAAAAAAAGAAAAGTGTAAATTGGCCACATCAAAAGTCGAATTCCTGGGGTACCAAATCGATAAAGAGGGCATCCGCCTCACAGAAAAAAAGATCAAGGCAATCAAAGAGGTGCCTAGACCAAAAAATAAAGTTGAATTACAAGCATTTCTGGGACTCATAAACTTTTACCACTTCTTTCTGCCACAGAAGGCAACTACGGCAGAACCTCTACATAGACTCTTAAGGCTAGGTCCCACTGGCCGAAGGATGCAAAACGTATGCATAAAGGACACAGCGGATGAGCAAAATTTCGCGGGTGGCTCCATCCATTGTCATCCGCTCCAAAAAGTGGCGAAATTTTGCATAAACAGAACGGAGAAGAACGGATGTGGGTAGTACGTAGCGGGGATGTTAAATGGATGTTCATAGGAAGCCTAGCGGATGACAGAGCATGGAAGCGGATGACACCTCCGAAGGGCTTCCGGGTGAGAATTACGAAGTGGATGCATAGCGGAAGGGGCGAATGCATCACGGATGCCTATAGGAAGCAAAGCGGATGCCGCGCGGATGTATATCGGATGCAAAGCATTCACTGCTTATGCGGGGAGTATGAATTGCATCAGCTCTGCGGATATAAAAGGATGCAGCACACATGCAGTCAGCATTCAGAGGAAAGACGTGCTGCCACATACATCTTCAAAGAAAACCATGGTTCGTCAGTCAGGCAAGAAGAGGAAGCCTGTGCCTACTCGTTCCAGCCCTGACAAGAAGGACAGAACCAGCATCCCACCCCCTGGCACTGACTCTGAACCTGCTGCTGTTGGTGCTGCTGGTGCTGGTGCTGGTGCTGGTCCTGCTGCTGCTGCTGCTGCTGCTGCTACTACTGCTACTGCTACTGCTACTGCTACTGCTACTGCTACTGCGACTACTACTGCTCCTGCTCCTGCTACTGCTCCTGCTGCTCCTGCTGCTCCTGCTGCTCCTGCTGCTCCTGCTGCTCCTGCTGCTCCTGCTGCTCCTGCTGCTCCTGCTGCT
>BLBF01000002.1:28812387-28822909 GCA_015471245.1 Laticauda colubrina
TATTATTTCACCTAAACCAGTTAGGGTGAACAATGTTATCCCTAACAAAGTAAAACACATCTATGCTGTAATGCTGATGTGATTTCCTAGTTTTGCAATATCTGCCTGAATTTCCAGTATTCGTGAAGCTGGAGTCATTCAAACTACTGAGTTTTCAAAAAAAACAAAACAAAACCCTCTTTTGTATGCGTGTAAGTCTTAAGTATTGGGTTTGGTTTTATTTCAATGGAGAATATATATTGCTCAGAACTAACTGTGCTTGGTGCTCTTGAGTTTGGTTGCTTGCTTGTAGATGTTAAGGCCCGGTCCCACTGCACTTACGGATGCAAAGAGGATGTAAAACGTTAAAAAAAGCTTGCCATCCGTTGGAAAACACAATGCATCTGTTGTATACTCACTGCATACGTGTTTCATACGCTCTATCCGTCGAGCATCTGTCCACTGCAATTTCATCCACACAAGAAGTTTTGAGCTGCACAAAACTTTGTGAACGGATGAACTTTCCGCCGCGTACGATGTACATCCATGACATATACGGACAACAAATGTTCTATGTCCATTATCATTTGTTAAACGTCCACAGTATCCTCTCTGCATCCTCTGGGCATCCTTGCAACTCACATCCATTGCAGCTAAAAACGGAAAGAGGGAGGAAACAAAAGGTACACAGAACGTCTACACAGCATTAGTAGCACAGAAATAGAAAGGATGTAAGTGTATGCATCTCGTATATAAAGTATTCAAAATGGACAAAATGTTTATATCTGGGATGTATCTCGTATATTTAGGATGTCTGGAGTATGTCTAGAGTATGTAGAAGGACACCTAGCAGACAACCAATATTTTCTATAAAAAGGGGGAGAAAATCATCTGGATCTCAGTATGAGTCCAGCAGCTGTGATGTACAGACCTCTTCACCCTTGGTCTTGGTCTTCAACATCATCAATTGTACTCCACCATAGATGATGACACAGTCCGTATGATAGCTACGCTCATTCATCACCAGAACCAAAACCTGTTCAGACTGTTTCAAGTTTTATACAGAAGGAGAAGAAGCAGACATCCAAGAGCTGTGTGGGTCCGAGGATGGATCGTGAGAAGAATGGAGTTTGGACTGTATGACCAGTTGATGGTGGAGCTGAGGAATGAAGACCCTCATGCATTCCAGCACTTCATGAGGATGCCACCAGCCATGTTTGATGAACTTGTAGAGCGTCTGAGACCCAGGTTGACCAAGACTAGCACCAACTGCCATCCCAATCTGGACCCTGGACTGAAGGTGGCACTGACTCTGCGCCAACTGGCTTCTGGAACCATATACAGAAACATGCAGTACGCGTGGAGGGTGCCACACAACAGCATCAGCAAAGTGGTCAGAGAAGTGGTTCAGGCCATCATTGAAGAATACGTGGAGGAGCTGCCCCGAGTAAAATGAACCAAGTAAATGGTATTAATGGTATCAACTGCCCTGAGTAAAATGAACCAGGTAAATGGTATTAAGTCTCTTAAGCAAAGATAACTTTTATTAACTTTCTTAGGTAAACTTTATGACTTTATTAAATAAGCAAAATGAACCAAGTAAAGTGTCTTAAGCAACGATAAAGTGAACAAGTAAACAACTCAGTCTCTGGCACTATTCTCAGTCACTCTGAGGCATGTCTATGGTCTCAGCTGTTAAGCGGGCAGGGACTGTGGAGGTGGCTGTGGCTTGAGTGCTGGTCTGAGGCGCCATTGGGGTGCTTGGCCCCAAGAGTACAACAGGGGATAGTGTGTTCAGGAAGCTATCCGAGAGCTGACTCAGTCCCGTGAGGTTGAGAGGCCCCTCATCAAGTACCTGAGATGTGAGGCCCAAGACTGATGACAGATTGTCCATTGACGGGCTTGGCTGTGGGTGGAGGAAGGAGGAGTGTAGTGGGGCTTTCTGGTCTGCAGCTGGGTGAGGAGTGGTGTCTGTGGCATCCGATGAACCTGGGCCTGGACTGGGAAGGTATGCTTCTGCTGTAGGAAGTCCTGGTAGTCATAGCCTTGGTAGGTGAGAGGCTGTTGAAAGCCGTGGAAGGGCTGTGACATTGCCTGGGGTGGAGGAGCAGACCTGGACTGGGTAGGAGCAGCTTCAGCTGGGCCTTGAGGGTTGTGCAGAAGTGCTGTGATCTTCTCCTTCATCACCTGGTACTGGGCCTTGGGCAGATCCCTCAGGGTGTGGCTCATGTCGGTGATTAAGGTGTTCCAGCCCGAGGATGCTCTGTCCAAGTGGACCAGCTGTGAGAGAAGTTCTGTGCTGGTCTTCATTGTGTCCCTGATCTCCAACAGCACACTGTGGTCCTGGCTCTCCAGTCTGCCTCTCTGCCTGCATCCTCTGGAGCTGGGGGTGGGGGTGGGTTGGCCTCTGGTGGCTGCTGCTTCTTCCTCCATTTGTGACAGCAGGGCGTCATCCTCCACGGGATCCTCCAAGTCTGCCAGCATGGGGAGTGCAGCTGTCGAGGGGGGGTCTCTGCCATGGGGCCCTCTGAAGACACCTGCCTGGACAGGGTAGCTGGCTCCTGGCTGGAAGAGGACTGGCTGTCTGTGGGCTGTCTGAGGGAGAGGGGTCTCAGAGGGGCTGCTCCTCAGTGATGGATCTCACCCTCCAGGAAACTGCACTTGGCCATGACGTACATCTCCCGGTCAGTGAGCTTGACAGCAGCCTGCCCAGATTTCTTGAGGTGTAGCTTGCCATACCAGGTGTGCATGTGCTTCCACCACCCTAGGAGTACTTCTGCAGTGTACCCCAGGCTCTCTGCCTTGTCTCTCCAAGCTGCCTGCTTCTTCTTGGTGTCCTGATACAGTCTGTGGCCCTTTCTCCAGAGGTACTCATTCTCCCTCAGCCATTCCAGCACCTCATCCTCATGCTCCTTGGAAACGGTGTACTGTTTCCTCTCTCCCTTCTCCTTCCCTTGCCTCTTCTTCCCTCTGACAGGGCTCTCAGCAGGGCCTTCAGGGGCTTGAGCAGCAGGGCCTTCAGGGGCTTTAGCAGCAGGGCCTTCAGCATCAGGGCTTTGAGGGCCTTGGGGCTGGTCCACCACAGCAGCAGCAGCAGCAGCTTCAGAGTCAGTGCCAGGCGGTGGGATGCTGGTTCTGGCCTTCTTCACCTTGCCAGGGCTTGAACAAGTAGGCACGGGCTTCCTCTTCTTGCCTGACTGATGAACCATGGTGTTCCTGCAAGATGTATGTGGCAGCACGTCTTTCCCCTGTATGCTGACTGTGTGCGTGCTGCATCCTTTTATATCCGCGGATATTCATACTCCCCACATGCACAGTGACGCAATTCATACTCCCCACATGCACAGTGAATGCTTTGCATCCGATATACATCCGTGTGGCATCCCCTTTGTTTCCTATAGGCGTCCGTGAATCATCCGCTTCATCCGCTATGCATCCACCCCTTCCGCTATGCGTCTGCTTCAAAATTCTCCCCTGGAACCCCTTCGGAGGTGTCATCCGCTACCATCCACTTTCATCTGTTAGGCTTCCGATGAACATCCGCTTAACACATCTTTTCTTTTCCGTTCTTTTCCGTTCTCTTTATGCAAATTTTCGCCACTTTTTGGAGTGGATGACAACGGATGGAGCCAACCCCAAAATTTTGCTCGTCCGCTGTGTCCTTTATGCATACGTTTTGCGTCCATCGGCCAGTGGGACCGGGCCTTAAGGTAACATTATCTTTGCTGGTGAGTGTGGAGTTTGCTCCTATACAGCACTTTCCTTGTCAATATTTGCGGGGATATATATTGTCTCTGATAATTCCTTATTTAGAGTATTGATTTCTGTTAGATTTTATGTCTAGTGTTAATCCCTGCTTCTCTGGATGCTGATTATTGGATAGGGAGTGTTCTGGTCCTTTTGTTTCCTTTTTAGCTTTTTATTGTCTCTTTGGAATAGTGTGTAAATGTAGTTTGTGTCTATATCCATTTGAAGGTTTTTTTCTTTGTGAGTTGAGTCCTTCTAAAAGTGGAGAGGGAGAGAGAGAGAGAGGGAGAGAGAGAGAGAGAGAGAGAGGAAGAGAGGTTAGTAAATACAGTATTGACTAATACTGTAATATCATACTTTTGTGCTACGTACAGTAACAGTACATATTGTAGTATGTGGTAGATAGTGACTGATCTTCTAAAACCAATCTCTCTGAAATGGAAAGCAGGCTTAGCAGCTTGTCCCACAATTGTGGTTAGCATCTCAAAAGTTTTGTTTAACCAGTAGAATCATCATTCATTTTCACACCTCCTACCAAATTAGAAAAAAAATACAGGAAAAATGACAATTATTTGCTGCCCAACATCTTTCATTGCCATAAGGCTACAGAAATCTGGTCATAATAATTCCTGAGAAAAGATTCTGCTATAAAAAAGGAAAATATATATAAAGATTTCTATACAGGATGCTACATGCCCTGAAGCGATCATGAAAACCCCATGTAATAAGAGCAATATATATATATATATATTTATTTATTAAAAGATTATTTCTATCTATATTTTGATTTAGATATGTTTGATATTATTTATATTGGTTTTCTTTTTCACTTCAGCATTCCTTTTTTCTGAACTTTTGTTAAGGATGAGTTGCATTTAACTTTCCAGTGTGGTTTTGGACTGACTGAAATGTAAACAATTGGATAATTTAAGAGGAATCTTAATAGACTTCAGAGAAATTCCTCAGCTGGCTTCATGCTGAAAACATTTTGATTCCTGGCATTGCAAGTATGCTACAGCCTTTGTTTATCATTAAATAGTGAATGACCACGGTGCCAGGATGTGGATAGCTTTAAAAACTTGTGTCCACATTCATGCCAATGAAGTCTTTTGAAAACTGAGTTGCTCTTTATCATAAAAGTCATAAAGTCTTACTTGAGCGATTTATTTTGAAATTTTCACCTGCACATATAAATTCCTGAAGATCATATTAAATTTAACATATTCCATACTGAATAGTTTTTCAGTCACTTCAAATAGAGGGAAAAATAGGGAAACATTTCTGATCATTAAGCATCTGGGGAAAAAAAGGAAAATATCATTAAGCCCATGTCACACTGAACCAACGGATGCAAAGAGGATGTAAAACGGACAAAAAACCTTGCCATCCATTGGTTAACGCGATGTATCCGTTCTGTACTCACTGCCTCCATTTTTCATCCTCTCTATCCGTCCAGCATCCGTTTATGGACGTTTCATCCGCTCCAAATGTTTTGGGCTGCCTAAAACTTTTGCGCGGAAAATGTATCCAGTTCGTCCGTTCTGCATCCGCTACGCATCCGTTACGCATCCGTTACGCATCCGCTATATCCGCTTGGCGTCCGCTGCGCATCCGCGCAACTCGCATCCGCCCGGACGCAGGGAGGAAGCGGAATGGATGCGGAACGGATGCAGAACGGATGCAGAATGGATGCAACACGGAAACAAAGCGTTTAAAGCAGAAAAAACGTTCGCAGAGGGGATCTATCTTGGATATTAAGGATGTCTAGAGGATGCCTAGAGGATGCCTAGAGGATGCAAAGGGACACCTACACTGCCTATAAAAAGGGGGAGCAACTCATCTGCATCTCACTTTCAGACCAGCAGCCCACCTGTGCAGACCTCTGCAACCTTCATCTGACTCTTGCTCTTCCACAGCATCCAGTCATGTCCACTGTGGATCGTACCACAGTCCTTTTGGCAGCCACCATCCTTCTGCAACAGTACGAAGCCATCTACAGGCTCTGTGAACTCTACTATGGGAAGAAAAAGAGGCGGCCAAGAAGCGTCTGCGTCCGAAAATGGATCGGGAGAAGAGCAGAGGACGGACTGTACAACAAGCTGATGGTGGAGCTCAGGAACGAAGACACTCGGGCGTTCCAGAACTTCATGAGGATGCCTCCAGCCATGTTTGATGAAGTTGTGGAGCGCCTGACACCCAGGTTAACCAAGGCAAACACCAACTTCCGGCCCAGCCTGGAACCTGGGCTCAAGGTGGCACTCACTCTGCGCCACCTGGCCTCAGGGACCACCTACAAAAGCATGCAGTACGGCTGGAGTGTGCCATCCAACACCATCAGCATTGTGATCAGAGAAGTGGTGCAGGCCATCATCGAAGAATACAAGGAGGAGCTCCTCCAGTGCCCCTCCACTAAGATGGATGGAAGAAAGTTGCAGAGCAGTGGTATCAGAGGTAGAACTTCCCCCACACCATTGGAGCCATCGATGGCAAACACGTGGCCTGCAAAGCTCCAGCCAAGTCGGGGTCCACTTATTTCAACTACAAGGGCTTCTTCAGCATCATCCTCTTCGCCATGGTCGATGCTGACTACAAGTTCATGTACATCAATGCTTCAGGCTATGGCTCATCTTCAGATGCCCAGGTATACAACGCCAGTCACCTCAAGGAGGGGCTGGAAGGCAACCTCATCGTGGGCTTCCCAGATCCAGACCCCCTGCCCAACGAAACACAAGATGTGCCCTACTTCATCGTGGGGGATGATGCCTTCTCCCTCAGAACCTACTTCATGAAGCCATACACTTCCAGACTCCTGACCCGTGAAGAGAGGATCTTCAACTACAGGCTGTCCAGGGCAAGGCGGGTGGTGGAGAACGCCTTTGGCATCCTGGCCAACAGGTTCCAGGTACTTCTCACCAACATGCAGCATCACCCAGAGACTGTGAGGAGGATCGTGGAAGCTTTCTGCATCCTGCACAATCTCATGCGCACCCGCTACCCAGTCTTGCAGAACAGACTCGTGGACCATCAACAAGGCAATGGGGACATGGAGCCTGGTGAATGGAGGCAAGGGCGAAACCTGATTGACACTCAGGATGTGCAAGGCCCCAACAGAGCCTCACGGGAAGGGAAGAAGCAGTGCAACCTCCTGAAACACTGGTACAACTCCCCAGCTGGAGCGGTGGAGTGGTAAGACAGGATGGTAGATGCTTAATGGATGCTCCCTTCAGGCTGTCTCATCACACTGATGAGATTGTGCCATGTATGTTGAGTGGCATACAGGGCATTTAATAAAGAGTTGTGTTTGTGTTGACATGTGTGGATGATTGATTACATTATTATTGATAATAAAGGGCCATAGGTGTGGCACCTGGGAGGGTGGACCATCCTGTCCCACTATGCTTGCACTGGAGGTTTATCTATCCCACAGCTATTAGCCATCCCAAAGGTATCCCTGCCCACCCCACTGCTATCTTAACCCATCCCACAAGCTTGCAAAGGCTTAAACCAATTCTAAAAGTTTCCACCAAGACTTTATTAAAAAAAAGAAATGAAACAAGTGTATGAATCAAAGATTAACTTTATTGAACAACAAGCTGTAAAAAAAAAAAATGACCCAAGTCAACTGTCCAAATAAAGTCCCCAGGTAGCCAGCTAGCCGGTCTCTTGCACTCTTCTTGGTCACTCGGAGGTGTGCCCAGTCTCAGGGGTGAAGGGTCCAGGTGCTGTGGTGGTGGGTGGTGCTGGAGTGCCTGGCCTCGAGAGGACAACAGGGGACGGTGTGTTTAGAAAGGTCTCGGACAGCTGGCTCAGCCCCGTGATGCTGAGAGGTCCTTCCTCCATGCCATGGGGTGTCAGCCCCAGTACTGATGACAGATGTACTGAGGCCGGGCTTGGCTGTGGGGTGGAGGAAGGAGTAGTGTAGTGGGGCTGTCTGCTCTGTAGCTGGGTGAGGACTGGCATGGGTGGTATCGCTGTCGTCGGTGGCATCATTGGCGTGGGTGGTATCGCTGTTGTCGGTGGCATCATTGGCGTGGGTGGCATCGGTGGCATCTGTGAAACAGGTGGCAACAGTGTCGCTCGATGACTCTGTGCCTAGACTGGGAAGGGCTGCCACCTGTGCTTCTGGACCTCCTGGTAGCCGTAGCCCTGGTAGGTGAGGGCCTGTGGGAAGCCTTGGAATGGGAGGGACATCACCTGGGGTGGAGGAGCAGGCCTGGACTGGGTGGGAGCAGGTTCCTCTGGGTCTGGAGGGTTGTCCAGCAGCTTGGTGATCCGGTCCTTCACCTGCTGGTACTGTGGATCCGCCATTTCCTTGAGGGTCTGGTTGACATAGGTGAGGAAGGGCTTGCGGTTGGAGGATGAGGAGTCAGTCGGTGTGGACCAGCTGAGAGAGGAGATCTATGCTGGTGCGGATGGTGTCCCTGATCTCCAGCAGGACATTGTGGCTCTGCCCCTCCAGCTGTCCGGCTCTCTGCCTTTCTGCGGAGGTGGAGCTGTGGGGGTGGATGTGGCTAGGACTATGGTGGACTCAATATCTCCTTTCTCCCACCACACCAGGGAGTCCTCTATGCACTCCACCACGCTTACCACACCTGTCTGTGGGTTCTCCGCCGTGGCATGCTCCACAGAAACCTGCCTGGAGACAGGGACTGACTCTCGGCCGGAAGAGGACTGGGTGGCAGCAGGCTGCTGGAGACAGAGGGTAGTGAGAGGGGCTGCTGGTGCTCCTCGGTGGTGGATCTCATCCTCCAGGAAGCTGCACCTGGCCATGACGTAGGTCTCTCTGTCTGTCAGCTTCACAGTGGCCTGGCCAGATTTCTTCAGGTGCAGCTTCCCGTACCAGGTGTGCATATGTTTCCACCAGCCGAGGAGCACCTCCAAAGTGTAACCCATACTTTCTGCCCTCTCTCTCCAAGCAGCCTGCTTCCACTTGGTGTCCCTGTACAGCCGGTGTCCCTTCCACCACAGATAGTCGTTCTCTCTCAGCCACTCCAGCACCTCATCCTTGTGTGTCTCCGCAATGGAGTATTGCCTCCTCTCCCGTTGTCGCATACGCCTCTTCCTCCCTTTGGCAGGACCAGATGGGCCCTCATCAGAGGGGCTCCCAGGTCGTAGGGGCTGCTTCTCCACACCACCAGCAGCAGCAGCAGCACCAGCAGGATCATCATCATCATCATCATCCTCACCAGCAGGATCATAATCAGCATCATCATCCTCACCAGCAGGATCATAATCAGCATCATCATCATCATCATCAGAGCAGCAGCAGCAGGAACACCAGGACCAGGATCAGCAGAAGTAGAGTAAGCACCAGCAGGCCAGCAAGTCCAGGAGCACGAGCAGGACCAGGAGCACGAGCAGGACCAGGAGCACGAGCAGGATGAGCAAGACCAGGAGCAGAAGCAGGATGAGCAAGTCCAGGAGCACGAGCAGGTCGAGCAGGACCAGGAGCAGCTTCAACAGAGTAAGCAACAGCAGAAGCCCCAGCACCTGCAGAAGCACCACTGCCAGGAGCAGCTTCAGCAGAAGCCCCAGCACTAGCAGAGTCAGGGGCAGGGGGCGGGAGGTTGGCCCTGTCCCTCTTGCCAGGGATGGCGGCAGGTTGCTGAGGCTTTCGCTTCCTCCCCATGGTTGTGGGGTTGCTGGCTGGCAGGGAGGCTGGCAGGCACCAAGGCTGGCAGGAAGCCTGGCAGGAAGCCTGGCAGAAAGCCTGGCAGAAAGCCTGGCAGGAAGGCTGGCAGGAAGGCTGGCAGGAAGGCTGGCAGAAAGCCTGGCAGGCAGGCAGGCAGGCAGGCACCAAGGCTGGCTGGAAGGCAGGCTGGCAGGGCAGGCAAGGAACTCGAAGTGTCCAGCAGCAGGTCTTTCCTCGGAATGCTGGCCACGTGCGAGCTGCTTCCCTTTATATCCGGGGGGCTTACGTAATACTTCCCTCCCGCATGCGCAATTAACGCGCGACATCCTTTCCGCTTCCACTGTGCATCCGCTAGGCTTCTGCTGTGCATCCGCTTTATCCACTTTATCCGCTGTGCATCCGCTGTGCATCCGCTTCATCCGTTCGGCGTCTGTTCTGCATCCGCTGTATCCGTTCCGCGTCCGCTTCGCTGAGGCCCCCCGGAAGCCCTGCGGTTGCGCCATCCGCTCCCATCCGCTTCCATTCGCTGGCCTTCCGTTCCGCATCCCTTTTGCATCTGCCCTGCGTCCTCCCCACGTCAGTGTTATCCGCTCCGGTTATGCAAATTTTTGCCCCTTTTGAGAGCAGATAACAACGGATGGAACATTTTGCTCGTCCGTTGTGTCCGTTTTGCATCCGTTGGCCAGTGTGACATGGGCTTTAATAAAAGAGCATCTTTCATAATTTGAAATCCTCATCAAGTGAACAGTTGTCACCTTCTAGATAAATTGTCAGTAATTATGAGGTGGAAAATGTAGTATGACACACCCATAATTAAATATAATGTACAATTTTTGTTATCATCTGCAGTGTGAGCCTCTATCTTGCAGTTGCTTGCTGAGAGACAATTGCTGAATGACAATTGAACACAATTCCCTTTCTGTATCAGATCATTCATTGCTCTGCATTTGACTTTTTGTGCCTTATGCAGTATGGATTCTCCTCTGTCTAAATGTGCTTTTGCATTAAAAGCTTGCACGGGGTCCACCCGTCAGCAAATCATATCTGTTTCTGATCCAAAATGTTGGCAGATAGGAACTTGTCCATTCTAGGAAACTCCAAATCTCGACCAACAAATGCTCTGTCCTAAACATTGGTTAAAAAAAAACAGTACACCAAATACAA
>BLBF01000002.1:28822919-28840448 GCA_015471245.1 Laticauda colubrina
CATCTCTCTGGAATCCGCACTGTTTATCGGACATTAATACAGTTGAGTGAGTCCAGAGGTATTTCACGAGAAGAGTCCTCCACTCCTCTGCTCGCAACAGAATACCCTATATCACCAGGCTTGAAATTTTGGGCTTGGACAGCCTTGAACCACACCGCCTATGGTTGGACTTAAGCATAGTACACAAAATTATCTGCTACAATGCCCTACCAGTCAATGATTACTTCAGCTTCAATTGCAACAATACAAGAGCATACAACAGATACAAACTCAATGTAAACCGCTCCAAACTTGATTGCAGAAAGTACAACTTCAGCAACAGAGTGATCAATGCCTGGAATGTACAACCTGAGTCTGTGGTTGCATCCTCTAACCCCCACTCCTTTAACCTCAAACTGTCCACTATTAACCTCACCCCATTCCTCAGAGGTCTGTAAGGGGCATGCATAAGTGCACAATCGTGCCTACCATCCCTGTTCCATTGTCCCCATTTATTTGCACCTATTTTCTGTATTTATACTCATGTTTATACTTATATCTATTATCTTGTAAGCAATTGACAAATCAAATCAAATCAATAAATAAATCCCTGCAATGTTTGATGGCAATACGTTAAAATATGGAAACTGCAGTGAAAGTTTTTATTTGGGTTTGGGCACAGTTTCCAATGTTCATAATTGCTCATATTGGTTTAGTGACCTCAGATCCTTAGTAAGAACGTATTCTGCTTCCTCAAAATCCTTGGATTGAATACCTATGTAGCCATATCTTTGGCATAGTAAAATTTTTAAGAGTTGGTTTCTGGTAAATCACTAGTATATAGATTAGAACTAGAACCAGTCCCTGTGGCAAACCATTCTTAATGGAAAAGGATTTTCTAGTGGTGTCTCCTACAGAGACCTTGAACTATTGAGTTTTTAACATATTGTTCAGAAACATTGTAACTTTTAGACACAGAACAGTTTTCTTCAACCTGAGTATTAAACCATCAAGCCATAACATAAGCTGCAGTCAAATCAATAAAAGCCACACAAATTTTCAGTCCTTTCGTCTCTTTACCAGCTTTGGTTAATGAAGTGAGAGCCAGAACTTGCTCGCAAAAGCTTCTCTTGGTGTAGAAACCAGCCTGGAAAGAAGGGACAACCATATCAACATGTTGGTATATTTGGTTATAAAATAATTGTTCCAGAAGTTTATAGTAAATGCTCGGCACAGCTACAGGGCGCAATAGCTAGCTGGATCACTGTATGGTTTTCCAGGTTTTAGGATGGCAAGGGTTTGGAATATCTTCAACTGACTGAGAATCTTTCCACTGTTCAAAATGTCTGTATAAAATTGTTGTACCTATCTTCTAGCATGTGGTCCTAAATGTTTAATAAGCTCTGGAAACTCAGGCCAAGAGGCCTTCCTTACTTTGAGGCCTTTTATAGATCTTTCCAACTCTTTTTCTGAAAATGGCAAAAAAAGAAGTGAGTTTTCTCTCGTTTGTTATTTAATCTACTTGTTTATTGCTTTACCTCTTTTCCAAAGTGTGGATCTAAACTCTAAAGGAACATTTTCTGCATGATTCTTTATATGTAAAACTATCTGAGATGGTGATATTTGGATTCTATGAGTAAGAATTGGAGTTGCTGCTCCCAGTAATTGGACCACATTTTCTGGCTACTAGGGGTGAACTCTAAATTTTCAGTTATTTCTATTCATCTTTCTTTACACTACTTGTAAACAGAGCATTGTATTTCTTTCTCCATCTTCTTCGTATAAGTCCTTTATAGTGCAGTTCCAGTATGGAATGTATTCTTTTCTGTACCCACAAGATATATCAAATTTTTTTGCCATGATTATGATTCCCATGAATCTGGGGTAATTTATTTTTACTGAAAGAGGAATCCACTGTATGTTGGAGTCCAGTTCTTTAGTGTATTGTTCCAAGTTTGCTTTCCTTGAAGTTCCATTTCAATATCTGGGTTGATCTTATGAGAGGTAATTGTAGTCATAAGTAAGTGTGACTGGTCTATGTTGGGTATTTGGAAATCCTGGTAGGACTTTCCTTGTATAGTGCAGGAGGATTTTTATGTTGTCTGTGGTTACTGGGGCAAAGATCTGTGTTTGTTTCATTTTGCCATCTTGCAGAATGAAAGGTTTATAAATATTTCACATCATAAGCTAGGTGAAGCTCATTTTTCTCTATCTAGTTTGCCAATATTTCCTTGTTCTCATTATTATTGTTATATCTCCAGTCAGTATGGTGACTATTAAAATCTCCTGTGTATACTCCTTGATGGTCCGGGGTTGGCAGTAGTGGGTTAGGCCACTTAATGCTGGGAGGTTGTAAATTGCCATGATAATTATTCCTGATATTTCAATAGTGACATTTGATGTTGCATTGTTGGGTGCAATTGATGATCTTGTATTCTTTGATGTCATGACGGAGATACACTATGGAGCCATGAACATTAGACATTAGGTCAGCTAGAGTTTTGTACCCCAGGATCTTCCCTTGCACTTTAATTTGTTCTTTGTCATCCATATGAGTCTCTTCTAGTGTTATAACATGTACCTTATTATCTGTGGCCAGTCTGCTTTGGTAACATTTATCCCTACTTAAAGCCCCTGTCACACAGCATCAACGGATGGAAAGAGGATGTAAAATGGAGATAAAGACTTGCCATCCATTGGTTAACGCGATGCATCCGTTCTGTACTCACTGCATCCGTTTTTCATACTCTCTATCCGTCCAGCATCCGTCTATTAACATTTCATCCGCTCAAAAAGTTTTGAGCTGCACAAAATTTTTTGAGTGGAAAATGTATCCAACGCATCCGTTATACATCCGCTACGCATACAGGGAACATCCGTTAGATGTCCGTCGTCATCCATTATGCGTCCGCTATATCCGCTAGGCATCTGCTGCACATCCACGCAACTCGCATCCGTTCCAGCGGAAAACGGACACAGGGAGGAAGCGAAACGGACACAGAATGGACACGCAGCATTAGTCGCACGGACGTAGAAAGGATGAAAGTGGATGCAGCTCGGATACAAAGCATTAAAACCGAAAAAACGTTCGTATAGGGGATGTATCTCGGATATTTAGGATATCTGCAGGATGCCTAGAGCATGCAAAAGGACACCTAGCAGAAAACCTATATTTCCAATAAAAAGGGGAGGAAATCACCTGGATCTCACTTTCAGTCCAGCAGCCCTGCTGTGCAGACCACTTCAGCCTTCATCTTGCTCTTGCTCTTCCACAGCATCCAGTCATCTCCATCATGGATCGTCACACACTCCTTTTGGTAGCCACCATCATTCTACAACAGTGCGAAGCCATCTACAGGCTCTTTCACCTGTTCTACGCGAAGAAAAGGAGGCGTCCAAGAAGTGTGTGGGTCCAAAGATAGATCGCGAGAAGAGCAGAGTACGGACTGTATAACAAGCTGATGGTGGAGCTGAGGAACGAAGACACTCGTGCATTCCAGAACTTCATGAGGATGCCGCCAGCCATGTTTGATGAAGTTGTGGAGTGGCTGAGACCCAGGTTGACCAAGCAGAGCACCAACTTCCGGCCCAGCCTGGACCCTGGACTCAAGGTGGCACTGACTCTGGGACCACGTACAGGAGTATGCAGTATGCCTGGGGGGTGCCACACAACACCATCAGCATTGTGGTCAGAGAAGTGGTGCAGGCCATCATCGAAGAATACGTGGAGGAGCTCCTCCAATGCCCCTCCATTGAAGAAGGCTGGAAGAAAGTTGCAGAGCAGTGGTATCAGAAGTGGAACTTCCCCCACACTGTTGGAGCCATAGATGGCAAGCATGTGGCCTGCAAAGCTCCAGCCAAGTCAGGTTCCACTTTTCACAACTACAAGGGCTTCTTCAGCATCATCCTCTTCTCCATGGTCGATGCAGACTACAAGTTCATGTACATCGATGCTTCATGCAATGGGTCATCTTTAGATGCCCAGGTATACAACGCCAGTCACCTCAAGGAGGGGCTGGAACACAACCTCATCATGGGCTTTGCAGATCCAGACCCCCTGCCCAATGACACACAAAATGTGCACGACTTCATCGTGGGGGATAACGCCTTCTCCCTCAGAACCTACCTCATGAAGCCCTACACTTCAAGATGCCTCACCCGTGAAGAGAGGATCTTCAACTACAAGCTGTCCAGGGCAAGGCGGGTGGTGGAGAACGCCTTTGGCATGCTGGCCAACAGGTTCCAGGTACTTCTCACCACCATGCAGCATCACCCAGTGACTGTGAGGAACATCGTGGAAGCTTGCTGCATCCTGCACAATCTCATGCGCACCCGCTACCCAGTGTTGCAGAACAGACTTGTGGACCATCAACAAGGAAATGGGGACATGGAGCCTGGTCAATGGAGGCAAGGGCAAAACCTGATAGATACTGTGGATGTGCAAGGCCCCAACAGAGCTTCACGTGAAGGGAAGAAGCAGCGCAACCCCCAGCTGGAGCAGTGGAGTGGCAAGACAGGATGGTAGATGCTTAATGGATGCTTCTTCAGCCTGTCTCATCACACTGATGAGATTGGGCCATGTATGTTGGGTGGCCCTACAATGAACAGGGCCTTTAATAAAGAGTTGTGTTTATGTTGAAATGTGTGGATGAATGATTACATTGTTATTGATAATAAAGGGCTATAGGTGTGGCACCTGGGAGGGTGGACCATCCAGTCCCACTATGCTTGCACTGGAGGTTTATCTATCCCAGAGTTATCAATCATCCCACAGGTATCCCTGCCCATCCCACTGCTATCCTTACCCATCCCACAAGCATGGAAAGGCTTAAACCATTTCTAAAAGTTTCCACCAAGACTTTATAAAGAAGAACTGAAGCAAGTGTGTGAAGCAAATATAATCTTTATTAATAACAAACTGTAAAAGCAAAATGACCCAAGTAAAGTGTCCCAAGCAAAGATAAAGTCAACAGGTAGCAACCCAGTCTCTGGCACTCTTCTCAGTCACTCTGAGGCGTGCCCATAGTCTCAGGGGTGAAGGGTCCAGGTGCTGTGGAGGTGGCTGCTGCTGGAGTGCTGGTCTGAGGCGCCACTGGGGTGCCTGGCCCCGAGAGGACAACAGGGGATGGTGTGTGGAGGAAGCTCTCAGAGAGCTGGCTCAGTCCTGTGATGTTGAGAGCCCCTTCCTCCATGACATGGGGTGTCAGTCCCAAGACCGATGACAGATGTTCTGAGGCTGGACTTGGCTGTGGGGTGGAGAAAGGAGGAGTGTAGTGGGACTGTCTGGTCTGCAGGTGAGCGAGGTGAGGGTGGGTGGCATCTGTGGCGTGGGTGGCATCTGTGGCATGGGTGGCATCTGTGGCGTGGGTGGCATCTGTGGCATCAGTGGCATCGGTGGCATCAGTGGCATTGGTAGCACCGGTGGCGTACGATGAACCTGTGGCTGGACTGGGAAGGGCTGCCTATGCTGCTGGAACTCCTGGTAGCCATAGCCTTGGTAGGTGAGGGCCTGTGGAAAGCCTTGGAAGGGCTGTGACATCACCTGGGGTGGAGGAGCAGACCTGGACTGGGTCGGAGCAGGTTCATCTGGGCCTGCAGGGTTGTGCAGAAGACCAGTGATCCTCTCCTTTATCACCTGGTACTGTGATTCGGACATGTCCATGAGGGTCTGGTTGACGTAGGTGAGAAAGGGCTTGCGGTTTGAGGATGGTATGTCGGTGTGTACCAGCTGAGAGAGGAGATCTACGCTGCTTTTTATGGTGTCCCTGATCTCTAGCAGGACAGTGTGGCTCTGCCCCTCCGGTCTGGCTCTCTGCCTGCTTTCTGTGGAGGTGGAGCGGGGGGTGGATGTGGGTTGATCTCTGGTGGAAGTGCCCTCTCCCTTGCTCCATCTGCGTCAGGGGGTTCTCCACGCGCTCCACCACAGGAAGTGCAGCTGTCGGGGGGGTCTCCGTTGTGGGACGCTCCACAGATACTTGCCTGGACACAGGAGCTGACTCTTGGCCAGAAGTGGACTGGCTCTCTGTGGGCTGCCTGAGAGAGAGGGTTGTCAGAGGGGCTGCTCCTCAGTGGCAGATCTCACCCTCCAAGAAGCTGCACTTGGCCATCACGTAGGTCTCCCGGTCCGTCATCTTGACCGCGGCCTGGCCAGATTTCTTCAGGTGCAGCTTCCCGTACCAGGTGTGCATGTGCTTCCACCACCCCAGGAGGACATCCGAAGTGTAGCCCAGGCTCTCCGCCTTCTCTCTCCAAGCAGCCTGCTTCCTTTTGGTGTCTCGAGAGAGGCTGCGTCCCTTCTGCCATAGATACTCATTCTCCCTCAGCCATTCGAGCACCTCATCCTCATGTTCCTCTTCGATAGAGTATTGCCTCCTCTCCCATTCTTGCATATGCCTCTTTCTCCCTCTAGCAGGGCCATCTGGGCCCTCATCAGAGGGGCTTCGAGGTTCTAGGGGCTGCTCTACCACATCACCACCACCACCAGCAGCACCAACAACAGTAGCAGCACCAGTAGCACCAGCAGCACCAGCAGCACCAGGATAAGCAGCACCAGAGTAAGCACCAGCAGGACCAGCAGGACCAGCAGGACCAGGATCAGCAGCAGCAGAGTCAGCACCAGCAGCACCAGCAGGACCAGCAGGACCAGCAGGACCAGGATCAGCAGCAGCAGAGTAAGCACTAGCAGAAGCACCAGCACCAGGAGCAGCGCCAGCAGAGTAAGCACCAGCAGAAGCACCAACACCAGGAGCAGCACCAGCAGATTAAGCCCCAGCAGAAGCCCCAGCACCAGGAGCAGCACCAACAGAAGCCCCAGCACCAGAAGAGTCAGCCCGAGCAGCAGAAGCCCCAGCAGAAGCAGAGTCAGGGCCAGGGGGTGGGATGGTGCCCCTGTCCTACTTGCCAGGGCTGGCAGCAGATGGCACAGGCTTCCTCTTCTTCCCCATGGTTGTTGGCTAGAGCTGTGTCTGGCAGCAGGTCTTTCCTCTGAATGATGACCTGCTTGCGAGCTGCATCCCTTTATATCCGCGGGGCTGACGCAATGCATCCTCCCTGCATGCGCAGTGAACACTTTGCTTCCGCTAGGCATCCTCTAGGCTTCCGTGATGCATCCGCTTCATCTTCTAGGCATCCGCTCTGCATCCATTCCTTCCATTGCGCGTCCACCTCGCTGTGCTCCCCCGGAAGCCCTGCGGATGTGCCATCCACTTCCATCCGCTTCCATCCACTAGGCTTCCGTGGAGCATCCACTTTACATCCCCACTACATCCTCCCCACATCCGTTCCTTTCTGTTGTTGTCCGCTGTGCTTATGCAAATTTGGGGCACTTTTGAGAGCTGATAACAACAGATAGAACATTTTCTCGTCTGCTGTGTCCTTTTTACATACGTTTTGCATCCGTCGGCCGATGTGACAGGCCCTTAAGCCTTCTATATTTAGTTGCAAAATGTGAATCTGAAGTCCAACATCTTTTGTCAGTGAGTTCTTAAGAGAACTGTTGTAGTCTAATCACTGCTTCAGTCATTTTTGACCATGAATGATGCAATATCTAAATCAGTTGCTGTGTGTATACTGTGGATACTGATTATCCATGAAGGTTGTACATTAACCATCACCAGTGTTATCTCTGGACAGGCAGAAACTACCCTGAAGGAGAAGGTTGTGATTGGGGGGTGGTCCTGTTAAAAACCATAACTCCTGCTAAGGCAGCAGGCAGAAGCTGGGGTTAGAAGGGTCTTTGCCAGCTTTGGTTGGTGCAGTATTTGACACCTTTCTACAGTAATTCATGCCCTGGTTAGACTTTACATGTAGTTTCCTTTAATTTAGAATTCCTTTTGAAGAATTTCCTGTAATACGTTCAGAATGCAGTGGTCCGTATGCACCAACCACTGCAAGCAAGTAACCTCTTTGCTATGGACCCCATGCTGGCTAAAAATTAGTCTTTAGGGTGCAATTTGAAGTGCTGCTTTTCTCTCATAAAACCCTTTATGGCTTGGCATTATTTCTGGGACTGCTTGCTTCCACCAAAAAGTCAGCCTGACCTAGAAGGTCACTCAGGAAGAAGCTACCTCTTGAGCCCTACT
Source organism: Laticauda colubrina (assembly GCA_015471245.1). Taxonomy (NCBI): domain Eukaryota; kingdom Metazoa; phylum Chordata; class Lepidosauria; order Squamata; family Elapidae; genus Laticauda; species Laticauda colubrina. The sequence continues at coordinate 28,830,980 of BLBF01000002.1, forward strand.
TTTCAGGAAATAAAGGATGCTAAGGCCAGAGGTGTTATTTTTTTGTGGTAGCAGTGATTTTCAGGGACTGCCTCCCTATGGAAATCAGGCTGATTTTCTCCTTGATTAAATTCAGAGAAATGCTGAAAACAAAAGTACTCTGTAGGCATCCCAAATAAATTAGTCCATCTCTGATTTATTTTTTTAAAATTGGTTTTATTCTTGAGTTCTTTAGTGTTATATTGTTTTGATGTTACTTTGATTTTCCTTCTACCATGGATATTTTCAGCTGTTTTCTATAGGACCTTAACTGTAGGTAGTCCTCGACTTACGACCACAACTGAGCCCAAATTTTCTGTTGCTAAGCATCCACTTTTGGTCACCACATTATAAAAAAGCTGTTGAGACTCTAGAAAAAGTACAGAGACTAAAACATATGAAGAATGGTTACAGAAACTGGGCGTGGCTAGTCTAGTGAAGAGAAGGACCAGGGGAGACATGATAGCGGTCTTCCAATATTTGAGGGGCTGCCACAGGGAGGAAGGGGTCAAGCTATTTTCTAAAGCGCCTGTAGGCCAGACAAGGAATAATGGATGGAAACTGAACAAGGAGAGATTTAACCTGGAAATAAGGAGAAACTTTCTGACAGTGAGAACAATCAACCAATGGAACAGCTTGATCTCGGAAGTTGTGGGAGCGCCATAAGTTGAGACCTTCAAGAAGAGATTGGACTCCCATCTGTCAGAAATGGTGTAGGGTCTCCCGCTTGGGTGGGGGTTTGGACTAGATGACCTATCATCAGACCTTCCAACTCTGATTATCTGTTGTCTGTTATTTTTGCCCCCCTTTATGACTTTTTATTGCCACAGTTGTTAAGTGAGTCACTGCAGTTGTTAGTAACACAGTTGCTAAGTTAATCTGGCTTCCCCACTACTTTCCTTAAAAGAAGGTCCCAAAAAGGGATCACATAAGCCCAGGATCCTGCAATTATCATAAATAGGAGTCAGTTGCCATGTGTCTGAATTTTGTTCACATGACCATGGGGATGCTGAAATGATCGTTAAGTGTGAAAAATGGTCATAAGTCATTTTTAACTTTGAATGGTCACTAAATGGACTGTTGTAAGTTGAGGAGTACCTGTATATTATTTTAACCATGGAGAGTCCTTTAACTGTGGCTGGATATAGATAGAATGACTAAATTAATTGATGTCTCGACTAAGGGTCAATCAGAAAAACACATTAAGTTCATCATTTACTTGTGTGTGTCTTTTAATAGGTTCGAATGCTGCCTGAAAAGGATAACGCTACATAAAGCAGCTGTTGATAACAACTGCAGAACACTTAAATAAGATGGCCTTTCAGAGTCTGACTTAAATCAAATATGGAGTTTGGCCATCCTGTAGACCTAACATGGTCCATATGATTCTTCAATCTGGCCCTTGAGGCTTTTTTTTATTGGATATATCCTTCTTTCCATCACCACTCACTTCCTTGCTTTTGACATTTTAGTGTCTTATAACATTACTTATAGTATAGAGAAGCGAAATACATCCCTTTCATAACACTGGAGTGTCAGGTAAATCTATAAAGCTGAATTATATGAGATTCAGGAGAGACAAAAAAGAAGAAGGAATCTTGCTGGCAGAAGATCCAGTGAGTGATGCCTGTCGGTATGGATGGCTTTCAAAGCAAGCAAGAATGAGGAAAATCTGGTTTGTCAGGTTTTGTATGCCAACATGGCTTGATGTGGAAGCAGTAAAAACCAGTTGGTGGGGTACGTATCTGGGAAGATGTTACTGTAATTGTGCCCTGTTTATGACTTGATTGGCCTCCATGGCACACAAATGTTGAGCAATTGCTACAACCATCAGAGTTGGGAGAAAAAAGTAACATAGATAAATTAATGAATATCCTTGAACTTGGTTTCTTCTTGTCCTTTCAGAGAAATAAATGCTTTTTTCAAATGTTGACTCTTCAGGTAGTCCTTGCCTTATGACAGTTCATTTCGTGACCATTTGAAGTCTCAGTGGCACCAAAAAAGTGACTTAATGACCATTTTTCACACTTACAAACATTACAGCATCCTCATTGCCATGGGATCCAAATTCGGATGATTGGCAACTGACTCTCATTTATGACCATTGCTATATCCTGGGGTGATACGAATATCTTTTGCAATCTTCTTAAAAAGCAAAGTCAATGGGGAAGTCAGATTCACTTAACAACTGGGCTACTAACTTAACAACTGAAGTGATTCACTTAACAACTGTGGCAAGAAAGGTGGGTCAAAATTCATGTAACAAAAGTTTCACTTAGCCATGGAAATGTTGGGCTCAATTGTGGTCATAAGTTGAGGACTACTTGTATTATTATTCCTACTGTCTTATTTCACATCAAAGAGTCTTCTATTTCATAATTTAAAGGATCTAGGCAGGGATGGAATTCAACTGGTGTTACTGACGGTTTGGTGACTACGTTTTGCATATGTATGCATGCTGAGCACGCATGTGTAAAAAAACATCAACATTTGAAAAGCCTCTTTTCTCCTGTTTTTTCAACCTCAGCTGTGCCGCGCAAAGCAACTGAAGTTGAAAAAGCAGGAAATAAATGACAGGGAAGAGCTCAGGTGGGCGGATGGGCCAAACAGCAGCAGACACAGAACCAATTCAGTGTCTACTGCTCTTCAGAACTGGTAGCATCCCACCCCTGGACCTAGGGAACATCTTTTCTATGATAATTATTTGTTTATTAACAAACGAAATAATCTCCCACCTTTTAAAATAGGGACTTCATGTTTAGGAGTTCTTGTTGACATAATAGATAAATTAAGCAGCCAATGAGGATTGCACAATCTGGAGGAGTCATATGAACCCCTGAAGGTTTTGCCTGTAGTTCTAATAATTTTTCCCAAAATTGTAGAAGGTCAACAAAAAGCTTATTTTAAATGTTTCCAACTGAAAAAAAAGTTATCTGAAAGTTCAGATATCTTAGTGATTTCTCTGTTGCTCTGTTTTGAATTTATTAGCATAATACATTATCCTTGAAAGAAGACATTAGGCCACTGAAGAGGAAAACTCTGTTTTTATTGCATATATTTTCAATAAAGAGCTGCTAATAAACATTTTTAAACAAAGACTTATATAAGATAACTGTCCTACTTTATGGTAATTACAATGAAACTCATAATTAAGGTAAATACTAAAATATAATTAAGGATGTATCCCTTGTTATGGTAGTGGATTTTATGCAATATAATAATCATATATTTACATTAATTCCTTGTAATACTTCTATATTTAGTTACAAAGTGCTTGTTCGTAGATATGGTATATTGTATAACATGCATTTTTAAAAAACATTGATCTAAGCTATCCCCTTAAGCATTCTATCTCCTGGGTTGAAATTAATGGGAATGCCATTCATTTATTGCATAAAAACTGTGGTCTCTGAATTAGAATTTAGCTCCTGATGCTAAGAGAGACAGTTCTAGGGCATAGAATTCTACTCATTGTGTAATTTTCCAGTTACTGTTAGCACAAATGGCTATTATTCACACTCTGTCTTTAGTGAACATTTCCCTTTTTCATTTGTATGCTTAGCAAGCCAAGAAAAGTCTCAGAGTAATCTGTACAAATTCTCGTTCCTCAAGCTGTGTTGTATGCTAATCAGTTTCATTTAGGGAAAACATCTTTTTCAACAGCTCCTATGTCAAGTTATTCTGTTGTTGACTCGATGGGCAGCACCTGTCTAATACAACACCAAGTATAATTTGCACCAAATGGCTATGTTTTACAATGCCAGTAGAGTGGCATATTTTTTAAAATTATCTATCAATAGTTGCATCCCATTGTCTTGCAAACGGAGTGGCCACTTTGCTCCCCAAACCCCGCATAAAATGAACTCTGAATAATTTTTGGAAGGATCACATTGAATAAGTGAATCATCCATGATTCATTGTAATTTACATATTAACAAGCATTAGCTCATCCCTGTCTTGCTTACATGGCTTTCATGAAAAAAAGGTAAGAAAAGAAATCAAAGCAAAACAAAACACCCTGTGTGTGTGTGTGTGTGTTTGTGTGTATGTGTATAAAATCTATCTCTCACAATTGGAATAAATACTGGTAATTTCAATATATAAAAACTAGTTAGAGTAAAATAGTCCATGAGAGGGCATCAGAGTGCATGTTATATTTCCATCTCAGCACACTTCCTCTCTAATAAGAAAAAGATTCTCTATATAGTAAGACTTCATTCCTGGTACCATGATTATATGATTCAATTCCCATCTGGTCTAGAATGTTTTAATCTCTAACCGTATAAGCAATGTCATTCAGTTACAATAATCAGAAAGTCAAATCCACATCTGGACATCAAAGACAGGTAAATGATGAAAGTGGCAGATATATATGCTCCTAAAACAGAAGATAAGAAAATGTGCAGGATTTGGACTTTGCGTTACTTTGCTACATAAAAGGTTTTAAATACTAGCTAAAGCAAAATGCAATGGCCAGAGTGTTACCTGGTATATATTTTATGCATTAGGCACATAACTGGTTCTTGAAACATTTCTTTCATTTGATGTTGGTTGGTTCTTCCATTTGATGTTGGTTCGAGGACCAATGAGACTGGGGCCATGAGTTCAAAAGCCTACTTTCTTCCAAATAAGCCTATCTAAAGTTGATTTGTGGTGTGCTATTGTTCTGATTTAAAGAAGTGTGGTATTGTTGCCTATTCTTCCTAGCAGCTTTCTGGTTTGTGATATTTCCTTTAGGGGGGATTAAACTATCTCTTCTGTACACAACATTATTGTATAATTTGTAATCAACTCTCTGCTTTTAGGATTAAAATAATGGTATTTGATTAATCCCTTTGAGGGAGCTACTTACAGTTTAGAACTTATACTTTTAAAATTATTTTTATTTGCTCATTGACTGGAACATAAAATAAATGTAGTTTTTTTGCTTCATGGTTTTATTGCAACCTCCCCATTTTCTCCCCAATCTATTGATGTTAGGGATGATGCTAGAGGTGGTATTTTATGGATTTTATGTTGAGGATTTTTAATCCTGTAAGACACTCAGAGTCACTGTGTGTGAATTGGGGCCATATAAGTTTGTTTAATAAATCAATAAATTATGAAAATGATGATGATGATATATACTGTCAACTTGCAAATGAGCTTCACTGTTTTGAAGGAAAGAATAATATCTTCTCCAGGAAATAACATGATAAACTATAACTACAATATATACTAGCACATATGGCCAAATATAAAATGTTTATTGCAAAATATTTTAAAAATTCAGAATACTAATATGTTCTGTGCTTTGACCCTCCATTACTAATTGAACCACTGTTATGTTTAAGTGTGGGTGGATATGCATGTATGTATCCATGGACAATCTAACAAGGGGATCTAGAAGAGTCAAAAAGTCAAAATGGCAGCTGTAATAGTGTGATTGAAGCTGTCCTTTTTATATACATTATACATAAAAGAGAGGCAGATTCAGTTGTGCCATTATGGCTACCATCTTGAGTTTTTGATCCATACTTTGACCTTCTCAGGATCCAAAATATTTTACATAATAAATAATTACTAATTGTGAAAAGGAATATTGTGTGATAGCTTTTGTTATGGAGAACAAGGAAATGTGCAAAAGATCTTGAAATGGAGCAAGGAACCAGAAAAAGGAAATGTGCAACAGAAGATATTTTAAAATCTGAGCTACTGAGCAACTTTATACTTTAAAACTATGGTGACAATCTAATTGATGCAATCAACAAGTATTGCCCAACTGACAAAAAGCATTAGCACAGCTATCTTTTATGAAATTATAGGCTAGCAGGACAAAGCAAGGGATTTCACAAGTAGCAAAAATACTAGTTTAGGGACATACATACTATAGAAATGTTATAGATGCTAGGATGCTGAATTGTGGATTCTGGAACTCACCGTAAATTTCCAACTATTCTAACACTTTTATTTGTAATCTAGTTTACCATTACTTCTTAAAATGAAATTTTTTTCTACTCAGATATGGCCTTACTGCAACTGAACAAATATTGAAAATGCAATAGGAAGTATGGCATTCCAAAGATATCTTTGGAATGGTTTGGGGCAATAATATTAATAAAATAATCTTTACCAGATGCTAAAACACCCAAAATGTAGGTTTTCAGTTGGCTTGTCTGGAAAGTTCATTCTACAGATAAGCTGCATACAATGAAAATATTTTCTTCCCTGAGATCACTCATCTCTCCTCATTTGATAAAGAATTTGGAGAAGAGCCTCAGGATCTTATGACCCAGATATAAATGTAGAATTAGACAGTCAGAATGAAATGGAGATGGCATTTCTATAATCTTAACTGGGAATGTATTTCTGTTTCTAGAACCTTTTTAAAAGTATTGATATGTTGATGCAGTGGTTAGAATGCAGTATTGCAGGCTAATTCTGCCGATTACCAGCAGTTTGATCCTGACTGGCTCAAGGTTGACTCAGCTTTCCATTCTTCCTAGGTTGGTAAAATGAGGAGCCAGGTTGTTGGGGCAATATGCTGACTCTGTAAACTGCTTAAAGAGGGCTGTGAAGCACTGTGAAGCGATATATAAGTTTAACCGCTAGAGCTAAGTGTTATTTAAGAATTTGATATGTGCCAAACTGCCATTCTTTAGACATGCTGAGGCTGCATTCATCAAAGCTCTGAGTCATCAAGATCAAAAACATTAGCTGAAAATTATGAAAGTTGTAGTCCCTTAACAGCTGAAAAGTATTAAGTTGACAGAGGCTCTTATAAAGCCTTCAAATTAAGGTCTGATATTAGTAATGCACATATATGTAATTCTTATAATGCCAGTGTAGCTTATTTCCATGAAAATGGCTAATATACTTTCTTGTGGTTAGACCATTACTGACTCCTCTAACAAGCCGGCTTATTTTAACCTGCCCGGCTCTGTCCAAACAAAATTGAACAGAATTAGATGTGATGCTGGAAGAAGTGCTTCTGCCCTATCAGTGAGGATAGAAAGATTCTCCTTTTTGCCAAAGTGCTCATATAATCATCCTCTTTTAATGACTCTATAATCCCTTGCAGGGTGGAGTCTGGGCAACTGAATAGAGCTGAGTTTTTACTGGCCGGATGCCCTTCTTGTCACCAATGCAGAGGTTTTTTTTTTCAGCAGATATATTCTCAGTGTGCCCAGGGAAAGAAATATCTGCCTATACCTTGTATTGAACTCAGAGCCTCCTGATTGTGAGGTGAGAGTTCCACTTCTAGGCTACTGTACCACTCAATTGTGGTGTTAATATGCTAACTATTAAATATATATCATGCAAGATAACCCCTGATGTGTGTTCTCTGATTCCCAAGAAGTTCTGCAGGAAGCAATGCTAGAGGCTAGGATAGCTGATATGACATCCAGTGATGAGGCCACTGTCATACTCCCTAGTAGTTTTGTATATAATTATGTGGGTTCAGAGGTGGGCTTAAAAGGGTTCTCTGCCCGGTTGCTGGGTGGGTGTGGCCATGGTGGGCATGGCCTACTCAGCCTCCTGCACAATGGCAGAGGGGCGTTTTTGCCCTCCCTGGGCTCTGGAGGTTTTCCTTGAGCCTCGAGGAGGGCGAAAATGGCCTCCCTGGGCTCCAGAGGTTCTCTGGAAACTGGAAATGGGCACATTTCTGGGCTTTCCAAACTTCCGGGAGGCTCATTTTTCACCCATCACGAGCCTCTGCGCACCTCTTGCACTTACCTGCATCCACAATGGGCCGTGTGGGGACTCTTGGGAGGGGAGGGGTGGACGAACCAGCCATTTGAGGGATTTGAGGGTTCTGAGAATTGCACAGAATCTTAGCTAGAGGCTCTCCCGAACCCCTGCAAGCCCCCAGCAGCCCACCCCTGCGTGGATTGTGTGGATAGGTTTACTTCTCTTTTGTCATGTTCTTATTATAGGCGAAATCATGCATAATCTCAGAGACTTCATTGATTGATTGATTGATTGATTGATTTCATTTGTCAATCGCTTACAAGATAATATATAGTATAAGTATAAACATACTTATGAATATATGAGATGGATACATATAACAAAAATAAAGAAACAATAGGACAGGGACGGGAGGCACATTGGTGCGCTTATGCACGTCCCCTACAGACCTCTTAGGAAAGGGGTAAGGTCAGTAGGAAAGGGGTCATCATAGGCGAAATCATGCATAATCTCAGAGACTTAAAGTATGTTACTTTTAGGATCTCAGCTATGCTGATGTTTCCTGTTCTAAACTGTTGTAATAGGTTAAAAATTAATTGCTAATTTAATAAATACATCTTCTCTCCCACCATATGTCCAAGTGTCATCTGTATTTATGGCCCATCATTACTGCTTTTCCATTTAATAGGAAGAGAAGCATCCTTCTTTTTGGCTTGGTTAATGAACCAAGGAGGGTCATACTCTTATCTGAAGCATGTTTTTTTCTGCATTGGGTTTAGCAGAATTATAGTACTCAGAGCCTCCAGAGCTAGACCTGATGATTCATCTTCTCTATAAACAAACCTTTGCTTCAAAATGCCACAAAATTTATCTCTGTTTCATGTCAATCTTTCCCCACTGTAACATCATCAATCAGCCAGATTGCTCTCATATTTCATTATGTTTCCATAGTGATTTGTCTTGCAAAGTTAAAAATAAAGTTCCTGGTCTGTAGCTGAAATTTGGAAGGTAGAAATCTCTGTAACTGCTTAATAGCTGCCTATATGAGACAGCAGAAATAGCGGTAGAAATAGATAGGAGATGGAATTCAGCAATATATGGGGGGGAGGATTGCTGAATTCCAGATTCCTTCCTAAGATATGCTAGTTTTCTTCAATATGCCGCATAATGCAGTATGTCCTCAAAATTACTTTGTGAGGTACTGTATATTCAGCATTATGCATGCCATTGAATCCCTCGGCACCTGCAAACCAAAACAAATAATTGTGAGGTCCAGCACTACAGATTTTCTTAACAATTTGGGTGTTGAACAAATAGATTTGGAGATGGTGCTGATAAGTTGCAAAGCTTGGTTCTAATTAAAAAAGAGAGAATTCCACCATAGTAGTGATTACAACCAAAACACCTTCTCTTAAATTGAGTCATAGTGAATTCCTGGCAAATGTGAATATGCCCATCAAAATCTTAATAAACAGACTGAGACATTGATAAGAAAGTGATTCATTTGATCAGAATTTCTCAATTTTAGCAACTTTCAGACATGAGAGCTTTAATTCCCAGAATCCCCCAGCCAGCATGTTGGGAAGGGAATTCTGGGAGTGGAAGTCCATACATCTTAAAGCCGAGATTGAGAAACACTGCATCAGGTGTTCAAATCCTAAGCTATGTGGGGTAAAGATATCGTACTAGTACTTTGACTTTGGCTCAGTCACAGTTTAGCAGCCAGTATATAGGTCTGTCTGTCTGTCTGTCTGTCTGTCTGTCTGTCTGTCTGTCTGTC
>BLBF01000002.1:28840458-28897693 GCA_015471245.1 Laticauda colubrina
TATGTATATGTATATGTATATGTATATGTATATGTATATGTATATGTATATGTATATATAAATAACTTAGAAATATGTTATATTATGTGGTATTTTTTCAATATGCCTTTAAATCATTTTTAGAAAATAGTGCAGCAATGTGAGTATATAGATAGATAAAACTACTTCCAAAATGCAAGGGGGTTTACAATAATCTTAGACTTGTTTTTTTTTTCAAAGAATAAATGAGTTGGCAGTAACCAGTGTGCAATCCTTTGCATGCTATCTAAATTAATCCAGAGACAAACATGTCCTCAATGTCTCAATTGCAGCCACCTTAATGCTTGTCACAAGAGTTTAGGGAGTTCACAGAATTTGATCCGAGACAAAGCACCAAGACATCTCTTGTGAATCTCATCTCTTTTCATTAATAAAACAAGGCGGTACAAGTTTTGTTTTCAGAAAGTGTCACTACCCAAACACAGTTTAACAAGCCAATTTTCATTTCTGTCTTCTTTCCACCCTTCCTTACTGGTAAGAGATGATGTGATAATAAATCCCTAAAATACATTACATACATACATTTATATATATAAAGAAAAATCAACAGATTTGATTGATGTATAATTGCAAAACATTTCCATGCAAGACTGTTTTTCTACTAGCAAAGTCAAATCTTCTTTCTTTTGCAATTTTGGAGTGTTGATTAAATATGAACATTGTTACTTCTACATTCCAACCTTACTGCTTACTTAGATATATCTAAGGGATTAATTATGCTGGTTGCTATTTTCCCTCTCAGGTGTCCCTCTCTTCCTCTTACTGTGGAAGAACCATGTCTATCCTCTTTCCTTTTTTATTTTTCTACACAAGCTATCTGCATTTGATAGATTTGCCTTAAATTGGTCCTCTTATTCCTTCAATTGCATTGAAAGGCTTGTGTTAGGCTTTCCTGGAAGCTGCATACCTTCAACAGCTAACACTGCTTAGAATCCATATTGTTTCATCAACTGTTATAATTACATTTCACCTTCTCTCCCAGAAGATTTTCCTCTGGTCTCCAGCTTTCTCTCCCTCTCGCTCAGCAACAGCTCCTCTTTCATATAGGAAAGTTATAAAAACTAAGCAATCTCTCTACTTTTATGGTCTGCTTTCACTAAAAAAGCATCGAATCTGGCCTTGGGTATATGGGGTGGATATGAAGAGAGCTCTGAGCAACTCTGAGTGTTCACTATTACTGAAAAGAGGAATTGAGACCTGTAAAAAAAAGTAAATGATTTATTAATTGTGTTCCGTCTGGAAAAACGCGAGGTAGACCGGGTTCCAACAACAAAGTCTTTATTAGTTAATAACAGTTGAGAAACGGAACATTGGCTCAAGCCGCGGCAGCCCTTTTATAGGGTTTTGCCTGCCGGCTTGTAGCCAATGACAGGTATTTAGTTTTGCCGCCTTTGAGCAGCTTCGTGGATTGGTTCCTATTGAACCAATCCCCATTTAGGTTTTTTAGCCAATCAGAATCCTGTATTAGGAGTCTACTATTCTTTATACAGAACAAATTGTTTTTCCTTTAAAACTGTGTGTGCATGGAAACAATCTAAATTTGAGGAAAGTTGTCCCCAGTGTAGTGCTGCTGGAACATCCTGAAACGGATTAACAGCACAGTAGCCCAAGCTAGAATGGAATATGGCAGGCCTGGATGGATCTGGGAACTGGTCTGAAAATTGCGTATGAGCTGTTTTGGTTTCTTTAGTTTTTTGGCGATGTTGCTTCTTTGAAAATGGATGGCAAGAAATTGTTCCAATATGTGATATTCTCTAGAGCTGACCTCTTGAACAACTAGAAATGTCACCTGAAATATCTCATTTTTACTGTTTTTCTGATAAATTCAAATGCATCACAGATGAAAAAAGAAATAATGAATTGTAATCATTCTCCTTTTCAGGATAAATCTCATTGTTGCAATACGGGAAAACTGAAAATAAGCTGAGCAAATAAGGCCATTGTCTGAAACAGGATGAGGAAATGCAGATGGGAATCCATTTTTTTAAACCAACTGGCTCTTATAGGTGACAGGATGTATATTCTATAATGTATAATTTCCTTTCTAATTATACTATTGAAAAAAAGGCTCAGACACACTGACTGCACTGTTCTGTTGCACTGTGTTTTTCATGTTGTAGCTTTTTATGTCTTGAAACCATTACCATTTATGTTTATTTCAACATAGCGTTATTTATGTGTGTGTGTATGCATACCAAAGGTGGTATTCAGCAGGTTCTGATCAGTTCTGGAGAACTGGTAGCCGAAATTTTGAGTAGTTCGGAGAATCAGCAAATACCACCTCTGATTAGCCCCTCCCCCATCTATTTTCTGCTTCCCAAGTCCCAGCTGGGTCTTCTTTTGTTGCCCTGCACAGGAGAACAGATCTGGAAAGCAGGTTAGTGGTTGGGGAGGGAATGGGATTTTGCAGTAACCTTCCCCTGGAGTGGAGTGGGAATGGAGATTTTACAGTATCCTTCACCTAACACGCTCACCAAGCCACACCCACCAAGTCTTGCCCCAGTAGTAAAATTTTTTGAATCCCACCTCTGATACATACATATATCTCTATCTCTCAACTTATCTCTATCTCTTATCTCTAACAGATAGAGATAAGTTGAGAGATAGATAGATAGATGTGTGTGTGTGTGTGTGTGTGTGTGTATTACATTTTTATTTTTGAAAAGACTATTTGTAGTCCTGAAAGTTCAGTTCCCAGGGTATTATTACAAATAATAGCCAAGATTTCAGATTTCTACTACAGAGTGATCTATTCTTTTTCTAAGAGTACAGCAGGAAGAGTGATAGTGAGATTGGAAATATTACAGAAAAAAGGATTAGAAAATAAACAGCAGGTTGAGTTGGGTGGCTATAGAAATTGAATAAATAAATAAAAAGGAATGGTCCCATCCATTTTTGGCACTGTGGTCTGGACTATTGCTCCTAGATCTAATGTCATGTGGGGATAGATTGGGTTTAGTATTATTATTGTTCTTGGCACAGTCATCAGAGGTTCAGACTGGATTTGGCATTTGTCCACCTTTTGAGTCCTTTCCAAGGACCTGGGATATTATTATATACATAGAAATATGAAATCACAGCTGCCAGACCTTCCTATGCATTCAGTTCTTCTAAGAACCAATGATGTCTTTATATATTGGCATAACATACTGCATGTGTGAATCCAAACAGTGTGGCCTTTTGTAATTGACAGATGGAAATTTTGTCAATGTGAAGATTTTCTAAATGTTGTCTAGGATTTTTTGGTATGTGCCAATAGCCACTGGGATTACCAAGGATGGATTATGCCATAACCTTTAAACTTTGATACTTCGTGATCTTCTCCAATCCTTTGTATTCTATTCTACTATCCCCTGGTATTGCTACATCAATTAACCACACTTTCTTTTCAACCACAGTTAAATATGTTGTGTTATGAGCCAAGATTTATTAGTTTGTATTCTATAATTCAGAATTATCATTTTAATGGTTCATCACACAGTCATGTAAATGTGATGTAAAGCTATTCAACACCACAGACAATACTGCTACCCTTCAAAAAGACCTTGACTATGTATCAGAATGGTCAAACAAATGGCAACGTCAAATCTCAACAAATAAATACTCTGTCCTACATATTGGCAAAAAAAATCAGAAAATAAAATACAGGCTGAATCGTCAAGACCTTGTTGATGATCCAAACTCTGTCAAGGATCTTGGAGTACTCATCTCAAATGACCTAAGTGCTAGAGCCCACTGTAACTACATAGCCAAAAAGGCATTAAGAGTTGTTAACATAATCTTACGTAGCTTCTTCTCTGGTAATATTACACAACTAACTGGAGCATACAAAACATTTGCTAGACCAGTACTCAAATACAGCTCATCAGTCTGGAACCCACATTACGTATCTTATATTAACACAGTTGAGAAAGTCCAGAAATATTTCACAAGAAGAGTTCTCCACTCCTCTACTTGTTGCAGAATACCTTATGCCACCAGACCTGAAATTCTAGACCAAGAAAACCTAGAACTATACCGCCTTTGGTCCAAACTAAGTACAATATACAAAATCATACATTGCAATCTCCTACCAGTCAATGAATACTTCAGCTTCAACCATAACAATACAAGAGCACACAATAGATACAAACTCAAGGTTGACCGCACCAAACTTGATTGCAGGAAATACGACTTCAGCAACAGAGTGGTCAATGTCTGAAATACTCTACCTGACTCTGTGGTTTCTTCCCCAAACCCCAAAAACTTTAACCTTAGACTGCCTACTGTTGACCTCACTCCTTTCCTAAGAGGTCCGTAGGTGGCGCACCAATGTGCCTACCATCCCTGTCCTATTGTTTCTTTTATATATTTTTTATTTTTCTTATATGTATCCATGTGTTCATAACTATGTTTTTACTTAAACCTATTATCTTGTAAGCAATTGAAAATAAATAAATAAAAATAAATCTTAATAAATAAATAAAATAAGCTTAGATTGAATCTGGCGTTTTTATCCACCTATACAATCCTTGCCAAGAATTCTGGAAGTTGATGTTCCAATGTATCTGGAAGGCAACTAACAAGAGAATTCTGCCCATAAGAACAGCAGAATACAGGAGAAAGAAACTCCAGGAAGGAGGACACCAAGGATCCAATAGGGCCACCCTGTGCTATATAAGATCTTCACTATGGCTATATCAGAGTGGGCAAACCAGGAGATGCTGGTGGAGGAACAGATGAAGGCCATAACCAGTATCTGAACAGCAATTACAAGCATTTTAAATGATTTTTAAAATTTAATTAAGGTAACTGCTATATGAACAGTGGTTATAAAAAGCAAACTGTCTTAGATGCCCATTGAGTGTGAAAAAAATTGAAAGAGAGTTGAAGTTCAAATTTTAGTCCACAGCCGTGTTTCCTGATATTATTTATAAAAAGAAAAATAAATAGAAACAATAGCAAAAATGGAACTGATGTCCATTTGCTATTACCATTATTGTTACAAATTTCTGGCAAAGACTGGCTGTATTGGTCCTCTAGTCTATCCTTGTAGTCCTGAAGATGATGTGAAAAGTCATAAGTAATTAAGCTAGCCACAAGTGGTCGTTGTTGCATGATGACAGCAAAATGTATTCTTGTTCATGTTCTTTTAAAGACCCCCATAATCCCTTTGCGGGGTGGAGTCTTGGACAACTGAATGGAGCTGAGTGTTTACTGGCCGGATGCCCTTGCTGTTGCCAGAGTGGAGATTGTTTTAGCAGATATATTCTCATTTACCCTGTGAGAGAAATGTCTGCCTGTACCTAGGATCAAACTCACAGCCTCCTGATTGTGAGGCAAAAGTTCTACCTCTAGGCCACCACTCCACTCAGAATATATTCTTATCATGATATATAATTTCTGAGCACTTAATGAAAATATTATGTGTGGGCCATTTTTAAATAGCATCTTTCTTGCTTCTCTTTGTATCCTTTTTTTTTTTTACTGCAGTTCTTTTAGAGAACGGTGTTATTTCTGCTGACCTTTGGGGGGGGGGTTTCTTTTCAAGCATTTCTTTTTTCTTCAGTGATTTTATTATTATCAGTAGCAACTTACACTTCTGACTCATTCTCCCACAGCAGACTAAATGCAGTTGTGACATAAATGCCAGGAAAGTAAAAGTGTCCTACGCTTTTTTTCCTGGAACCAAAGAAACAAACGTGATAGTGCATTTGAGATGTAAGTTATTGATTATCTTTTCTTCTTTTCATGAGCCCAAGTTCTTCTCCGATAAACATATAGTAGTCTTATTTAAAAGAGAAAGGAGGAGGGAGAATTTCCTTCCTAGCCAGAGACCTTCATAGAAGTGTAATAAATGAGCTGCCATCTGTACTTCTAATTAAAAATGCAATCATATAATGTAATGAGTTTTGGAGGTACAATTAGTGACTTCTGATGGTATCTTTATGGAAACAGCTCTACAATTATGAGACAAATTGACACTATTCATATATTTTAAAAAGATCCATTTAAAAGTTTGTTCTATTCTTATCTAGCAGAGAATTTACATTTAAGTCACCCAAGTCAGAGGGAACCATTAAGGAATTGCATTATCCTGGGGATTTTTAAGCAATGTCTTACACTCTGTGAAGGAAAGGTTCATATGGACGGGAATGGAATACAAGTTGGGTCAGCAATGATGCAAACCAGGCATGGCTGTTGTGTGAGTACAGCATGAGAAGTAACAAAATAAAATCCAGATGCAGCTAAATTCTGCCATAGGCTCTAATCCAAATAGCCTAGGTCCTAATGCTAAATGTTCAATTGCCAGAATGTCACAATACATAATAAAGATAATATCTCTCCATACAAACTTCCAGAAATACACTTGCAAATTTTAGGATTTGGCTGATGAACAAAACAATGATAATTACCAGGCATGGGACAAGCAACTGAAAAAGGCAGCTTTTCAAGGAAATCCATTCATGTTGTTGAGTCCTGGACTCACTCCTTGACTCGGGTCTTGGATTGACTGATATCTTTAAAAGATATTCACACACTTCCTTTTCTAACCACTTCAGAAATTCCCTGTTGAGATATTAAGAACTTTTGGACTAACATGTTTTATGAAGTTCCTTCAATACATAGTAAAAGAAATTTCAATACAAGTTTATAAAATTTAAATACCACTCATTTTTTTGAGAAAAAAATTGTGAAAAAAATGAGCAAAACACTGATTAAAGCATTGATTTTAGAAAGTTACAACTGGGCTAGAAATCCATATAAATTTGAAATAAGATTTTGGAATTCTTTATAACAATACTTCCTGTGGAAATAAATGCTTTTGTTTTGAACTCCTTTAAAAACATAATAAAGTAAGATTTTAAAAAATGACAGTAGAGAACTAAAGAACACATTTATTTGTAAATTGTATGTATGACATACAATTTACAAAATGAAGCAAAATATCCTAACATTAGACAAATTGAAGGATGTTTTTGAACAATTGAATCAGAAGATAATTTTAAATGAATGCTTCAATAGATAGACTAGATTTAAAAGATGAAGAGGAACATGTTTTATTTGACAAGATTTTCTCTGTATTTAAAAACAAGAAGCTAGCCGAGAGACATGGAAAAAGATGCTACCATGGACATACAAAAGAAACTGGCTGATATTTCAATGATATACATTTGCTATATTCTTATATTTTCTTTCTTTTTTCTTTTTAGATTTTATTTTTGTACCTTTTAATTCCTTTTTAGATTGTATTAGTTTTCGCTGTTGTATTTGTAATTTTTAAAAAGATTACTGTTAAAAAAACAGATGACAATGTAACTTCTAGAATGTCCAGCTAGCAGTATCATAGTTGAGAAGTTGGAGTAGAGTCAAGTCCTTTTGCTTATTATAAAAGTGCATAATATTTGGCCTTTGAACAATCAGCCATGGACTGTATTCCTAGAAATCAGAACCAGGTGAGGACAAAAAAGAAGATCAAACCAGAAGAAAAACTAGATTAATAAATATTTATCCTCTATCGGAGAGGTGCCCAAACTTGGTAACTTTAAGACTTGTGGACTTCAATTCCCAGAATTCCCCAGCCAGCTGGAATTCTGGGAATGGAAGTCCACAAGTCTTAAAGTTGCCAAATTTGGGACCCCTGCTCTATCGGTTGAACCACATTAGCTAGTGGCGTCTCTTGAAGATCTCTAAGAGTCACATGCAAAGTTTTCATAACATTATGGAATTGGAAAGGGCCATGTAGGCCATTTAGGTCACTGCTTGCTAAATGTAGGATCCAGATTAAAGCCTTCAAGACATATGGCTGTCTGGTCTCAGAAAACATCCAAAGAAATGTTTACCACTTTTCTGGCTAAAGGACTTCTCTTTATTGGCAAAACTGGTCTTTTTTCCAATCTGCCTTCTTTCTCACTTGAATCCATTATCCCAACCTTTCTAGTTTGGCAGCCCGGCATGGGTGGTGTTGGAGAGAGCATGGTTGTGTGCAAGGGGTAGGTGCACATGTGCATACTTGCATGTACAGTTTCATTTGTGTGAGTGGGGCTGTGAGCACCAGTACCTGCCACTTGCATGAGTGGGATTGCACATACTGGCTTACCACTCATGTGGCCCAGTTGTGAATAGGCCACAATCTGGTAGTGGGCTGTGGCCCATAGGTTGGCAACTACTGCCTTATCCCTTGTCCTGCATTCTGGAACTCATACTCTTCTGATCTCAGAACAAATATTCTCAGCTCCTTCTAGTTTATCATATGCACATGCTATTCTCTCCATAGATTCAATATTGCAAAGAATTCACAAGCAGTAAAGTTGATGGCTTCTCATTATTATTAACTTAGAATCAGAGCCATACTGCCAGACTGAAGGGTTCTCTCTGGCCTAAGTGGTTTTATAATGCAGACTTGTCATTTTTTAAAAAAAATCTCTTTCAATATCAGGTTCCTTTTGTGTCTCCAAAAACAAGTAAATCCCAAAGATGTTGTTCAATATAGCAAGCTGTACATCCCAACTATATTGTAATATGTTTTATTATGTATTTATATGCCTGTTACAAATCTATTCTAGAAAATGGATTTGACATTTATATAGAGAAAATAATAAATACGTTATTGAAAAAGCAGGAGTAGGTGTTGCTTATTTATATATGTCTATAACTAAGCACAATGCAAATATAAGAAAGTTCATGCAGGCCTTCCCTTCCCAAGATAAAGCAAACAAACAAATAATATCAGCAATAAGTTAAATCACTCTCAGAAATGGAAGTGGCATGTAATATGGGAGTCCTTTCTTTCAAAATATTGTATGGAATTGGTTTAAAAACACAAATAAAATATGAATTTACATTCCATGCCAAAATAACCATTTTTTCCAGAATTAATTATGTATTATTTAATTTTAATTATATGATTATGAAATGGGTATCTATTCAAATATGACTAATAAAAAACAAATAAATAAATTGTCCTAAATTCATGTGTAAAAGTGCTTTGCAATCTAACCCTCTGACAATTATATTTACCTAAATTATGATCAGCGTATGTAAGATATTGTATATACTCTTGCTATTGAATTGGCTTTGTTTTGTTTAAGCCCTCCAGATACATGAGTCCGCTGAATACTCTAGAAATCAAACAATATTGTGTTCATAGAGCTACTTCGACGTCAGCCTCTGCTATTAATTTTCAAAATTTTTCCAGGGTTCATTGATGCATCCATATTGACTATGGTCTGACTTTACCAACCTCAGGGCAACTGGTAAAATCAATTGTACAGCTACTGTACGGCAAGCTGCTTTAAGTCAGTGTTAGGATTACTAATGGGTTTGAATAGTAAATCCTGACAGTTGAGAAGCCAAGTCCATTACCTATTATTACTTCTAGATCTCTTGTTTTAATTGCCAGTGGGGAGGATTTTAAAAACTATTGCCCATCATGAAGGCCTCAGAATACCAAGGCAGGGGTGCTTATTATATTCCAAATGTGCACAACATAGAGTATACCAAGGGCAACATTATCTATTGATTGGATAGTTGGGCACATTCTTAAACAGTGCCAAAAATCAGAATTAAATAACATTATTTTTTTACATTTAAGTTACTGTTAATTAGGCATTAATTCCATTTAATGTAATTAACTGAAGTGCATTTCTTTACAACCAAGGACCGGGAAAGTAGTTACTACACTAAATCAACCCATAAAAGCAGACTCAAATACAGTAAGAGCAATAAAGTGGCCATATAGACCTGTCAATTAAAACTTACAAAAGAACAAAAGAGAATGAAATGAAGTAAAGCAAGGCAAAATAGAGGAAATAAAAATTGAGATCAAGGGATCATTCTAAGATTTCAATACTTTAAGCCAGTGTTAGGTGGGGTGATTCTGGAAGTTGAAGTTCACACATCATCAAATTGCTGAGGTTGATAAACATTGCCTTAAGAAATAGCTGTTAAGTTTTTATTAGCAACTCTGTTTGTAATAGCAGGGTTCTGATATGAGAGTATCTTTTATCAGTTGCTTGAGTCCCCTCCTTCACTGAAAGCTTGATAGACATTTCTTAGTAGAATGGCTGAGTCCGTAGTTAAGATTTAGGCTGAGGTCTCAAACTTCTTTTCCTAGGAGGAGTTCTTTCAATCTATATAACATGGCCTTTCTTCCTGGTTAGAGTTAAGAGGTAGTATCTTGGTAGTTCCTTCTGCCATGAGTCTCAGTGCTTCTTCCAATCTGGCAAGATCTGTCAGAATTAGCATGACCAGGTCCCATCTTTAAAGCAGTGCTATCAAACAGTATCTAGGAGATATGCCTGTTTTCTAGAAGGGTATGCTTCTTGAAATCTCAAAATAGAACAGGTCAGGAAATGAATTCTACACAATATATAGCCTATATTATTGATATACTATAATAATGACCTCTAAAAGTGAATATTTCCCCTTCCCAACCTCTTATACTAAAGAGAATCAAGGCAAATGTTTCTCATGCTAACTTGTTTTCCTGGATGGAATTCATGTTTTGCATGTGATTTTTACATACTTTCACCAAAGTCATTTATGTCATCTTCTATGCTTGTGGAAGTTTAGGTTGCTTCAACCTGCCTATCCTTTACTGGGGCCTTGAAAACCTGGTTTTCCCCAGGTCTTTGATTAGGTGGGATATGAATCCCAGAGTAAAATGGCATCTGGCTCTTTGACTATTCTTGCCAGGTTTATTCTATTTTATTGCACTGACTCTGCTTTTTAACTTGCATGCTGCCCAGGATCATGACAGATTGGGCAATAGTATAAATGAGGTAGATAAATAAATAAATGTTCCAGCTATTATACTCATCATACTTCTAAGACAAGAAGTCCAATGATTTGATTCTTTTCTGACTAATATTTGTATCCTTCCCACAGCAAAACAGTCTTAAGGGAAGAGAAGTTTTCAGACCATAACTGATGTTCTAGATAATAGAACAAAGTTTAGCTGGGTTATATTTATGACCAATATAAGAAGCTATGTGATTGGAAAGAATTTTTAAGAATAACCCAGAAAAAAAAAATTGAATTAATCAGCAGCAAATTTAGAACTCTTCTTATGAACCTCTTAAGTTAACAAAAGATGCTGGTAGCAGATAGATGTAAATGTAATTATCTTTAAAGCTGGCACTAAACATTTTTACTATTATTGTCTAATTCCCTTTCAGGAAAAAAAATTATAGGGTCTGTCAATGTTTGGCTTCAGATCACAACTTTTCCAAAAACATTTGCCAAATTTTTATTTATTTATTTTGTAAATTTATATGGCTGCCCATCTTACCATTAATTTTTGGCAAGAGACAAACACAACACCACACATTAAAAAAAAAATAGAGAAGCAATAGAAAAAACAATGAAAATTATAAAAATGCCAGGTAAAGATTCCTTGGTCAAATAACCAGACAGAGACCAGTCTCCATTAACATCCCATTAAGGGCTGAGGCAAGAGCCAGATTTTTCAAGCCTTCAAAAAGACCAAGGACTGTCTGTAGAATGCAGCTCAATCTTTGCTGTTTCATATTATGTTTAACGCTTCTGCTTATTTTATTCCCGTTCTAAATGTTGTTTATTGTTTTATTTTGTTCCTGGTCACAAGTAGTTTTTTACAGCAGACTGCTTTCTCTAATCCAAGCTCTAATTCTTGCCACAATGCACATTGTCTCCTTGCATTGGGGCATGAGGTCTAAGAACTGCATTTCACATCCCCAAATTTTAAAAAATAACAGTGCGAGAATAACCATCTGTGCTATTTGTAAGAACAAAAGAGAACACTCAGAGATATTATTCACTGTGAATGGCCTTTTCCCATTGCACCTCTCAGCATGCATGGAGAATGATCACCTTGATTCTTATAAGTAGATATTACAGAGAAACATTTAGTACATATTTTATGCTGCTTGTTTCAGTGCCAGAAATCTGGTAATGCAACTAAAATGGACTCTTAACTGCCAGCCAAAGATCTATTTTCAGGACTAAATCCTTGCGGAAGAAGACAGAAAGTATATTCAGTCACAAACAATTACTGTTCTGCTCTCTGGTATTGTAATTCTCTTCTCTTAAATTTAGCTGTGATCTTTACAACAGGACTTGCAAAGGTTGGATGGTCTTGGATAAATTATTTTAATTGTCCTTGCTCAGGAGGACAAATGTGTGATTTTAAGCAAAAGGAAGAAAATGAGTAGAATCTGAAGGAGCAGTAAGGGAGAGGGCAGTATGTGAAATACAAAGAAGGAATGAAGAAAAAAAATGATGGAAAAGAGAGTTGAGAAGTTTAGAGGGACAGAATTTCAAATATTACAATTCTATCTACTCTGGGGACTCTTTTATAGTATGTACAATTATCTGAGAAATATGCATATCTATATCTGTTTCTATATCTATATCATCTATATTTATGTAGCAATAGCACTTAGACTTATACACTGCTTTATAGTACTTTACAGCCCTCTCTAAGCAGTTTACAGAGTCAGTTTCTTGCCCCCAACAATTTGGGTCCTCATTTTACCCACCTCAGAAGGATGGAAGGCTGAGTCAACCTTGAGCCTGGTGAGATTTGAACTGCCAAATTGCAGGCAACCAGCTGTCAGCAGAAGTAGTTTGCAGTATTGCATTCTAACCACTGCGCCACCGAGACTCATCTCTACATCTCTATCTCTATCATCTCAATCTATATTCTTTCTTTCTTTCTTTCTTTCTTTCTTTCTTTCTTTCTTTCTTTCTTTTCTCTCTCTCTCTCTCCCCTTTTTTTCTCTCTCTCCCCTTTTTTCTGTCTCTCTCTCCCCTTCTCTCTCTTCCTCCTATCTAATCTCCATTCGTCCACCCATCCATCCATTCACCCTAGTTTTTACTAACACTGCATTCTTTTGGGTAGAAGCTCTGACATTGTTCTCTGGGTCTGCTGGAGTGCTCTTACCATCAGTGGGACTACCTTAGCCTTTACTTTTCTCATGCTGTTTGGTTTCTACTTCAGGACTTCGTATTTCTTCAGCTTCTCATATTCCTTCTTTCTGATATGGCAGTCACTTGGTACTGCTGCATCTAATACCACTGCTGCCTTCTGGTCTTTTTCTACTACTATGATGTTGTTTGATTGTCTGAATTCATAAGTCCCAAAGTTTCAAAGCTGTTATTCTTCACTACTTTCTCTGGGATCTCCTTTTTGGACTTATGAGGATCTATCCCATAGATCCTAGCTTATGCAGATGTTCCTGTACACAATGTCAGCTATTGGTCGTGCCACTTAGTGTATTCAAGTATTTATGTGTTGAATTTATGGACATCGGAAATGGGAATAAACAATGGACATACAGTGTTCACCAATCCACATGACCTAATATTTGTACCCAACATTGCAACTCAAGTATAAAAGGTTACATTATGATATTGTGATGCACATTTCCTCACTGGACATCCTTAAGTGTTGGTGATAAATTCACTGAGTAGATCAATCAAAATACTAAAAATAGCAACTTCTGCTTCCCCCTTGCTTTTTTTTTAGAAAGAGCTCAAAATGATATGTACATATTCATCAAGTGAAATATTTTCACTTCCACTCACATCATTTAAAAAATTTATTGCTGTGACTAGAAAAATAAAGGAAGATATACAAAAATGAAGAAAGAAAAGAAAAGGTGCAAAAAATATGCCCCTTTAGGTACAGATAGGAAAAATTCTTTTTTAAAGCACACCTTAAACTTTGAGCACATAGAATATTACAGAAGAGTCTTTCCACCAGAAAACCAATTCAAAAGCATATATTATGAATCCAATATTGCAATCCAGAATGATTCTTTCCTTCCATGATAAAAGAGTAATAGTAATTCCTGTGCCCCTTATTTGATAGATCCATAACTCTTTATATAATTCCAAGTTCCTTTTTGATATATAATTCAGAAATAACATTCACACCTTAAACTGTATTAGTTTTTCCAAATTCATATTAAAAAATTTAAAAAAAAAGAAAAACAGGGTAAGAGTGGGCCAAGCAGCCTCATTTTTATATTATTTTACACTTCCAATATAATGATTTATAACCAATCTCTTTTAAATATTATCTAAAATGTTCAACAAACATGAAAGAAGGTCTGCTGTTGAAATAATTTCACATGTGGCTTATAAGACATTTAATATTCTTAAAGAGCATAAGCCACTGAATAAGGGATATTTCTAATTCTAACTCAACTATATGGAAAAATTTATATACAAAGAATTTTATCTGATAGATAAATGGCAAGTTTTAAGTTCTTTACAAGAATATAAAGGACTTAATATAAAAGCTGGCTTTCTTTCTCTCAAAGTAAATATGGCATTAACTTCCTTTTGCATGTAATCTAGATCTTTGAAAATGAAAACAGCTCAGCTGAAGTGGGAATTGATCATTATTAGGATCACAATAAGTGGGGAAGAACAATTTAGGCACACTTTCCATTAAATATCGTGGGCCTTATTTCTGAATAAGCATTCACAAGATTGTACCGAAAAGCAAGTTTCATTTTAAGCCCATGTCACACTGGCCAACGGATGCAAAAAGGACACAGCGGACGAGCAAAATGTTCCATCCGTTGTTATCCGCTCTCAAAAGGGGCGAAAATTGGCATAACCAGAGCGGATAACACGGATGCGGGGAGGACGCAGGGCGGATGCAAAGCGGATGCGGAACGGAAGCCTAGCGGATGGAAGCGGATGGGAGTGGATGGGAGTGGGTGGCACATCTGCAGGGCTTCCGGGGGGCCTCAGCAAAGTGGACGCGGAACGGAAAGAGCGGATGCAGAGCGGACGCTGAACGGATGAAGCAGATGCAGAGCGGAAGCCTAATGGATGCCTGGCGTTAATTGCGCATGCAGGGAGGATGCATTGCGTCAGCCCCGCGGATATAACGGAAGCAGCTCGGAAGCAGGTCGCCATTCAGAGGAAAGACCTGCTGCCAGACACATCGACTGCCTTGCTTGCCCTGCCTGCATGTCTGCCTGCCAGCCTTGCTACCAGCCTTGTTACCAGCCTTGCTGCCAGCCTCCCTGCCAGCCTTGTTGCCAGCCGGTCTGCCTGCCAACCTTGCTGCCTGCCTTCCTGCCAGCCTTGGTTCATGTCTGCCTGCCAGCCTTCCTGCCAGCCTTGGTGCCTGCTTCCCTGCCAGCCTTCCTGCCAGCTTGGTTCATGTCTGCCTGCCAGCCTTCCTGCCAGCCTTGGTTCATGTCTGCCTGCCAGCCTTCCTGCCAGCCTTGGTGCCTGCCTCCCTGCCAGCCTTCCTGCCTGCCTTGGTGCCAGCCTCCCTGCCAGCCTTCCTGCCTGCCTTGGTGCCAGCCTCCCTGCCAGCCTTGGTTCTTGCCAGCCTCCCTGCCAGCCAGCAACCCCACAACCATGCGGAAGCACAGCAAGCCTCAGCCATCTGCTGCCAGCCCTGGCAAGAGGGACAGGGCTACCATCCCGCCCCCTGGTCCTCACTCTAGTTCTGCTGGGGCTTCTGCAGCACGGGCTTGCTCTTCTGGGGCTGGCGCTTCTGCTGCTTCTGCTTCTGGAGGAGCTGATGACAAGCACTCCAGCACCAGCCACCTCCACAGCACCTGCACCCTTCACCCCTGAGACTGAGCGACCAAGAGTGCCAGAGACTCATTTTTGTCTAAAAGCTTGTTGTTAATAAAGTCTATTTATGATTCACACACTTGCTTCATTTCTTTTTTTTAATAAAGTCTTGCTGGAAACTTTTAGAAATGGTTTAAGCCTTTGCATGCTTGTGGGATGGATTAAGATAGCAGTGGGATGGGCAGGGATACCTTTGGGATGGGTAATAGCTGTGGGATAGATAAACCTCCAGTGCAAGCATAGTGGGACAGGATGGTCCACCCTCCCAGGTGCCACACCTATGGCCCTTTATTATCAATAATAATGTAATAATAATCCACACATGTCAACACAAACACAACTCTTTATTAAATGCCCTGTATGCCACTCAACATACATGGCACAATCTCATCAGTGTGATGAGACAGGCTGAAGGAAGCACCCATTAAGCATCTACCATCCTGTCTTGACACTCCACTGCTCCAGCTGGGGAGTTGCACCAGTGTTTCAGGAGGTTGTGCTGCTTCTTCGCTTCATGTGAGGCTCTGTTGGGCCTTGCACATCCTCAATGTCGATCAGGTTTCGCCCTTGCCTCCATTCCCCAGGCTCCATGTCCCCATTGGCTTGTTGGAGGTCCACAAGCCTGTTCTGCAAGACTGGGTAGCGGGTGCGCATGAGATTGTGCAGGATGCAGCAAGCTTCCATGATCCTCCTCACGGTCTCTGGGCAATGCTGCATGGTGGTGAGAAGTATCTGGAACCTGTTGGCCAGGATGCCAAAGGCGTTCTCCACCACCCACCTTGCCCTGGACAGCATGTAGTTGAAGATCCTCTCTTCACGGGTAAGGAGTCTGGAGGTGTAGGGCTTCATGAGATAGGTTGTGAGGGAGAAGGTGTCATCCCCCACGATGAAGTAGGGCACATCTTGCGTGTCGTTGGGCAGGGGGTCTGGATCTGGGAAGCCCACGATGAGGTTGCGTTCCAGCCCCTCCTTGAGGTGACTGGCGTTGTATACCTGGGCATCTGAAGAGGAGCCGTTGCCTGAAGCATCGATGTACATGAACTTGTAGTCAGCATCGACCATGGCGAAGAGGATGATGCTGAAGAAGCCCTTGGAGTTGAAATAAGTGGACCCCGACTTGGCTGGAGATTTGCAGGCCACGTGCTTGCCATCTATGGCTCCAAGGGTGTGTGGTAAGTTCCACTTCTGATTCCACTGCTCTGCAACTTTCTTCCATCCTTCTTCAGTGGAGGGGTACTGGAGGAGTTCCTCCTTGTATTCTTCGATGATGGCCTGCACCACTTCTCTGACCACAATGCTGATAGTGTTGGATGGCACCCTCCAGCCATTCTGCATGCTTCTGTGGGAGGTCCCTGAGGCCAGGTGGCGCAGAGTGAGTGCCACCTTGAGCCCAGGTTCCAGGCTGGGACGGAAGCTGGTGTTTGCCTTGGTCAACCTGGGTGTCAGCCGCTGCACAACTTCGTCAAACATGGCTGGAGGCATCCTCATGAAGTTCTGGAACGCCCGAGTGTCTTCGCTCCTGAGCTCCACCAGCAGTTTGTTGTACAGTCCGTCCTCTGCTCTTCTGGTGAACCATCTTCGGACCCAGACTCTTTTTGGGTGGCTCCTTTTCTTCTCGCAGTAGTGTTCACAGAGCCTGCAGATGGCTTCGCACTGTTGCAGAACGATGGTGGCTGCCGAAAGGACTTTGTTACAATCCACAGTGGACATGACTGGATGCTGTGGAAGAGGAAGAGGCAGATGAAGGCTGCAGAGGTCTGCACCGCTGGGCTGCTGTTCTGAAAGTGCGATGCAGGCGAGTTGCTCCCCCTTTTTATAGGCAGTATAGGTTTTCCGCTAGGCAGTCTGTAGGCATCCTCTAGACATCCTTAATATCCGAGATAGGTCCCCTCTGTGAACGTTTTTTCCATTTTAAATGCTTTGTTTCCGTTCTGCATCCACTAGGCATCCGTTCTGCATCCATTCTGCGTCCGTTCCGCTTCCTCCCTGCGTCCGGGGGGATGCGAGTTGCGTGGATGCGCAGCAGATGCCTAGCGGATATAGCGGATGCGTAACGGATGCGTAATGGATGCCTAGTGGATGCGTAGCGGATGCAGAACGGACGAACTGGATACATTTTCCGCGCAAAAGTTTTAGGCAGCCCAAAACTTTTGGAGCGGATGAAATGTCCATAAACGTATGCTGGACGGATAAAGAGGAAGCAAAACGGAGGCAGTGAGTTCAGAACGGATACATCGCGTTAACCAACGGATGGCAAGGTTTTTTGTCTGTTTTACATCCTCTTTGCATCCGTTGGTTCAGTGTGACATGGGCTTTAAAGTGTTCACAAACAACTACTGTCATTTGCAATGTGCAAATAGTTTCTATGTATTTTTGATAGATGATTGCAATGGATGAGCCTCTCCTTTTTGTCATAATGCCTTCAATTTGGGGGCTATTGAACTCTGCTTGTGTTACTGATGAGGAATTTGCTGCACAATTTCCTGTCAAATCGTGGCAGGAAAATAAAAAGATAAGGTGCATCAACCCTTAGCAGATCTTAAACTGCACAAAACAAAACAATCACTCAAATGCTTAGGAAAAACACATCACTCCTGTCCATTTGGATGAGTCTGTTACATCACTGACCTTCTTCCGTGTCTTCCAATCACTGATTTTATTGAACAAAAGACAATTTTTCCCTAGATATACCACAGAAACCCATCTGGTGTGTAGACAGATATTTTATAAACAACCTCTGTATATTTTGTTATTTATTTTTGGTTGAGCATAAAGATATAAGAAGCCAAAACTAGACCACCGTTTGCTTTATGACTTAGCTGCCTAACTGAAAATGCTAGTCCCAGTTATAAAAATATACTGCATGTAACAAACAGCAAATGCCAATTTAATTAGATTATACATTTAAAGTAATTGAAAGCATCGTAGGAAAAGGCACTTGCAATCACGAACCACATTAGTAGCTGACCTTAGAATTTATGATGATGGATACAGTCTTAGAGTAATGTGATACATTGTGATACAATTAGTACAGTTCTGTTTTTCACCTGAATTAATTTCTGACTGTAAAACTGGCATAAATTTTGATGCTTTTCACCATCTGCTGCTGGAGAACACCATTAACATGAAAATCTCAGAGTGACATGAGTCTCTTCCCCCATTACTTCATGGAGCCAAACTGAGAATAATGCTTCTGTTGAAGAAAAATATTTATTTGCTCAAGAAATAGGTTCAAAGCTCTGTTCTTAGTAATTTCTGAGGAATATTACAGTTGCATATATATTTTGTGTATATGTTTGAAGGAAATTCTGAACTTGAAAATTATCATGAAGATTGGTAAAATTGTCTTTATTGCCATTAAATAATGTTATTACACTAAAGCACATCAGCAGTGAATGACAAAAACAGAGGAACTGTCTTGGCTATTCAGGCTACAATCATACTGAAATAAAAGATAAGTGAAAGTAAGGCTATGCAGGTCACAAACTATCTTCTGAAGATTTCAAAATCGCAAGATTTTGTAATCTTTTGAAATCAATCCAGTTGGCCTCAACCAAACTATGCATCTATAGTGGCTTTAAGAGCTGTGACTTCTCTTGGCTAATTCTTTGAATCGCAGGGGATCATGAGAAGTTTTTGTACATCTTTAACACTGAACCAGAATTTTAACTTTTACTCCCAAGTCATACTGCAGTTTGCTAACTTCTCAAGTTTGCTTTGAATGGTCTTTTCTGATGGTTCAAATAGAACAATTCCAGTCTAGCTGCCAGATAATTCAGAGTCATCTCTCCAGCTACAAGTACATAATATGTGGCTAGATCACATTGTTATTGGTGATTACCAGGTTTCATATGAATAGTCAGCGTTACAGGATTATGGTTTGCACATGTGCAGATATTTTTGTGCTGCAAATGTGACTGCTGAGATCAGAATTTAGTAATGGGGTGATTCCCAACTGTCTTTAATAATGGGATCCAGACAGCAGCTAGAAATTATCTGGCTTTCTCAGATTATTAATTCCTTAAATATATAGTGACTTCACTTGTATTTCATGAAAAACTGTGCAAAAGATTACTAAGCTTGGTAAAATACATGGTCCCACATGTCCATATTACTATTTGTATAATTTATGTTTTGAGCTTAAAAGCATTCTGCAGATCAACATAATAATTAGCCACATCTGGAAAATCCATTTCTTTATTCGGTTTATACATCTAACACTTGCTGTGTGACTCTGAGTGGATAACATCTGGGTAAAAGTGATTAAAAAATGAAAGCAAAAGTAAAAACATCCAAAGCCTTTGATAAATCTATATAAATAAATCATCTGAAAAGGAGTTCACCTAATGCTCCAGTTCAGTGCCCAAGGGAAAATAACATTTTTGCAGCATCTGCAAAAGGCCTTTGAGGCTGGCAATCTCAGGAAACAAGAACTACAGTATTTTTATTTCTGAAATGATTTTTGATTGCTAGTAGTTACTAATAGCATTAAGAGAGTGATAACAATTGCCAAAGCAACTCTCCAAATCAATTTATATCTAGTATAATTAAGATCAAGTTATGCTCTTTCCTATGAGTATGAGTTCCTTCTCTCTTAGAGTAGGGATTTGGGTTCTCTTTTTCTGAGGTCTGCTAGGTATTCCATCACAATGCTTTACAAAAGGCAGAGTCAGGACCATTCACAACTTGGGAGATCTGTTGTTCTATGGAGCAAGTGCCCAAACAGAGAAGGAGCCCATTCTAAGTCCCATGAGATAACTTTATGTAATAGAAATAACCTGGAGCATAGCTACCCTGTCATGGGACACATAGAAATAATTAGAGATATGTGATTCTGCAAATAATATTGCATTGTGCCACGGTGGCAATCAGCATCTTTAATCCCATATGAAGCCAGTGCAATATTTAAAATTATGGTATATACAGATGCCCCTATAACTGCCTACCAGCTGCAGCTTCTGAGTGGTTTTCAAGGGCAGACCCATGCAGCCCTCATTGCAATATAATCCAGTTTAGAGGCAATCAAGACATGAATGACCATAAACATGGCCTCCCAATACAGGGATTGTACACAAGAGACATTTGTGCAAGGAGTCTTTTAGAATCTTAATTCTTGCACAAGGTACATCTAGGGGAATGCTGCCCTATTCAGAACCAATAATGGAAAAATCCCCAGATTTAAGAGGGCATAAAATCATTCGCCACCTTGGCTTACTCTATGCCAAACGGAGCTGTTATGAAGACAGAACTATAGTTTCCATTGGGATCACTGTATGTTCTAGACAGTAAGGCTGGAATAGATAATTCTTGTGGTCACTTCCAACTCCCCAATTCTATGATTCTATGATTTGCAGGACCAGAAATATGAATGGATCTAATGGGTAGGTCTGTGATGTGGAACGTAACTAATTATAAATTACTAGAATGTTATCTCTATTATTCCTCTTTCAGAATGTTTCTTATTATCTTTGCTTACCTTTGTCCTTTCTATGGGTAAGTAAAGAAAACATTGGAATCCATCTATCCATCTTTTTTATTTTCTAAAAATGCTTATTATCTGAAGATGATGATGGAAAAACCACACTTTTTCCCTAACATGCCAAGTTTGAGATAGATGATAGATTGATGGATGGATGGGAAGAGAAAAATATTTCCTGGCAGCCTTCTGTTGTCTCAATAGTGAGATGGGGGAGTCATATAAACTGCTTACAACCCATGTCTGTAGAGATTCTCAGTCATCCAGGTCATACTCGTTCCAAAAGTGCTTTTTCAGGAGGCAGGTGGACATTCTTGTTTTTTCTTTTGAAGACATTTTGCTTCTCATCCAAGAAGCTCCTTCAGCTCTGACAGGTCAGTTCTGACATCCATCCATCCATGTTTGTGTTTTCACCCATCCACACAAAATTCATGTAGGCAGAATGTCTGAGAAGCATCAAGAAAGGTATCTGTAGAAAGATTCAGTGATCAATATTTTATTGGAACATGATTAAGGGAAAGGCACGTGAGAACAATGGAAGGATAGAGCAACTCTTTATATTAGAAACAAAAACCTTGCAAAAGCACATACAAAGAATACTGTTTGTATTCAGAGAAATGCAAGTGTATATTCACAGCCTGATCCAAACATCTCCCAAATGTCATCTCATCTATCGCTTAGGACACCAATCAGCCTGAGAAACAGACCCCTTCTCCATAGAAGTTCTGCTGTGGTCAGCAGATCCAGCAGTTGCTCTAGCTGTACAGCCCACTCTTTTCCACTTAAGTACATTCAGCCGATGCCACTTGACTGTAATCTGCAGTTTAATTACCTCTTGTGTTATATACCTGATGGAATGCCTTTGCTTATAAGGAGGGAATTCTTGATCTTATGAGCTTAACTAACTTACTTACCCTCAGATCTGTAATGGCAATCAAGAATAAAAAATAATTAAGTCTCTTTGCTCTGCGATGAATAATGCATGTTCCCTTAGAGCTGCAAAACATTATATATAAATTGGCACTTAAAATAAAATGTAATGCACACATCTATACACACACTTCATTAAATTATATGGCTTTATTTCTTTTTCTCTCTTTTTTTGGCATTTATGGTAGAGTATGGTTTAGCATACTTTAAAATCTATTACTTTCTTTTTATACTCCTTTGTGTTGCCAGCCTCCTCAGTCCCCATACAGAATATCTTTCAACAGAAGCAGGATAAAAGGATTGAACAAGGGAGGAGAAGGAGAGGAATCTGATTCAAGGGAAGAATGTATAAAATGTGCTTTTAATGTGGATGCATCTGGAAAGCATAATACAAGTGGATTAGATGATCCAAGCGGTCTGAATGGATGTGATTACCCTGCGGGGTTCTCTATGAAATTCCTGAGAAATTCTGAGGGAGATTAGTTGGCTTGTCTAAGGGGAGCAAAGCAGATGTAAAGTGTCTCTAATCTCCCCATTTTGACAGTTCATTACTCTCCTCCTCTCAGTCTATGTAACAGGAAGCAGATCGTGCTGATGGAAAGGAAGAAGGAAGGAGAGAGAATATGCTTAATGAAATATCTATTGCAAATGCCACTCTTACTTGATTTTGGAAGTGCTAATTGAGGGGTATGATGCAGTGATACAAGGTCATCTTTATCATGTCAGGTGGCCATGGGGACAAGGACCAGATGAGCTTGGGAAGTCATTCAGTGACATGAAGCCCCTGAGTCATTTTCAGGATCACCAAGTTGTCAAATCCCCCCTCCCCCTTCCACCCCTTTTTTTGCAGTCCAATCACATGCAGAAGTTCTTTTCAGTAAAGTGAATAAGAGCCATGATGGTACAGTGATTAGAGTGCAGTACTGCAAGTTACTTCTGCTGACTGCCGGCTGCCTGCAATTTGGCAGTTCAAATCTCACCAGGCTCAAGGTTGACTCAGCCTTCCATCCTTCCGAGGTGGGTAAAATGAGGACCCAAATTGTTGGCGGTATTATGCTGACTCTGTAAACTGCTTGGAGAGGGCTGTAAAGCACAGTGATATGGTATATAAGTCTAAGTGCTGTTGCTATTTATTATTTACTAGCTAGTTCCCATATTGGACTTTTTGTAAAAAACAGAAATCCATTAAAAACAACTGTCAGAACACCGACAGATTTAGCATGGATTACGCCCCATGTTGTCAGATGCATGAAACATTATTGTGAGACAAGAGTACATGTTTGGTTATGAGAGGAAGAAGGAATTGTAAAAAATTAAGTCAGAATGTTAGGAAACACAGAATATCCAGACACTGATAATTTATTACCATTTCCAAAAGAGATATTGTATGTCACTCTTGAACTGAAGAGTTTATTAACACACACCCCGAAAAAGGACACCTTTGCTGCCAGTTAAGTCTCTTACAGAAATAGGACACTTTTTCAATTTTTTTTTTTTTGTATTTCCTTTTTAAAATTCCTACAGGTGCAGGTTGTGTACTACGCAAAGATTGTACCAAAGTGATGGATATTAATATGTGAAAGACTGTACATATAAGTGAGCTAAAAACTCTGGTTATAAAGTTGTGCTTGATCAATAGGAAAGCATGTGAACATAAGGTTTGAAATTTACATAGAATTATAATTTGAAAGAATTTTTTAATAAAATGGTGTATCAATAGTATTTGATTTCCGATAAATTATTAAAGGTGTACAAGAGTGCTTCAAACAAATATTTGAAATGCATTCAGTCTGAAAGTATCTTTTAACATCTTTGGTAAGCAGGTAGGAAAGCTAAGAAATTTTGGAATCAGGTTAAAAAAAATTGAAAATTGAAACCTGAAGATTTCATTTTAAGGATAGCAAAGAAGCAGTTGGAAAAAAAAAAACATGGCACTTTGTTTTTATATATGACATTGGCAGCAAGGTTGATATATGCCCAAAGATAGAAAGAGGAAAATATTGAAGAATGGATTTAGCTAGCCCAGATGGTGGAATTGACTGCTTTGCTTTGAGCCAATAATTTGACTAAATTTCTTGCAACTTGGAGGCCACCATAAAATTTCTTTCAAGAAAACAAGAAAAATTAATTTTTGACTTTGGGATTTGTGGACAAGATTGAATTGGATTAGAGAGATATTGGAGCCTTTAAAACATAAGGTTATTCACATTTGACAATTTGTTATCTGCTGGATAAAAATGTAAGAAGAATATTTTATGAATATGAGTATTTTAGAATGTTATTAGGATTTTAACATATTATTTGCTTATATTTAGAGATAGGTTGTCAAGTTTTTATCTTTATTATATTTTTTGGGTGTATTTGTTGTCACTTTTAGTTCGTTATGGTATTCCTTTTCCCCTTTATGTTTGTCTGAATTTTAATGTTTGACTTGGTATTTAATAAAGATTTAAAAAAGGAACCATATGGATCCTGTGGTCTATAGGTGGCCTAAATAAGGTGCAGGCCAGCTGTTTCATAATGAACTCTGTCTTTA
The DNA here is from genome assembly GCA_015471245.1 of Laticauda colubrina. NCBI lineage: Eukaryota > Metazoa > Chordata > Lepidosauria > Squamata > Elapidae > Laticauda > Laticauda colubrina. The sequence goes on from BLBF01000002.1 coordinate 28,865,010, forward strand.
AAACTTATTTTCTTCAAGAATGCCATCTTAAGGTCAATAACAGAGTGAGATTAAATTCTTTCCCATTGGTTTTTGAATTTTTTTTTCATTTGTAATGTCAGACTAGTGTTTGCTTATTTTATGCAGAAATTAACTATTAAGCTACATACTGGGAAAATCTATCAGGCTTTTTATTACCATAAATGGATGATATAACTAGAACTACCAGATCTGGAATGCAAAAATGAAGAAAAGTATGGGTAGTTCTCGACTTACAACACTTCATTTAGTGACTGTTCAAAGTTATAATGGCCTTGAAAAAGTGACTCATGACCATTTTCACACTTATGACCATTGCAGCATCCCCATGGTCACATGATCAAAATTCAGACTGAGACCCAGTTGACCTTCTATTCTTTTTATTTTCTCTCCAGAAACTGCTTGCTTGCTGTGGCAGCCTTTTTATAGTGGGCTGCTCGCGGCTCGTGGCTAATGATGGCTCTTCAAATCTCCCGCCATCCAGACCAACTTATCCTAGATGAGTATGCAAATATATAATACCCCTCCCCATGTGGTTCAGTCCAACCAGTCAGGCCTCACATATTTTACATCGTCACATAAATAGGTGGGGCTCTTATGGTTTCAACTGGACCTGCGCAATTCAGTTTGGGTTTGTCTCTGGACTGTTCGAACAGGGTTGCTGTTCCTCCCATTCTCTTCCATGGAGCCTCCTGGAAGGTAGAATCAGCCATGCCGCTCCTGCCAGGCTTTTCTTGGCTGGTTGAGTCGGCTCAGCCGCTCCCGCCAGGAGAGGCTTCTTGATGGTTCTCTGAAGCCTGCTCCAGTCTCCCCAAGTTGTCTTCTTCTATGGCTTCAGTATGTGTTTGTGATTTCCGATCGGGGCTAATGTTAGTGTTGGTTGTTGTATCATTATTAGGGTTTGTTTTGTTACTTCTTTTACTTGTGGAGGGTCTTCCCCTCCCCTCTTGTTTGTGTTTGAAGGGTCTCCTCCCTCTCTGGTTTGGCTATTTTTGTTTAATGTTTGAGGTGATTCCTTTGTTTGTGTAAGTTCTTCCCATTCCTCCTCCTGATTGTTAGTGTTTCTCAGTGTGGTCCTTGATCTGATTTGGTCTATGTGTCTCCTCTAGCTCTTTCCATCCTCTGTCTATACCCTGTATGACCAGGGTCCTGATATTTGGATTGTTGTTGCTGGTATCCACAATGGTTCCCCCATGAGGTTTTTTGCATAGACTAGGTCCCTTGTTTTGAATGTGTGGCACTTACTGGAGGAGTCTGTTGGCTTTTCTGGGATATATGTGGGATGTAGTCTGTCTAGGTTTGATCTTAGTTTTCTTCCCATTAATAGTTCTGCTGGGCTTTTATTTGTTGTGGTGTTTGGTGTAATGTGTTGTACACTTATTAGCTTGTATAGCTCTTCCTGTATATCTCCAGCTCCCAATTTGTGTAGTGTTTCCTTAGTATAACAGACCATGTGTTCCACTCGTCCATTCGTAGCCGGCTAACCTGGCGCTGTTAGTGCGTGCCTTATTCCTTGTTCTGCTAGGAACCTCTCAAATGTTATTGCCGTGAATTGCAGTCCATTGTCAGATACAACTAAATCCGGCAATCCATGTATCGTAAAAAGCTTCCTTAGTTGTCTGATAACAGCTTCTCTTGTAGTTGAGTGCATAATGCTTACCTCTAGCCAATTTGAGTAAGCATCTACCACTATTAAGAAAGTGTGTCCTTTAGTTGGTCCTGCAAAATCAATGTGTATTCTGGACCATGGAACCCTAGGTGTTTCCCAATCGAGTGCAGGTGCAGAAGGGGGTGCAGTTCTAGATTCTTGACATCGTTTGCACATTGCTACCCATTCCCCAATATCCTTATCCATCTCTGGCCTCCATATATAACTTCTAGCCAGGAACTTCATTCTGACAATACCCGAGTGACTCTCATGCAACAATTCAAGTATTCGTTCCCTCAATATGTCCGGTATGATCACCCTATCCCCCCATAGTATACATCCTTTTAAGATCGATAGTTCCGTTTGTCAGCGAGGAATTCGGACCACCTCATCATCTGTGGTGACAGTATGTTAGGTGTAGCTTTCTTTCCTGTGAGAATTCCTAGAAGAGGTATATGATCTGTGACAAGTGAAAAAGTTCTGCCGTAGATATACTCGTGGAACCATTATACTCCTGTTATTGCGGCCAATGGCTCTCTATCTAGTTGGCTGTAATTCCGCTCCGTTTTTGATAGAGTTTTTGAATAGAATGCGATAGGTGCTTCCTTTCCATCGGGTAATATGTGGCTGAGTATGGCACCGATGCCGAATGGTGACGCATCGCATGTTAATGTTAGTGGAAGGGTTTTGTTGTATTGTATTAGCACACAGTCTGATGTAAGTAAGTCTTACATTCAGCCCACCAGCCTTGAGATTGACACTGCTGATTTAGTGGTTATTCACATTTTGCAACCCTGATCTGGTAGCTCTAAGTGGCATTTCTGTGATTTCTGGAGGGTGACAAAACTCTTCTTTGTTTTTAACTTCTATGAAGTGAGTGCAATTTCTAATATCCAGTAAAAATCATTCTTAGATCAGCACGTACTCTTTGATAGGAGTGGGTCTAATTTCATTTGAGATAGACATGGGTGGATTGGCTTCAAATGTTATTAGCTGTGAATGACTGACTTCTAAATAAACATCCTGGATGTGAGTCTGAAGTTTGTCATTGCAAAAGAAGAAATTATATATAGCAGAAACTTCACGCTTGGATTGTCATCTAACTTAACAAACTGATCTGCCATATTCTCTCCCCCTGCCCTTCTGCTGCAGTTATCAGGAAGGGAGTCTGTGGGGTGTGTGTATATGTGCAAAAAGTCAGGACTGTGACTTGCAATCACCTGAGTTAGACTTTTTGGATGCCACTTTCCCTGTAGATAACTTGATTATCACACTGTGCAGTGGTTAGTTTTAAATGATGGAAAATACATATTTTTAAAATTTTTCTATAGTAGAATAAAGCATTTTAATTTCCTCAAAGGTTTATTGCATGCTAACAGCAGGAAATTAATGTCACCCCAAAATTACAGATAATGCCAAATAGCTCCTTACCATTTACAAGGTAAGCCCATCATGTCTAAAAGCCACAATATCTTGAAGCAGCTTTCCACAAACTTTCACTATAACTTTCATAATTCCTTATTGTTGTCATTGTTGTCAGCCATTTGGTCATGTCTGACCCTCAGCCACTCTATGATCAGCACTCTCTATGCCCTTTTGCCTCTCACTGCCTCCTTCAGATCTGCCATGGTCATCCCAATGTCTTCCTTTATGGTGTCCAACCAATGGGGATTAAGGTGGCCCCTTTTCCTTTTTCCACTGATCACTCTCAGCATGACTGACTTTTTGAGTGAGTTAGCTCACATGACATGATCAAAGTATGACAGTCTCTGTTTGGCAAAGTCAGCTTCAAGTGGTAGTTTTGGTGAGGTTCGGTCCAGGATTATTTTAAAAAAATGTTTGCAGTCTGTAGGATGCGTAATAATTGCTTCCAGCATCACAGTTCCGGAGTGTCCATCCTTCCCCTATCTGCCTTTTTCAGAATCCAAGTTTTGCAACTATATATAGCAGGGGCGTCAGACTGGATTTCTTCCAGGACTGGATCAAAATTGTAGTTCTCCTCCATGGGCCAGCGAGGGAGGGTTGTGTATGGGGGAGATGGGATAGACACCTTCTGCAGCACCCTGCTGGTCAAAACATGGCTAGCAGAGTGCTGCAGAAGGCCATCTTAGTTGAAAATGGGGCATGGGGGGCGCTTGCACACTCTCCTGTGCCCCGTTTTGTCTGCCAGAGGCACCACGGGTCAGTCCATTGCTATTTCCAGGCTGGCCCAGTGGGCCAGATTTAAGCATCTTGCAGGCTGAATCCAGCCTCCGGCCCTTGAGTTTGACACATATAACAACTGGAAAAATTATTGCATTGACCAATCTGTATTTGGTTATGAGGCTGATGTCTTTTTTCTTCCAGATGTTCTTCATGCTAGACATTGCAGTTCTTCCAAGTGCTATTTGCCTTCTGATCTCAGGACTGCAGTCACCACTCTGGTCTACCTTACAGCCTAGGCAGAAGAATTCCTTTACTGTTTCAATGGTCTCGTTGTTGATCTGCACTCTGACTTGTGCATTCTATGCACTTATCATTATCTTTGTTTTTTTTTATTTTAAGGTACAGTCCTGATTTTTCACTATCATCTTTGACTCTCAGAATTAGCCACTTTAGATTCTCCTTGCTTTCCATGAGCAATGTTGTATCATCTGCATGTTGAAGGTTGTTGTTATTCCTACCAGCAATTTTATAATTCCTGATTATCCCTTCTTATTTTATATTAAGTCAGGGGATTCTGAGAGTTGTAGCCCCACATGTATAGAATGGAGCTGCTTGGGATGTTTTTTTTTTTTTTAAAAATTAATTTTAAGATGACCTTGCCTTCCCAACATTTATTGGCTGAAGAACATGATTGGTACGATTGGGGGCCTGAGGAGAAATCTATGCCCACTTTTACACTTAATTTTGGATATCTATTAAATGTTATATTTTGTTCTTATATGGAAAATGAAGGAAAGAACCAAAGGTTCAGATTGGATGCTTTGGGGAGAATACAAGGACAGACTTCAAGTCTGTCAATCTCCTTTTCTTTTTTCTAAAAGATATTCATAGCAAAGTGACCCCACAAAACAAGTTATTTAAGTGTAATTGGGCAAGGCCATTCCTAGAACCAACCAAAAGGACGAAAGGAGTGTGCAAACTTTCAAAAACTCACTTTATCATTATATAAGTCTGTTCATACTTACCTACTTAACATAAATTGGCTGTCTTGAATTTTCTTCATTTCGGTGTACCAGATTAGCTGGAAAGATTTTTAAAAATTTCTTAGTGTTGCTATGGCAAAATGACTGAGAATCAAAGCTTTGCGCAGAGATCTGCAAATCTTGATCTACTTCCACTTCTTTTTTTACACAAAGAAGGAATCCCATATGGCAGAGAAAGCCTAGCTGGATGGTTTCCACTACGCCGTGTCCCAGCTTGTTCACAGTGCATTTTCACAAAAATTTGTAGGGGGAAGTAGGCATAAACTAGGATTCATACTCATCAGCAGGAAGGACTCTCTTCACTTGATAGAGGGTTCCAAGCTATGCCTGGTTTATATCTTTGGATCTATTTCTTTTTTCCTCATTTTCCTCAGCAACAGGACTGGCCATTAGTGACAGGGTTGTCTGGAAATCTGTTGAATATAACTATAGCAGGAGAGCAGGAGGATAATTCGCTTAATTTTATTAAAGACAAACTTAATAAACAAAATTCAGGCCATTCTTTGTAAAAAACAATCTTGAAAAATCTGTAATGGGGAAGGGATTAAAAACAAACCCTGCCAGGTTTGTCCAGTCCCTATTAAGAGTCAGTTCCATTAAATTCAGCAAGACTTACTTCTCAGTAAACATGAAAATGATTGCACTGTGGATTTGAGTAATTAATTACAAAGCTTCTTTGGTCAAACAGAAAGGGTTCTGATCTCATAACCTTTAGGATCACAGTTCACACCTTGGATACTTCTGTAAAAACAGGGTCATTGTTGGTCTGTTTTCCTTTTCTTTTTGTTACTGAGCACAGGGCTGGGAAAAACTTGTATTAACAAAAAGAACTGAAGAACTACTACATTTTGAAGAGTGCTACCACACACAGGCAGGATTCTCTTCCTAATGATTACCAGAAGTGGAGTTAAAAATGGTCCTTCTTTTCCTGAAATGTCAAAATCCTGTCTACTTATAGATGTTACAAATACTGTAATGACATCAAGCTGTAAGTTGAAGGATAGCTCTGTGGCCAACATTTTGTGTGACAATATGTAAAGCCAGCTCGTTTTGTCTGTTGAGGAACAAAATATTTACAGTAAGACATAAAGCCACTAGAGCAAATGACTCACTGTGTCATTCTGAGTATGGAGACAAGTCTTCTTCAATGTTTTGAAAGCTGAAATGGCAACTAGAAAGACACATGCTTGTCAGGGAACTAAACTGTACTGAATTAATTCAATGAATGATGTGTCAAAAATCCCACAGCAAAATGAATGAAAGTAAACTTATTGAGATATACTATTTTATAAAATGCTTATTACAACCTCACTGGTTGATTACATTTGTATGTTTCGTATTCTCCAGTTATCCATATTTATTGGATGAGTTTTATTTATTTTTTAAAAAATTATTTGTCAATTGATTACAAGATAATAGGTATAAGTAAAAACATAGTTATGAATACATGGGTACATATAAGAAAAAAAAATTAAACAAAAGAAAATAAATAAAAACAAAATAAATAAAAATAAAAAAATATAAAACAAACAAAGGACAAGGATGATAGGCATGTTGGTGTGCTTTTGCACGCCTCCTACAAACCTCTTAGGAAAGGGGTGAGGTCAATAGCAGACAGTCTAAGGTTAAAGTTTTTGGTGTTTGGGGAAAAAAACCAGAGTCAGGTAGAATATTCCAGACATTGACCACTCTGTTGCTGAAGTCGTATTTCCTGTAATCAAGTTTGGTGCGGTCAACCTTGAGTTTGTATCTATTGTGTGCTCTTGTATTGTTATGGTTGAAGCTGAAGTATTCATTGACTGGTAAGACATTGCAATGTATGATTTTATATACCCTACTTAGTTTGGACCAAAGGTGGTGTAGTTCTAAGTTTTCTAGGTCTAGAATTTCGAGTCTGGTGGCATAAGGTGTTCTGCAACAAGTAGAGGAGTGGAGAACTCTTCTTGTGAAATATTTCTGGAATTTCTCAACAGTGTTAATATCAGAGAAGTAATGTGGTAATGACTGATGAGCTGTATTTGAGTACTGGTCTAGCAAATGTTTTGTATGTTCCAGTTAGTAGTGTAATATTACCAGAGAAGAAGCTATGTAGGAGTAGATTAACAACTCTTAATGCCTTTTTGGCTATGTAGTTACAGTGGGCTCTAGCACTTAGGTCATTTGAGATGAGTACTCCAAGATCCTTGACAGAGTTTGGATCCTCAACAAGGTCTTGACTATTTAGCTTGCATTTTATTTTCTGATTTTTTTTGCCAATACGTATTTTTTGCCAATACATAGGACAGAGCATTAATTTGTTGAGATTTGAGGTTGCCATTTGTTTGACCATTCTGATAGTCAAGGTCTTTTTGAAGGGTAGCAGTCTTAGCTGTGGTGTTGAATAGCTTTACATCATCAGTGAAGAGAACGCAGTTGCTCTTAATATGATCACAGAGGTCATTTATGTAGATTATGAAAACAGTTGGCCCTAGAACACTGCCTTGGGGGACACCATTGTTGACAGGTACAATGGTGGGTTGACAGGTACAAAATTTGATGGGACACTCCCAATTTTGACCATTTGTTGTCTGTTTGACAGGAATGCTTCTATCCAGTTATGCAGGTGTACAGAGATACCGTAAAAACAGACAACCGTTTTTGGTTGTCACCTGATTTGGTCATGGTCAGAAGCATTTGTGACCCAAGATTTCACAGTTCATGGTTTGATTCTGATTTATTATGTAAAAAGCTTTGATTTTTGCTTATTATATTTGTTAGGGATAACATTAGGGATAACATTGTTCACCCTAACTGTTTTAGGTGAAATACTAACTATGAATCATAGTTAGTGTATGCAGCTTTAAATGTAAAATAGCAATTGTGGGTGTGGTTATGAAAACCATATAAAAGTAGCAAGGCTACAGCTTGCTCGCTCTCTCTCTGGCTTTGATGATCCATGATTACTGCTTGGAAGCAAGACTGCATTGCTCGAACGGGAGAGACAACAACGGACTGATTTATGAGAACTGACAATAGGATATTCTACATGGACTTTGCTAACTGAATATCCCTGAATGGACTGACTACATGGTAAATGAATATTGGACTGTTTTTGACTATGCTATAAACTTATACTGGAATAAAATATATTCTTGATAGCACAAGCGTATCTGTTATTTTTACTGTATGTTAATAAACATACAAGCTTAGCTCACTCATTTATCTGTGTGCCTATCTGACTAACGCTGCACATTCTGTTTAGCTTGTTTACCTAACCCTGGTTGGGGAACCCAGGCTTAACAATATTCTCTCCAATCAGCCGTAGTGGTTTGCAAGTTATGGTTAAGATTCAGAGTGCTGTGTAAACCCAATACTCTGTTACATAAATCATGGTTTAGCATGACACATGAATTAAGCAATAGAGGTAGGTATCTGATATATGGTTGGATAACCCATAGCTGAGTCAGAGCTAGTGGATTATAATACCCACAGTTTCTGACAACTGACTTTAATTTTTGAAACTCAAAGAACATTTGTTAATTGTTAATTAACAATATTGTTTTAAATTCAGTGGTAATTACTTCCAAATTTCTTTAGGCTGGAGCAATTGAAGCCCTTCCAAAGAGATATCTTTTGGCCTTTTGCAAGGAATTGAAAACCTGGCTTAGAATGATAACTGTCACTGCTCTTGAATGTATTATGTTCTTACTGTTGTCTTTATTTTGATTTTGGCTATTTTTATTTACCTGTTTTAACCCAATATTAGCCACCCAAAGTTAAAATTTATGGGTTGGAAACTCATATAAAAGGATTGATTGATCCAAAAAATACCAGGAATTTAACCTGTAATCTACTGGATATACAACATTAAGTTAAGCCTTAATAAATTATAGTGAGTTATATGCCATTCTGTAAAAAGATTGGGCTCCATTCCATACCCCCAAGGTGCTGAGAAAACCACTAGATTTTCATCTGTGAAAATGTTGGAAAGCCACCTGGAATTTGAATTACTGTCAGGAAGATGTCATTTGTCCCTTTGGTGTAGATTCCCATATGGAGCATCATCAGTCTTAATGCAGTTATCTCTGCTTGGTCCTAGCACAGAGGTCTCCAAACTTGTCAACTTTAAGACTTGTGGACTTTAACTCCCCAGAATTCTCCAGCCAGCTATGCTGTTGGGGATCTCTGTCCTACCAGAAAGACCACATCTCTTCTCTAATACAATATAGACAGAACCTTCTTTCATGCATTTAGGGTGGAAGCTTCCATTGGTATGAAGTTTTCCACAATGTTACAACTTTTCAGTCTCTCTTAAAATAATATTTTGGGGTAACCTATCAAAGACATTTTATAAATTGAAAGTGTTTAATGAAAACATAGATCCTAGCAAATATTTGTCCTATATCAGTACAGTACACACAATCTAAGAGTCTGAAAGAAGTGCCAATTACATCCACCTATCCTCGCAAACTTACATGTCTATTGTATATTTGAAGTTGCCAGAATGTCTACAAATATATTTTCGATGAGAATTTTGAATGGACTAAAATTGCTGAACAGGAGCTGCACATTGAGAGAAAACATGGATCCCTCAGGGTCACCTTCAGCCTCTTTAAAGTGATCACTGACAGCCAATGTGGTCAAAATATTGAATGGAGGATGGGGAGATATCCATTCACAGAAGCTCTTAGTCTTTAGGACAGTCATTTTCTCCCATCCTTTCACTAGGTTGTTGCTCCATGGAAAATTTGGAGCATTGTATAAACTGCCCAGTGTAGGGATGGTGGTTAAGATTTATCAGGTTGTGGAACCTACTGGTTAAAAGATAAAATATTTTCTGGAACCTCTGATCAAGGGGCAAATTGTAATGAAAAAGTGACAACAGGGGAAACAAAGTAATCAAAATTCAAAATTAAAATCTTAAGTGTAAAATAAATTTAATTTTTTGATTATTTGGAAGGTTAATATTTTAGTGAAACAAAGCAATTGTCAATGAATGGGGTGTAATGACTTTTCAGTGGATAAACACTTCAATCAGTGGTGGGATTCAAATTTTTTTACTACCAATTCTGTGGGCATGGCTTGGCTTGGTGGGTGTGGCAGGGGAAGGATACTGCAAAATTGCCATTCCCTCCCCTCCCCACCCCACCCCACTAACCTGCTTTCCAGCTCTGTTCTCCTGTGCAGGGCAACATAAGAAGACCCAGCCGATCAGCTGGGACTCGGGAGATGGAGAATAGATGGGGGTGGGGCCAGTCTGAGGTGGTATTTGCCGATTCTCTGAACTACTCAAAATTTCGGCTCCCGGTTCTCCAGAACTGGTCAGAACCTGATGCATACCACCTCTGCATTCAATGTTCAGAGCAACTGAGGTTACTTGTAAGCAGATATCGTTTATACTGGCTGGGGAATTCTGGGAGCTGAAATCTACATTTCTTAAAGTTGCTGGGGTTGCGACACACTGATTTAACCAATTTCTGTCCTTTTCTGGGAGGGTTAATCCATATAAAGAGAAGTTATGTTGTAAATGCCATGAGATTCAATGGTCATCTGGCAATTTCATCTAGAAAGCTTTATCCAGAAAACCCAGTTTTCAATGTGGAAATGATATTTTTAAACTGTGAAATTAATCTAAATGTCTGCAACTTATTCTATCTCCTTTAATGGCCATTAAGAAGCAGTTTAATGGGGCTTGCACAAGGTGCCACTATGTTGATTAATAAGCAAATCTCCTGGGGTTTGCAATGTGAAAGGTGAAGAAGAAGGAAAGGACTCATCACAGCCATACATGATGGGCTTCTTGTTTTCTCTGCTTTCAATTCCCTCAGCTCCCTTTTAGAAAACATGGGCTGTCTGGGAAGCGTTTGCTGGAATTTGGGAGCAAGCAGAAAGTTGGGTTTTATGTGTGTTCATGTGGGAAGATAGACAGCTCAAGTGATGGTGAGAGGAAGGCAGCTGTCTGTCTGTCTCATGTGTGAATTGTTTGGTGATGACAAACACTGCAGCCACTGAGAGGGGAAGATCAGCATTGGGTGACATAAAAAAACAGAGTTGGAAGGGACCTTGGAGGTCATCTAGTCCAAGGTATTTAACTTCTTGTAGAACTTTATGTTTGTTTGAAAAAGCCCATTTTAGAGTTCCTAGAGGAAAAGAAGAAGAGAACTCTAACAAAATAAATAAATACACTATATTTAACTTATTAATCTCCAACTAGTATAATATGGAAAATAATAAATCAGCAATAGGACATTTTTGGAGGGGTCATTTATAGTCTTTTTTTGTTTTTCAACAAATGCTGCTCATGTATGGAATTAGAGCTACCAGAATTTAAAATTGCTCCTTGTTTGAAGAGGCCATGGACGTAAGCACATTAAAAGCAAACAAACATCTTGGTTGTTGCTTTTAATTTTTTTCCTCAAGTGCACTGGAGTTGATTGTGTCTTTCTTCCATTAGGATTAATTTTGTTGCCAAAGTTGGTCAGACCACAGTAGTCTCACTTTACAATTTTCCAGGATAGCTTCCAGTACATCTGTGGGAAGTATAGAGATAGTCAACAAATTCTTATGGATGAAGATTTTATTTACAAATAATTTCTTCCAGCATGAATGGATTGCAATTTTAACAGGGGCAGATGTTAGATTGATTTAAAATAATGATAAATTCCAAACCTTTTTTGCACTTGCCAGAATTAGTCATAGATGATGATAGGTTGTTTCATGCACAATAGTGATTTCATGATCTCTGGGTTACTGGGCATGCACAATAATACTGGAATGCGGTATTAATGACTATGTTTTTGCTACATGGTGTGAACTGTTCAGGCTGATTTCAGAACTACACTATGCTACTTTTCTGTCTCAGTAACAGTAACCTATGCATTAGGTTCCAATCCAACATTGGAAACTTGTTGTGTGGCTTGAAAAAACATCTGGAATTAGTACTAGAACTTTGGCTTGATGGGCACAACCTAGCAAAACAGGCATATTCATTGTCTTCCTATTTGAAATCTATAAGCAACTGCATACAATTTTCAGAGTTGTGATATTTAACTTTATACACAAAGAGGTTGTGTCAGCTTTTGTTCACTTCGGGTTATTGAAGCATACAGTTTCACCAAGGGTACCTACTTGTGCATGTCACTGTATGTACTACTCATTGGATATAAAAGAGATGAAAACAAAGAGCTTTCAGTGGGGATAATTATGTAACAAATGTGCTACATAAAAAAGGGTGATGGTAAGTCAAGAAATGTTCCACGTGTTAACAATCAACTGAATTTGAAAAAATAAATAATTGCAAATATTTTGTTGGTTTTTAAAAGTAAAATAACCTGGCGCATCAAAATACCGCCTTATTATTGTAACCTATAAAAATGTCTGAATTGTTATTAATCTATGCATTCATTTATTATAGATAGGTAAATCTTTTCTATAGGATTATGGAGTAAGTTCTGGAATCTTCCCAGACTGAAGAAAATCTAGATAAGTACTGATATTTGAGAGTTAACTAATAAGAACGTATAACATTTCAATTGCTCTTCATTTAGGACAATCCTTCTTGAAGAAGTGTCCTTGTGCTCTGGTTGCAGTACGAAGAACATTTTTATGGGAAGCAATACTTGGTAAAACTCAACTGAATTTTTTTGTTTCTGGCTAGGCCTTGATGTTTCTTGCTTTCCCACTATATTTTGTGGTCAGCATAGGCAACTATGCATGACTAATAAGTCTTGCATTCCATAGAGATAGGAACATCTATCAAACATACTTTCTGCTATCTTGCATTTTCTCTTATAGGGCATTGATCAGCACAAGACACATAAATTATCATCCTTCTTGGATGAGTCAACATCTTGCTATGTGAACATTTTACATCAGATTTTTTTTAAAACTGCAGACTGCAATTCCTACTTGGGAATAATTCCAAGCAAGACATCTGTTGCAATATACATGGAGTTTCATTGATGGAACGGAAGATTCTGTCAAATAATACAATATATAGGGATGTCCTCGCCTCATTTTTCCCCTTTTGACTGGGGAAAATGTGGGGTGTGGGTGGGGTGTTGATACTCTATTGCTCACTTCTGTCATGATTTATGGCATCATCACCTTCCATAATCTTAATATAGTCTCTTCAAGATGCTTCAAAATGTGGATGTTAAGTTGCCCAGCAACTGGACTATATTTTGCAAGAAGGTTGGCAGAGAGATGTCTACCTCAAAGTTAGAAAGTTATAGCCTTTTACTAAGAAATGGTGGATCTTTCAAACAAAGGTACATTTTTCTTAGTTCAGGATTTTTCCTCAAGCATGTATAACTCATAAATATACCATAATGCATTTGAGGATTGAATAACACATGGAAGTCAAGTTGCCCAAAGTTTTTGACATCTTAATTGATCTGCAAATGGATTCCTGCATTGCTTTCTAAGAGCTTTGTTAATTGACATAGCCATATGTCCAATTTTAAAGAAGAGAGGCTTAGATAAGAAGCTATTAAAAATGGAAAGCAAGGATCTTGACACTGTTGAAATTATGCACCCACTGTTAACAACTGGGCAGCAGATTGAGTAAGTAAAAGGCTCAAATATATATATTATTTCCCTTTAAATTATTTCAAAATGTACAATGCAACTTTTATCTTCAATGTCCTTTTGGGGGGAGTGTATATTGTAATTTGGCTGTACAGAAGGATTGTTTCACTGTTCCTTAATACCCCACAGAATTAAAAACTTGTTTATGTAAGAACTTTACATAAGGTATAATTTAGAGGCCCCATATAATGGCTCTGAACAGAGCAGAAAAAAGATCTAGATAAAAACGACCAGGATCAGACATATGGAATGTGGAGCATCACTTTTTAAAACATGAGTGTAGATTTCTAACCATTCCTTGAGGTGCTTATCAAGAACAGAGCTTTGCAAAAAATCTGTTTTGTTGAAAAGCTAGGGAATAAATGACATGTCTTCCTCAAATATCCAGGGTGAAAAACATGCTGGTTCAATAAAAGATCTAAAGGCTCCCTTTTGCCAGTTTTCATTCAGATCTTTATTTCATCTGGAAGCAATATCTAGCCATAAAGACAAGAAACTTCAAGGAATGCATTTTTCACAAGTTCCTACCTAAGGAAGAAATATTTCTTCCCAGCCAGCCTAATCTAATAATTATGACGGAATAAGAACGTTGTCACTATTACTATCCCCACAAGCGGTCAGATGCATTTCTTCCTTATATTCGCCATCTATATCCAAATTCTGGTTTCTCTTCAGCTTGTATAAATATTTTACCTTTCATACCCATTCTGCCTATAATCTTTACACCAGCAAAAAAAAAAACTCCCCTGGAAGGAACATATTGTTGCACTCCACCCAAACTCCTTCTCTCAGGGAAATGGGCAGTTCAGAAATTTGAAAAATAAATAAATTACTTAAATAAAACTACATTCCGAATACATACATTTTTATATATACTTTTCAGGTGAAATTTGCTAACAAAATTACAAAAAAGTATGAATACTAGCGTAGAAATATTTTTGGTATACATATAATTTAGGCAGTACAATGTGAGAAGTTCAGTTTTGGATTTACACATTTTTGGATGTAAATTGAATTACATAAAAATGGGGACCAAATGTCCCACCTACTGTTCTAGAAAACAAAGATTTTTCTGTGTGGCAAGTAGTAATTTATTCTCTGTATTGTACCCTTTTCCTATCTATGTTCTTATGTTGTAATACCAAAGAAAAAGATAGAGGAACCTGCTGTTTTATTATGATATTAAATACTGTGGAATTTTTGGGATAAGGACTGTATATGTAAAGCTGTTTAAGATTAAAAAATAGTCCAAACATATTGTATTTGATTATACAATTGTCCTATTGAGATGGTTTCTATCACGCCCATTTGAATCTTTAAAAGAAGTATTATGGATCTGTTATATTTAGTACATATTTAAATCTATATGTAAGTAGCTCCATTGTTAATGAATGAATATTTAATAATTCCCAGGAGTCTTAAAAATTAAACCCATTTATTTTCATATTTTGGTCATGGGCAGCTCATGATCTCACAACATTGAAAGTGTCAACATTGAATCTACTGTATATAGTTCTGAATGATCTGCAGTGCAATTAATACTGTACATGAACTCTATTTTAGTTTTTTGTTTTTGTTTTGCTGTCCCGAGGAGAATATGTGGGTGGGCCACTTTTCTACAGGATTTTTTTCTTCATGTGAGTCGACTCCTAGCAACTGCCTATCTATATCCCTTCAGCTTGCTTGATAAGATTTTGGAAATGGTTTGCCATTGCCTACCTCCCAAGCAGTGGTGGGATTCAAAAACTTTTACCACTGGTTTGGTGGGCGTGGCTTTGCATGCACATGTGCTCCAAGCACACACTTTGCTCAGGCGCAGAGGTGTTTGTGTAGGTACAGAGGTGTTCCAACTCACCTCCTGCAAGCCTGCACTCTCCCGGTCACTTCAGCAGCTGCCGTGCAGCACTCTTCTGTGCCGCGCAAAGCAGCTGCACTTCAAATGTGAGCATGGGAGCCGAGGTGAGCAGGTGGGCCCAACAGCAGAGCGATGGAGAGAATCAGTTCTGTCTCCTCTGCTCATCATTGCTACCAGCTTGGCCAAACCAGGCCAAATCGGTAGAATAACACTACTGCTTCCAAGGCTAAGACAGAGTAACTAGTTCAAAAATCACCTAGCTGGCCTCAGGGGTGAAATTCAATCACCTTTGCCCACCTCGGGAGAGGTGGTAGGGATGATTTGAATCCATAAAAAAATCACCCCTGGTTGCTATTACTATTATGTCAAGTATACCAAGCCCACGCCCACAGCCTAACCCTCAGAGCTAGTAGGGAAAAAAATTAATTTCACCCCTGGCTGGCCTCATGCATAAGATGGGCTTAGGATTCAGGGTTGTCCAGTTTTAAGTATCTTACCTCCTACATCAACGTGCCTGTTCACAGGAAATTACTGTCACCTTCTCTTCTAATCTTCCCTTCTCGTGCTTGTCCTATAGAGACTTTTAAAGCTAATGGCTGAGACTGCTCATTGCCCTTAAAGTTCAACAAAGTGATTGTTCCTTGGAGATTTTGCAGCTCCACAATGTTATTGCTTTCATTTTCAAGAAGCCATCCAACCCATGTAAATAATATGAAACAGTAATGAAGATGGGGCATTCGCTGAGGATTGTTCTTTGTGCTGTCCAGCTGGTAAGCTGGAAAAAAACCTTGATTTGCTCAGTATGTTGTCAGTATTTTTAGGGTAAAGAGCAACAAGTCAGCTTCAAACCACTTTTGAGGCATTGGCAAGTGCAAGTGGTGGTTTGAAAGTTTGCTTTGTTGCCTACTTTGATATATGACAGTTTCTGATTCCAGTAACCTGAGGTTGGTTTGTTTGCGCAGCAGAAACTCCCATAGGCTGGTCTTTTAGTTTGATATACATTCTAAAGAAAGTCAAACAAAACGTTTATACCTCAAAAGCTCTGGATATTTAAGTTGGATAAACATTGCAATGTTGAGAAATTTATCTGCATTTAATCTACTGAGGATTTAATGGAATGAAATGTTTGGCATCCAACTTTATGTGCATTTATTTCACAGTGGCAGACACAGAATTTTCAATTCCACAGATTCTGTCCTAAATCTGAAAAAAATGGCTCTTTGCACCTCTCCCTCACTGATAAATAGGGAATATTATCCCTTCATATTCATCATTTGAGGATTTCAGCCATATCAAACACAACCTACAAGAGAATGCAAGTGCACAGAGTTGCTACAATTTCCACACTTTCTGCTATGGTGTATTTAATTTCTGTAATTTTCTTTTTCCCTAGGGAGTTTAGTATAGCATTAAAAGGAAATAATGTATGATAAACAATAAACAGTACAGAATAAAAATGTACATCAAAAAATATGAATTGAAAGTAAAATATTTATTGTTGCCTGGGTATGCTGGCATAATCAAGGTTGACTACCTTGCTTATATAATTATAAGCAATAAAGCAATTTATGTTGTGGCCATTTGATTCTTGTAAATTGTTATCCATATTAAATGAACAAGACTGTCTGAAACTAGACTAAGCAGGATTAAGCCATATTCCTGCAATGACTGGCCATGTCGGATCTTCAATTACTTTCATTCTCTTTGGCTAACCACAAAGGAAAATTAAATATTAAATATAGAACACATCTCAGTGCAGGTTTGGCAAGTTGCAGTTTGAAGATTTGTGCTATGTTGTTCTCTTTCAATTCCCTGAATTTTCAGCAGCTGAAAAGTAGAGTCCATGACGATCCTCAGTCATCCAGGTCATGGTAGTCCCAAAGGTGCTTTTTCAGGAGGCAATTGGACTTTCTGGTTTTTCTTTGAAGATATTTCGCTTCTCATCCAAGAAGCTTCTTCAGCTCTGACTGGATGGTGGGAAATGGAAGGATTTATGCTCCTTGCAGACAGCTGGTCATTTGTATTCTTTCAGAGTCCTTGAAGCCACTTGGAGGTTTATCTGTGTCCTCAGGGTCAAATGGGTGTAGGATGCTTTCTGCCCTGTATCTCTTCACTGTTGAAGACAGGCACAGGCTGGGTGGATGAGTCTTTTTTTGTCTGCATCTCAAACTGAAGCACAAATGTCGTCTGAATTTTTTCTGGAAATCTGTTCATAGTAAAGTATGGTACAGTAAAGTTGAGCTTTCAAGGGAGCCAGTTTGATCTCATGGCTTAGAGGTGGCACCAGAAACTGGGAGGCTATGAGTTCTAGTCCTCCCTTAGAAATGGAAGCCAACAAAGTGACTTTGGGCCAATCACTCTCTCTCTCTTTCTCAACCCAACCCATGTCACAGGGTTGTGGTCGTCGTGAAATTTGGAGAGCATTTGCACCAAGACAAATTCCTTGTGTGTCCAATCACACTTGGCCAATAAAGAATTCTATTCTATTCTATTCTGTTCTATTCTATTCTGTTCTATTCTGTTCTATTCTATTCTATTCTATTCTATTCTATTCTATTCTATTCTATTCCATTCCATTCTATTCTATTCTACTCTATTCTACTCTATTCATAGTATGTGTGTGTTTATGTGCGCAACTGTGTGCTGGTGTGGGTGTGCATGTGTTTGGAGGATGTCACTTGAACTAGGAAGGGAAAATGGTAGATCTCTTAACACATGGGTCTGCAATGAGAAAGGCCTCCCCATGCCAAGAAAGAGAAAAATATTCTGAATATAAGAAGCTTAACAGAGAATTTAGAGCTGACCTTGGGAATATGGAAAGAATTAATGAGTATTTATTTATTTAACAGTTTGATTTATGAAGGCACCCATGTCAAATAAATAACAGTGGGGGGCTTACAACAATTTACAATTACAAAAAGGTGGAAATACAGGTAGTCCACAATTAAACTCAACATTTCCATTGCTAAGCAAGACAGTGGCTGTTAAACTGTTAAGTGAATCACTGCAGTTAATATGGTTGTAAAGTGAATCTGGCTTCCCTAGGGGTGGTATTCATCCAGTTCTGACCAGTTCTGGAGAACTGGTAGCAGAAATTTTAAATAGTTTGGAGAACCAGCAAATACCACCTCTGACTGGCCCCACCACCCCCATCTATTTTCTGCCTCCAGAGTCCCAGCTGATCAGCTGGGTCTTCTTTTGTTGTCCTGCACAGGAGAACGGAGCTGGAAAGCAGGTTAGTGGGATAGGGAGGGAATGGGATTTTGCAGTATCCTTTCCCTGCCATGCCCACCAAGCCATGCCACACCCACTAAGTCATGCCCACAGAACCAGTAGTAAAAATTTTTTGAATCCCACCATTGGGCTTCCCCATTGACTTTGCTTGTCAAAAGGTTACAAAAGATTACAAAAAGTCGCAAAAGATCAGATGACCCCAGTATACTGCAGCCCTCATAAATGAGGGCCAGTTACCAAGCATCTGAATTTTGATCACATGACTTTGGAGAGGCTGCAATGGTTGTAAGTGTGAAAATCGGTTATAAATCACTTTTTTCCAGGGCTGATATAACTTCAAATCAGTGGTGAGAATCAAATCTTTTTACTACCGGTTCTGTAGGCATGGCTTGGTGGGCATGGCAGGGGAAGGATACTGTAAAATCTCCTGTCAGAGGTGGTATTTGCGGGTTCTCCGAACTACTCAAAATTACTGCTACCGGTTCTCCAGAACTGGTCAGAACCTACCACCTCTGCTTCAAATGGTGACTAAATTAATGGTTGTAAATCAAGTTTAAAATACACTGCTCAAAAAAATAAAGGGAACACTTGAACAACATAATGTAACTCCAACTCAATCACGCTTCTGTGAAATCAAACTGTCCACTTAGTTAGCAACACTTTCCACATATTGTTGTGCAAATGGAATAACAACAGGTGGAAAGCATAGACTGTTAGTAAGACATCCCCAATAAAGGAGTGGTTCTGCAGGTGGTGACCACAGACCACTTCTCAGTTCCTATGCTTTCTGGCTCATGGTTTGGTCATTTTTGAATGCTGGCAGTGCTGTCACTCTAGTGGTAGCATGAGACAGAGTCTACAACCCACACAAGTGGCTCAGGTAGTGCAGCTCATCCAGGATGGCACATCAATGTGAGCTGTGGCAAGGTTTGTGTATCTATCAGCGTCCAGAGCATTGAGATGCTACCAGGAGACAGGCCAGTACATCAGGAAACATGGAGGAGGCCATAGGAGGGCAACAACCCAGCATCAGGACCGCTACCTCCACCTTTGTGCAAGGAGGGACAGGAGGATCAATGCCAGAGGCCTGCAAACTGATCTTCAGCGGGCCACAAATGTGCATGTGGGTGCTCAAATGGTCAGAAACAGACTCCATGAGGGTGGTATGAGGGCCTGACGTCCACAGGTGGGGGTTGTACTGACAGCCCAACACCGTACAGGACATTTAGCATTTCCCAGAGAATACCAAGATTGGCAAATTCGCCACTGGTGACCTGTGCTCTTCACAGATGAAAGCAGGTTCACACTGAGCACATGTGACAGATGTGACAGGGTCTGGAGATGCAGTGGAGAATGTTCTGCTGCCTGCAACATCCTCCAGCATGACCAGTTTGGCAGTGGGTCAGTAATGGTGTAGGATGGCATTTCTTTAGGGGGCCGCACAGCTCTCCATGTGCTCACCAGAGGTAGCCTGACTGCCATTAGGTACCAAGATGAGATCCTCAGATCCCTTGTGTCATGAGGTGCTCCATTCAAAATCCAAGAAAGAAATACTTAGATTCTTTAGTTTAGAGAAAAGATATCTTTTACTGAAAATGAAGTGGTAGCAACCAAAGAATTCTGAATCTGAGAAATTAGGCGCGCAAATCACATATACAAAGTGATGGAAATGTTCCCACCCCCAATAGTTTAAATGAAACTTCCAATTAGAAATTGTGAACATGATCATGTGGGCATCTTCAGGTGATGATGAGGCCTCTGTCCATTGACCTTGGCATATTTTGATAACGGGTTGCAGTTGCGCAGAGAAAAGAAAGCGAAGCGAGAAATAGAAACCTAACTCTGATGTATGTTCCCCTCTCCTCATTTACACAACAGAAAAATGTAACACCTCCAGCACACTTCCCAGACTCATCCCCTCCTCCCCCCCCCCGTTTCTTATGACAGCCGAAAGATGCAAAGCGATAGTAGAAGATCTTGAAGGCTGACACCTTGTGAGACCAGCAGATCTGGGTTCCTCCTCATGCAAGACAATGCTAGACCTCATGTGGCTGGAGTGTGTCAGCAGTTCCTGCAAGATGAAGGCATTGATGCTATGGACTGGCCCTCCCGTTCCCCAGACCTGAATCCAATTGAGCACATCTGGGACACCATTTCTTGCTCCATCCACCAACATCGCATTGCACCACAGACTGTCCAGGAGTTAAGGGATGCTTTAGTCCAGGTGTGGGAGGAGATCCCTCAGGAGACCATCTGTCACCTCATCAGGAGAATGAACAGGCATGCTCCATGGGTTGCTAAATTTGATTTCTATTGATAATTTTTGTGTGATTTTGTTGTCAGCACATTCAACTATGTAATGAACAAAGTATTTAATAAGAATATTTCATTCTTTCAGATCTAGGATGTCTTATTTTTGTGTTCCCTTTATTTTTTTGAGCAATGTATATAAAAGAGGCAATAAAACAATACACAAATTCAGTAACAGAATGCACAACCAACATCTAAAAGATCATCTGGACTTAGCAAAACCACAGTATAAGGCTCTATTGTACAAAGGAGGATCTTACAGGAAAGATACACAATGCTGAGAAAATAACCCACCTGGATTTTGAGGGGAGAAACTTGGATGGGCTTTCAAGATTTGGTTATTCTTATAGCCTTTGGGCCTTGACTTAACCAACCTCAAAGGGCTGACAAGAACAAACAAACTCCAAACTATTGTTTCCCCAAAATGCAAGCTGATCCTGATTATGATTCCGATGATGATATCCTGTCCCTCCCCCCACAAGTTTCAACAGACCCTCCCTAATCTTTCAGATAATGTTCTCCAAGTCATTTCACCTGTTTTTAAAGATAAATTGTTTGAGAGGGAAATTATCTTCTTTTCAGATAAAAGCCTTCTGTTCAAAATAGACAAAAAAATATATAGCTTTCAATTTAAAGGATGCTCTTTTGTAGTTCTGTTTTGTGAAAGGGAGCTTTGAAAAAAATGTCTGAGGTGGAGAAAGTCATTGAACCACTTTATGCTTCCCCCACCTCTCCTTGATTTTATTTTAAGACATTTTAACATTTGAAGTACAAAAAATAGTGCAAAAATGAATTGTCCGTCTTACCTAGGATTGGGGGATTAATTTAAAAATTCAAACATACTCTTCATGAGATATGATTAAGTCGAAATATTTATTGTCTTATTTACATGATGCCTTGCTTTATATTCAAAGGTGACACTCCTAGGGGATAACAAAGTTTGGAAAAACAGATATTATGGAGATAACAAATCTATTCCAATAGAAATGGAATTCCAGTTAAGAAAATTCTTGGTTCATATCTTGACATACTGATAATGTCATTTCCCATCTTTGGCAGTGGGCACTTTAATGCCAAGCTAAAAACATTCCTGTGTGATCCGTTCTATTTAGAAATATCTTTTTCCCATTTGAGAGGAGAACAGCTAAAGGGAAAATTGGAAATAATTACTTGAATGTCATGTTTTCCTTTTTTTTGTTGCTCTTTTTTTTTAATTCAATGCTGCTTATGTCATTTGGAAGCTAACTGAGATGGCAACCCAAGAACATTCTGTTTTGCTTTCCCTGCTTTACTTCAACTCTCTGATGTTTAACTTTCTATGAACTGTGACTTCTTTTCAGTCTTTAACAGATGCGAACACATTCTCAAAAAGCGTCACTGGGTGGCCCAAGCTTAAGACGGGTGTGAGGAATAAACCCTCATCCACCCTTCAAAGCCTTCAGAGAAAATTTTAGGGCCTGTAATTTCCTCCCTGCTTCCCCCTCCCTGCCCCAATATGTTTCTACAGCCTGTAACCAGACTCAGTAAAAACAAATCATCTGGTAAGAGCTGGGTAAAAAAGAAAAATAATAGGAGGAACTGTGTTTCAAGTACTCTGCCTGCAGGCAAGAAGGCCAGTTTGTGTTCTGTACTACGATGCTATTTGGAATGTTCCCATATGGCCTGAAGCAGATTTCTTTCTTTCTTTTTTCATTCCCATTCTCTCTCTCTCTCCTTCTCCCTCCCTCCCTCTCTCTCTCATAACCTCTCACAGGAATCTCATACTAACGTTTGCCTTAGGGCTCCCATCTATGGTACATTTGATTCCTCCAAGCTGGTTTTGTATCTGAATACACATAAGAGAGAACTGTGCGAAGGAACATTTTTACTCGAGGGCCAATGAAACGCTGGGCTTTAGCTAGCAATTTCTATAGAGTGGGCTGTTAATTATTCATTTGTGCAAAATGTTTTTTCTGGGTGCATTTTATCCCCGCAAAACCCAGAGACATCATGGGTTTAAATCATGTAAATTCAACATGATTTAAATATCAGTGATCCAATTCAGAAGTAGTTCATTGTTGGGAGTATGAACTGCATTCAGGGTGTACTGAGGCATAACCAGATGGTCTTGTGCTTTCCTCCAGTCAAGGAGCTGGCAGAAAGGAATGCTGGCATGCAGTGTACTGTTGCCATTGCTGATCCTATTTTGCCTTGCTTCCTTTCTCCTCCCATGGAACATCACTTGACAGTTGGAAAAAACAATACCCATTAACTCCCCTTAAGGTGTGATGGGGCAGAGATGGATAAGGGTTGGTGAATGGCAGCTGAGCCACCTGTTGAGATGCTCAATTGACAAGCTCCAGGTGCAGAGGTATTCTGTTGCCCTGTTACTGTAAGTCAGTCTTTTGAAAAGGGGCTAAACACACATCTAAAAATATTCTGGCTGACAGGTCACAGGTATGAAAGAGAGGGACAACATGAGACTGGAAGGATCACTTACAATGCTTATGCTTGAATAAACCTTCCTTGCCAATGACCTCTCAGCTGAGTTGTTTTGAAACACGGGACTGGTTCTTTTCAAAAGAGTGCAAAGGCTCTGTTCAGAAGTAGCTCAGTAGTTCAGAAGAGTGCAAAGGCTCTGTTCAGAAGAATCAGCTGTCAGGTGGTAGAGATGGTGGGGTGAGAGGTGGAAGTAAAGGGTCAACTGAGAATAAGTAAAGGGATTAGCAGGTACACTGAAGACTAGCTGTTCATAGGATAACTGTGCTGCCCTGCTTACTCACACACACATGTAAATGTGGTTTAGTGAGTTAATTAATATTGCCCAGAAATTCCCTTCACCAAAGCCCAGAACTATCCCTATTAAGTCCATCCATGAAAGACCAAGATTAGTCCATGGAGTTTTTTCATCAGGGTTAGTTAGAAAAACGCTGAGGTATTGAACAGATTAACACAAACATATTCGCCAGGGAATCAAGGTTATGAAGTCATACAGAATCTCTGAGTTCTCTAAAGATGCCCCCAATCTAAAAATGTGACACACATATAATTTCCTTTTCCCCTTTCTCTCCTACTAATTGTTTCAGTGACTTTGTCTAATAATCATATATTCCTCATGCTTATTATCCTTTGATTAAAATAGCTCCGCTTACTAATTCCTTTCGCTCATGATTTCCTAATTTTTAAATACACGTTTCTTTCTTCTCTAGCTTCCTCATCAGGATGAAGAACTTATTTCTTTCTGCTTGATCAAACCTCTTTAAAATCTGAATCATTCTCATAGCCTATCAAGAAATCTATCTTCTTGAATTTTTTTTTAATGAACAGTAAATGTATGCCTTGGTGGTTTATGGATTCATTTAATGTATTATTTATTTAAAAAAAACCTCATTGAACATGACTTGCCATTGAATAATACAGTAACAGATCAGGTGTGTTTTGTTCTCTGTTTGAACTGTGAGAATGCTGTGCCTTCTAAAATCATGATATTTTGTTAGTATCGCTATGCTGTTTCTTATGGGAGCATTTTCAGCAAAACAGCACACATTTCAAAAAAATTGGATTCAGATTTGGGTGAATTATAGCAGCCTTAATATCAGAGATTGATCTTATTCACTGCTATATTTATATCCTGTTCTTTTCTCTAGAGCTCAATGCTGATTATATGGGAATTTCCCTTCATTTCATCTTGCAATAATCCCATAAAGTAGGTTTGGCTAAAAAGCAGGATTTGTCCCCAAATCTTCCAATGAATTTCCATGGCTGAAGGTGAACTTGAACATCTGTCTCCAACACCTTAACCTATATACTATACTGATTCTCTATATAAGACAATTCTATATAAGGGCTTTGTGCCAGTTTGGAGCCAATTCCAGATATCAAGTGGTTTTGAGGATTGAGCCAATTTTTTTTTTCTGGCTGTACTGTAATTTCTTTGAAACTGGAGCAAAGCTGATGTTTTCTTTGAAATACGGAGGCTCTGGAAAGCTTGTTGGAGGTCTGTTTTTCAGTTGGTGGGAATTCTTGCTCCACCCCATCTCCACAAGACAAATATTATGCTAGGCAATTATTTTCTGTACTTGCTAAATCTAGGAGTTTCTGCATCAGATTCCTGATGTCTGTCTGTTGACTTTGTTTAAAATCTATCTCCAGTTCTCCCAACTCCACTTGGAGCCACTCTTAAAGCTACTAGGAAAAAAGCCAATGGAAAAATGGCAGCATCTATCACAGTTTATAGGAGGAATGGAATTTTTGGAGCCAACTTGTTTATTAAAACTGCTGGATAATTATTTTTCAAGCCACCACTACTATTTATACTTTTTGAATTTTCTTTAAATGTCTAGTTATTGCCTACTCTTTTTGTTCATGGCAGCTGACAAAGATGAAAATATAGAATACAAAAAAGAAAGATCATGAATTACCAATACCAATCAACGGTCCAAGGTTTGGTAAAATTTTCTAAAGGTTGAGGAAGGAGTAGCAGGATGTAACCCTCAAGGTTTTGTAGCCTAAAAGCAAAAAAGAGGGGAGGAGATGGGAGGGGAGAGGAGGAGAGAGGAGAGAACTTCCTATATAAGACTTAAGAAACACTTAAGTCTTCATGACTAAGTAGGTTTGTGAATAGGAAGAAGCAGCTCCTAGGTAGGCACGTTAAACCCTTCAGGTTTTAATAATTAGTACTAACTGATGCTTAGTAAATGAACTCTATTGCAGATCATAAAAACTAGTCTTTGCATCATTCCTGTATTAGTTTACTTTACTTTACTTTACTTTATTGCCATTGCAACTTGTACAAAGAAACTAAATATTATCTTCAGTGTACATTATGACTATGAAAATAAGCACAAACACACATCCTTCACATTCTATACATTGAATTGAAACCCCCTGATATTGCATTAATATTGCACTATACAGAAGAATTCAATAGAGTTACTGCCCTGGGATAGAAGCTTCTTTTTCAGTCTATTTGTCCTTGTTTTTATTATTCTGTACCATCTGCCAGATAGCAATAGTTAAAAAAAAAAGGGTGTCCAGGATGAGATGGATCTTTGAGAATGTTTTGAAATTTCTTAAGGCAGCGGGAGCTATACAGCTTTATATTTTGCAATGGTTAGCATTCTTAGCTTCCCCAATCCCCATATTGCACCAGTTGCAACTTCTGGATGCTATTTAAACTTCATATACATGCTGTTGCAATAAAAATAGCAATAGCAATAACACTTAGACTTATATACTGCTTCACAGTACTTTATAACCCTCTCTAAGCGGTTTACAGAGTCAGCATATTTTCCCAAACATTCTGGCTCCTTGGACTGTAATTATAAATTTTGAAATATACATGACTTTTAAGCCCATTTAGGTATAAACATAATTTGGATTTTGTGGCAACCATTTAAGTAGCTGTCATTAAGAGGATACCATGTAAATAGTGGTATAGGATAATTAATAAATAAGTGCATGTAGAAATTTCATCTTCATGGCATAATTTTTGGCACTCAGAATAAGTAAGCATTCTAGCTACTCATTCTATCAGCAAGATGCACTTCTGCCTTTTCCAACAGAACCAAGAATTCAAGAGTATCTGCCCATAATATCTTAGTGGGGCTCTGCTACTGGTCTGGCATAATGTAGATCTGATTATCTCTCTTTTTTCTTTTTATCTCTCTCTTTTCTTTAACTTCTTATTTGTAGCATTTATTTTGCTTTTGTCATAACTCCATTATTTTCCTGGTTGTATCTACTCTCAATATTTTTTTCCTTTCTTATTCTTTTTTCTTTTTGTTCTTTTCATTTGGTTAGTGGTTATCAATTTTCGTGAGTACGGTATGGAAGAAATTAGTAGACATTTGACTTTAAAAAAGGATTTAAGAAAGTAATTTGATTAAATGCTTAATAGATTTCATAATAATCCATAGTTAATTGTATTAGAGTATTTTTATTCAGATTTTTTTTTTTTTGCATTCTGTTGTTTCTGTTAAGTCTTACAATCTTAGATGGATAATGATCATGATGGGATGAGGCAATGAAATATTATAAATGATGCAAATCCCACCCTTTGTGTGCAAAGTTGTGATGAAAGTATGAAAGGGTGGATCTTGCATTTTGGCATCATCATAAATAGCCTATAGGTGTAAATCAGACTCATATTTATTATCAGGGATATGGATTCATCTTATAGTTACTTTCAGAAGTGTTTTAAAAGGAAATCAGAATAAGTGAGTCAACCATTGGTACAAATGGAATTAAAGACAAAAGTTGGAGTTTGCTGTCACCAAGTGTTATCCCATTAGTACAAATTGTTGCTTTAATGAGACTAAGCTGAATCAATATTGTGAATATTACATATAAGCCAAGGAGATAGGCTGCATTATAAAATGTGAGAGTGGAAACACATTATAATTATGAAAGATTAGATTTTAAAAAATGTTTAAACAGGCTACTGGGATGGAGACATAACTCTATGATCTATTTTGAAACAGCTATTCTTATGTTGGTGGTTTTCAAACATTCAGATGGCAGGGCACAACTGCTTCTTGATCCCTTTATTTCAGACTCCATAATCTGTCAATTTATTGTACAATATGAAAATGTCCAGATCTAAGTGATGTCAGAAACAGCTTCTCTACTATGTAGACCTCCCATATTTTATGAAGAGCAGCAGCAAAGTTGATGATCTCGGCGATGGTGGTGATGAATGCCCCATTGTAACTGATTTGAAAAAAGAGGTCAGGGATGAGATTGTCTTGGAGAAAAATCTATCAGTATTTTGATAGGAATTAAAAATAACCTGAATAAAAAAACATAATTTAGCCAAAGGCAACAGTGGTGCCTGCAGAAAGTCAAAATATTCAAAATAGTGGCTATGGCTGCATGATTCTTTATGTGCATCCTAAAATGAGTGGGGCTGACTTCTGGTTTGCAAGGCTTCGGCGGCAGGCAGGAATCCGCAATCATGCACAGTTTCTGCCTGGGGTCGCCGCTGGAGCGCCCCGAGCCAGCTGGCTTCAGGGCTAAGCCACCCCGTAGAGGTTGGTGAAGAATGGGGAGACTCCAGCAGGGTCGAGAAAAGCCTCATCTTTCTTCCCCAGCTGGCTACACTCCCTTTCCCGAAGGCAGTAGAGCGGCAGTCAGAAATGGCCACCTCAAAGAAGCCCTCATCCGGAAAAGAATGTGCAGGAGGAAGAAAGTGCTGAAGTGAAAGTTTTGGCTGGGTGGGATAAGAAGAAACAATTAAGGCATCCTGGAACTTAAACTTTAAAAAAAAAAAAGATACATTGCTCCCAAAGAAGACTCGGAAGCAGCGAATGAAAGTGAAAAGGGAAAGTTTTTTTTTTCACTCTCCTTCCTTATGTTGACAGCGAACAAAGATGAATGAGAAATCCGAAAAATCTGCTTTGGCATCAACAGGTATTTAAACTGGAAAATTTAATGCCAAGGGGATAATAAAGATTTCTGAATATAAAAGGCAAAAAAAAAGAGAGAGAGAGAGAGAGAGAAAGAAAATTTTCTTTTGCTGTAAGTGGGAAGGGAGAGGAAGAGAATAAGAACAGGATTTGGAAGGAGAAGATAGCCTGGAATCTAAAGAATCTAAAGTAAAATTTTAGCAGGACTACTAAAAGATACATTTTAACTGGAACTTTGTAACTAAATACTAACCCCAAGAAGAGAAAATGAAAAAAGGAAGAAAGTGTAAAAAGAAACAGCTTGTGTGTATTTGGATTGTTTGGTGTCTTTGGGACTTTTGGAATTATATTGGAAGGATTAAAAACACTTGGGTGGTTGTTTTAAAAGAAGAAGAAAAAACTCTGCAATGGCATCACTTGTGGACGAACTGAAAATAGAATTTAAAAAATATAAAGAAGAGGAACAGGAAGGGAAGGGCTCTCTTGGTTCCATTTTTCAATTCTTAGAAATGGTGATCTTTACCTATAAGAAATTACAAGAAAAGACTATGCAACAAGAAGATTGGGACAAAGAAGAAGCCATCTTTAACGAACAAGTAACTTTACCTGGGGAAGAAAGAGGAAAGAGAATGGAGAATTTGAGACCTAAAATAACAACCAAAAAGGGGAAAAATAAGGTGAAAAGTAGACATAACGTGAGAAAGCAACAGGAAAGGGGAATACAGAAAAGGGAAATTGAGATGGAGAGACAAGGGGGTAAAAAGGGCAGAGAGAAGAAGCAAAGAAAGAGGGAAGGGTAGAGAAGCTACAAGGGTGTGAAGCAAGATGTGAAGAAACAGGTTTTATTTAGAGATAATGGTTAAAAATTTAATTGAAAAAGGGATTCTGCAAAGGTACATATGATTGTATTGTTATATTTGTATTTAGAAATAATATTAGAAAATTGGAAACAACGTATGATTTAGTGAAACATTTCTGAATAAAATAAGTGGAATGAATTAAATGAGAGAATTAATTTAGAAAGGTATGGGAACATTTTAATGACATAATGTTTTAAAATGCAAGTGAAGTGAGGGAGAAGTAATCATGGAAAGTTTACAAGCGTTCCCATAGAAGCATGATACCTATTTGAAAAGTAATATGTTAAATGTTTAAAATTTAAATGAATATTAACATTAATGATATAATTGAATTGGTCTGGACCGTTGTTTTAATTATATTATATATTTATACTTTTCTTTTTAAAATGTAGTGTCTAGCTTTAATGTACTATGCAGAATCCGAATGGAAGTTATGTTCTATATTAAGTGTTATAATTTTAGGGGAAAGATATAAAGGCGTCATACTCCAATTAGTGACTACAGGAGGAATTTTGTTTAAGGAGAAAAGATAATAGATAGCTGAAATAGGACAGACAAAGAATATAAATATAATGATCTGGTTTGAGATGAAACAAATAAAAATAAAATTAAGAAAGTTAAAAGAGGGGAGAAGCCATATAGAAAATGTAGAATGGTAATAAGATATGGAATGGTATATAAAAATGAGCATGAATTTGAATTGGTGTCTGTACAAAGAGATGTAACCCGGGATCAGGCTGCTTTCAGAAAAGAGGTTTTATGTTTTCATGCTCTGTGTTGTGTTTGTCTATGCTTGTTTCTAAAAATCAATAAATTTTTTTCAAAAAAAAAAAAATGAGTGGGGCTATGATTGTGTGATCGTGATCATCCTCTTCTGGACTTTTGACCTGCTGCCATGAACACCTGTGACAACTCACAGTGAACGTACATGGGCATTTATTATAGATAAAATAGTCATAAAGAAAACCACTGCAATAGCAACAACTGAACCCAGAAGTGTTAGTAACAAAATGGTTCAAATGGCTCAGAATATTTTATAATATTTTCAATAAAGCAGCCACAAAACAAATAACACAAAACGCTCCATGAGCTATTGCTAAACATCTCCTGAAATGTCCTTCTGGATCACTGAAAAATCTGTTCCACAGAGCCTTCTATTTCTGTGCTTCAGCTGCCAGGTGCTTCTGGAACATGCATAAACAGGATACTATCCCGTCCCATCTGTCCTCCGTAATTGACAAACGCTTTGCAAAATTATATGGATATAGAATTGATGATTCTGTTAGCTGCATTTGTGTGTGAACAGCTGAATAATTGAGAGATGTGGTCACCTTTGGTGATACGCAGGACAGAGAAAGGTTTTTTTCGTTAATATCTGCCTTTCTCACATGCTTATTTTAGCTAATCAGCAGATTCTGCTGATTAACATAATTTTCATCAGGATGCTCAATGCCCATCTTACCAGTCAAGCTTCCAGACCAGCTGTGCTGACTAATACTTTTGATCACATTTGCTTCAATAGGGTAGTCACAAAACTAATAAAAATATGAAAAATGAATATATAATCATGTATTAATCTATCACCCTTAGTTCATTGTTGACATTGTAGCACTGAATATACAATAATGGCCAGTTGTTCAAAAGCAAAAAGTGTATAATGTCATTAATAGAAGATGGTAGTAGGTAGCATTGATGGCTTTTATAATGTAAAGTCTCCTTCCAGTAATTCTAATATTTTCATAGGTGTCCCAAGGTAATTTCCTTGGCAAGACTAAGAAGTACTTAACCCCTGCCCAGTTTTAGGATGGTTTTTAAACTTTTGGTTGCGCTTGATTTAGAATATATTGTGGCTGGTACTCCTATGCATGGCATTATTTTTTGGGAAAGTCAAGAGTTTCAAAATAAAATTCTGAAATAGTTCTCAGGAGAAGGATAATTTAAAGAAAAGGTGGTTAACTATGGA
The DNA here is from genome assembly GCA_015471245.1 of Laticauda colubrina. NCBI lineage: Eukaryota > Metazoa > Chordata > Lepidosauria > Squamata > Elapidae > Laticauda > Laticauda colubrina. Next base: position 28,896,039 of record BLBF01000002.1, read on the forward strand.
AATGGTTAGCCATTGCCTTCTAAAAGATGGACCTTTTGTTTGGTTTTTAAAAATTCTCCCCCTGGTATTAGTAGCTTCCCATCCCACTGCTAACCAGCTTTCACTCTACCTAACTTTTGAGTCAGCTGAGTTCCCTTTGATACTGCTATCTCCTTGACAGAAATGAATACATTGATCAATTAATCTGGCAAGAAGAGAATAGGTTGCTTAGCATGGTTGCTTGGATGAAGGGTGATTTCCAACTATCTGTTCCCACCCCAGTTGTGTCAGAGGCACTGTTTAAGGCAAGGGTCATCAACCTTTTGGACCTCAGGACAACCAAACTCATAATTTTAAATCCCATGGACCACTAATATGAATTTGACTGACAGTTGGTGGGAAAGTCAGTCCCATATTCCACAGCTGCAGTAGTCACAGGACTGGCCCTTTGGTCATCTCAGAGCAGCTGCTCCTCCAGTCCATGGCAGGCTGGTGCACCCAGGTAGCAGAACACTGCTTAACCAACACATATTTCACAAACAAAGGACAAAGATACAAGAAGATTGAAGGAGCCCCCATGGGATCACCACTGTCACCCGTTATTGCAAACCTGTTCATGGAAGAATTAAATCCAGAGCTTTGGCAAATGCCACCCACAAACCCAAACTATGGTTAAGGTACATTGATAACACATTTGTTATTTGGCCCCATGGCAAAGAAAACCGAAACAATTTCCTAACACACTTAAACAGCATTCAACCCAAAATAAAATTCACTATGAAAACAGAAAAAAACAACCAATTACCATTCCTAGATCTACAAAAAAAACAGATGGCACACTAGGACACACCATATACCAGAAGAAAACACATACTAACTGCTACCTCAATGCTCAATCCCATCACCACCCAGCACAGATAAACTCCATTGCCAAAACACTAATCACCAGAACAAAACGCCTGGCAGACAAGACACATATAAAGACTGAACTATGCACCCTGACCAAAGTACTGACAGCCAATGGCTTCCACAAAAGCAAAATTACAGGCCTGATCCACAGAAACACACTAAGATACAATAGAGACCTAGAAGATGAACAGATCTATGGAACAGCTGTCCTGCCCTACATAAGAGGTACCACAGATAAAATCAGTAAGATACTACACAGGCATCACATCAAGACTCCCTTCAAAACAGACAAAAAAAATAGCAGCCATCCTGAGGAACCCCAAAGACAAAATTGACCTGGAAAACCAAGGCATATACAAAATTCCCTGTACATCATGCCCGGCCACATACATTGGACAGACCAATAGAAGAATAAGTACCCGCCTAGATGAACACAAAAATGCAGTAAAAAAGCTGGAACACACCTCCTCACTAGTCCAACACATGAAAACCACAGGTCACAACATCAACTTCAATGGCAATAAAACCCTAGCCACTATAGAAAACCCCAACCACAGAATCATCAGAGAAGCCATAGAGATTGAAAAAAGACCTGACAGCATGAATAGAAGAGATGATTCCACCAGACTGTCAATCATTTGGAAGCCTGCACTCTCAAATAGAAAGATCTCCATGCCACAAGCCAGGCAAACACCTGGGCAAAAACAGACTCCCTCTGATAGCTCCAACCCAAACACCCCCCCACCAGGCACCCAGGTGAAACCCAG
>BLBF01000002.1:28902693-28915389 GCA_015471245.1 Laticauda colubrina
ATATATATATATTTGTTTTCTTAGGCTTTCGTGGGTACTTACATGTGTGCTGTTTAGCTTCCTTCGGGTATTATCCCACGTCATTGTAGTTCTGCTAAAGTTGTAGCAACGTTTCAGCAGAATCTCATCTGCCATCATCAGGCTTCTGTATTGAGTTTGTATGACGTGGGATTATTCCCGAAGGAAACTGAACAGCACACATGCAAGTACCTGCGAAAACTTAAGAAAACAAACTTATATATATATATGTCCCAATATTGATTGAATGTGTAATTATTTTGTTAAAATGAACTTTTGGGGGACCTGTTAAAAGCTGATGTCTGGCCAGAGTTGCAGGTAGAATATTTTATAACTCATGCATTTAGTTTATTACATCCATGTAGTCTGTTTTTCTGAATATTCTCTGCTTCCTTCCATCCACATACAATATATTGCCAGAAATTTGCTCCAAAGAATTGCAAATACCTAGTTTTACAGGTAGAAGTCCTCCAGCTTAAATTTTATGCCTCGAATGTATCTTTTGCTGGGAAAGGAGTAGCAGTTTGATAAGCTTCTCCAATAGTTCAATCAGTAATGTGCCTTCAATGCCTTCTTTGTTCATCCAAAACCTATTTGGTACAAAGTAGCTTTTTTTTTTTTTAATGCTTTGGAAAGAAGCATTATCTTGTGCCTTATCACAGAGTGGTCATGATGGACTGGTATGATCCGACTGAAAAGCAAAACAGCTTCTCTGTGCTTTCAGCCACAGATGGGCATACCTAGCTGCTATTCAGCCATCAGTTCAGATTCATAGGATTTTTTTTCCTCTCCCTCTTTACAATGAGAAGGATTATTTGAGAAGCTGTAAAATGTCAAGCATGTCTTCCATCAGCCAGGAATTCTACTACTGCTTAGTCCCATGAAGAAAACTGTGAAGCTCTTGTTGTCGACCTTGGCTGACCCCATTTCTGGAATCTCTTCAATCACCTGTTTGTACCTTGGTAAAAAAATTATTGAAGACTAAATGGCTACAGGTACTGTTCAGGACATCTATGTTAAGAAAAATCTTTGTAGAAGAAGAGGACTCATTATGAATCCTGAAGACTGATCCATGGAACCAGGCCATCTGTGCTTCAGATAAAGCACTTTAAAGGAGTGGTATGAGAGGTTTTATAGTAGTTTGTTGCACATGGAAAATGGGTTGTAAGTGAACTCTGAATCAACCCCAATTCTTTATGCGTCTGATAAATTCCTTAAATATACTGTAGTAAATTGGTTTTCTGTCCATTGCATTTATACCATTCCAAATAAAAAAGCAGATGGTCTTCATGTACCCTTTTAATGCAGACTGTATTTAGCAAAAACCCTTCTTAATTTCATAAAAGTGTATATGCTAGTGCAGCAACCAACATATAGGAGCAAATTAAATTAGGCCAGTAAAATAGAATGATAGTGGAATGGGCTGTATTTTATCTTTTTCCAAAGTATCTTTCTTTCTTACTTTGTGAAAGTAACCACCTTACATGAAACAGGACCACTCTTGTGTTGCCCTGCTGATCTTACTGATTGAATCTCATTTTGAAAGATTCTCCCCCATTCATAGATGGTTTGCGGGACAATGTCCTTCCTTCCAAGGCTCCCTTCCTAGAAGCATAGCTTCTCCTATGAAGTTCTGAATGACATGTGATGCTTCCTTTCCTGCCATTTTAGATCCCTTGTACAAGAGCCAATTCCCATGTTTCAGAAGCAAGTTTCCAGACTGGCGTTCTTCCTGCTACTCCCCACCACGCATTTTTCTCCCCCATTTCTCTTTCTAACCCTCAACCTTTGCTTTCCCATCCCTGCTGGATCTGGATCTGCCCTATTTGAAGTCAAATATAAAATGTCATTCTGTTCTAAGGAATGCTATACATTCCACGGCTATGTAAACAAGAGTTTTTCCATAGTGTTTGGAGTGTGCAGGAGATTCAAATGGCAGCAATTAATTTTTTTTTCTCTCTCTCTCTTTTTTTCTCCCCCTTCTCCTTCTCTCCTAATGGTTTCCAGCTGTTTGTTCTTTGGACATATCTCCTCATCAGCTTTTTCCACAATGTGGAGCCAGCCCACTTTCAAACCCCAGATGTGCTATTTTATTTACTCGGCAGCATCTGGATCTCGCTTCAGTTCTGTCACTGCAACGTGGCAAAGTTGTGAAAAATCGGACTGGCAGCCAGTTAACAAGCAGCATTTCCCTGTGAGAACATTTCAAAGGAGAGAGTTAAAAGCCAGGAAAAAGGGGGCAAGGGAGGGAAGGATGGAAAGAGGGGGGTGGAGGGGGAAACAGACAATGTTTTTCTGTGCTGTGTTTTACAAGGTTGCAGATGACTGGTGGTGCATTAACATCGTAAACTGGGGATTATGCTCTTTTGGGAAAGATTCCTGCAAAGTCTTTTTGTTAGGACCGCCCTTTGGAACTACATGATTATTCCCAGTCAGACATTGAGTGGGATGATATCAAAAGAGGTTAGCTCTTGATATAAATACACCCTGATTATGCAATTTATTTCATATCCAGTTATGGTTGGTGCCACATTTTGCTTACTTGGACTCTATCCTTTGGGTAAGTGCATCTGGTATGGTCAGGAGAATCCAGTTCTTACAGACTTTGTATATAGCAGGGCTGTCAAACTCCTGGCCCAGGGACCAGATGCATCATACACTGGTCAAACCTACGCCCAGTTTAGCAAGGGGGAAAAAAGTCCCCATATGTCATGTAAGCTGCTGTGATGCCGTGACTTTGACACCCCTGGGACTCTATAACCACATGTCAACTCTCTGGAATTAGCCAAAAAGGAAACATGACCAGATAAACTAATTCTACTTTATTGTATAGCAGAACCTTGCAAGTCTGAAAGTATAAATATCCTGATGTCACGTTTAATTGTCTGATCAATTAGGGTTGGTTCTTCTTAAATTTGTCTGACCCTTTGGGGGTTCCTCCCACTTTTCTCTGATCATTCCTTAGACAGCATCTATTTCTTTTACCCTTAAAGGTCATTCCCACATGCCATGACACTCTGAGATCTCTGTCCTGATCATACTTCAAAACCCCACACTTTCTTTGGCAAGGGAATATTTTATTTTGTCATTGTTTTACCTTTGGCTATTTCTGCTTCTTTAATCTAAAGCCCATGTCACACTGCCCAACGGATGCAAAAAGGACACAGCGGACGAGCAAAATGTTCCATCCGTTGTTATCCACTCTCAAAAGGGGCAAAAATTTGCATAACCGGAGCGGATAACACGGACGCGGGGAGGACGAAGGGCGGATGCAAAGCGGATGCGGAACGGAAGCCCAGCGGATGGAAGCGGATGAGAGCGGATGGCGCATCCGCTAGGCTTCCGGGGACCTCAGCAAAGCGGATGTGGAACGGATACAGCGGATGCAGAGCGGACGCCGAACGGATGAAGCGGATGCACAGCGGAAGCCTAATGGATGCCTGGCGTTAATTGTGCATGTGGGGAGGATGCACTGCATCATCCCCGTGGATATAACGGAAGCAGCTCGGAAGCAGGTCGCCATTCAGAGGAAAGACTTGCTTCCAGACACATCGACTGCCTTGCCTGCCCTGCCTGCATGTCTGCCTGCCAGCCTTGCTGCCAGCCTTGCTACCAGCCTTGCTGCCAGCCTTGCTGCCAGCCTCCCTGCCAGCCTTGCTGCCAGCCTCCCTGCCAGCCTTGCTGCCAGCCAGTCTGCCTGCCAGCCTTGCTGCCTGCCTTCCTGCCAGTCTTGGTTCATGTCTGCCAGCCAGCCTTGGTGTCTGCCTGTCTGCCAGCCTTCCTGACAGCCTCCCTGCCAGCTTGGTGCCTGTCTTGGTGCCAGTCTTCCTGCCAGCCTTGGTGCCTGCCTCCCTGCCAGCCTTCCTGCCAGCCTTGGTGCCTGCCTGCCTGCCAGCCTTCCTGCCTGCCTTGGTGCTAGCCTCTCTGCCAGCCTTGGTTCCTGCCATCCTCCTTGCCAGTCAGCAACCCCACAACCATGCGGAAGCACAGCAAGCCTCAGCCATCTGCTGCCAGCCCTGGCAAGAGGGACAGGGCTACCACCCCGCCCCCTGGCCCTCACTCTGGTTCTGCTGGGGCTTCTGCAGCACGGGCTCGCTCTTCTGGGGCTGGCGCTTCTGCTGCTTCTGCTTCTGGAGGAGCTGATGACAAGCACTCCAGCACCAGCCACCTCCACAGCACCTGCACCCTTCACCCCTGGGACTGAGCAACCAAGAGGAGTACCAGAGACTCATTTTTGTCTTATAGCTTGTTGTTAATAAAGTCTATTTATGATTCACACACTTGCTTCATTTCTTTTTTTTAATAAAGTCTTGCTGGAAACTTTTAGAAATGGTTTAAGCCTTTGCATGCTTGTGGGATGGGTAAAGATAGCTTTGGGATGGGTTAGGATACCTGTGGAATGGGTAATAGCTGTGGGATGGGTTAGCATTGCAGTGGGATAGATAAACCTCCAGTGCAAGCATAGTGGGACTGTATGGTCCACCCTCCCAGGTGCCACACCTACGGCCCTTTATTATCAATAATAATGTAATAATTATCCACGCATGTCAACATAAACACAACTCTTTATTAAACGCCCTGTTCATTGTAGGCCAACCAAACATACATGGCCCAATCTCATCAGTGTGATGAGACAGGCTGAAGGAAGCATCCATTAAGCATCTACCATCCTGTCTTGCCACTCCACTGCTCCAGCTGGGGAGTTGCACCATTGTCTCAGGAGGTTGCGCTGCTTCTTTGCTTCATGTGAGGCTCTGTTGGGGCCTTGCACATCCACAGTATCTATTAGGTTTCGCCCTTGCCTCCATTAACCAGGCTCCATGTCCCCATTGCCTTGCTGGAGGTCCACGAGCCTGTTCTGCAAGACTGGGTAGTGGGTGTGCATGAGATTGTGCAGGATGCAGCAAGCTTCCATGATCCTCCTTACGGTCTCTGGGCAATGCTGCATGGTGGTGAGAAGTACCTGGAACCTGTTGGCCAGGATGCCAAAGGCGTTCTCCACCACCCGCCTTGTCCTGGACAGCCTGTAGTTGAAGATCCTCTCTTCACGGGTGAGGAGTCTGGAAATGTAAGGCTTCATGAGGTAGGTTGTGAGGGAGAAGGCGTCATCCCCCACGATGAAGTAGGGCACATCTTGTGTGTCGTTGGGCAGGGAGTCTGGATCTGGGAAGCCCACGATGAGGTTTCCTTCCAGCTCCTCCTTGAGGTGACTGGTGTTGTATACCTGGGCATCTGAAGCTGACCCGTTGCCTGAAGCATCGATGTACATGAACTTGTAGTCAGCATCGACCATGGCGAAGAGGATGATGCTGAAGAAGCCCTTGGAGTTGAAATAAGTGGACCCCGACTTGGCTGGAGATTTGCAGGTCACGTGCTTGCCATCTATGGCTCCAACGGTGTGTGGTAAGTTCCACTTCTGATACCACTGCTCTGCAACTTTCTTCCATCCTTCTTCAGTGGAGGGGTACTGGAGGAGCTCCTCCAGGTATTCTTCGATGATGGCCTGCACCACTTCTCTGACCACAATGCTGATGGTGTTGGATGGCACCCTCCAGCAGTACTCCATGCTCCTGTAGGAGGTCCCTGAGGCCAGGTGGAGCAGAGTGAGTGCCACCTTGAGCCCAGGGTCCAGGCTGGGCCGGAAGCTGGTGTTTGCCTTGGTCAACCTGGGTGTCAGCCGCTGCACAACTTCGTCAAACATGGCTGGAGGCATCCTCATGAAGTTCTGGAACGCCCGAGTGTCTTCACTCCTGAGCTCCACCAGCAGTTTGTTGTACAGTCCGTCCTCTGCTCTTCTGGCGAACCATCTTCGGACCCAGACTCTTTTTGGGTGGCTCCTTTTCTTCTCGCAGTACAGTTCACAGAGCCTGCAGATGGCTTCGCACTGTTGCAGAACGATGGTGGCTGCCGAAAGGACTTTGTTACAATCCACAGTGGACATGACTGGATGCTGTGGAAGAGGAAGAGCCAGATGAAGGCTGCAGAGGTCTGCACCGCTGGGCTGCTGTTCTGAAAGTGAGATGCAGGTGAGTTGCTCCCCCTTTTTATAGGCAGTATAGGTTTTCCACTAGGCATCCTCTTGGCATCCTCTAGGCATCCTCTAGACATCCTTAATATCTGAGATAGGTCCCCTCTGCGAAGGTTTTTTCCGCTTTAAACGCTTTGTTTCCGTGCTGCATCCGTTCTGCATCTGTTCTGCATCCGTTCTGCGTCCGTTCCGCTTCCTCCCTGCGTCCAGGCGGATGCGAGTTGCGTGGATGCGTAGCGGATGCCTAGCGGATATAGTGGATGTGTAACAGATGCCTAGCGGATGCGTAGCGGATGCAGAACGGATGAACTGGATACATTTTCCGCGCAAAAGTTTTGGGCAGCCCAAAACTTTTGGAGCGGATGAAACGTCCATAAATGGATGCTGGACGGATCGAGAGGAAGCCAAACGGAGGCAGTGAGTACATCGCGTTTTCGAACGGATGGCAAGGTTTTTTGTCCGTTTTGCATCCTCTTTGCATCCGTTGGTTCAGTGTGACATGGGCTTTATTATTGCACTGTAGGATTGTAAACTGCTCAGAGACAGGTGATGATTGGAGCTGCAAAGAAGCCAAGTAAAATATTATATACCTAAAATGGCCAGGACATAGTGGTATGCATTAATTAGTACTAATTAGCATTCATTGTCTTTAGAATATAATTTTTCTTGGCAAGATTTTGCAAGGTGTTTGCCACTGCCTCTTTCTGAGAACTGAGACAGAGTGACTCGCCCAAGGTCTTCCTGTTACCTCTGTACCTAAGTTGGGACTGGAACATCTCCCAGTTTCAAGCTTGATGCTTTAACCACTACACACGTGTACATAAACAAACCAAAAACATGATGCACGTGTGCATATGCACACACATACAACCAAACCCATATGCACATACACTCCCAAAATGCTTTCTCACATGTATATAAACACATAAACACTCACACAGGGAAAGAAATAAAACCACAGGAAATATAAGCCTATAAATACATTGCTGTACATACATGAGCCTTCAGCCCATGTTGACTCTTTGCAGCTGCCTGGATTAGAACCTGTAGTTTTCTTAGCAAGAATTTGGTAGTGTTTGGTAGTCTTCTTCCTAGGGCTGAGAGAGAATGACTGATCTATAATAAATCCCAATAAGTTCAATAGCTTTTTGTCCAAATTAAATATGTGTAGGCTCTTCCTATAGAGGAGATTGAATTGTTTAGCCTACCTTATTGGATGTTATTGAATTGGAAACTCAAGAACAAGATCCTTTCAATATTTATTTTTTTTTATAAAGTTTTTATTAATTTTCTACAAACAGACAAACATACAAAACATTAAAAACATCTACTCTCATATATACTTCCGGTGTATCGGTTGGTTCATCAGTTTTGTGCATTCATTTTATAGTGTCAATTACAATTATATTGCATAACCACTCATATTGTCAATCCATATTCTAATATTACTAAAAAAAAATAAAAATAAAAAAATCTTTTTCTGACTATACTTTTAATCATTCATGCTTTGCGAGATAACAATACTTCAAACAGTTTATTCTATAATTTATCGTATAATCATAACAAATCAATCCTAAAAACTCTTCATATATATAATATTAATGCTCTATTATTGTATTTTATCATCTAACCATTGATAAAAAAAACCCCAAATTGCATAAAATTGTTTATCTTCTTGTTCTCTAATATCAAATGTCAATCTACTCATCTCAGCACATTCCAATATTTTCTTAATAATTTCTTCCTGCAATGGTATTTTCTCATTCTTCCAGTTTTTAGCAAATACAATCCTAGCCGCTGTTAATACATTTACAATCAAATATTTCAAGTCTTTATTATATATATCAGGTAAAATTCCCAATAAAAAGATCTCTGGCTTCAAGTCTATGTGTTTCTTTGTCATTTTTTCCAACCACATGTGAATTTTAGTCCAATATTTTCTAGCATTCTCACAAGTCCACCACATATGATAGTATGAGCCAGGTATCTGATGACATTTCCAACATTTTTCAGATTTATTCTTGAACATTCTTGCTATTCTTGTCGGGGGAAGGTGCCACCTGTAAAACATCTTATACAAGTTTTCTTTATATGCTATTGACATTGTCATTTTATAATTTTGAGACCACAATTTTTGCCATTGCTCTAAATCAATTCCATATCCAAAATTCTTCCCCCATGCAATCATAGTTTCTTTAACTTGTTCTTCCTCTAGCTTAATTCCCAATAAATAACCATATAACTTTTTAATCACTTTCTCATCAGTACCCATCAATATCTTATCTAAATCAGTCTGTTTATCATAGAATCCTTCCGTTTTAAAATCTTCAAGATATCTTGAGTGTATTTGCGCATATGAAAACCAATTCATCCTTATACCTTGTTCCTCTAAATTTTGGATCGTTTTAAGTCCACCCTTTTCATCCAACAGTTCCCCATATCTAACTGTTTGTTCCTTTTTATAGATCATAGGATAGGAAAATGCTTCAATAGTCGATAACCAAATTGGAATTTTCAAATAACATTGTTTTTTTATCTTCTCCCAATTTAACCACAAAGACTCCCGTATATAATGTCTTCTGAAATACCCCTGTGTTTTAGTTCCCTTGTACCATAAAAAAGCATGCCAGCCCAACAGTAAATCATGTCCTTCTAATGTCAACAATCTATGTTTTCTTAATGTTATCCATTCTTTGACCCACATCAAACTTGCAGCTTGATAATACAATTCCCAATTAGGCAGGCCAAAACCTCCTCTATTTCTAGCATCTTGCAAAAGTTTTAACTTTATTCTCTCTTTTTTACCTTGCCATATAAACTTCAACATAGTTTTATTTAAATCTTCAAAATAGTCTTTTCCAAGTCTAATTGGTATTGTTTGAAAGAGAAATAAAATTCTAGGTAAAATATTCATCTTAATTGTTGAAATTCTCCCTATTAATCACAATTGTAAATTTTCCCATTTCTTCAAATCTGTAATTATCTGTTGTTTAAGTTTAATATAATTATTCTCTTTTAATGTGCTACATCTTGCTGTCAAATATATCCCCAGATACTTAACCTTGTTTGTAATTTGAATTTTCAAAAGATCTGTCAGTTCTTCTCTTTGTCTCAATAACATGTTTTTTGTCAAAATCTTTGTTTTATCTTTATTTATTTTCAAGCCAGCCATCTCACCATATGTCTCTACCTTTTCCAATAACTTTGGAGCGGTTTCTAACGGGTCTTCCAGAATAAAAGCTAAATCGTCAGCAAAAGCTTGTAGTTTAAATTCTTCCTTTTTAATTTTCATTCCTTTTATATTTTTGTCATCTCTAATATTTCTATTCAACACTTCCAAAGTTAATACGAATAACAAAGGAGATAGGGGACATCCTTGTCTTGTACCTCTTCTTATATTAATAAGATCTGTAAATTCTCCCTCCATCATTACCTTTGCTGTCTGTTTATTATATATGGCTTCTATTGCTTGAATAAATTTTCTGGCAAAGCCCATCTGTTCCAATAATAATAACATAAATCTCCAGTTCACGTTGTCAAATGCTTTTTGAGCATCTAGGAATATCAAAGCCATTTGTTTTTCAGGATGAGCCTCATAATATTCCAAGGTATCCAAAATTACTCTCATGTTGTCTCTAATTTGTCTCTTTGGTAGAAATCCATTTTGATCTGGATGGATAAAATTATTTAAATATTTTTTCAGTCTTTCTGCTAAGATTGAAGCAAAGATTTTATAATCTGCATTCAGTAAGGAAATAGGTCTATAGTTCTTAATTTGCAACGGGTCAGCCTCTTCCTTTAAAATAAGTGTAATATAAGCCTCTGACCATGTTTTGGGTGTCATCTTTTTTAACATAACTTCATTCATAATTTCTAACAATGGAGTGTTCAATGATTCTTGAAATGTTTTATAGAATTCTGCCGGAAGCCCATCTGGACCTGGTGCTTTCCCATTATTTTGTCTTTTAAATGCTTCATTTAGTTCCATCATTGTTATATTGCTTTCTAACATTTCTTCAGTCTCTTTAGGTATCTTCGGTAAGTTAACATTCTGTAAATACTGTTTAATTTTTTTCTCATCAATATTCTCTTGATTATATAGTTGTCCATAATAATCTCGAATAATTTCCTTTTTCTCCTTATTACCACAACAAACTTGACCTTGATCATCTATTAGTTTCAGTATTTTCCTTGATTCCTTCTCCTTTCTCAGTTTATATGCTAGCCATCTACCTGGTTTATTTGCATCTTCAAAATAATTCTGTTTAGAATTTCTAATTTTCTGTGCCAGTTCTTCTTTCTCTATTAATTCCATTTTATGCTTAATTACATCCAGTTTCAATTTAATATCTTTTTTCTATGGTATTTTCTGTAATTCTTTTTCAAGTCTTATATATTCATCTTCCAAGGCCTTAGAGGTTTGTCTTTTCCTAATATTCTTTTTTCTTGTATAGTCTATTATCAAACCTCTTACATATGCCTTCATTGTATCCCAAACATTCTGTATTGAGGTATCTTCTTTTTTATTTTCTTTAAAAAAAAAGACCAATTCCTTCTCCATCCATTGTATAAAATCTTTCTCCTTTAAAATGGTATTGTTTAATGTCCATCTCGATCTTTTTCTTTGTCCCTTCCATTTAATTGTCATTGGACTATGATCTGCCCAAGTACTTATTTCAATATTTGTTTCTTGAATAGTAGATATTAATTCTGTTGAGATCCAAATCATATCTAACCTGGACCATGATAAATGTCTATTAGAATAAAAAGTATATTGTTTAGTTTTAACATTTCTTTCTCTCCAAATATCTTTTAGGGTTAATTCATCTGTCATTTTAAAAAAAGATTTAGGGAGAATCTTTCTATTTTGTTTTGTTGTTGTTGTTATATAGTCCAATTTATTGTCCACAATTCCATTAAAGTCTCCCATCATGATTATGTTAACATAGTCCAGTCTAATTATTTCCATATGTAGCTTTTTATAAAACTCTTCTTGTTTATCATTCGGAGCATAAATTGCAATCAAGAGTATTTTTTTATTATTATCCATTATTTCCACCATTAATACTCTTCCATCTTCATCCGTGTAGATCAGTTTTGCTAGAATATCTTCTTTAATGTAGAGAACCACTCCTCTTTTCTTACATTGAATCAAAGAAGTAAATATTTTCCCTAATTTTGGCTGTACTAACAAATGCTCATGTTGCTTTTTAATATGAACTTCTTGTAAGCAAATTATATCAAATTTTAATTTCTCTAATTTGTGAAAAGTTTTCCTTCTTTTAACAGCTGAGTTAAGTCCATTTATATTCATTGTAATCAATTTTTTTTCTTCCATGATTATGCTTTATATTTAGATCTAACAGCTCTCGGAGCTCTCACTTCACGTTGTTCTTTACTGTCTACCTGTCCACCTGCAACTCCTTTCTCTTTTTCAATCTCCAGTTGTTCCTCCAGAAGCTCAATTAATGAGATCTCTTTCTCTGCCTCCTCTCTTTTTTTCTTCCAAAAAATTCTGCATAAAAAAGTTCTGCTTTTTCAATCGAGTCAATTCTATGTCTCTGCTCTTGCCACGTAAAAATTAGTCCTTCTGGTATCAGCCATCTGTAGTTCACTTCATTTTCCAGTAGCATTTTGGTCAAAAATCGATATTCTCTTCTCATCTCTCTCACTCTTCTAGGTATTTGTTTTAAAACTACAATCTCTTTGTTTTTATATTTCAATGCTTTTTCTCTTGCCACTTGTAATATTTGTGTTCTGATGGATTTTTTAGTAAATCTAATATGTACTTCCTTTGGTAGTTTATTTCTCATCGCATATCTTGTATAAACTCGGTATATCTCATCTACTCCGTCCATCATTTTTTCCTCAGTAATTTCCAGAAGATCTGCCAATATTTCTATCATTATCACAGCCAAGTTTTCTCCTTTTTCCTCTTCTATATTTTGAAATCTAAGATAAAATTCTGATCTTTCCATCTCCCACCTCAACATCCCATTTTTTTCTTGTTCTATCACTGTTAATCTAGTGTCAATATTTCCAATCTTCTCCTCTCTTTGTTTTCCTTCTTCCTCAATTTTTTGGAATCTCTCCTCATATTTTCCCATCATTTGTTTAAAATTTTCATCAGATTTCTCTATTTTTTTGTCCATGGTATCTATTTTTATCTTAATATCTTGAATTCCTTGCATAATCATCTGTAAATTTACTTTTTCTTGTTCCTTATCTTGCTTCAACATTGTCTGAATTGAAAGTTGTCCTTCAAGTGGTTGGGAAGCAGAGGTAGAAGCAAAAACGCCGAATGGTTTTGGCTTCCTGCTCATTTTAATATTTCCAAGTCTTCAAGCTCTCTTTGACTTTAAATCCAGCTGGTATAGTAACCAAATATAGTCCAAAAAATCAAAAAGAAAAAGAAAAAAATCCAATAGTAAAAAGCCCAAAACCAAAAAAGAAAAAAGGAAAAAGGAAAAAGAAAGGTCTTCAGGTTCTTCTAGACCCTAATCCAATTAAAATAGATGGAAGAAGCAAAGAAAGAGAAGAAAAAAGAAAAAAACTCTGAGGCTTTCCCTTTAAAATAAAAAGCAAGAATGCTAGAGTTAAAATTAACCAAAAAGGCTGGCGAGTAGGAGTTTCAAAAGTATATATATATA
>BLBF01000002.1:28915489-28937886 GCA_015471245.1 Laticauda colubrina
ATATATATATATATATATATATATATATATATATATATATATATATGCACTGTACACTGCACTTTATTTCTTTATCCAAGGCTCTTATTATGACTGTCTTCTCCAGCAGCTTCAAAGCCAAACCTCAAATGTTGAAATATTGATAAGAGTCCAAGAGAGCACCTGTAATAATATTTTACTGTATTCTCCCTCTATCTTATCACATTAAAATGTCCTTGAAAAGAAGTGCTTTTCTCCCCAATTCAAATAAAATATTTTCAAGCCTCTAGTTGGCAGTGTTACAGCATCTCTAAATACTCTTTCCCCCCCCAGCCAAAAGAAAAAATGTTTATAAAGAACTCAAACAAAAAAAAAAAGATAGTCAAAGGGAGCCTCTATCCTAAAAAGAAAGTTAAAAAGATAAAAAAATAAAAATCAAGTGAAAAATAAAAATATATATAAGAGAAAATTCAATCCGGTTACCTACAAAGTCACCTTAAAGTCCTCAAAGAAAATAAGAAAAAAAAAAATCCAAGTCTCAATTTGACATCACTTAAACGCCGCTCAACCCAGGTTCAGTCAAAAGAAAAATAAAGTCACAGATTTCTTCTTTGTTCAGGATGTCCTTTCAAGTCTTAATCAATTTATAATGCAAAAGAATTTCTCACCCAACCGATACACGCTCATTTAGATCCCTTTCTTTCCGGAGTTGTCCCGACTTCAGCAGCTTTAGAGGCTGCCTTTCTGCTTCCAGCAAAAGGGCTTCTCCCGGAGCAAACCAGAGATTTTGCGATATCTCTGGGATCCTGGGACTGTGCCCTTCACGATCCTCGTCTCTACGGGACGGTTTAGGTCCGTTAGAACCAACCAGAGGCAAAAATATCAGCTGAGATCTCAGAGCCCCGAGATCGCAGCTGTAACACCGAGACGTAGCTCCGCCTTCTCCCAATTGAAGAAGCTTCTTCCTCCCAATTGAAGAAGCTTCTTCTCCTTTCAATATTGAGCTTCCCTCTCGCCATTTCTGGAAATGGAAAATCCCATGAAAATCTCTTACTTGTAGGCAGATCAAAAGCTAACCAAAAATGATGTCAAAATAATAACATGCACTTAATGATGTCATCATACAAATGGTATCATTATGTACTTGCTTCTGGTATTTATGCAAGTATGTCAGGCACAGAATTTGCATGATGACATCATCATGAATTCATGGCATTTGGTCTCCCTTGCTCCTTCTGAAATTTATGGTCAATGTGTAAAAAGGATTTCTATTTTTGCAAAAACTATTGTTAGCCCAACCAACATCTCTTTCTCTTCTCATTTAGTGAGTCTATTATGGAGAATCTCTCCATGAAAACTCTACAAATGGAGGATCTTGAAAGTTCAGTTGCATCCAACACAGTTACAGAGGAGACTGTCCATTTTCTCAGATACACAGGTTTTTATTGGACATTTGTATCCTTCTCTCACTTTGTTTTCTTTGTGGCTCTATGATCATATATTTTATATTTTCCCTGAAGGGAAAGATATAACATTTCCTCTAAGTCATTTATCCAGGATATGTGAGAAATTAAATCTGATATGAATATAAAACATAGCGTGTAGCAGTTGACTTGTGTATAACCAATTGATGTTTCGCTGCAACTCATGAATTACACTTATAAATTGATTGGAAGAACTGCATATGTGAACAAGTTTGTAAAAAAAAATATCTTAATTTTGAAAAGGAAATGCAGGTTTGGTTATTCCTTTTATTTAAATTAAACAAAACCCTCTAATTCCACATGATACGGAGTCCTCCTTTTTTTTTTTTTGAATAAAAATAGAGGTAAAGGAGTTTCTAATTTTATAAATGAATTTGATCTTTGCAGCTTTTCAAAGAAAAGATCCTTTCCAGACAAAAATGTCCTTTGAAAGGCTTACAAATGAGTTGTCTCCTGTAAAGTAGATCACTCTGAGACACTATGGAGCTGAAATAATGATGATAATGATGATGATGATAATAATAATATAATTAATAATAATTAATAAATAATAACAATAACAATAATGATAAGTTTGGTTAATTGACATTGCAATACCTGGTGATACACGAATTAAAGACAAGCAGCAAGAAAAAAATCACAAAGTACCGGGACTTACAAATGGAAGTTGAGTAACTTTGGAAAAAGAAATTGTGTGTTATCCCAATTGTAATTGGAGCCGTTGGAGCAATACCTAAGGGCTACCTCGCTGTTTGGAAATTCTGAACTTATCAGACTTGAATACTCTGATTCTATACAAAAAACACCCTACTTGGACAGCTTATATCCTCCGACGCTATCTGAACAGTTCCTAGGTTCTTGGTTAGGACTCGAGCTGTTTAAGGCCCTGTCACACTGGCCGACGGATGCAAAATGTTTGTAAAAAGGACATAGCGGACGAGCAAAATGTTCCATCTGTTGTTATCCGCTCTCAAAAGTGCCCCGAATTTGCATAACCAGAGCGGACAACACGGAAAGGAATGGACGGGGGGAGTACGTAGGGTGGATGGAAAGCAGATGCTCCACGGAAGCCTAGCGGATGGAAGTGGATGGAAGAGGATGGCACATCCGCAAGGCTTCCGGGGAAGCACAGCAAAGTGGACGCGGAACGGAAAGAGCGGATGCAGAGCGGATGGCGAGTGGATGAAGTGGATGCAGAGCGGATGCCGAGAGGATGCCGAGCGGATGAAGCAGATGCAGAGTGGAAGCCTAGTGGATGCCTAGCGGATGCCTAGCGGATGCCTAGCGGATGCCTAGCAGATGCCTAGCATTCACTGCGCATGCAGGGAGGATGCATTGCATCAGCCCCGCGGATATAAAGGGAAGCAGCTCGCAAGCAGGTCACCATTCAGAGGAAAGACCTGCTTCCAGACACAGCTTGCCAGCCAGCCAGCCAGCCAGCCAGCAACCCAACAACCAACAACCAACCCAACAACCATGGGGAAGAAACGGAAGCCTCTGCCATCTGCTGCCAGCCCTGGCAAGAGGCACAGGGCCACACTCCCACCCCCTGGTCCTGACTCTGCTTCTGCTGGGGCTTCTGCTGCCTGGGCTCGATCTTCTGGTGCTGGTGCTTCTGCTGATGCTGCTTCTGGAGGTGGTGCTTCTGCTGATGCTGCTTCTGGTGGTGGTGCTTCTGCTGGTGCTTACTCTGCTGATACTGCTTCTGGTGCTGGTGCTTCTGCTGGTGCTTACTCTGCTGGCGCTGCTCCTGGTTCTGCTGGTCCTGCTGGTGCTTACTCTGCTGGCACTGCTCGTGCTCCTGCTGGTCCTGCTGGTACTCCTGGTCCTGCTCGTGCTCCTGGTCCTGCTCGTGCTCCTGGTCCTGCTTTTGCTGCTACTGTTGTTGCTGCTGCTGCTGCTGGTGGTGGTGTGGAGGAGCAGCCCCTACAACCTCAAAGTCCTTCTGATGAGGGCCCATATGGCCCTGCCAAAGGGAGAAAGAGGCAGACGCATGAACGGGAGAGGAGGCAATACACCATAGAAGAGGAACATGAGGAGGAGGTGCTGGAGTGGCTGAGGGAGAATGAATATCTTTGGTGGAAGGGACACAGGCTCTATCGAGACACCAAGAGGAAGCAGGCTGCTTGGAGAGAGAAGGCGGAGAGCCTGGGCTACACTTCGGAGGTGCTCCTCGGCTGGTGGAAGCACATGCACACCTGGTACGGGAAGCTGCACCTCAAGAAATCTAGCCAGGCCGCGGTCAAGCTGACGGACAGAGAGACCTCCATGATGGCCAAGTGCAGCTTTTTGGAGGGTAAGATCCGCCACCGAGGAGCAGCCCCTCTCACAACACTCTCCCTCAGGCAGCCTGCTGAGAGCCAGTCCTCTTCTGGCAAAGAGTCAGCTCCTGTTTCCAGGCAGGTATCTGTGGAGCGTGCCACGACGGAGACCCCCCCCCCGACAGCTGTACTACCCCTGGCGGAGCACATGGAGGACCCCTTGATGCAGTGGGAGCAAGGAGAGGGCACTGCCACCAGAGACCAAGCCACCCTCACCCCCAGCTCCACCTCCACAGAAAGCAGGCAGAGAGGCAGACCGGAGGGGCAGAGCCACACTGTCCTCTTGGAGATCAGGGACACCATCAAGAGCAGCGTAGATCTCCTCTCTCAGCTGGTACACACCGACGCCCTGTTCTCTGACCGCAAGTCCTTCCTCACCTATGTCAACCAGACCCTCATGAACATGTCGGAACCCCAGTACCAGGTGGTGAAGGACAGGATCACTGATCTTCTTCACAACCCTCCAGACCAAGATGAACCTGTTCCCACCTAGTCCAGGCCTGCTCCTCCACCCCAGGTGCTGTCACTGCCCTTCCAAGGCTTTCCACAGGCCCTCAAGGCAACGGCTACCAGAAGGTCCAGCAGCACAGGCAGCCCTTCCCAGTCCAGGCACAGGTACATCGTATGCCACCAGTGCCACTGATGCCACCGATGCCACCCACATCACCGATGCCACTGATGCCAGTCCTCACCCAGCTGCAGACCAGACAGTCCCACTACACTGCTCCTTCCTCCACCCTACAGCCAAGCCCGGCCTCAGAACATCTGTCATCGGTATTGGGGCTGACACCCCATATCATGGAGGAAGGGGCTCTCAACATCACGGGGCTGAGCCAGCTGTCTGAGAGCTTCCTCAACACACCGTCCCCTGTTGTCCTCTCGGGGCCAGGCACCCCAGTGGCGCTTCAGACCAGCACTCCAGCAGCAGCCACCTCCACAGCACCTGGACCCTTCACCCCTGAGACTGGGCACGCCTCAGAGTGACCAAGAAGAGTGCCAGAGACTGGGTGGCAACCTGGTGACTTTATTTTTGCTTTGGACACTTGACTTGGGTCATTTTTCTTTTACAGCTTATTATTAATAAAGATTATCTTTGCTTCACACACTTGCTTCATTTATTTTTGTCAATAAAGTCTTGGTGGAAACTTTTAGAAATGGTTTAAGCCTTTGCATGCTTGTGGGATGGGTTAGGATAGCAGTGGGATAGGCAGGGATACCTGTGGGATGGGTAATAGCTGTGGAATGGGTAATAGCTGTGGGATGGGCAGGGATACCTGTGTGATGGGCAGGGATACCTTTGGGATGGGTAACAGCTGTGGGATAGATAAACCTCCAGTGCAAGCATAGTGGGACTGTATGGTCCACCCTTCCAGGTGCCACACCTATGGCCCTTTATTATCAATAACAATTTAATCATTCATCCACACATGTCAACATAAACACAACTCTTTATTAAATGCCCTGTTCATTGTAGGCCCACCCAACATACATGGCCCAATCTCATCAGTGTGATGAGACAGGCTGAAGGAAGCATCCATGAAGCATTTATCATCCTGTCTTGCCACTCCACTGCTCCAGCTGGGGAGTTGCACCAGTGTTTCAGGAGGTTGCGCTGCTTCTTCCCTTCACATGAAGCTCTGTTGGGGCCTTGCACATTCTTAGTATCTATCAAGTTTCGCCCTTGCCTCCATTCCCCAGGCTCCATGTCCCTGTTGCCTTGTTGGAGGTCCACGAGCCTCTTCTGCAACACTGGGTAGCGGGTGCGCATGAGATTGTGCAGGATGCAGCAAGCTTCCACGATGTTCCTCACGGTCTCTGGGCCATGCTGCATGGTGGTGAGAAGTACCTGGAACCTGTTGGCCAGGATGCCAAAGGCGTTCACCACCCGCCTTGCCCTGGACAGCCTGTAGTTGAAGATCCTCTCTTCACGGGTGAGGAGTCTGGAAGTGTAGGGCTTCATGAGGTAGGTTCTGAGGGAGAAGGCGTCATCCCCCACGATGAAGTAGGGCACATCTTGTTTGTCGTTGGGCAGGGGGTCTAGATCTGGGGAGCCCATGATAAGGTTGCGTTCCAGCCCCTCCTTGAGGTCACTTGCATTGTATACCTGGGCATCTGAAGCTGACCCGTTTCCTGAAGCATCGATGTACATGAACTTGTAGTCAGCATCGACCATGGCGAAGAGGATGATGCTGAAGAAGCCCTTGTAGTTGTGATAAATGGACCCTGAGTTGGCAGGCCATGTGCTTCTCATCTATGGCTCCAACAGTGTGGGGGAAGTTCCACTTCTGATACCACTGCTCTGCAACTTTCTTCCATCCTTCTTCAGTGGAGTGGCATTGGAGGAGCTCCTCCAGGTATTCTTCGATGATGGCCTGCACCACTTCTCTGACCACAATGCTGATGGTGTTGTGTGGCACCCTCCAGCTAAACTGCATGCTCCTGTACGTGGTCCCTGAGGCCAGGTAGTGCAGAGTCAGTGCCACCTTGAGTCCAGGGTCCAGGCTGGGCTGGAAGTTGGTGTTTGCCTTGGTCAACCTGGGTCTCAGCCGCTCCACAACTTCGTCAAACATGGCTGGAGGCATCCTCATGAAGTTCTGGAATGCACGAGGGTCTTCGTTCCTCAGCTCCACCATCAGCTTGTTATACAGTCCGTACTCGACTCTTCTCGCGATCCATCTTCGGACCTAGACACTTTTTGGCCGCCTCCTTTTCTTCCTGTAGAACAGTTGAAAGAGCCTGTAGAGGGCTTTGCACTGTTGTAGAATGATGGTGGCTACCAAAAAGAGTGTGTGACGATCCATGATGGAGATGACTGGATGCTGTGGAAGAGCAAGAGCCAGATGAAGGCTGCAGAAGTCTGCACAGCAGGGCTGCTGGACTGAAAGTGAGAACCAGGTGATTTCTCCCCCTTTTTATAGGCAATATAGGTTTTCCACTAGGCGTCCTTTTGCATCCTCTAGGCATCCTGCAGACATCCTAAATATCCGAGATAGGTCCCCTCTGAGAACGTTTTTTTCTGTTTTAAATGCTTTGTATGCAAGCTGCATCCACTTTCATCCTTTCTCCGTCCGTGCTACTAATGCTGTGCATCTGTTCCACATCCGTTTCGCTTCCTCCCTGTGTCCGTTTTCCGCTGGAGCGGATTTGAGTTGCGTGGATGCACAGCGGATGCCTAGCGGATATAGCGGACGTGTAACGGATGACGACGGATGTAGAACAGATGTTCCCTGTATGCGTTGCGGATGCAGAACGGATGTGTTGGATACATTTTCTGCTCAAAAAGTTTTGAGCAGCTCAAAACTTTTTGAGCGGATGGAACCTCAGTCGACGGATGCTGGATGGATAGAGAGGAAGAAAAACGAGGCAGTGAGTACAGAATGGATGAATCGCGTTAACCAACGGATGGCAAGTGTTTCTCTCCATTTTACATCCTCTTTCCATCCGTTGGTGCAGTGTGACATGGGCTTTAGCTACCAGCCCCAAAGGCTCTGAATTTCACAAAAATGTATTATTATTATTATTATTATTATTATTATTATTATTATTATTATTATTATTATTATTATCATCATCATCATCATCATCATCATCATCATCATCACAACAACAAGAATACTACTCATAGTTGTTGTT
Source organism: Laticauda colubrina (assembly GCA_015471245.1). Taxonomy (NCBI): domain Eukaryota; kingdom Metazoa; phylum Chordata; class Lepidosauria; order Squamata; family Elapidae; genus Laticauda; species Laticauda colubrina. Next base: position 28,922,907 of record BLBF01000002.1, read on the forward strand.
ATTGTGTTTAGGACAGTCTGTTATTTCTCATTTTCCAACTGCCATGACATGGATCATTTTCTTGATATATCTTCCTGCCAATGGAGAATAGTTTTAGTAAACAAGAGCCAATACCTGGAGATAATTCTCTTTCTGCTACAGAATAAGGAGACCTTGTTGTTAATATCTTCCAGCTAATGGTATACTGGGAAAACTCACTGGGGAAATGTCTTCAGGAAATGAACATCTTTTTCTATCATTCATCTTTCTTCCCAAAGGTCTTGATGACCAGACCTGCTGACTCTATTTTTGCTTTCATTTGGTCCATCCTTGTTTGAAACAAAGTAAGTAATTCTCTTTCAACTTCATCTCCCACCTTCACCCTCTCTGAACTTTAATTGTGTAAGATTTTTGCCTCCAGGGTCTGTCATAGTAGAAAGCAACTAAACTCGCCCTCCTGTCTCTGTTCTCTTGCCTTCTGTATCTAAATTAGTGTTTTGCCTTTTAGTTTGCTTCCTTTTTTTTGCTTCCTACTGCAGCATGGTTGAAAAAAAGAACAAAGAAGAAAAAAATTAGTTGTTTATGAAAGATATAAAAGAAAACAAAAAGAGCCTCACTCCATCCATTTTTACTGCACATTTAGATGGATGTTCCTAAAGATTTTATAACATATATCAGGCAAATAGATTTGTTTAAATTGGCTAGATAGCATTTATTCAGTGACTAAAATAATGTTTGAATCATTTTTTTAAAAAAATTACTTCATCCAAATTATGCCTTATATCCCCCAGCTTTGGTTTATATATGGATAGTTTTGGCTGTCAGCAGATGAGTATCTCTAGTTCAGGGTTTTAAAATAATGCATATTTTCAAATAATTAGTCAAGACAGAGAGTTACAAACCTAGGGGATTTTGAACTAGAACTTTGAAAGCTTTTATGAAGTATGAAGTTTCTCAGCTAATCTGCAAGAAAAATCCTATTGTGAACAAGACTGAGGTAAAATTTAACCTCTAAAAAATTAGCAGGGATTTTCTCCCCTTCCAAATACTAACACTGCTTTAAAAGACGGGCTGGACAAAAGGTCTTGTCCGCAGCAAGGTAACTGTTAATGCTTGTAGCCACTAGCCTTGGTGCTTCTGGCATGAATGCAAAGTGGGTAAAATAAAGGGCTCCCTGCCTCGCTTATCTGCAATTAATCAGTTGGACTAGATCAAGGGTCTTCAAACTTGGCAAGTTTAAGACTTGTGAACTTCAACTCCCATAATTCCTAAGCTAACATGACTGGAGAAGGAATTCGAGGACTTGAAGTCCACAAGTCTTAAAGCTGTCAAGTTTGAAGACCCCTGGACTAGAAGAACTCTAAGGTCCCTTCCAACTCTGTCATTCTATTCTATCTCAACTATCTATCTCAACTATTCTATCTCAAGGAAAGAATTTGTTTCCCAACATGACTTGTAGCACCAAACCAATGTTTTAAAAGTGTTGAAAAATAACTGAAAGGAATAAAGGAGATTGCAGTTGAAGAGAAGAAGGCATTCTCCTGTTGTACCAAGCAGCCTCTCTCCCCTTATAAATGAGACATGGATCTAGCACTCTTCTGAAAGAGTACCAAATCCATATTCCTCAGCCAGAACATAAATCCAGTGCCCTTTGAGAAGAATGATATATTTGTGTTTAAAAATGGTGCCTAAAAATAGCTGAGGGGGATATTTAATTTTACCAAGCTACCGACCAACTACCTATTAGCTATTTTTCAGATTAGCTAACTGTTGGTGGTTCATCCTCACCTTCTCCTGCAGCCAAGTGTGTATGGTAGGATGACTGGTAGGAAGATGTCTGAAAGACCAGTTTTAACCCATCAGGTTTTAAATGTGTACCGGCATGCAAAGTGAGGTCCCCACTTTACAAGGCTATCCTCATTCACCCATAGAATAGCTACGATACCAGCTTTTTCACATATGTCTCTCAAAATTTCTCTCCTTCCCTAGCCCTATCCTCATGTTAGGAAGAGCAATTATGGTTGTTTTCCTGTCAATAAGTAATACTCAATGGAAGAAGAAATGAAGGCAGAAGAATCCATGGATCACTTTTTAAAATTGTCCCTTATTAAAACTTAAAGGATAGTATCACACACCAGCACACCCTGAATTCCCTGAATGGCCCTCTAAAGCTGAACCCAGAGTTTATGGAGTTGAGCAGGTCCCAACCCATGACCAATAATTAATCACCTTAACAGCAGAATGGTTAATGAAAACATAGCCAAGATTGTTTCAGGAATAGAGGGAACATGTTAAACACTTACGAAAGAGAGGGATAGGGTATAAATGTAATAAATAAAAATTTAAAAAATAGAATAGTTAAAGGTAACTTGACACTGTCTCAGCTGTGGGTGGGGATGAGAATATGAAGGGAAATCATATAAAAATGTTTACTAAGAATGTTCATGCCACAATTAAGTTATTTTGCATCAACATGATTACTTTTGGTCTAGATCAGTGCTTCTCAGCCTGTGGACTGAGGTTCCCTGGGGCAACATGATATTGAGTTAAGTATTGGGGGTCCATGGCCATTTCCATGGTCACAAAAATATTTAATGGGGGTCTGTAGTGAAGAAAAGGTTGAGAACCACTGGTCTAGATTATATTTCTTCTGAAAATTCACTTATTTTTCCTTTTAAAAAAGGGAGATTTATTTAAGTGCCACACAAACCCATCATGGATGTATATTTGTTATAGATTCATCTTCTTGCCCCAAATAGTGGCTTATTACCACCAAAATTAAAAACTGGGTATCCTTGCTATAGGGATAAAATACTCCTCTATCTTTCGTTTTGTTTTGTTATGAGGGTTTTGCTTTTGCTGATGCTGTGAAGATGTATTTCATAGTTACCAATGAAATATTGAGTTTATTTTCACTTCTAAGATATAATGCATTTAAGTGTGGCATGTAAATCCCAAAGTATTCCATTAAGAGCTGTAATTTTTTCATTCACTAAGAATGAGAAAAGCAATCTATTCTTTTGGTGCTTTTAATTTGAATATATGAAATGTCACTATGTTAGAAACTGTGTTCTGGTGCTCTTTTTCTGACATTTACTCGTCCCTTGTTTAAGAACAAAAGAAGGCCCTATTGGATCTTTGTAAGTAACTCAACTGTAGACTTCCTGCCCCCCCCCCCCCCATGAAATAAACTTGATATCTCTGAGAAGTATATTGCCAGTATAAGTTAGGAATGTAAAATAATTCTGTCAGGGATCATAATGAGAGTGAATCTGGGTATTTAGCTCCAAGAACAATAGTAATATAAATCCATCAAGGATTTGTCTTTCACTTAAAAAGAAGTTATTTTTAAAGGTGGCTAGGTATTTTGACTTTTTTCTTTCCTCTCACAGCAAAAGTAATCAATATATTGTTCTGTTAATAAAGATTGCTTCTTGTTTTCTGTGCTTTTTGGAATGACCAAGTGATCATGCAAAGTCTGAAGTGCAGAGAAAAAGAGCATAAATCTACCTTGCTAGAAGATAGGAAAATGGATTAGTTGGCAATCTATCTGTATATTCCTAACATAGTTCCATTAATTACCTAAGAACTATTATGTCATTTAAGTTTTCTGAGAAACCAAAACAGCTGACACATATAGAGTACTAATACCACTCTATAAAGCCTTAGTAAGACCACACCTAAAGTACTTCATCCAATTTTGGTCACCACATTATAAAAAAGATGTTGAGACTCTAGAAAAAGTACAGAGAAGAGCAACCAGGATAATTAGGAGACTGAAGACTAAAACATACAAAGAACGGTTGCAGGAACTGGGCTTGGCTAGTCTAGTGAAGAGAAGGATCAGGGGAGACATGACAGCTGTCTTCCAATATTTGAGGGGCTGCCACAGGGAGGAAGGGGTCAAGCTATTTTCTAAAGTGTCTGTAGGCCAGACAAGAAATAGTGGATGGAAACTGAACAAGGAGAGATTTAATCTGGAAACAAGGAGAAACTTTCTGACAGTGAGAACAATCAACCAATGGAACAGAAGTTGCCCTCAGACGTTGTGGAAGCTTCATCACTTGAGACTTTCAAGAAGAGATTGGATTGCCATTTGTCAGAAATGGTGTAGGGTCTCCCACTTGGGAGGGGGGTTGGACTAGATGACCTGCAAGGTCCCTTCCAACTGTGATTATCTGTTATCATAAGTTTTTGCTGAGGAAAGGCTCTACAACAACCCACTCTTAAAAGACAAACTTTGAAGGATCGAAGTTTATCATTTTCAGCTATTGAAATGCTAACTAAAAAAATAAGGCCATCTGGACATGTAGCACACCAATGAAGGTATCTGGCTAGGTACTCTGAGTCTTACCACAACCTTCCAATGGTAGGCAGAACAAGGACAGAGAAAAACATGCATGTAAGAATTAAAATAATTGGTGGAAGATTATTATGTCCAGAACTGACAGATAGAAGAGCATTTAGGGATTATAGCAAGGGGATGCTAAACATTTTTATCATTTGTGTTTTCCATTCATAATTCTTTCTGGAATCCTATGGCTATACAGAATGTAGGATAAGTATCAAACAATAAAATGTTATTGGGTAGGATAACTAAGTAACAATAACATGACTTTCCCTCCAGATGTGCATCTCATTATTTCCCCAGCCAATATGGCCATAACTGTGACTCCTTTTTGCTTATTTTGCACACAGCTCTAGATGAAACAATTGTAAAATTATTTTCTCCTCTGTTGCACATATGTATGTATACCTATCATGCAATTTCTTTTCAGGACAAACAACTGTATATCAAGTATAGAAAAAGGGAGCAAACAAAGATAATTTGGGACATAAAATAAGAGAAAAGGAAAGTAAAGATATTTAAATCTGGTTTACATCAACACAAAACATTCACAGGATGTCTCCATAACTTTCTTCTCTACAAACACTTCTTACTTCCAAGTGCATATTCTATTTCATATATTATTGTCTATTCTGTTAACTTCCCACTTCTTGCTCTTCTGCCAGTTGTTGGCTGGGACAGAAGCCAGTTTGAACAAATTAGTAAAGCTTTATTAATTAATTCTGTATACTAAATAAGATTGTTCCTTTTCCAATCAGTTGCAGTGGGTGCAAGCAACGATAGAGATTGAAATCATTCATGGAGGGTTGCCTTTATTGGGAAAGTTCTTATCAAAGTTCAAACTCTTATTAAAGTTCAACTCTTCACTGCCCCCCCACCCCCCCAGATTGCTTAAAATGATTTAAGAAAAAAAGTAAAGACAGTTAAAGGCCCTGTCACATCGGCTGATGGATGCAAAAAGTATGTAAAAAGGACACAGCGGACGAGAAAATGTTCCATCGGTTGTTATCCGTTCTCAAAAGTGCCCCAAATTTGCATAACCAGAGCGGACAACAACAGAAAGGAACGGACAGGAAGAGGACGTAGCGAGGATGTTAGGCGGATGCTCCACGGAAGCCTAGCGGATGGAAGCAGATGGAAGCAGATGGCACGTCCACAGGGCTTCCGGGGGAGCACAGCGAAGCAGACACGCAGCGGAAGGAACGGATGCAAAGCAGATGCCTAGCGGATGACGCGGATGCATCACGGACGCCTAGGGATGCCTAGCGGATGCCTAGCAGATGCAAAGCGTTCACTGCGCATGCGGGGAGGATGCATTGCATCAGCCCCATGGCTATAAAAGGATGCAGCTCGCAAGCAGGTCACCATTCAGAGGAAAGACCTGCTGCCAGACATAACTCCAGCCAACAACCATGGGGAAGAAGAGGAAGCCTGTGCCATCTTCTGCCAGCCCTGGCAAGAAGGACAGGGCCACCATCCCACCCCCTGGCGCTGACTCTGCTTCTGCTGGGGCTTCTGTTGCTGGGGCTGACTCTGCTGGGGCTGGTGCTTCTGCTGGTGCTGCTCCTGGTGCTGGTGCTTCTGCTGGGGCTTACTCTGCTGGTGCTGCTCCCAGTGCTGGTGCTTCTGCTGGTGTTTCCTCTGCTGGTGCTGCTCCTGGTGCTGGGGCTTCTGCTGGGGCTTCCTCTGCTGGTGCTGCTCCTGGTCCTGCCGGTGCTTCTGGTGCTGCTGGTGCTGCTGGTGCTGCTTTGCTGCTGCTATTTTTGCTGTTGCTACTGTTGCTACTGCTGCTGGAGGTGGTGTGGTGGACCAGCCCCTAGAACCTCAAAGCCCTACTGATGAGGGCACAGAAGGCCCTGCCAGAGGGAGGAAGAGGCAATCGCACAATAGGGAGAGGAGACAGTACTCCATCGAAGAGGAACATGAGGATGAGGTGCTCGAATGGCTGAGGGAGAATGAGTACCTCTGGCGGAAGGGACACAGGCTCTATCGAGACACCAAGCATAAGCAGGCGGCTTGGAGAGAGAAGGCAGAGAGCCTGGGCTACACTTCGGAGGTCCTCCTCAGGTGGTGGAAGCACATGCACACCTGGTACGGGAAGCTGCACCTCAAGAAGTCTGGCCAGGCCGCGGTCAAGCTCACTGACCGGGAGACCTACGTGATGGCCAAGTGCAGCTTCTTAGAGGGTGAGGTCCGCCAACGAGGAGCAGCCACTCTGTCAACCCTCTCTCTTAGGCAGCCCACAGACAGCCAGTCCTCTTCTGGCCAAGGGTCAGCTCCTGTGTCAGGCAGGTATCTGTGGAGCGCCCCACGATGGAGACCCTCCAACAGCTGCACTCCCTGTGGCGGAGTGCTTGGAGGACTCCCTGACGCAGTTGGAGCAAGGAGAGGTTGCTGCCACCAGAGATCAACCCACATCCACCCCCAGCTCCACCTCCACAGAAAGCAGGCAGAGAGGCAGACCGGAGGGACAGAGCCACACTGTCCTGCTGGAGATCAGGGACACCATCAAAAGCAGCGTAGATCTCCTCTCTCAGCTGGTACACATCGACATACCATCCTCTAACAGAAAGCCCTTCCTCACCTACATCAACCAGACCCTCATGGACATGTCCGAATTCCAGTACCAGGTGATCAAGGAGAGGATCACAGGTCTTCTGCACCACCCTCCAGGCCCAGCTGAACCTGCTCCGACCCAGTCCAGGTCTGCTCCTCCACCCCATGTGATGTCACAGCCCTTCCAAGGCTTTCCACAGGCCCTCACCTACCAAGGCTACGGCTACCAGGAGTTCCAGCAGCACAGGCAGCCCTTCCCAGTCCAGGCACAGGTTCATCATATGCCACCGGTGCTACCGGTGCCACCGATGCCACAGATGCCACCGACACCTCACCTCGCTCACCTGAAGACTAGACAGCCCCACTACACTCCTCCTTCCACCACCCCACAGCCAAGCCCAGCCTCAGAACATCTCTCATCAGTCTTGGGACTGACACCCCATGTCATGGAGGAAGGGGCTCTCAACATCACAGGACTGAGCCAGCTCTCTGAGAGCTTCCTCCACACACCATCCCCTGTTGTCCTCTCGGGGCCAGGCACCTCAATGGCGCCTCAGACCAGCACTCCAGCAGCAGCCACCTCCACAGCACCTGGACCCTTCACCCCTGAGACTATGGGCACGCCTCAGAGTGACTGAGAAGAGTGGCAGAGACTGGGTTGCTACCTGTTGACTTTATCTTTGCTTGGGACACTTTACTTGGGTCATTTTGCTTTTACAGTTTGTTATTAATAAAGTTTATCTTTGCTTCACACACTTGGTTCAGTTCTTTTAGAAAATAAAGTCTTGGTGGAAACTTTTAGAAATGGTTTAAGCCTTTGCATGCTTGTGGGATGGGTAAGGAAAGCAGTGGGATGGGCAGGGATACCTGTGGGATGGGTAATAGCTGTGGGATGGGTAATAGCTGTGGGATAGATGAACCTCCAGTGCAAGCATAGTGGGACTGTATGGCCCACCCTCCCAGGTGCCACACCTATGGCCCTTCATTATCAATAACAATGTAAGCATTCATCCACACATTTCAGCATAAACACAATTCTTTATTAAATGCCCTGTTCATTGTAGGGCCACTCAACATATATGGCACCATCTCATCAGTGGGATGAGACAGGCTGAAGGAAGCATCCATTAAGCATCTACCATCCTATCCTGCCACTCCACTGCTCCAGCTGGGGACTTGCACCAGTGTTTCAGGAGGTTGCGCTGCTTCTTCCCTTCACGTGAAGCTCTGTTGGGGCCTTGCACATCCACAGTATCTATTAGGTTTCGCCCTTGCCTTCATTAACCAGGCTTCATATCCCCATTGCCTTGCTGGAGGTCCACGAGCCTGTTCTGCAAGACTGGGTAGTGGGTGTGCATGAGATTGTGCAGGATGCAGCAAGCTTCCATGATCCTCCTTACGGTCTCTGGGCAATGCTGCATGGTGGTGAGAAGTACCTGGAACCTGTTGGCCAGGATGCCAAAGGCGTTCTCCACCACCCGCCTTGTCCTGGACAGCCTGTAGTTGAAGATCCTCTCTTCACGGGTGAGGAGTCTGGAAATGTAAGGCTTCATGAGGTAGGTTGTGAGGGAGAAGGCGTCATCCCCCACGATGAAGTAGGGCACATCTTGTGTGTCATTGGGCAGGGAGTCTGGATCTGGGAAGCCCATGAAGAGGTTGCATTCCAGCCCCTCCTTGAGGTGACTGGCGTTGTATACCTGGGCATCTGAAGCTGACCCGTTGCCTGAAGCATCAATGTACATGAACTTGTAGTCAGCATCGACCATGGCGAAGAGGATGATGCTGAAGAAGCCCTTGTAGTTGTGATAAGTGGACCCTAAGTTGGCTGGAGCTTTGCAGGCCACGTGCTTCTCATCTATGGCTCCAACAGTATGTGGGAATTTCCACTTCTGATACCACTGCTCTGCAACTTTCTTCCATCCTTCTTCAGTGGAGGGGCACTGGAGGAGCTCCTCCAGGTATTCTTCGATGATGGCCTGCACCACTTCTCTGACCACAATGCTGATGGTGTTGTGTGGCACCCTCCAGGCGTACTGCATATTCCTGTATGTGGTCCCTGAGGCCAGCTGGCGCAGATTCAGTGCCACCTTGAGTCCAGGGTCCAGGCTGGGCCGGAAGTTGGTGTTTGCCTTGGTCAACCTGGGTCTCAGCCGCTCCACAACTTCGTCAAACATGGCTGGAGGCATCCTCATGAAGTTCTGGAATGCACGAGGGTCTTCGTTCCTCAGCTCCACCATCAGCTTGTTATACAGTCCGTACTCGGCTCTTCTCGCGATCCATCTTCGGACCTAGACACTTTTTGGCTGCCTCCTTTTCTTCCCGTAGAACAGGTGAAAGAGCCTGTAGAGGGCTTTGCACTGTTGTAGAATGATGGCGGCTACCAAAAGGAGTGTGCGACGATCCATGGTGGAGATGACTGGATGCTGTGGAAGAGCAAGAGCCAGATGAAGGCTGAAGAGTTCTGCACAGCAGGGCTGCTGGACTGAAAGTGAGATCCAGGTGATTTCTCCCCCTTTTTATAGGAAATATTGTTTTTCCACTAGGTGTGCTTCTACATACTCCAGGCATCCTGCAGACATCCTAAATATCCGAGATACGTCCCCTATACGAATGTTTTTTCCATTTTAATGCTTTGTATCCGAGCTGCATCCGCTTTCATCCTTTCTACGTCCGTGCTACTCACACTGTGTGTCCGTTCCATGTCCATTTTGCTTCCTCCCTGTGTCTGTTTTTTGCTGGAGCAGATGTGAGTTGCGCGGATGCCTAGCGGAGAAAGCGGACGCGTAACGGATGATGACGGACGTGTAACGGATGTTCCCCATATGCGTAGCGGATGTATAATGGACGCGTTGGGTACTTTATCCGCTCAAAAAGTTTTGTGCAGCTCAAAACTCTTTGAGCGGATGAAATCTCAGTAGACGGATGCTGGACGCTCAGAGAGTATGAAAAACAGATGCAGTGAGTATAGAACGGATGCATCACGTTAACCAACAGATGGCAAGTGTTTCTCTCCATTTTACATCCTCTTTCCATCCGTTGGTTCTGTGTGACATGGGCTTTAGATATCAGCAAGGGAAGGTTACATAGTAGTGAAGATTAGCTATATTGTTAAATGTCTAATGGGGAATGGTAAGGTATTGGATTCCTGGGTAAGACAAATGATATAGAATGGATTCCTAGGTAAGACAAATGCAGAAGACAATTGTCTACTTGAGATCAGAGTGGGAAGGTCCTTATCAATAAGGTTGTGTAAAACAAGGATAGAACCTGGGGCTTCACAGAAAAAAACCTCTAAGTAAGTTTTTGTGTGCTGGTCAGAAGTGCAGTTTATTCACAATATATGACCCAACCACAAATTTCTTATTTTTCTTTCCTCATAACCCATCCATCTTTTTTCGGTATATTTATTTTGTGATTTCACCCTCATTCATTTTCTCCACACCTTTCTCTCAATATTTTTATTTCATATTATTACTCACTCATTTCTAATAAACGCTGAGGCTTGAGTTGTGGGGCCCTTGGTATTTTCTGAGCTTGGTGGTTTTCTGCAGACATTTCATGACCCAATTATGTAACATTATCAGCACTAGAAGGGAGTAGGTTTGCTGTGAAGTGACTTGCCTGTCACTTTGTTGGTGGGAGAATTCTTGGCAGTTCCATGAATAGGCTGTTTACTGTCACTCACTTCTGTATCTAATACAACTTGTTCCTCACCATTTTTGTTTTTAATACACACTTTTTAAGTAACCCGTGAGTGTTGGAAGAAGAACGAATATAAATTTAAAATTCCATTTCAACTGATTCCCAGTCTGTCCAAGTTATTTTTATTTTTATGTTTCTCCTGAAACATAAGCATAATGAATAAGCATAATTGACTTCAGGCACATTGTAACAAGTGGGAATCAGAAGGTTTTTTTTTCCTCCAGTCACAAGAAATACATTCTGTTTGCTTGTTTAGCCCTGGAGTCCTTCTTAAAAGCTTTTTTCAAGTCTTTGCAAATGGTCTAAGAATTGGTTGGATAGATACATCAGCTTCAGTCTTGCTATCCTAATGGATCTATTCAGGTTTTTGTCTTCCTGACCCTGACTTATTTTTTTCATCTAGAGAGCCCCAAGATTACCAACATAATTCAGGTCACCCATTTTCTGACACTGGTCCATTAACGTTTGCACACAATGTTCCTAGTGCTAAGTAAGTAAAAATTGAATAATGGAGAATTTCAAGTCAGAAATGGTTTTTGAAATTTTAGTTAGCTGTTACCTGGAGTAGGACCTAGGAAACAATAAAAATAGAACAGAGGATATCACTATGTATATTTTCCCCATGTTGGATTGATGCAGTTTTGAGTGACAGATTGTTTTCAAACATCACAAAGCTGTCTAGGAAAAAAAGAACAATGAACTAGGATATGCTAGAGGCCCATTTTCTTAGATGTAACTGGTACATATGTTAGCTAACTTGGAATCCTGTAGGACCAAAAGCACATATTGGAAGTAGATAGAAGGTAACATCACTGTTTATGTATGTTAGCACAGTCAGTAGCCCTGCTGCAGTATATACTGTAGAGTGCAGACTGAACTTAGTAGTTTCTCTGACTTAATAGTTTCCAGTTCCCATGGCTCTTGGTGATCTTGATGGAGAATTTTGGGAGTTGCAGTCTGGCATGTTTGAACAAGAGGTTGCTATTTTTTATTTACTAGCTGATTTTTGTACTTTACATTGTACTTTGTACTGTTACTATATCTGATTTTGTGTCAGATATAGGTGATCCATTCTGCCTTGCACTGAAAAGTACAATCTGTATACCTTCCCATAATCTGCAGAGCCAAACTTTTGCAAAAAAAACATTGCCAGTTTCTGCCCCGCTTCTCTTAATGATGTTTTTCTGTACTGTATAAACAAGATGCACACTTTTAAGCAAAACTAAAGCAAAAGAGCAGAGACGTGAAGAGGTCTGGAAGAACATCTGTCTCAAATCTCAATACTCAAAGGAAAATGAGTTTAGAGTGGGATCTTTTCAAATGTAGATGAGATGCTTCCGTATCACTGAATATATTGAAATGTGTAGGTGGAGAGAATAATTTTCTTCTCTTAGTCATGAGAAACAAGAGATATTATCAAATTCTTCCTTGGATCAGTTCAGTTTTGATTAAGCAGGAAGGGAGACGCTGATTTTCTAGCCAGTTCTGAAATTTAAGTCTTTTGGGATATGGTTTAATATTTGTATTCCAGAAATGCATTTGTTATTTTTGCAACATGGCTTTATGTCTATTCATTAATTGTTTGATAGGTAGCTGCCAAGAGGGGAACAGCCAATACATCTGTTGTGAAAATGTTCATTGCTTCCTTTCCTCTGAATTGGAGTTAAAGCCTTGAGAATTATTTGCCTTTAGAACGCATCAGCGTCATTAACTGTTGAAGAAAGCATAAAAATATAGGCAAATGTGAAAAACCAAATGCAGACTACAATCAGTGAGTAACAATTGTCTCATACTTGTTATAAATCTGGGCTTCCTACAGCTTCTGTTGGAACCAGACACTAAAAATTTTTATGGAAGACAAAAGAAAAGGCATATTTGCATGCTATTTGAATCAACAATGCAAAGAGGGAGAGGTTTAAGACATATCTGTACAACTTTTTATTCACTCAAATACCATTTTACTCCATCGTGCTGCCAGAATTTTCAGTGCTTTTTTGCCAGGTAGAGCAGGGGTCACCAAACGTTTGGATGTCAGGGACCACCAAACTCATAATTTTAAATCCCGCGGACCACTAATATGAATTTTGACTGACAGTATCTTGCTGACATTGGTGAGAAAGTCAGTCCCATATTCCAGAGCTGCAGTTGTCACAGGACTGGCCCTTTGGTCATCCCAGAGCAGCTACTCCTCCAGTCCATGGCAGGCTGGTGCACCCAGGTGGAGGAGCAGCTGCTCCAGGATGACCAAAGGGCCAGTCCTGTGACAACTGCAGCTCTGGAATATGGAACTGACTTTCCCCCAACATCATCAAGCCACCCTGGGGAGAAATTCCCTCCCCTGCTGTTGGTCTTACCTTCCAGTTCCATCTCGCGTGGCTCTACTGAAAGTAAGGTTTGCTCTCAGCCAAAGGGTGGGGGCCAGTGGGTGGGCAGGCCGGCCATGTGGGCGGTGCAGCCTTGTGTTCCCGCGCAGCCGGATTAATTACTTTGTGGGATGCTTTGTGGGGGACATTTCTCTGCGGACCACCACAATTTTCTCATGGACCACCAAGGATCCACGGCCCACTGGTTGGTGACTACTGGTCTAGAGCCCTTTTCAGAAAACTGGGCATCCTTCTAGAACCCTGTTTTTCAACCATCACAAATTCAGCATCAACATTCTTTGAATGTCCATACATTTAAAAGGATTGAGCTCTGTACTAGAGAGTAAGATCACCAGCTCCACTTTAACTATGAACTCCTTACTATAACCAATAAGCTGTGTGATTCAGTTAGCATACTTCAGTGGCATAAACATTTGAGTCACGTTATTGGGTACAGTTTGGAGAAGGGGAAGCAAAGTGGGTGAAACATGATTGCCTTCCTTTACTGAAGGAAAGGGAAACCATTTTAAGATGCCAGCCTGCAATGAAATTTGAGCCAAAAGATTAATAGGAAACTGACAGATCTTGTTTAAGAACATATTTATTCTGTCAAATTTCTTGAGTGGTAGCTATTTCTCAATTCAAACTGAATGGTGGTATTCAGGCTATATACTTACTCATCTTGACAACTTGCAAGATAAACATGTCATTATAAGATTCATTAAATAGTTTCCCATGGAATCTAGACAGATGTTGCCAGCAGTGTTTACTTTGAAAAGAGGGACCAGGACTTTGGAAGCCATAAAGGATCTCAAATGATACCAAAGAAATGCTTTTAAATCAAACAAGGACTTCACTGACAATCACACTTTCTATTCCCATTCAGATGTATTTGCAAAATATGAATTGTGCTTAGTGATGAAATCTGAATTTTTTCAATTTCTATGATTATTGTATCACATGAATTATTGTGGAGACCACCAGTGCCTAAAAACAGGGATAAAGACTCTGTTCCAGTTTGTAACTCATATAAGCTGAGAACCAGATCAAATTGGGGCAATTCAAGGTGTGTGTGTATGTATGTATCTCACCCAATGAGATAGACAGCTGCAACTGACCCATTACCAACTCAAAATATCTCTGAAACTTTAAACATGATGCATTGATTTGGGCAGAACTACTGCAGCTATGACAAGAAGAGGCTTTAGATGGTAAATAAACCCCTTGATGCTTGCTTGTGTGAACCCTTTGCTTAGAGGAAAGTCAGGAAGGCGTGTATGTTCAATGATTGACAGATTGGTCTTCAGCTCAGTGTCATTCTAACTATCATACAAACCCCAGAAACCAAAACAGAACCTTTGGATATGTGGTGAGATCATGAGGAAAGAATCCCTTGGACAATAGTACAGAAGACTGCAGGAATCAAGAGATGAACAGGATGAGTATTAGTCAAATTGCATTTCAAGGAGTTATTGGGAGTTCTGAGGAATAAGATTTCAGTTACACAGGCATGGCTGCCTTCTTGACTTTTCTTATGACTTTTCTACCTTCCCCCCTCCATAAAACTCATTTGATCACTTTAGACATGTCACTTTTTCCCCGAGCCAACTGTTTCCTGAGCCATTTCATGTGGACAGGAAAACTTTTTAAATAATGAAAAAATGTTGATTAGGTGCAATATTTAATGTTGTACTCTGTCGGTTACCTCTTCCATATAATCGGGGAACAATTCTGCAAGGTATTTTGTATATTATCCCTTGGAATAAGTGGGATTTGGTTCATTTCAATGATTTCTCTCTTTCTTTCAGTGATATTTGAATAAAATAAAAGTTTTCTTGAACAAAATAAACAGGTTATGAGATAATAAATTAATTTAAGTCCACTTTCATCTTGAGGAATGTAGATATGTTGATTTTCACATTTTTAAATCTTAAATGTGTCCAATTTTTAAGTTATTATTGAGAAAACAACCACAATGGCTAGAATAGAATAGAATAGAATAGAATAGAATAGAATAGAATAGAATAGAATA
>BLBF01000002.1:28937896-28971994 GCA_015471245.1 Laticauda colubrina
TAGAATAGAATAGAATAGAATAGAATAGAATAGAATAGAATAGAATAACAGAGTTGGAAAGTACCTTGGAGGTCTTCTCGTCCAACCCCCTGCTTAGACAGGAAACCCTACATCACTTCAGACAAATGGTTATCCAACATATTTTAAAAAACTTCCAGTGTTGGAGCATTCATATTACATACTACATACAATTTCTCGTAGTTGATTTTGATGGGATAGTAGTAGTTTTATTTTCTGACTACATACAATTAAAACTATTCATCACATTTAAAACTGGACAATAAGAACAAAGGAAAGTAAGTACTGGACAGGAATGACTGAATTATGATATGATATTATTAAATATCAAATAAAAACAGTATATTAGCCTTCAAATATTTGAGCATTCATCAAGAATCCTGCAAAACGGACTTGATGAATTTAATTTGCTTGATTAATGAACCAAAGATTTAATGATTAAGAGAAACATTTTTGGTTCATCTATAGCAGAAAAAGAAGAAAACACTTAAAAACGTTGACACAACTGGTTCTTAAGTTAGCAATGATTTTTAGTCAAAGAAAAAGCAAATCTTGTATTTAGGCTTGCCAAATGCACATACAATAAGTAAATATTCAATTCCTCATTCATTGTGCTGAGAAGCCAGAGAATAAAAGGTAGGCTTTCTGTTGTGCCAATATTATATTTTCTCAATATTCATTTTTCAATATTTGGTACTTGAGAAATAAGCTTTTTGTTTCTCCTACCATAAGCAGCCCAGGTAAGTGGGTTTAAAAATCACATTTATTAAATATAGAAAAAGAAAAGAAAAAGCTCAATAAATTAAAATCCCAAGTCAATATTATTTAACCTAAAAATATTAAAATTGGAAGGCCAATATAGAATATATTAATGAAAGCAAAAGAGGAAAAAAAACGGGGAAAAATTCTGAATATTACTGACAGGATAAAAGCTATAAAATTAGATGAAACTTGAAAATCCTTGTTTCTTTTTTACTTTGAGTCTTAAAAAAATAAAAGAGAAAAAGCCAAGGCAATTGAACCATAAAGAGAATTCCCTTTTAAAATTTAGTTTATTAACTGGTAGGAACTGTTAATTGCTATTGCTGCCAGTCATATGTGAATTTGTCTTCTAGTATTCTTGAATGATGCTTTCAGCCAAACCTCCTGTCCTGAGTACCAGAAATTTTGATGTCTTGATGAATTCTAAGCGTAGAATAGGTGCTTCTTTAACATACAAAAATTGATATAAAATAATGTGATATCAGCCCCAAATGTGGCAGGAATAGGACAAGCCCAAACCATAGGTGTTAATGTTCCAAGTCTTCATATGTAAGACAGACAGCAAGGCAGCTGCAACCAATAATTATCAAAGGAGATTCCAAAGGTACTTTTTCAAGAGGCAACTGGACTTTCTGGTTTTTCTTTGAAGGTGTTTCGCTTCTCATCTGAAGAAGCTTCTTGGATGAGAAACAAAATGTCTTCAAAGAAAAACCAAAAAGTCCAATCACCTCTTGAAGAAGCACTTTTGGGACAACCATGACCTGGAAGACTGAGAATCTCCCTAGACATTTAGCTGTCAAAAGTGATGTTCACCATGTTATGTGGCATGTTGTACATTGTGATAGTTGTTTAAAGCACTGTTTCTTTCAGTGCTGAAGTGTAGTCTCCAAACTATGCTTTTTATTGCTTTGTTAATTTAAAAAGACTTCTACTTCTTCCAAAGAAAAATAATGTCCCAACACTTGTAATAGTTTAACTGTAAAGATTTAAATACAGCAGAATTTCATGTCCATTGTTCTGATATATTATGTACAAAAAGTAAGTGACCTGAAGCAGTTATTTAAAATGTGTTTACAAAAAGCTAGAATGAACTGCAAGTGAAGGGGTGAAGAAACAGAAAACTTTTCTCTGAAACAGAGAAAACTGTTCAAGGATGCTTGCTTGGATGTATGTCCTTCTACTGTTTCCATGGGAATATATATAATGCTTGATCACCGAGCAATTTTGTGGGTTTATGTTTATCTGGTATTGCACAAATCGTTTAAATGCAAAGCCACAAACTCTCTCTCACTACTCTGTTAACTGGATCTCTCACTATTTGAGTCCTTTCATTTTCTCATTAGTTGCCATAAGATTCACCTACCAGAGCCCCAAATTAATTCATATAACAAAGAATTAAAGCGGATAATTAAAACAAGAAGAGTAACTTCTTTTTGGTGAAAAAATACCAGCAGTAGATTATCTACTTGATTTGAACCATTTTTTAAACCCATGTTAAAAATAAGTTTTAATGGGTGGCCTCAAGATGTAGTTGAAGCAGACCCAACTGAAATCTGTGAAATACAAAATCCCACTGATTCAATTGGCCTGCTTTAAGTGTGGCTAAGACTGTATTCAATGTTACATTTTAAATGTTTATTCTAGTTTATTCTGCATTGCTCTCTTGGGCAGGGTGGGGGGCTATCAGAAGAGACATGTTGGAAATAAAAAGCTACCAAACACATTAGCCACTGTTGTTTCATATTTGTTTTGGTTCTTAAAGAAAGCTTGGAAGTATGTCTGACTGATACTTATCTTAGTATGACATAGTGCTTATATATTTCTCATAGTTAAGTCTCTCATAATTATGTTTTCTTTGTCTTCAGTTTCAGATTTCATCCCATGAGTCATTTTAATGTAAGATTATTCATATTTTTTTCCCAGAGAGAGAAAAGAAAGAGCATGTGTGTATGAGAAGATACCAAGCTGGAAGGCATTTCCCTCCATTCTGACTGGATATTAAAAAACACATCTGGAAACAACAGTTTGAGGAAGCCTGCTATTATACATTATTTAATTTTCTAATTTTCGGCCAAAGACCGTTGCTTGAAAAAACTATTCATCCTCAGTGAATCGTAACATTGTAAAATTTGGCTGTTTCATTACTCTAGCATGCTAGCAGTCTCCCAAACTATTGGATGATCTCTCCTGCAATTTGCAAGTCTTACAGCATTTTTATTCATTTGTGTGTATTTATTTTACTTTGGTTTCTACACTTGAAAACTGAGCAGCCTGCAGAAATACAATTAAAACAGTACAATAATCCCCAACAAAACTCCAACAAATCAATAATTTGTTCCCAATTCATCACGTTATTACATCTCTGAACGCCCTATCTTCAGAGCTTTTTGGGAGCTTAGTAGAAAAGGGGAAGTTCTTCCAAACGTGGCAAGACTATTTCAAAGATGGGAGTGAAGCATTAAGAGCACTCATTCTTTGGGTCTCTGATGAAAACTTCCCTTTCTGACCAAACGCCTTCAAAAGATATGTTTAATCTGAAAACATCCTATAAAAGTCATGCTAGATACAGATCATGGGAGTTATACTCTAATAAAATTAGAAGGTTGCTGGGAGCTGGGCATATAAATAATATTTAATCCTATTTTTGTCCTGAGCCATCGCTACACTGCACATTCTTCCATATGTTTCCAACATAGTATCTGTGAGAGCGCAGTAACATATGCATAGGGGAAAGGAGATGCTTCCCCATGTGCTCTCTGTCATTGCATAGATAAATTTTACGCACAAATCTTTCTGGATCAGAACTTCCCGGTGTCCCACTTGATTGATGTATGTGGTGTTGTGATAAATAGTTACTTCCATACATCTGAAGAAAAAAAACTGTGCAAACTCGAGATTTCACTTGAAAAACTTGAGAAAGAGATGCCAGACTTTTATTCCTGTTTATGAAAATGGTTCTTTCCTTGAATATCAATAAACATTGGCTATGGGGTGAGATTATAAATCTCATCCTTTTTTTGTTTGGTTTCAACTTTGGGAATATAGAAGATGTCATTTTATTCTTTAAATGCTCCAGAATATCCTTGAATGCAGGGCTTGGTCTCATCTGCTTCTGATATAACTTCTTTTGTGCCATATTAGTTTTGGTACATTTCTTAAACAAACTGAACTTGCCTTCTGCTAATTTTATGTTGGGTATTAGAATCTCACCTTGTAAAGTTTGCCCGTGGCTTATATTTTCTCTAATCTATTACCTTAAATGGAAACTTGAAAATAACACGTGGAATCTGTATCAGAGATGGAAGAAACCAGAGCTGACAATGCAGCACATCTAATAAATATTTGTTCATTTTTTTGGAGGCATTGTGAATGATGTCAGTATAGCTCATTGGTATTCTGTCTCAGTTTTGCATTGCAGTTTTCTAAAAGGTATCCAAGTGGGATAATTTTTAATAATATGCAATTTCAACTGTTTTGTGTTGCGAAATGCTGACCCAGGAATGAAGGGCTTGAAAAATGATACTTTGGAGCAACCCATCTTATAAATCACCCATCACTTTCAAATAATTAAACAACTAAAACAGAACCAAACTCCCCCCCCCAACCTAAACCACCCTATATAAAAAGTATGAAGGAATTCCTTCCCCCATCGCATTCCTTTAAATTCAGTAGAATGAATATGATCACAGTTGCATATGTGAGATGTTATGAAAAGGGAAAGAAGTTGATTCAACTGGCTTTTGCATCATGATGAGTTGATATTTACTTTATCTTTATCTTTCATAGCTTTTTAAGAATACATTTGACTCTTTGCTCATGCTTGACTGAACACATGATGGGGACAATGCATTGGATTACTTATACTTACCTGCCCTTTCCCAATGTCTTTGATTTTGTGTAGAACAAAGTCTGAAGGAAGCTTTACTTTTGTGTAAAAGTGTACATTGTATACTCTTCTCTCCACACTATAGAGGAACAAGGAGTGGGATGAGCAGGTAGTGTGATACAGAGGATGGGTTCCAGCATCGGCAGTGTGGTTCCCTATACAATGTTAACATTCTTCCCCAAGCATTTAGGTCAAGAGCCTTCAAACTTGGCAAGTTTAAGACTTGTGGACTTCAACTTCCAGAATTCCTGAGCTAACATGACTGGAGGACGAATTGTGGGAGTTGAAGTCCACAAGTCTTAAAGCTGTCAAGTTTGAAGACCTCTGATTTATGTGAACACTTGGATTTTGAAGATTTTGGAGATACCTATAAGATACAATTTATCTTAAGATCTGTTATATGCCTTTAGGTTCCTCAGTACATTGAAACCAGAATATTGCTTGCACCCAGTGTCACATATGGTATGATACGTAGATAGGTAGGTATGTTGAACTTCAACAGGATCATTCCATCCAGCCACGAACCTCAATTCATTAGCCTAAGTCATTTTTAAAAATCTTTTTCTAAAAGAGCTGTGCCATTTCAAAGATTGTTTTAGGCTAAGGTACAAACTTGCTATGGCTTTGAAGCATCTTAAATGACCTATAGTAACATGAATGCATATTTTTGGTTTCTATTAAGGAAAAGAAGGGATACTTGGGAAGCCAAGGATCACAAAAGTAACAAGAGGGTTGTGAGTCCAAAATTGGACCTTCTTCTCTCAGATTAACCTTTCTTTGTTTGGAGAGGAGGTACCTTAAACATTCTGCTGGTCCAGAGCCAGGATGTTCTCTGGAGAGACATCAGTAGAATTACAGCTGAGAAATTGTTTACTAAACCAATCCACTTAAATGAAGTTCAACAGAAAAGTAATTGCCATTATTGCAACTGTCATTAGGCACAAATGGCCTCAGATAAGGAACACAAGATAAGAAAATGTGTATGTAAGTGGTTCATTAGAACCAAATTGTCATAGATAAATAAATTTAAAATATTACCTCGCAGAAAAGTACAAATTACACCGTAAAGAGAGCCAGAAATATTCCTTCTGATTCAAGCAGGAAATGTATATTCAAGTGTAACCAGCTGCAGCATGTCAGCTGAATCACAATTATTGTGACAATTTAGCATAATATCATAGCTCCCCAGTGCATAGGAATTTCATTCCTAATTTATCAGAGTCCTTTTTTAATTAAATAAAAATTTAAAATACCAAATTTACAAACAGAGTTTGTGACGACAGTGGAGAAGGCTAGAAGACCTGAAGTGTGATCTGAGTAGATGGGTTGGTTTTCATGAGCAAAATGACTTCATCCATTAGATGTTACAAAGTAAAACTGGTTTTGCAATAAAATATGTTCAGATGGGACTTTTGTTGCTCTGCAGCTTTATGAGAGCAAGGACGGATTGATCCAGGCAGATCCAGGCGCAAGACACTTTATTTACACAAGCCAACCAGGCCAAAAAATTCTGGCAAAGGCAGAATTGCCTGAAAAATGATAGAACTAAAGTGCTCTGTGAAAAATCCTAATTATTATAAAAGGGGAGGAAGTAGAGAGGGCAGAAATTCTTTAGTTTAATGCAGGGTTGTCAAACTTGCGGTGTTACTGTGGTGTCATGTGACCTATTGGGATTTTTTTCTCTTTTGTTCAAGCGGGCAGGGGCGGGGCTGGCATGTGGCACATCTGACCTGTGGGCCGTGAGTTTGACATCCCTGGTTTAATGCATCAGGAAGTGTTTTAAACACAATTGATTTCAGTTCCATGAAATAAATGTAAATATTTTATTATATTAACTAGGCTTATATAACCAGGGAACATGTACCAATAAAGCTTAAAATATTTTGATACAGTAGTGTATCCAATGCAAATAAATTTAGTCTGCAACATATTATCAGTCAAAAATCTTCCTTTTATAAGTTTTTTTTAAAAAAGTACCATGTTTCTCCAACAATACGGCCTCCACCAATAGGAAGGCCCAGCATGATTTTTAGGCATGAGGTGAAATTAAGCCCCGCCCCCAAAATTAAGCCTATTTAAATCATGCATTTCTCTGCCATTTCTCACATTGTTTGTTAGAACTACACAAGGTGAAAAGAAATGGGCGGGGTAAGGGCGGGGGGGTGGGGAGAAAACTTGCCTTTAGGAGTACCCTGCAGGTAGCCTAGGCTAGAAGACCCCGATAGCCGATAGAAGCTCCCTGAAGGCAGAGTCCCCAGATGCTTCAGGGTGTGGCATGGTGGCCCATGTCCCCTCGCCTTTAGGCTGTTTTATTCAGGCGATGGAAGCTCCCCAAATGCAGTCACCAGCCACTTCGATCGGCTGGTAACGGCTTCAGGGCGAGCGCGCGCACACACACACACACACACACTCCTCTCACCGCGAGGCCACTTCGTTCAGCAGACGAAAGCTGCCTTGAAGGCAGAGTCCCCAGCCGCTTCGGGGCGAGGTGTGGCTGCCCATGTCACACCTTGCCCCGAAGCGGCTGGGGACTCTGCCTTCAACGGAGCTTTCATCTGCCGAAAGAAGCAGCCTCGCGGTGAGGGGAGTGTGTGTGTGTGTGTGTGTGTGTGTGTGTGTGTGTGCGCGCTCGCCCGAGGTCACTTCTACCGGCCAATCGAAGTGGCTGGTGACTGCATTTGAGGAGCTTCCATCACCCGAAACTGCCTAAAGGTGAGGGGACACGGGCAGCCACGCCACGCCCTGAAGCAGCTGGGGACTCTGCCTTTGGGGAGCTTTCATCGGCTGATAGAAGCAGCCTTGCGGCGAGGTATGTGTGTATGGGCCGCTCTAGGTGGGAGAGGAAATTAAGTCACCCCCGAAAAGATGGCCTGGCCGTTTTTTCGGGGGTCAAAAAAAAATAAGGCCTGGCCTTATTTTGTGAGAAACACGGTAAAGCAGATCCTTTAGGATACCAGAATCTTGGAAAGCCTTTTTGTAATGTGGGTTTGAAAAACAAAAGTTGTGCCCTCAAACAGCAATAGTTTCAGTGGCTTGTTAGGTGTTCTAAGAAGATGTTTGAAATATAAGAAAGAAATGAAGGCCATATTTGGCCTATGAATTTACCTGTGACGACCCAGGGTATGTCACAAAGGCAACACAGTTACATAAGTAAGAAGAGTCCCTTTAGTACCTCCAACTTTGCCCCCAATGTCCAGGTTACCTTTGGCTGGAGAAAAAATTCTCCCAAGAACAGTCTTTAAGTGGAGGAAATTCAATCCAAAAACAGAGTACATACAAACTGTAAATAAAAATCCACACAAACCATGCTGTAGTAATTAACTTGACAGGATACGATAAGGAATTGCAGACTTGAAAGGACAGCAAAACACACAGTTGGGAAGACATCAGGAACCCAGATAAGCCTCAACAATAACAGATAACTCACAATTTGCTTCCAACAAGTTGCTGTGCGCAATCTCTCTTTTTAAACAGTGTTCCCAGCTGCAGATAATGAAGGGAATCAGGGCCCTTTCCTTCCCTGTAAGCCACACAACTCATGTTGCTCCCTTCTCCATTCCTCCCTCTGTGCCCTAGGAAGGAAGAGGAGGGTAGGCCCGGATCTTCCTCTGAATTTCCTTGGCCTTGCTCTGCCTCTCCCCTGCTCTGCCCAGCTGAACTTTGCCCTTCCCCAGTTTCTTCCACAGCCAATGGAGCCACACTCCCACTCCCTGTCAGCTGCTCGGCCTCCCCCTCAGAATCAGGTTCCCCACAAGGGCATGACATTACTATCTTGGATTAGATCAAGTGAAGGCTTGGTCTCAGGCAGAAGACACTGAGAGAGAAATGAAGTGGAAGCCACATGCCATGCAATCTGGCTCTAATGTAGCATCAGATTGGATGGAGATATGTTGACCAGCTGTTTATTTTCAAATGGAATGGAAAAAAAGAATTATCTTGTTCTTTGCTTCAGCCAATGAAAAATGCCTAGTACTCAACCTTTGAATCTTATAGGGTTCATCTCCTGGGTCCCCAAAATACGTAAAACAATTTTACTCTATTTAAATAATGAAGTAGTAAATCACTGACCGGATAAAATTTGCATTTGACATAGTTTGTTCAACAAGTGCTTGTAAGGGACATTCCCCTTGTATTATAACAAAATTTAAATTTGATTTTTTCTGAACCAGAAAAAAGAGTGTTTGAAGGGTATGACAGAAAAAAATGAGATGGTGGCTGCGATGTGGCACTGAAAGTTTTGTCTGTGTTTTTTTTTTTTATTGTGGGTATGTATTGACTATGCAACACACATAGAAAACAGGTAGAGCTGCAATCACACCATTGTGATGATGATGATGAAGATGATAATGATGATGTTATCCATTTAGTTGACTCCGACTGTTGGCAATTCTATGGGCCAGATCTCTCCACCTCTTCTGATTTTGCCCTATTTCTTTGACTTTTTCTATGCTCTGGCTGGTGTCAGCTTTGATGTGTCCAGCCACCATGTTTTCTGGCAGTCTGATTTCTTTTTACCGCTAACTCTTCCAAACATAATTGCTTTCTCCAGTGAGTTCTCCTGCACGACACAGCCAAAGTAAGTGAGATTCAGTTTTGCAATTTTGCCTTCTGCTGACATGTCTGGTGTTATGCGTTCCAGTACTTGTTAGTCACCTTTGCTATCCAAAGAATATGAAGGAGCCTTCTCCAGCATCACAGCTCAAATGAGTACACCACTGTACTTGACTATCTTGTCTCTTTGGAGTGACTACATCCTCTGTACACTTTGACTAGAAGGGAAAACTGCAAGCACCTAAGTAACATTTGTGATTTAAGAAATGTCTTGCATTTATGCAATGCATCTGGGAGAACAGAGACATTTGCTTTGTTAATTTTTATGCAGGAAACATTGCTCACTTCAACTGGTAATTAATGGTAACATTTCTATTTCTTGTTGTCATGAGATTTTTATTATGCTAAATCAATAAAGAGCAGAAAATTAGTCATTTGGGTACAGTTGAAGTGAATGTATATTTCATGAGGCAGCTTGGATGTTGCAAATACTTTGATGCCCACTGGCAGTCATGGATAAATGGAAGTGGCCCAGATCTTTGTGAATTAAGCTTAAATACATACACAGTTGAAGATTTAGGAGCTAATTGATGCCTGCAGCACTGAGGTATGTGATTCATACGTGAGACTTTTAGCTTAGCCAATAGCTTTCCTAACATGATATAATTTTATATAATTAGGTGAAGCGTTCAGAGCTCAAGTAATTTGAAAGGTAAATTGTCCAGTTCCTTGGACCAAAGATAAGTAAAGTTGAGCTCTAATCTGTCAGAGTAAATACACAGTGTGAACATTGAGCTCATCGGCTTAATTTCTCCTTAAGCATAGTTGAGAATGCAGTTTCTTTCTGAATGAAAAAGTCCAGAAGTAGGTATAACTACTTTCTCTACAACGCAGTTATGATACAGCCAGGATGGCGCAGTGGTTAGAATGCGGTATTGCAGGCTATTTCTGTTGACTGCCAGCAGTTCGATTCTCACTAGCTCAAGACCTTCTATCTTTTCGAGGTTGGTAAAATGAGGACCCATATTGTTGGGAGCAATAGGCTGACTCTGTAAAATGCTTAGAGAGGGCTGTAAAGCACTGTAAAGTGGTATATAAATCTAAGTCCTATTGCTATTGCTATACTACAATGTCCTACACTAGATTCATCAGTGTTTTCTGAACCTTCAAGGGCTGGATTCATTTCCTCAAAATTCCTTTGGACAGATAATGCTGTGTTTAACGCAGTTTTCACTCCAGTCCGCACCCCTGGCGGGAGTGCGAACCACTCTCATTGGTTGATGCCGTTTGACAGCCGTCTATAAAAGGAGCTGACAAACGGCATCAGCTGTTGCCGCCAACTGACTGCCTGTTAGCTCGGCAGCCGCGGCAACCCTTTATTCTCGCAATAAAGTTTCTTGACTGTTAGCTCCGTGTTTGCCTCAGTAATTACCCTTTATTCTCGCAATAAAGTTTCTTGACTGTTAGCTCCGTGTTCGCCTCAGTAATTCGCTCTACAACAGATAACATCTGAAGGATGAACTTTGGGGAAAGCAAACAAAGGAAAGGAAGACAATTCTTGAAACTCTTCGCTCTCTCCAGACTTTCACTTGGTTTACAAAGTGCCCTACTTTTATGTATCTTAATAAAGAAAAGTCAATATTTGCAAAGCTGGTGGTCTACACCTCGTGGTCTAGTTGGGATCCCTCCAAGTCAGGGGTGGGCTGCTGGGGGTTTTCAGGGGTTTGGAAGAGCCCCTAGCTAAGATTCTGTGCAGTTTGGAGAACCCCCAAATCCCACTCCTGGCTTGCCCTGCCCACCAGGCCCTGCCCCTCTCAGGAGTCCCCACACAGCCGGTTTTGGATGCAGGTAAGTTCAGGGCATGCATGGAGGCTTGGGGAGGGTGAAAAACAGGCCTCCTGGAAGTTTGGGAAGGCCAAAAGTGGGCCGTTTCCAGCTTCCAGAGAACCTCTAGAACCTGGTGAGGCAGTTTTGCCCTCCTGGAGACTCAAGGAAAGCCTCCGGAGCTCGGGAGGGCAAAAATACCCCCCCAGTGCTGCAGGAGACTGCAGGTCACGCCCACTAGGGCCACACCCACCCACCCAGTAACTGAACAGAGAACCCTTTGCTAAAATTTTTGAAGCCCACCCTTTATCCAAGTGGCACCTAGTTATAGTTGTGGAGGATGTGGAGAAACTTTACTGGAATTCTTATGATCAGATGGATTGACTTCATAGGCCAGAATAGCTTTTAGCCCATAAGGTTCCCAACTTAGGTTTTGTTACGCTGATAATATTAATTACTCTAAGGGTTTTCTTCACTTCTCAATGTAGCTAGGAAGCCAGTATCACCTGGATTTAGAATCCATGTACAGGTCATATTACCATTCCCAGGTATGGAGAGTGGTGAAGATCAAGGATTCTTGATGTTGCTTCAAGGATGTTGCTAGATTGATTGATAATGGCATTTGCAGAGTTCCTCTTTGGAAAGTTCCTCATTTCCTCTTTGGAAAGCCTCTACTCTTATCATCAGTTCTCCACCTAAGTACCACTTTTAGCTATCAACACTCTTCCCCCCATCTTTTCTCCCATTTTTGCATCAATGGGAATGTTCAGATCTCAACCATAGTTATTTCAATACATAAAGGTGGGAAGTGGAAACTGTTGTTTTCACTTAAGAAAAATAATGGGCATCTCTTGCCGGCAGAAAATAAAGTTTACCTCTGTGATTGCCTTTCTGGTTATTGGAAAATTTTATGATAGCATTCACTTCTAATTTAGGTTTTTTCACATTAATATGAAATCCAAATTGTAACTGGAATACAAAGCAAGGTTTAATATTTCCAGAACTAAACTTGTTTAAGAAAAGGCTGAATCAATCAAACAGAAACTTTTCTCCCATTTTTCAGAATGGAGGAAAAGAGAAAACAACACTCCTCCTTTTCTATCAGATTAGAATACGGTTCTTTTTCTTTGTCCGCTTCAGAAGAAGACAGGTTAGATACAAGATCAAGCAAGATGACATCAAACAGCTTATGGAAATATTGTACTCTGGCTGATGTGTCAGTTCTTGTATAGTGGCCACCATGTAGTCATCTGGAGTTGAAATAAATTATTAATGTAAGATCTGTTTAATTATTGTATTTCAGAAATTCAACTAGAATTTTGGTTGAAGTAATATCAATAATACAACATCATAAAATATACTTGTAATGAAATGAACAGTGACAATATGATTACAAGCATTATATTCTTATAAATTGTATTGAATCATGTGAACCACACAACTTAATTATATATTTATACATATTACGTAAGCAAGGCAATAATATTTCAAATATATGAGACAATTTAAATTAGTGACTCATTCGGAGTTGATGTCATAGGACCTTTCACAAAAAAGCTGGCTATAAGGGAGCTTGACAGCTCAAAAAAATAGCTTTTTCTATAAATGGATAGCATAAAATGCCTATCCACAAAGTGATCATACTGAAAGAAATGTAAGCTCTTATTCCTTTTTTGCCTGCTGAAAAGTTTTCTCCTCCAATCAGTTTCACACAGCAATTGTTTATGTCTCCTTATTTCAGCTATCTCCTGCTTTCCCCTCACCCCTGCCAAATGGGTTAGAGTTATCGATGGATGGTTGACAGGTACCTCTCAAAATTTATATACCCATGCCATAATCACAACAATATCACACCAATTGATAACATTCACTAAAACTAGTAGTGGGCAAAAAAAAAAAAAAAGAACTGAAAAGTAACTTGTGAGGAATTTTCAAGAGTTAGATTTAGTGGGATCTAAGTCCAAACATCAAACTGCATAGTTGGCTGCTATAAAGCACAACATATATAAATATTATATATTATAGAAGGGTGACTGGGGATACTAGAAAAACATGCACAGGCTCAGACAGTGCATAGACTTGAGGCACTAACACTTAAGGGAAAATGAGGCAAAATATATTCATGCTATGAAAAAGCATTCGGAATAATAATGAATGAACAGGCTGTCCTATCTGAGCTGCCAAGATTCAAATGATGACAAGGTGGCAGCAGAGAACATTTGTGTTTTCTTTGCTACCATCTTGTGGCTGCCTGGAATCTTGCAAGGCACATATGGGAGCCCTACGAACAAGCTATAGAAATATATTTATATATATTTGAAAACATGAAATACACAGGCTGGGTATATGTTTGCTCTATGGCTATGCTATCCCTGCAGATCCTCAAGATTTCTCAAGATTCCCCACTTTCACCATGACTTATCTCTGTTAATTCCCTCTAGGGCCAACCTCACTTAGTCACATTTTTCTTTGTTGTGTTCCTAGAAACGTGGATTGCACTGACGGTTGATGCCACATTTTATAGCATGCCAGCTTTCCAAATATTAGCATTTATTAAAACAAATGAACAAAAACAGAAGGAATGGGAACCAAAAGTCACATAGGGATTGTGGTAGAAGGATTTACAGCACTATGGCGAAGACCGCAGACATAATATCATTTTCCAGAATCCCATCAGCATTTAAATGTTATAAATATAACATGTTCATCTCACTGTACACTCTTAACGTGTGAAGGGATCATGCGTAAAGGGACCTTTGTGCCATTTAGTAGCTGGGCAATCATCCAGGCAAGCAAAAAGAAAACAAGATGCTGAGCCAATGATTCAACCCAGTTTAGAGTTTATTTAGATGTGGGAATGCAAAAGAAAGGAAGAAGAGCCAGCTTGTTCAATGGATATTCTGTAAAGGATCAAATAGTTACATCTTTCAGAAAGTTTAAATAATAATATTTGGACATGAAAACATGGACTCAAAGTGGGGCACTTAAATTTTGAGTATAGTTGAGAAAGAGACGTAGAACTCAGAGTTTAATCAAACTCTACCTGTTCCTCACTGAAGAATAGAGCCAGAGATTTTCTTGATTCTCCTGATAGAACCTTTCAGGTAGACATTTCCTTGGTACAACTTTTCCAAAGTTTGCCTTTGGGCACAAAAACAGTCGGGCTAAAAAACAATATATGTTATCCAGGGTGGGCTTCAAAAATGTTAGCAAAATGTTCTCTGCCCAGTTGCTGGGTGCAAAAACAGCCTTCCTGGGCTCCGTAGGATCTCTGGAAGCCAGAAACAGGCCCATTTCCAGCCTTCCCAAACTTCAGGGAGGCCCATTTTTCATCCTCCCTAGCCTCTGCGCACACCCTGCACTTACCTGTATCCAAAATAGGCCATATGGGGACTTCTAGGAGGGGCGGGGTGAATGGGGCCAGCCAGAAGTGGGATTTGGAGTTCTCCAAACTGCACAGAATCTTAGCTGGGGTTCTCCTGAACCCCTGCGAACCCCCAGCAGCCCACCTCTGATGGTATCCCACCATAACATTTGCTGTCCTAACTGCTGAGCCTTTTTCTCTCAGTCATGAATCCAGCTGATGATGCTATCTTTCAAGAAACAATTTAAGGAAGGTGTTTGGTGGATTGCTCTAGCTTTATTTACCCTTTTATGAAGCATCCCCTTTCTATCAGTAGAAAAACAGCCACAGCTTGCTCTGTCTAATGTGGGGTGAGGCTGGGGGAGGAGGCAGATTTTGACAGATGGCTAGGAGTTCAGGAGTTCATGCACAACACCATATTTATTTTAAGTATTTAGCAGATAAAAGGGTAACTTAACAATCAGCGACTTTTATGATATTGCTGAGTAACGATCAACAACAACAAGAACAAAGCACTGAAACTAAGCATCAGGAAGTTGTCCAAAGAAGGTATTAGACCCACAATTAAAAAATACATATGCATGATAAAAGCACATGTTCTGAGTTGAATCAAGAAAAGTTTGACTTTTGGAAGAAACCTAGGGCTTCATCCCAGAGTTAGATCAGATACATTCCTGGTCTGTGCTAAAACAATCAATACTTGTTCTTGATTTATTTTTGAATTACACTGGTACCTTCTCCTCCATATCAGCAATCACATAAGACACAACAGTCCAAAGAGCAGCACAGAGATTCATTTTGACTGGATCCTGAACTGACATCGTGTCGCCTTGGGAATGATGAAACCAGAAGTATTTAGTGATATCGTTACTCAAACTGGCACCTGTGGAGAACAGCACAATGGTATTTCCTTGTCATGTGAATGTTATAAATTTAGACAGAATCTTTTAGATTGCATTTCATTAACTCTGAAATGGTAAATCTGTAATCTGATGGTTTGAGGAAAGACATAGAAATATAGAAGGAGATAACCTAGAAATGAAAGGATGGAATCCAGTGCTATCCTTTTAGCTTTTATTGTTGCTTTTTTTCTGAGGTCAGGAAAGCCTGTGATCCTAGCCAAATAAGAGCTAGGTTGGCAACAGTCAGGATTATAAGCATTTCATGCCTCCCAGGCAGTGGTAGGATTCAATTTTTTTTACTACCAGTTCTTGGTGGGCATAAGTATGGCTTGGTGGGCATGGCAGGAGAAGGATACTGCAAAATCTTCATTCCTTCCACATTCCTGGGGAAGGTTACTGCAAAATCCCATTCCCTCCAAACCCCACTAACCTGCTTTCCAGCTCCATTCTCCTGTGCAGGAAAACAAAAGAAGACCCAGCCGATCAGCTGGTCAGAAGCAGAGAATAGATGGGGGTGGGACCAGTCAGAGGTGGTATTTGCCAGTTGTTCAAACTACTCAAAATTTCCTCTACTGGTTCTCCAGAACTGGTCAGAACCTGCTGAATACCACCTCTGCTCCCGGCTTTTTCTATCCCTCCTGATTCATTGGGAAATTTAAACCAGCTATTTTGTTGTCTAAACCATGTTTTCTTTAAGTTTTAAGCATGACAGCTGGGGAATTCTGGGAGATGATGCCAACACATCTTAAAATTGCTGAGGTTGAGAAACACCAGTCTAAAACTATCTTCTTCCCATTACTTGGAATGGGAGGAAACCTTAAGAAGCAGAAGTTCCACAGGATGATGGGTAGGCTGTAAATCTATGGTTATGATTGTCCTACTTTCCATAAGGTGAAATGTTTTTGTCACTTTGTTTTTGTCACTGCATAATGACTTAAATAATTTGTAACAGTCTTGCAAAACTAAATGCAAATGCAAATACTGGCTAGTTATTTTTAAAATATTGGTAATTCTATTTATCATTTAATTATTCTCCATAGACTTACTTTAGGGAATATCATACTGAAGTTAAATATCTTTTGCCATCTGTGCTTTGAGCAAATAACAAAATCTCTCCTCCTCCTCTCCCTCCCCCTCCCCCCTCCCCCTCCTTCTTCTTCTTTCATCTCCCTTCTTCTTCCATTGCAGATATTTTAACACCCCCTCCCCAAAAAAACCATCCCCAAACTCAACCTCAAACAAATACATTATGCAACAAATCCCACTAAAGGAGGGAAAATTGAGAGAAACTGAAATGGGCACATTCACAAAAATGACAAAATTGAAGGAAATAAAATGGACAGATTCATTCATTCCTAGATATTTGACCCGTAGCCAGAATGCTTAATTTTTCCTTTCCCCTGATGCTTAACATTGCTCCCCTGAAATAAATGAAAATATGCTTTTGGCTTCGAGTTGCTTAACAAACATCCTGGTTAAATTGAAACCATTATTTGCTGCAATCCAAGAAATTCTTGGCATGTGTCATGAATGATATTGTGGTCTGGACCAAAATTGCATTAGCTTCTAAGAGTTTACTGGGAGCTTAATGATTCCATTGCTCAGAGCATCTGCAAAACTGGGAAATATGACACAAATCAGCTCCCAAAAGATGCTGCAATGAAGAAAACTGACAGGAAGCCTGAGATGGTGCCTAAAATATCTGTTTAAGTAGAAGAGTTTCAACCAGTCGCCACATGAGCAGTATCAGGCTTCTGTATAGGGATAATGGGATGGGTTCAAGCCAATGCACAATAATAATTACATTTATTGGTTATTTGGCATCGAAATATTGCACTGCATTTCTCTTTTAATGTTTTAGTATTTTGAAATATAGGAAGAAATTATGCCTATTGCACATTATCCTAACATACAAATAGAGAATGTGTGGTCTCAAAACCTGCATTTCAAATAAATTCAAAGGAAAACAGAATATACAAAGAGAAATGAAAACAAATATTTAAATAACCAGATGGATGGATGGATGGAACCACAAAGTTCCTCATGGGAGATAGAGAAGGTGCATTTTCCCAGGGGACCTTGGCTAATAGGAGATGTAAGATGAAAAAGTGATTCCCTTCAGCTCTCTACTCCCAGGGTACCTGACATTTTGAGCTGAGTAGTCTTTCTGTTTTAATTACAGCCAAGGTAGATACTTTAAGCTATTTTCTACTGAATAAGAGAAGGAAAGGCAGAGTCATCAACAGTGGTGGAAGATATATTTAGCAGGTTCTGAAGTACAAAAGCTTGCTTACTTTTCTTCACATTATCTCATACTTGTGTCCTAAGATGGTTTCACATTAAAGGCACTGGATTCAAATGCCTACATTTAAGGTAAGGGGGCTGAAAGACACATATTTTATTCATTGGTGTGCAATCTTCATCAACATGGAAGCATCCTGATGTGTTGATACTGAAGCTCCCAGAATTCCCAGGTAGTATTTTCAGCCTCCCAGGGTTAATTCTAATGTTGTATCACAAATGCCTGTTATTGATTTTTTTTACATAGAACCTAATAAATAAAAATAATGTAATAAAACAATGTATGATTTTCATGGAGAAAAACTATATTGTCATGTAGAAAATCAACCTGTGTAGTTGCTAAGAGTTCACACCAATCTGATGGCACATAATCAATAAAAGGAAAAGAGGGAGGATCATAAAATGTGAGAAAATGTTGTTTGATAAATCTGAATTTGCATGATCTACTGCTTTCACAAATTAGGGCTAGCAAGCTGTCTTGAATGTTTGAAGAGCACGGAAATCTGGCAAGAGATTTGAGTGTATTGATGTTGAATAGTAAGTAGATGACTAAGCAGCTTCATTTTTAATTGATTGGGTGTTTGAAAAGCCAAGTCATCTGCTAACCTAACAATGACTATTTGCACTCCAACGTGCTTGGCAGGCTCTACATAGCCAAGAGATAGCTTAAAATGTAATAAGTAAATAAAAACCATTATGCAGGACGTCTGTCCACTCAGAATCACCTGAACTGCGAGATGGGAGACAAATTAAATTTGTCTGTCTATCTGTTTATATCTATCTATCTATCATCATTTATCTATCTGCCATTTCTCCCTGATGTACCCAAATTCTAGCCTTCAGAGGGCTTCAAAACAGTACAAAGGAAGCTAATTCAATCTACCCATCAATCTGACATTCAGCTGGAATAAAATATTTTATAAATGTATTTATTTCTTTAGTTAAAGCACTGAACAAATCCAAAATTCTTTTGTCTCCACTGACAAGAACAAAGTTTTCTTTGGCACAATTAGGAGTTCAGAATCTCTCTTTTGCTCCTCCCTCAGTTTTGTTCTCTCTAATAAACTGCTAAGTAACCGAAAGGAAGCAGATCTATGGTTGGTACCTGGAAAGATAGATACCAAAAACCTTCATGAATTACTGACTTTCTGGTATTCAAGATAGACCCTGCTCAAGAGCTGTGGTAGCGCCGTGGTTAGGTAGCGCAGTGGTTAGGCAGAATTGCAGGCTGACTGCTCATTCCAGGAGTTCAATTCTAACTGGCTCAAGGTTGACTCAGCCTTCCATCCTTTTGAGGTTGATAAAATGAGGAGCCAGATCAGTGGTGGGATTCAAAAATGTTTACTACCGGTTCTGTGGGCATAGCTTGGTGGCCGTCGCAGGGGAAGGATACTGTAAAATCTCCATTCCCACCCCATCTCGCTGCTTTCAGCTCTGTTCTCCTGTACAGGGCAACCAAAGAAAACCCAGCCGATGCAGCTGGGACTCGAGAGGCAGAGAATAGATGGGAGAGGGGCCAGTCGGGGTGATATTTGCTGGTTCTCCGAACTGCTCAAAATTTCCACTACCAGTTCTCCAGAACTGGTCAGAACCTGCTGAATGCCACCTCTGAGCCAGACTGTTGTGGGTGGGTGGGGCAATGTGCTGACTTTGTAAACTGCTTCTTCTTCTCTCGTGTCGCTACACTTTTCCCAGCCACTGTAGAACACTGTTGGTGTAGGTTGGTGTAGCGTGGTAGAAGGATTCGCAGGTAAACAGATACCTGACAGGGGCCACGACGTGAACGCTCCTTCTATGGCCCCCTGTAAACTGCTAAGAGAGGGCTGTAAAGCACTGTGAAATGATATATAGGTCTAAGTGCTATTGCTATTGTTTTTATAAAAGACAACAAAGGTATTTTCTGTGGATGCTGCTGATCTTTAATAATATTTCAATAGATTATGAAAAATGTTCAGCACTTTTCTTCTTCACTAGCTTACCCTAACTGAAATTCTTAAAATGTTTTTTGGGGGGCAATTATATTAAATATTTTAAAGATGGCATTGATCACAATGCAACAGCAGCAAAATTAGTATTTTCTGGTCCCTCACCACCACTGCTTGGGGATCTCTGTGTTTTATCAAAACTACCATATGTAAAGCTATTTTTGGGCTTACAGTGGAATTGGCATTCAGCATAAGTTTACTTTAAACTGATGGAAAATCAAAGGAGTTCCATGGCTTGAAAAATCTGATGTCAGGAGCTGTATAGATAGTCCTTGCATTGTGACCACAATTGAGACCAGAATTTCCATTGCTCAGCAAGGCAGTTTTTAGGTAAGCTGCACTAAATTATACTACATTATTTTGCCATGGTTGTTAAGCAAAACAACTGTTAAGCAAATCTCATTTCCTCTATTGATTTGGCTTGTCAGAATCTAGCTGGGAAGGTTGTAAATGGTGATCAGGGGACACCAGGAATCTGCAACTGCCAATTACCCAAATTTGGTCAGGTGACTGTGGAGATGCTGTTATGTTCATTAGGTGCATAGGCTGGTGGAAAGTCACATTTTTCAGCACTGCTATAATGTTGAATGGTCATTAACTATTTGTAATGGTTATAAGTCAGGGACGACTTTTACATGTTTCTGGGGTAAGCAGGTTTACGCACCTTTACCCAGGAGAAAGCAGCTCCAGGACTTATACCAGAGCCCATCTTTTTTTAATGCTTTAATTGCTGCTAACAATGCCCTCATATCACAAAATCTCAGTCTTTACTGAGATTTCCTGGCTATCAGAAACTTTACTTGCATGACCAAATGGTTTTTCCTCTGGATACATCTGAGTAAGGTCAGATTAGATGAGAGATTAGATGCATTATTGAAATTAAGGTGTGACTAAACCACCTATGGTTGGACTTAAGCATAGTATACAAAATTATCGGCTACAATGTCCCACCAGTCAATGACTTCTTCAGCTTAAACTGCAACAATACCAGAACACACAACAGATACAAACTCAATGTAAACCGCTTCAAACTTGATTGCAGAAAGTAACCCCCACTCCTTTAACCTCAAACTATCCACTATTGACCTCACCCCATTCCTAAGAGGTCTGTAAGGGGCGTGCATAAGTGCACAATTGTGTCTACCGTCCCTGTTCTATTGTCCCCATTTATTCGTACCTATTTACTGTATTCTTACTCATGTTTTTCTTATACCTATTATCTTGTAAGCGATTGACAAATCAAATAAATAAATAAATAAATAAATACATTATCCATTACCCTCCTTCTCCATTTAAAATTGCAACATCAACATACACATATGATGTGATACTTGGAAACCACTGTCAATGTTGGCATCTACATTATACTATTTTATCATCTGTTTTAGAGTCCCTGCCCTGATGAATACTTGTTGATTTAAAAGCTTTATATGGCTGGCCATCTAATCCTTGACTTTCAACAGTTTGTTTAGTGACCATTCAAATTTACAACATATTTATGAAGGTTGCAGTATTCTGGATTCATGTGAACATTTGCGACTGTCTGAGAAGGACAGTCAAAAGGGAAACCAGATTCATTTAACAATCGTGTTACCAACTTACCAACTGCAATGATTCACTTAACAACTATGGCTAAAAGGGTCGTAAAATGGGACAAAATTCACTGAACATCATAAATTTTGGACGGCATGCATCATTTCAATTTTTCGTTTCAGACAGTGCAACCTCTAGAACTGGTATCATTCCATCAGATTAAGTGAGCCAATTTGTGCCTTCAGTAACAGACAATATGCGAAGAATTTTGTCAAATCAAGCCAAAGTGATCAAGAAGTTAATGTAGTTCCAGTGCCATTAACTCTGTCACTGAGCCTCCACACTTGAAATCACTGAGGAAAGTAAATGATGCTTGAGTTATCCTGCTACAGACCTTGAAATAGTTTCCAGCACTGAGTTTATAAATAACACCAGAAGTCCTGCTGTTTTACCTCCTGATTCACTCTTCTCCAAAGCTTTTAAAATTCAAGATTTACACAAAATGGAGAAAAGGAAAGCACTTATTTAGCTGCCTTGCGGTTAATTAAATGAGGATTGCCAAAGGGGAAGGAGAAAAAAAAATACATTGTGAGTCCAACTTCTCTTTCTGCTTAATCCATTTTTTTATTCATTTGTATTGATGCAGTAAATAGGTTGAATTATAGCTCAGATTATCACAGTTACTTTGCAGCACAACCTTCGCTTTTGTGTCACAGAATCTGTCGCGGTAGCAAGAGATAAAAACTAGGGCTCTGTATACAACTGGTGTGAAATCAGACTTCCGTGAAAGAAGAGGTTTCACTCTGCGGCACAAATGTGGGACTAGAATCTAAAATAACTTATCCTAAAGTGCTCCCAAGTTAGCCAAAATAAATGTAGCCTTTGTTTCATAAGAACACTCTGGTGGCATTCCCCATCTCCATTTCTTCCAGGCATTTTAGACAAAGATTTTCTACTATTAAACAGCATGGATTACTCACTGCCAAAATACTGGAATTTGGAGATTGATACAATGGTTAAGTTTTTCTTTTCTTTCATTCCATGATCTGTATTTTTCAATTCTCTTTCCATCTGGGCTAACATACAGTAGTGTACAAAAATGGCACTATCTTATCATTTCATATGTATATAGGTTATCTTAATATATCACCTATATCACTGGAAGTTTAAATGAGTAACAAATGCCATAAATTGAATCCCCAATAATTTAAAGCAAAACTGTATCTTAATTTCATCACTGAATTTAGTCTATCCTGAATACATGTAAACCACTAAAAAGTTATATTAGATAAGATGGCAATTGCAAATCAGAATGTATACTCAGACAATTTCTTTCTTACCGAAACTAGCTAAATGGTATATCTGGTATGCTAATATATAAAGGACTAGCTCTATACCTGTGCTTCACTACAAAACTATGTGATCGGGCTTAGTTTTTGGGGAGAAGAATAAGGGGAAAAATTGTGCCTTTGCTTACCAGCATCCATCGGTATTCATCTGGCTAGTGTCCTGTCACTTTGTGTGAGAGTTGAGGGCTATTTGGGAACTGAAACAGTATTTGCTGTGTGAGCAAGGAGACAGCAAGGAGCCTGGGCATGGCTTAGCTCAAGAGTTTTGTACTAAAGCTGCTTGGTGCTGTGAAACTGAAACTGAAACTCCTCTCCTCTGCTTGTGTTTTGTATTTGGAACAGATTTCTTTTCAAGTGGGGAGTGGGAGTAGGACTCCTTAGCATCAGAGCATGTTAATAATAATATATGAAATACTAATGCTCTGATGGTCATTTCAAAAAATCCTTTCTTAGTGAGCACCTAAAGCAAAGAGGAACATATGTGCCAAATTTCAAGTTTGAAGGATTTACAGTTCTGGAGATTTTGTGATGAAGCGTGAGTGGTATTTTGCTTTTATATATATAGATATATTAAGCATTGAATGAAATGCATCTTCTGTACCTGACAAAAAAAAATCCAGATTTCTAATTTATGAATAATAACTTTGTTATCTGGAGAAGAAACAAGAACAGACAGATGAATCTATTTCTAGATTATATCATTTCTATATGTATTAGTTCTTAGATTGCTTGCATTCCTTGAACAAATTTGTAAGGTTCCAAATTTTTATGAATTCTGCAAGAAAATTCACATTTTATTTCTTATATAGTTTCTCATAAAACGTTTGTTTAAAAATAGATTTTCTTATTTTTAATTATTTATTATTGCAGCTACTCAGTCCCATAAACTTTGGGCTATGAAACAATAAAAACTGTTAAAACTTAAAACCTAAAACTTCATTGGCAGCCTGGATGAAAATATAACTAAATAATAACCAGTCCAATCAAATCAGTATACTGAGTATTTACACTGTGAATTGAAACCACTTAAAGGTCAAACTTGATTGCGTCACATGACGTATCATGACTTTTTTTTTGCCTTTGCGGAGCCAGGATGGGTGTGGCCTGCACGTGATGCATCCGCCCTGCAGACCGCCAGTGTGACAGGTCTGAAAAGCAACTGATTGCCTTCTGTGATCATGAGGACGCATTCCACTGTGATTTATATTCAACATTTCCCATATATTTATAAACACCTTGCTCTGCATTTCTCAGGCTTGGCACTAGTTGATAGTTGGTTTTTGTCATAACTGTCTTGGGAAACTTCAGCTCCCAAGATATCTTCCACAGTCCCAGTTACTGGATCAAGGTGAAAGAGGTGAATTGGTATAGGCAACACAGATATGTATGGCCAAGTCTAAGGCCTAGTACAAATGATATAATCAGCTGATGAATATATAATTCTCCACCAGTCAGAATGCCAACTGCATGCCACTCAATCTATTCTGCTGTCTTTCATCAATTGATGTTTCATTTGTTTTGCACGTATTGATATACTGTACTTAACACACAATGTTCTTTTGGCCATTCACTGTGGGTATGATTTGGTTCTTATAATTTATGTTGAACACATTGATGTTTAGTCAAAGTGCCAAAACTTTGGTCAAAATTCCAGGGATTTGACATTTCTCTGCCTCCCAGTCTTGTTCTTCTTGATTCACATGCAATTTCTAAAATTTATTTCAAGTAACTTAGTCCTTTGAAGCTGCCATATTCAGCTGCCATATGCATTATTAGCACCATATTTCAAGATGAGAACTTTTGTCCATCCCTCTCCTTTTACAATCCAGATGCAGTCCCTAAAATTTCCTAACATCTTGAAAGTTTCCTTCTGTTTTAACTCTATTTAGCTAAAGTATATTAATTCCTGCAGAATTCAGGGAGACATCATATTGGCTTTTTTTGGTCAACAATATTCAAGTACTGTTGTCTTGAGATGCTCAATTTACCAATCTACCCTAAAAATCCTGAAATTCTTAGTGGTATCTCAGTTGAAAATTAATCAGGCCAGAGCTTATGTAGCTTGCAAAATTAAGGAGGGCTAGTAAGACATGCAAGTTTTACTTAAATAATAAAACAGAAGATTAAAAAAAATAATGAAATTTTAAATTATATCTTTTTCAAGAAGAAATAACATGGTAAAAATGACCTCACTGCATTTATGTTGTTGAAGATTCAGCGAAGTTATTGCTGTATTTAAATATGTTGTTTCATTTAATTAAGATACAATTATGGAAGCAAAATTAATTTGAGATTTAATATTTTCAGATGCTTATATGGAAGTTGACTTCTGGACAAAAAGATGGGCTTACAGTCAAAAGACTTTCTGTTTGGCATGGAAAGGCAAACAAATGGGTCAACTTCTCAGTAATTTGCAGAACTGATTATATAAATCAGCTGCTGATGAATGTAATGAATCACATTTCAGTTTATTAATATATGTCTTTAAATATGTTTTTATTTTGTTTTACACGTTTTATTATTTTTCAGCTTTTTCCTTTTATAATGTTGTTGGCGCCTGCCACACAGTACCCTAGACTTAACTCTCAGAAGACAGAAAAAAGTTGGATAGTTGATGTGGCAGTCCCTGGAGACTACCAGAAGAGAAAGAACAGGAGAAATCACAAAAGCTACAAAGATTTGCAAACAGAAATGGAACAATTGTGGCAAAAGAAAGCAAAAACAATGCCAACAATTATAGGCGCCTTGAGTGCAATCCAGTGATGGGATTCCATTTTTTTAAAATTACTGGTTCTATGGGCGTGGCTTGGTGGGCATGGCAGCGGTAGGATACTGTAAAATCTCCAGTCAGAGATGGTATTTGCTGGTTATCTGAACTACTCAAAATTTTAGCTATTGGTTCTCCAGAACTGGTCAAAACCTGCTGAATACCACCCCTGGTACAATCCCAAAATAACTGCACATCACTTGAATACCCTCAACATTGACAAACTCACCACCAGTCAATTGCAAAAGATAGCTTTACTTAGAACAGCTATATAAATCCTACTTCCACCTAGTTGGAACTCCTTCTGGTTCAAAACTCATTTTTCTCCAAAATAGAGCAAAAAATGCTCTGTTGTCACAATTTTTATTCCATTCTGTGGAATAAAAGACTGCATTTCCGTTTAGAAAAATCCTGGACCTCAGCATTTTTATAGAATCTATTTGGAGAATGCAAGGTTGGAAGGGATCCAGTACATAATGTCCTAGCAATAAACCAATAGATGGAGCATTGTGGCACAGAGAAGACTTCATGAACATGTGAGTCTTTTGAATATCCTTCAATCTATTTGTTCTTCTTTTACAGGATGTTTTTGTTTGCTAATGTTCTGTTTACTCAGCAAGTCCCAGCAAAGATGGTCAAAACTAAATGTCGAAATTTGCTGCGTGACAATTACTAATTTCTTGCAGCCTGCTTTACATAATTGTACTTGACTAAAGACAAACGTGTGTTAAATTGGTTCACTGACAATTTGGCAGATTAAGGGCAACAGAATAATCAAATCAATCAGTTGCAATTGTTAGTTTCTGGGACTTTTCTCACCAAAGATAAATGTTTGCTGGTTTTTCTCTCTTGCTAGCAACTGTCTTTAAAGTCCAATAGAACAGAAATATCACAATTCTTTACAAGATAATTCATGGCAGAATTCTATCTATCCCCCTAAGGAAGGCTAGTAAATTAAGCAAATCATGTATGGACCACAACAAAATAAAATTATAAAAGGAAGTTCTACCTAGTCACTATTCTCCCCTACTCCTCTAGTGGGTTTCAAATAGGTACTTTTTAAATGATTCAAGATGCTGTGAAAACATTTTGATGCTACTATTCAATACATGCTTGATCCTAGCATAGCAGTGGATAGAAAAGGCTGCAGATACAACCACAACCAGAACCCTAATCCAGAATAGCCCTTCGTAATCCAAGCTGACACCAGTGATGTGGCCATCATAGAAGTTCTCCTTCAGAGGAATACGGAGGGCAGCTTACAGCCCTGAGTTTAAACCTCCAAAAACTGACCAAGACTAAATGGGGAGGTGGGCAGTATTGGGAGAAGGAAGCCTCTGCTGTTCTGTGGGCCCTGCTAACCTGGAGACACATTCTGGAGGGCAGTTACATTATTCTCACCTTCGCTCTTTGTAACTTAGTCTGTG
The DNA here is from genome assembly GCA_015471245.1 of Laticauda colubrina. NCBI lineage: Eukaryota > Metazoa > Chordata > Lepidosauria > Squamata > Elapidae > Laticauda > Laticauda colubrina. The sequence goes on from BLBF01000002.1 coordinate 28,964,566, forward strand.
TATAGTTCTTGCATCTACTCTTGCGGAATGACACAAGTCATAGCTGAGATTGAGATATGAAGACCAGATGTGGGTGGTGGAGCAGAAAAAAGTTTCTTAACATGAGAGTATGTAAGGTGATAAAATATCTTCCTTCTTCTTCCTTATAGTAGTGCTACTTTCAAGAAGTGCATTTCCTTCAGCTTGGGGGTAAAATAATGCCAACTATGGCTGTATATTTTCCTACTCAATGATATTGAGCTATGATACACTTGTCAAAGGTGGCATGCTATATTTTGGGTGACTTGCAAATGTTCACTCATACCTGACAATAACTAGTATGCCCTGTTGTCTCACAATTTTTGGAGTCTGTGGAGTCTGCAAGAGAATCGGCGTCAGTGATGGAATTCAAATTTTTTTACTACTGGTTCTGTGGGTTTGGGCTTGGTGGGCATGGCAGGGGAAGGATACTGTAAAATCTCAAGTCAGAGGTGATATTTGCAGTTCTCCGAACTACTCAAAATTCCCGCTACCACTTCTCCAGAACTGGTCAGAACCTGCTGAATACCACCTCTGATCAGGGTGCTTTTGGGTGGCCTCCAGAGCCTATGGAAGTTGCATGAGAGGGCTAAGCTTTTGCAGGGCCACTGGAACCCCCCAAAATCATGAAAGAATGGGGACAATTTAGTGTCATTTTTGAGGGCTCCACATAAGCATCCTTTGAAGCTGCTTCAAGAACAAAGAGGTGGTATGACCTGGAGTAGTCTCAGATAAGCCACAGGGGCCTGTCAACAGTAAGAAGAAAACACTTCAGAGAGTAAGCAGCTTCGAGAAGCTTCCAGCTTACTTCATTCCCCAAAGCTCATGTGAATTTCAAATTTTCAAAAGTTATGTTCACAGATATACGCAAACAAAACAATTCTTCTAATGAAAACAAGATGTGTTTGTTTTGTGTGTGCATTAAACAGATTTTGCATTTTTCTTACTTCCCTAAGACAATTGAAGCTGCTCCATAGCATACAGTTTGTCAGATACAGATATAGATTAACAGAGTTGGAAGATGTGCAAACCCTTGTCATCTGGGTGGTTTAGGGAAGTTTGTGTGGCTCATGGAAGCTGATGAAATGCTAAAGAAAAGATGCCAACCTTTCTGTAGTACTTCCAGAAATTAACTCCCCAAATTCTACTTCCAGAATTTTGACTTTCAGTTTGTGGTGGGAAGTTGAGAATGAAAGAGGTCTGGATGTAGGCTGGGAAATGTGAGTTAAAATATTTAGTCAGCCAGTTTATTCCTAATAAGGATAACATAAGCAATTCAGTCATGCATTACTAGTTAAAACCATGTGGAAGTAATATATGAAAGGGTGTGAGATCATGGTCACTGCTTGGATCCCATGAATACAATTTATTTTATCCCTAAATTATAATATTATGGTTAGGAGTACCACTGGTACTGTTCAGGCTGGGACTATTTTGTCTCCTTCCTCCTTTTTCCTTCTCCTTTTCATTAGAACGTAAGAAGATCTATGTTGGATCATATCACAGTCTTCTCTTATCCAGTGCAATATCCCAATAACTGCCAAATGGATAATAAAAAGAAATCTATAAGGGCAAACTAAATCCAGAAAAGAAAAGCATAGCCCAGAAAAAATATTAAAATGCTGATAGAACTTGTGTAGGACAAGGTTGAATTGTGGAGTCCTTGGTGTTGTTGGAGTTTGTATTTTGTTAGCAGATGTTTCATCACCCAGATAGGTAACATCATCAGTGCTGATTATGGGAAGACTGAGAACTAGTTTTGTATAGTGGTTCAGTCATAGAAACTGAGAGACAGTGAGTGCCATCTTAGCCCAAAACCAGCTGGACTGACCTTGGGCCAGTCATTTTCTTTCAGACCTCGGAAAAAGGCACACCACTTTTGAAAAGCAGTTTCAAAACCTTTATATATTATGTTCTCTTGTTTCAAAGGTAACTACTAATAGAACAGAAGCAAATTCTCTTCATTTATTAGTCATAAATATTTCCATGTATAAATAGTAACAATCAGTATGTTACAGCTGTTTATTTGGCTCATAATGAAAGAAATGTCAGATTTGTTTAAAGGATGACCAGAATTCACACAAGTTTAAATTTTCCAGAGTTGGTTAGTAAGTCAGCAAAGTTTAAAAATGACAATGTTGATTATTCAGCGGTGTCTGGGAAAACCATTAATGATTCTTCCCATAACCTGTAAGGCTGAGTTCATTTAGAAATAGGAAGTGAAGCTCTATTAGTGTTGCAGAAAATGAAATTGGACAACTCATCAGGTGAAAGGTGATTTTGGAATTTCTGGTTAACTTGTTTTTACACACAAAAACACACATACACAGAGACATGCACAAGACCTTGTGGAAGCTGTTGTGGAAAGCAGTACAGACTGCAATCTGTTGAAACACACACCACAAATACGAAATACTTTGTATTTCAGGACTGCAAAATTCCAGCATTTTCACCAAGTTTAAATCCCAAACACATATCAATGGTAGTAAAAAGTAATGTGGAAATTGAATTCTTGAAATTAGAACTTTTCTATTAAACTGTAGTTTCAGGATAAATATTTACTCTTTCAAGCAAACATGAGTATGGAATATAGTTTGCGATTATATAGTAAAGAGGAAAAAGTTTATATGGAACCCAAAAAGTACAGATGGCTCCAATCCATGCTCTACAGAAGCAAGATAAAAATATTTTAGTAGGCTTAATGGAGTAATAATCCAATAGTCAGCCCTATGATGCAAGAACCATAAATGTATATTTAGTTATTTGAGTCCTGTAAAGTGGCCAGGACCTGTTGGTAATTTACTGTATTCCTGTGATTAAAATTACTTCTGCTTCATGTGGACTTCTGGTTTGCAGGGCTTCGGCAGCAGACAGGAATCCATGATCGTGTGCGGTTTCTGCCTGGACTTGCCACTGGAGTGCCCTGAGCCAGTTGTCGTAGAGGTGGTGAAGAGGGGGGAGACTCCAGTAGGGTCAAGGAAAGCCGCATCTTTCCTCCTCAGCTGGCTAAACTCCCTTTCCCGAAGGCGGTAAGAGCGACGGTCAGAAATGGCCGCCTCAAAGAAGCACTCATCTGGAAAAGAAAGTGCAGGAGGAAGTTAAGAAGTGAAAGTTTTGGCTGACCGGGATAAGAAACAACAACTGAGGTATCCTGGAATTCAAATTTTATAAAAGATACATCGCTCCCAAAGAAGATTCGGAAGCTGCGAATGAAAGTGAAAAGGGAAAGTTCTTTTTTCACTCTCCTTCCTTATGTTGACCGCGAAGAGAGATGAATGAGAAATCGAAAAAAACCCGCTTTGGCACCAACAGGTAATTAAACTGGAAAATTAAATGTCAGAGGGACAATAAAGATTTCTGAACACTTAAAAAACTTTTTTTTGCTGCAAGTGGGAAGGGAGAGGAAAAGAATAAGAGCAGGATTTGGCAGGAGAAGGCTGCTTGGAATTTAAAAGAATTTAAAGTTAAATCGTAACAAGACTTCTAAAATATACATCTTAACTGGAACTTTCCAATTAAATAGTAACCCCAGGAAGAGAAAGTGAAAAAAGAAGAAAGTGTTAAATGAAACAGTTTGTGTCTATTTGGATTGTTTGGTGACTTTGGAACTTCTGGAAATTACATTTGAGTTCAAAAACAATTGGGTGGTTGTTTAAATTTTTTTTCTTTACAATGGCATCATTTGTGGATGAACTGAAAATGGAATTTAAAAAATATAAAGAAGAGGAACAAGAAGGGAAGGGCTCTCTTGGCTCCGTTTTTCACTTCTTAGAAATGGTGATTGGCACCTACAAGAAAGTACAAGAAAAGACTGCGCAACAAGAAGACTGGAACAAAGAAGAAGCCATCTTTAATGAACAAGTAACTTTATCTGGGGAAGAAAGGGGAAAGAGGGAAAAAGAATGGAGAATTTAAGACCTAAAAAACCAACCAAAAAAGGGAAAAATAAGGTGAAAAGTGGATATAATGTCAGAAAGCAACAGAAAAGGGGAACACAGAAGAGGGAAATGGAGGTGGAGAGACAAGGGGGTAAAGAGGGCAGAGTGAAGAAGCAAGGGAGGAAGGAAGGGAAGAGAAGCTACAAAGGTTTGGAGCAAGATGTAAAGAAAGAGGACTTATTCAGAGATAATGGGTAAAAATTAACTGAAAAAGATTCTGCAAAGGTACATAAGATTGTATTGCTATACTTGTATCAGAAATAATGTTAGAAAATTGGAACAACATATGATTAAAATGTGGGATAAAATACTTAGTGTAATTCAGTGAAACTTTTTTGAACAAAATAAATGAAATGAAATAAATGAGAGAATTGAATTAGGAAGGAATAGGAACACTGTAATTCCACAATGTTTTGAAATATAAGTGAAATGGGGGAGAAGTAACTATGCAAAATTTATAAGGGTTCCCATAGAAGTATGATACCTATTTGAAAAGTAATGTGTAAAATGTTTAAGATTTAAATGAATATTAATTTTAATGATAGAATTGAATTGGTATGGATTGTTGTTTTAATTATATATTTATAATCTCTTCTTTTTTTAATATTGTATGTAGCTTTAAAATGTACTCAGCAGAATCCAAATGAAAGTTATGTATTACATTAAGTGTTATAAATTTAGGAGAAAGATATAAAGGCGTCATACTCCAATCAGTGATTACAGGAGAAATTTTGTTTTAATGAGAAAAGATAATAGACAGCTGAAACAGGACAGATATAAGTATAATGATCTAAATTGATATGAAATAAATAAAATAGAATTAAGAGAGTTAAAAGAGGGGAGAAGCTATATAGAAAATGTAGAATGGTAATAAGATATGGAATGGTACATAAAAATGAGCATGAACTTGAATTGGTGTCTGTACGAAGAGATGTAACCCAGGCTCAGGCTGCTTTCAAAAAAGATATTTTATGTTTTTCATGTTCTGTGTTTTGTTTGTTTATGCTTGTTTTTAAAAAATCAATAAAATTCTTGAAAAAAAATTACTTCTGCTTCATGATCTAGCTCATGTCTTGAAAGATTCAGGATGAAAATGTAAAATATTTTTAACACAAAATGTTCAGATCACTTATAGTTGGAAGCCCATCCATATATATGAAGGCAAGTCCTTAATACAGAGAACTTCTCCATTGTTTCTGTGGTTGAGGGTAGGCCTATAACCAAAATCTTTCCAGACCTAGTCCCATCATCTTAATAACTACACCCAACTTGATTTTGGAATGATAGCCTAAGTGGTAGACCACCACCTGTAAGATGTTGATGAATAAGACATATAAAGAGACATCATTCAACAGAGGAGATGCAAAGAACCAACTGTTTGGAAATCTCTGATAGAAGGATCCAGAGAACTAATACGACATTCTTATTACCAGGAATCCTTATTTAGTCTTGTAGTAAACAACAATTCTGGCTGTTCAGTAGTGGGATGCTGTGATTATTTTTCAATTGTTGCTGACATTCTCCTCTTACCCTTTTAGGTGAGGATGCTAAGATGTAATGATATTCGGAAAGACGTTGAAAAGTTTGAAAATTCTCCAGGTCTTGGGGTATATTGGATGAGCTCCTATAGGTTGTTTTATTATTATTTAGAGTTGATCTTCTAAATTTGACATAAACATTTTCAATATACTTAATTTTTAATGTAAGTTACCCCGAGTCACTTGGAGTCTAAACTGAATGAAAGACTAAATCGGATGTCAGCAACCTGTGGCTCTGGAGCTGCATGCAACTTTTTGGGCCCTCTGCTGTGGCTTCCTGTTGGGTGATCACACCACTGTCTGCTTCCGCCCCTCACCCTTCCCTCCCAGTCACTCCTCGCCTGGCTTAAGAAGGCAAAACACAAAAAACAGAAATGAGAGGGAGGGAGGGAGAGGGAGAGGGAGAGAGAGACAGAGAGATTTCTCACAGAAAATACTGGGAGCCACAAAACTTGGGTAGTCGTGGCAGGTGGGGTCATATGACTCGGTGGGAGTGACATTGAGTTGGCTATGCCCACTCAGGTTTTGTGGCTTTCTCTTCTGTGGGAAACAGGTCCAAATGGCTCATTGAGTGTTTAAGGTTGCAGATCCTTGGACTAAACAAATACATAAGTAAAATAATTTAATCACATTTGGAAGACTAAAATTTATCCACCTTTGGGATGGGTTTCAGTGAGTTCTACTGGGAAAACCAACTGGAGAGATTTCCCAGATTTTTACAGGATTAGGGTTGTGTAAATCACTGTCTAAAGTGAGTTCTGTCTCCAGGGGCTGCTTTTCAGAATTTGGTGTGAAGGTGAGTAAGGATAAGATAAAAATGTAATAAATAAATATCCCTGTGAGAAGTGGTAATAAATTGTTCTAGACAACCTTCCTTTTATTCTGTTAATAGTACTTGTCATTTTGAGAGAGGAAATTATGGCTTCTCTTCTTTTCCAATGAATGCAGCAATTTAAAATGGATTAGAGTGAAAGGAGATATTGCCTGAGTAGAAAGGGTGAATGGAAGGTCATAGAGCTATTTATACTTTATACTACAGAAGTTCCCTTGTGGAAAAGGGAGTTGCTCAGCATGAATAACCTCATTCTTGCTACAATGAACTGCTCACCTTCAGTATTATTGGCTTCTTCATGACATGGCTTCATACCAAAGACCTGCAATCTTAGGAATGCTCCAGAATCCCCAAGTTGATTTAGAGCAGCTTTATGATTGTATCTTGTCACAGTTTTTCCAGTCTCAAAATAAAGAGTGGAATGGGTAGAAATGGCATACTTCTACTCTTAAGGCTAGGTCCCACTGGCCGACGGATGCAAAACGTATGCAAAAAGGACACAGCGGACGAGCAAAATTTCGGGGGTGGCTCCATCCGTTGTCATCCGCTTCAAAAAGTGGTAAAAATTTGCATAAACAGAATGGAAAAGAACGGAAAGGAACGGACGTGGGTAGTACGTAGTGGGGATGTTAAACGGATGTTTGTAGGAAGCCTAGCGGATGGAAGCGGATGGAAGCAGATGACACATCTGAAGGGCTTCCAGGGGAGAATTGCGAAGCGGACGCATAGCGGAAGGGGTGGATGCGTAGCAGATGACGCGGATGAATCACGGATGCCTATAGGAAGCAAAGCAGATGCATAGCGGATGCATAGCAGATGCAAAGCATTCACTGCGCATGCGAGGAGTATGAATTGCATCAGCTCCGTGGATATAAAAGGATGCAGCTCGCACGCAGTCAGCATTCAGAGGAAAGACGTGTTGCCACAGACATCTTCAAACAACACCATGGTTCGTCAGCCAGGGAAGAAGAGAAAGCCTGTGCCTACTCCTGCCAGCCCTGGCAAGAAGGACAGAACCAGCATCCCACCCCCTGGCACTGACTCTGAAGCTGCTGGTGCTGGTGCTTCTCCTGCTGGTGGTGCTGCTGGTGCTTCTCCTGCTG
>BLBF01000002.1:28972004-29024884 GCA_015471245.1 Laticauda colubrina
TGCTGGTGCTTCTCCTGCTGGTGGTGCTGCTGGTGCTTCTCCTGCTGGTGGTGCTGCTGGTGCTTCTCCTGCTGCTGCTGGTGGTGCTGCTGCTGCTGTGGTGGACCAGCCCCAAGGCCCTCAAAGCCCTGCTGCTCAAGCCCCTGAAGGCCCTTCTGAAGCCCCTGCCAGAGGGAGGAAGAGGCAAGGGAAGGAGAAGGGAGAGAGGAAACAGTACACCGTTTCCGAGGACCATGAGGATGAGGTGCTGGAATGGCTGAGGGAGAAAGAGTACCTGTGGAGAAAGGGCCACAGACTCTATCGCGACATCAAGAAGAAGCAGGCAGCTTGGAGAGACAAGGCCAAGAGCCTGGGCTACACTGCAGATGTACTCCTAGGATGGTGGAAGCACATGCACACCTGGTATGGCAAGCTACACCTGAAGAAATCTGGGCAGGCCGCTGTCAAGCTCCCTGACTGGGAGATGTACGTCATGGCCAAGTGCAGCTTCCTGGAGAGTGAGGTCCGCCACTGAGGAGCAGCCCCTCTGACACCCCTCTCCCTCAGACAGCCCACAGACAGCCAGTCCTCTTCCAGCCAGGAGACAGCTAACCTGTCCAGGCAGGTGTCTTCAGAGGGCCCCACGGCAGAGACCCCCCCGACAGCTGCACTCCCCATGCCGGCGGACTTGGAGGATCCCCTGTCACAAATGGAGCAAGAAGCGGCAGCCACCAGAGACCAACCCCACCCCCACCCCCACCCCCAGCTCCACAGGATGCAGGCAGAGAGGCAGACTGGAGGGCCAGAGCCACACTGTCCTGTTGGAGATCAGGGACACAATCAAGACCAGCACAGAACTGCTCTCTCAGCTGGTCCACAGCGACATACCATCCTCAGACCGGAAGCCCTTCATCACCTACGTAAGCCAGACCCTCATGGACCTGCCCGAGGCCCAATACCAGGTGATAAAGCAAAAGATCACAGCACTTCTGCACAACCCTCAAGGCCCAGCTGAACCTGCTCCGACCCAGTCCAGGTCTGCTCCTCCACCCCAGGTGATGTCATCGCCTTTCCACGGCTTTCCACAGGCCCTCACCTACCAAGGCTACGGCTACCAGGAGTTCCAGCACCACAGGCAGCCCTTCCCAGTCCAGGCACAGGTTCATCGTATGCCACCGGTGCCACCGATGCCACTGACACCACAGATGCCACCGCTGGGTCATGCTGCATGGTGGTGAGAAGTACCTGGAACCTGTTGGCCAGGATGCCAAAGGCGTTCTCCACCACCCATCTTGCCCTGGACAGCCTGTAGTTGAAGATCCTCTCTTCACGGGTGAGGTATCTGGATGTGTAGGGCTTCAGGAGGTAGGTTCTGAGGGAGAAGGTGTCATCACCCATGATGAAGTAGGGCACATCTTGTGTGTCATTGGGTAGGGGGTCTGGATCTGGAAAACCCATGATGAGGTTGCGTTCCCGCACATCCTTGAGGTCACTGGCATTGTATACCTGGGCATCTGAAGCTGACCCGTTGCCTGAAGCATTGATGTACATGAACTTGTAGTCAGCATCAACCATGGCAAAGAGGATAATACTGAATAAGCCCTTGTAGTTGTAATTATTGGACCCTGAGTTGGCTGGAGCTTTGCAGGCCACGTGCTTCCCATCTATGGCTCCAACGGTGTGGGGAAAGGTCCACCTCTGATACCACTGTTTTGCAACTTTCCTCCAGTCTTCTTCAGTGGTGGGACAATGGAGGAGCTCCTCCACGTATTGTTCGATGATGGCCTGCACCACTTCTCTGACCACTTTGCTGATGCTGTTGTGTGGCACCCTCCAGGCATACTGCATGTTTCTGTATGTGGTTCCAGAGGCCAGGTGCTGCAGAGTGAGTGCCAACTTCAGTCCAGGGTCCAGGTTGGGATGGAAGTTGGTGCTCGGCTTGGTCAACCTGGGTCTCAGACGGTCTACAATTTCGTCAAACATGGCTGGTGGCATCCTCATGAAGTGCTGGAATGCACGAGTGTCTTCATTCCTCAGCTTCACCATCAGCTTGTCATACAGTCCAAACTCCATTCTTCTCCCAATCCATCCTCAGACCCACACAGCTCTTGAATGTCTCCTTCTTCTCCTTGTGTAGAAAAGATGAAACAGTCTGAACAGGGCTTGGTTCTGGTGTTGAATGATTGCAGCTACCATAAGGACTGTGTGATGATCCATGGTGGAGAACAATGGATGATGTGGAAGAGCAAGACCAAGGGTGAAGAGGTCTGTACACCATGGCTGCTGGACTCATACTGAGATCCAGGTGATTTCCTCCCCCTTTTTATAGGAAATATCGGTTGTCCACTAGGTGTCCTTCTACATACTCTAGACATACTGCAGACATCCTAAATATCCGAGATACATCCCATATACAAACGTTTTGTCTATTTTAATGCTTTATATACGAGATGCATCCGCTTACATCCTTTCTATTTCCGTGCTACTAACGCTGTGTGGACGTTCTGTGCACCTTTCGTTTCCTCCCTCTTTCCGTTTTCAGCTGGAGTGGATGTGAGTTGAGGGGATGGCCAGAGGATGCCGAGAGGATACAGCGGATGTTTAACGGATGATAACGGACATAGAAAGTTTGTTGCCCATATATGCCGCGGATGTACATCGTATGCGGTGGAAAGTTCATCCGCTCAAAAAGTTTTGTGCAGCTCAAAACTTCTTGCGTGGATGAAATCTCAGTGGACGGATGCTCAACAGATAGAGCGTATGAAACACATATGCAATGAGTACACAATGGATGCATCGCGTTTTCCAATGGATGGCAAGCTTTTTTGTCCATTTTACATCCTCTTTGCATCCGTTGGTGCAGTGGGACATGGGCTTTGGTCACTCACCAGGATTTGATTCAGAGATAGTATTCAACAGGCTCTGACCAGTTCTGGAGAATCAGTAGCATCAATTTTGAGTAGTTTGGAGAACCTCTGAGTGGAGATTTTACAGTAGCCTTCCCTGCCATGCCCACCAAGCCACACCCACAGAACCGGTAATAAAATTTTTTGAATCCTACCACTGATTTGATTCTGTTTTTTTATAATAGGAAGACATCTTTAAGACATCTTTTCTAGAATCCTCAAAGCAGCCATGTCTTTTTTTAAAAAAAAACTATTTAAAACTACTTTTTTTTTAAAAAAGCCACCATACAAATTTCTATGATGGCTTCAGAAAGCATGTGCACACATAACCACTTTGTCTGGGAAAATGTTTCCATGAAGCTATTTTATTTATTACATTCATAAAGTTGCTCAAATCAAAAGCAACTCTATATCCTGTACCTAGCTGGCTACCCAAAGAGAACCCTACAGCTCCAAACGAATTCTTTCAAAGGATTTGCAAAACCCATTTTCTCCTTCCCATATGGGCAGAAGTGCCATTCAGAAGACCACGAACTGCCAGGAGACTAAATTAATGTTTTTAATGAGTTTCTGGAGAACAGATATTTACTGTGCATCCCATTAATGTGCCTTCAGTAGCTTGTCCTATATAGGATAGTTATGTTTGTACAGCATGGCTTCAGGAGTACTATTGAATATTCTATGCATTGATTATTGCTTGGCTACAGATAAATAATACCAAGGATCTGGTTCAAACTTCATGTTGGTCATAGTTATTTGTAAGTTGTTTATTTGATTTGTGACATATCTGCAATAGCTACCATACAGTAAGGAAGTTGTGACTATATAAACTACTTGTGCAGTTAATGACACAGTTTAACCTGACCAGATATGGAAATAGGGCTGCAAACAACCTCTATTGCATGGGGTGGAAATGAACCAGATTGATAAATAGCTCAAGCAGTATCAGCAGCTTTTTAAAAAAAGAACTAGGTTTTTTTTTATCAGGAGAGACCTATCAATAGCCCTGGAAACTTCTAAAGTCCTTTCAGGTGAGTTGAAGAGAACTGACCAATAACCAAGCCTGATATTAGGTAACACATTATGTAATCCAGTCATTGTATTATTAAGGAGCTAGATGGTTATACTCACCAGAGTTCTGAAGAGACATAAACTGTACAAATCCACTATGTCACAGTCCACCTGTGACATAATTAAACATGTACCAGTACTAGCAATACTGCTGAATCTCCCTTTCTCCCTTTATCTGTGTCTTTTTTCTAACCATTTTTATTTATTTAATTAAATGGAATAGGAAAAGAAAATGAGAAGAAAAAAAGAAAGCAATATAATAAAAGTATATTATATATGAGAAAGCCTCTTATACATATATACTTGTATCTAAAATTTTATAGTTTAAACGGAAGATGATAATCTTTCATTATTGTTGATGCATGCCTTTTTGAGACCAATGACCGGAACATTAAAAAAAAACCTATTCATAATACACAAACAAATAAATATCCATTCATATGTAACTTATGCCTGTTAACAATTGATTTATAAATAATCTTCTCTGCTTCTGTAATTTTCAGGTTCTATTTGGATGGTCTAGGTACAGCATACAACATTAGTTAGAGCTAGTTTGATATAGTGATTAAGGTATCAGGCTAGAAATCAAGAGACAGTAAGTTCTAGTCCTGCCTTAGACATGAAAGCCAACTGGGTGTCTTTGGGCCAGTCATCTACAACCCATTTTACAGGGTTGTTGTGGGGAAAAAAGGAATGAAAAGGAATATTACATATGCTCACTCCTTTGAGTTATTTGTAAACATAATAAAAATGGACAATAATTAAAAAATGAATGAATGAATAAAAAAAAAGAAAAAGAATTCTTGTACTCAAAAATATGAGAACAATTTATGACTTGTTAAATTTAAAAGGGTTTTGTCTTGCTCTTTGTAATGGTATCACTGCTTGCTAACTAAATCAAACCACTGAAACTTATTTTGAATTTTTGATTCCGAACTTTTGATACAGAAACCCCGTGGATTACTAAAAGCACTATGAATGCACTGTGAAGAATTACCTCGGAAACAAGCAGCTGCAAATTAGGCAAGAGTGTTGGCTGTCACTTAGTTAAGTATTAGTAAGTTCCCTGGAGAGGGTGGAAAAGATGCTGCCCAGGGAACGGGTCAGATAAGAAAGGCCATAGCCTGCAACTATATTATGGTGGAGAAAGAAGCTCAGAAAGGACCTATGCAGCAAGTTCTCCAGATGTAAAGAAAGCAGGAGATTTGTAATTTCAGACTTGCAAGATTCTCTTAATGTAGCCTTACGATAAAGAAGAATTACCATATCTTGTTGTATTTCCTGTCTGGTCTACATGGGAATGTTGACAGGTATGAAAGCTTAATTAGAGCTATGCTGAAGCCTGTTCTCAGTCCGACGAAGATTTTTTTAGTTTCATTCTATTTCAATCGAACGAAAGAATATAAAATAATAAAACAATTGTTTCATGAAATAGATTGTGTAATAAGAGTGGGTCAACCCATCCATCCATCCTATAATCTTACAGAGGATCCTGCTCTTTCATCAAGTTACATGCACTTCAGAACTTATTTTACATTATTATTGTTGTTGTTGTTGTTTTGCATCTACTGTCTTGATTATTTGCTGAGAATATTAAAATGTTTGTCTACTTAAAATTCTGGCATGTATTTCGTACCAAAGATTATCAAGCAAGTCAGATTCTTTTCCAGCTGCATGCACAATGTGTTTTCAACTCAAGCACTGAGCAGAGCCTGTGGGTTAGAATACATGTGGAATAATAAATATATTTTTATGCAACTGAAGTTAAGAAATGAAAGAAAAATTGATGGAAATTGATTGAGGAGCACTTCCGGCTAATGAAGTTCTGTCTTATGGGACTCACAATCTATACAAATCAAAAGGCATCAGATTTAATTGATTTTTGGGGGGAATTTCACTACATTTGGTTTGCATTTGGTAGACAGGAAAAGACCACCCATATGTACATACTGTAGATTATTTAAATTAAATTAAGAACAGCATTTTTGTAGTTTCATGTATCTATATATGTAAAAGATTGCCTGATTATAAGAGTTCAGCTCTTTGAAAAAGACGTGGGCTGTTGAACATGACTCCATGTATTTACTGTAAGCAGTTTTATTTAGTTTTAAGTAAATTCTGTTGATGTACTACTATAGCTTTGTTTGGGTTAAATTTGGCACACTTATTTTTCCCAACGATACCTGCTTGTTTCCCACCAAGTCTGATTTAAACTGGTAGCTCATTTAATCAGAATATCTTGGCCAGAGTGCCTCTTTGAAATTTTTTCTCTTAATTCTCCCTTCCTTTTGCAAAGGCCTTCCTTTCACCCAGTGATCCATCAGTGAGAGATAGACCAGGAGATCTACGAAACCTCCATTCATATCAGGTTTTTGGGAATCTGAGGTGGCAACTTCCGAGACAGCACTTTTTTTTTTTCTCCTTTGTCATCTATCTCCTTACCCAATGATCCTTGTATCTGAGATCCTGTCAGAGACATACACAGACATATTTCAGGAACAATGGATGACTCTAGGAAGAAGTCCTGTAAGCACTGTACATTAAAGGATAACTACCTATCCTGAAATCACTTTATTTTCTAAGTGAAAAAAAATATAGCCAGGTCATAAGACATGGCTCATAATATGACTGGAAAAGTTGAAAGAGTGGTTTGTGTACCTACTAACTCGATACTCATCTTCGCTATGAAACTATGTGATCGGGCTTAGTTTTTGGGGAGGAATATAAGGGGAAAAAAAATCTGCCTCTGCCTACCAGCATCCATTGGTATTCATCTGGCTAGTCTCCTATCAGTATGTGAGAGTTGAGGGCTGTTGGGAAACTGAAACAGTCTTTGCTGTGTGAGCAAGGAGACAGCAAGGAGCCTGGGCATTGCTTAGCTCAACTGTTCTGTACCAAAGCGACTTGATGCTGTGAAACTAAAACTGAAACTCTTCTGTTTGTGTTTTGCATTTCGAACAGATTTCTTTTCAGGTGGGGAGGGGCAGGGGTGGGAGTCTACCAGTTCACACCGATTCTCTAGAACTGGTTGTAAACATTCTAAGCAGTTTGGAGAACCGGTTGTTGGAAGAAATTACTAGCCTAATCCTGTAAGGAAGTCAGGAAGGAAACATTCTGGTGTTGCTTACAGAAACTGCCTCTCCATTAACCCTTATTATATACTTGGCATGATTAGACTTCCTGTCTCAGGAACTTCTCTGGAGTTCTTTTCCCCTCCTTTGCTTGTGTGGAGTGACCATTCAAAGTTACAATGGCACTGAAAAAAGTGACTTACAACAATTTTTCACACTTATGACTGTTGCACCATCCCCACATTCTTGAGAGACCAGCCGAGGAGATGCATGCCTCAATGTGAGTGATATTGAGTTGGTCACACCCAGCCAATAACATGACTACCAAGCCATGTCCACCCAGTCACATGACCACCAAGTCACACCCATTACCTAAGCCATGCCCACAGAACCAGTTGTCAAAAAATTTGAATCCCACCCCTGGGGAGGGGCAGTAGAACTCCTTAGCATCAGATCATATGAATAATAATATAGGTGTTCCATCCGGAAAGAAGCGCGTGAGACCAGGTTCCAAACAACAAGTCTTTATTACAAACCACTAGGCAAGAGATACGGAATATAGCCCAAGCCGCGGCAGCCCTTTATGTAGTGGCTTGCCTGCTGGCTTGTGGCCAATGACACTTGTTTAATTCTTCCCGCCGCTTGGTGGCTTCCCGGATTGGTTCCTAGCGAACCAATCCGTAAGTGGCCTTTTTGGCCAATCAGAATGAGGGACTTGGAACCTACAAAGTTCCATACAGAACTCCCCTCCCCCTTTAGTTCAGTCCAATGTGGGTGACCTCGTCACGTAGGTAGGTGGGGCTTTTCCTAGTTCTAGTTGACCTGCGCGGCTCAGTCTTGTTTTGGTCTTCAAGCGGTTTGGACAGGATCGCTGCTTCTCTCGACCTTCTCCATGGAACCTCCTGGAAGGGTGAGTCAGCCATGCTGCTCCCGCCTGAGTCTCTCGGGCCGGTTGAGATGGCTCTGCCGCTCCCTCCTGGTTTGGCAGGGTTGGTTGAACTGGCCTGGCTGCCACTTTCCAGGTAGGCCTCGCTTTGATCTCCTGCTCCCGGACTTCTTTCTTGGGGTTCATCTAACCGTGAGTGCTCTTTTTGTTTGGTTAGATTGTCATTTTGCAGAATTTGTTGTCTTGTTATGGGAGGTTCGTCTCTCCCTTTTTTATTTATTTGTACTTACCCCCCTCCTTGGCTGTTTTATCATCAGAATTTATGATTTTTGCTTCTGCGGTGGTTTGTCTTTTGAGATTGCAGGAATGAAGCTGATCTATGTGCCGCTTCCATTCCCTCCCATCGTCTAACATTAGTCGGTAGGACCGGGGGCCTATGACTTGTGTGATGGTGGCTGGCAGCCATAGAAGGTCCCTGGTAAAGTTCTTGGAGAAGACTAGGTCGCCAATTTCGAAGTTATGGTACTTGCTGGAGGAGTCGGGGGGCTTGTCCCATGTGTAAGTGGGGTGTAACCTGTCCAGGTAGGACCATAGTTTCCTACCCATTAAAAGTTTAGCCGGGCTTTTATTTGTAGTGCTACTAGGGGTAATACATTGCAAGGTTAGAAGTCGGTTGAGTTTGTCCTGCACGTCCCCCTTGTCCATTCTCTCTAGGCCCTCTTTAGTATACCGAACCATTCGTTTGGCCCTGCCATTCGCAGCCAGGTGGTCTGGCGCGGTTAAGGCGTGATGGATATCCTGGGCAGACAGGTATTGTTCGAACTGCAAGGCGGTAAATTGAGGCCCATTGTCCGAAACCAGGTAGCCCATGCGCCGCAAACAGTTTGTCGAGCTGTTTCATAACAGCCTCAGTGGTTGTGGAAGCCATGAGGATTACTTCCAACCAGTTTGAATATGCATTGACTACAATCAAAAAAGTGTTCCCCTTCATTGGCCCAGCGAAGTCAATGTGCACTCTAGACCATGGACCCCGGGGAGTTTCCCAGTCCCTGATTGGTGCCTGTGGAGGGGTAGGCCTCACTTTCTGACAATCATGGCATGTTGCAACCCAGCGTTCAATGTCTTTGTCCAGCCCTGGCCACCAGACATAACTCCTGGCCAGGGCTTTCATTTTGACTATGCCCGGGTGACCCTCGTGCAACATGCCCAGGACGTCTTCTTGGAGGCTGGTTGGGATTACCACTCTGTCACCCCATAAAATGCACCCCTTTTCAATAAACAGTTCGGTCTGTCTGGCACGGAAAGGTTTAAAAGTCTCAGTTTTTTTATTTTCCTCCAGCCAGCCTTTACCTATCCAGTTCAGTATGCGCGCTGTCAAAGGGTCTTTGGCTGTGGATCTCGCGACATTGGCTTCAGTCAGCGGCAGCTCCGGGCAGGTCTCAAGCTGAAATGTGGAGGTAGTTGGGGCAGGGTTGTCCTCTGTGACGGGCAATGGGGAACAGGTCAGGGCATTGGCGTGCGAGATTGCTTTGCCAGGTCTGCGGAGTAGTGTGTAGGAATAAGCAGCGAGGAATTCAGACCACCTCATCATTCTAGGAGACAGAATGTTTTGGGTTGGCTTGTTTCCCGCTAGGATTCCAAGGAGAGGCTTATGGTCAGTTACGATAGAAAAGGGTCTACCGTAAAGGTACTCATGGAATTGTTTGACTCCGGTGATGATTGCTAGAGCTTCCCGATCAAGTTGGCTGCAATTGCGTTCTGCCTTGGAGAGCGTCTTTGAGTAAAAGGCGACTGGTGCCTCTCTGCCATCTGGAAGTTGGTGACTCAGGATAGCGCCGAGCCCAAAATGCGAGGCATCGCAGGTGACCGTTAGAGGCAGGGTGTTGCTAAACTGGATAAGAACGGTGTCTGATGCTAATAGGTCCTTAATATCTTGGAAGGCTTTCTGTTCCCGGTGGCCCCATGTCCAAGTGTTTTTTTTTATCTAGCAGTCGATGTAGGGATTCTGCTATTGTCACCTTATGGGGTAGGAACACATTGTAAAAATTTATGAGGCCTAGGAACGCCTGGAGATCGGTTT
The DNA here is from genome assembly GCA_015471245.1 of Laticauda colubrina. Lineage (NCBI taxonomy): Eukaryota > Metazoa > Chordata > Lepidosauria > Squamata > Elapidae > Laticauda > Laticauda colubrina. The sequence goes on from BLBF01000002.1 coordinate 28,981,998, forward strand.
TGTTTTTGGGTCTGGGAGCGTCTTTGATAGCCTTCACCTTTTTTTTGGTGGGGTGAATGCCTTGCTCATCGATTAAATAGCCCAAAAATTCGACCCAGTTAGTGGCCAGTTCACATTTTTCCTTCTTTACTTTTAGGCCTGATTTTCTAAAGCATGTTAAGACTTCTCTTAACCTGGTCTCTAGCTGGTTGGCATTTTTTGCTGAGACCAGTACAGTATGGGATGACACCTTTGATTCCGTTTAGTAGTCGTTCCATGAGGCTTTGGAACATGCCTGAGGCAATACTAACACCGAATTGGAGGCAGTTACATTTGAATGCCCCTCTATGCATTGCTATCATTTGTGCCTCTGCTGTTATGGGATCAACAGGTAGCTGTTGATAAGCCTGTGCTAGGTCAAGTTTTGCGAATATTTTTCCTCCCCCTAGCAAGTGCAGTAAATATTGCACTACTGGCACTGGGTATGCGCTTTGTTGGAGCGCGTGGTTCAGGGTTGCCTTATAGTCCCCACAGATGTGCACTGACCCATCTGGCTTCACCGGTGTGATGATAGGGGTTTCCCATTTGGCTTGGTCGGTTGGTTCTAAAACTCCTTGCGCTATCAACTTATTCAGCTGTTTGTCAATTTTCGGTTTAAGTGCAAATGGGACGTGTCTGGCCTTTAAACGAATGGGGGCTATTTTCGGGTCTAGGTGAAATGAAATTGGGGTCCCTTTGTACTTGCCTAGATTCCCGTCTTAACGTCTTGGAATTCTTGGAGTAGGCTCTCCTCCCAGTTGGTTGTGGCGATGCAGTTTATCCCGGTCATCCCAATTCCCAGAGGCACAAACCATTCGATCCCTAAGGCTAGGGTGGTCGCAGTCGACGATAGTCAGAGGCAAGACTTCAGCGTGGTGTTTAAATTCAACTAAAAAATGTTCAAAGCCAATTACAGGGATTCGATTTCCCTGAGAATCTTTTAGCACTAGTTTTTGTTTCTTTAGTTCTCTCTGCTTAATGTTCGGAATTAGGCGCCGGATGGTATTCCAGGATACCATTGATAGGAATGACCCTGAGTTGACTTCCATCTCGCAGGGTCTCCCCTCAATGCTCACCTCTATCCAAATCTTCTTTCCGCTTTCTGCCCTGGCATTGTCGATGGTGACTATCTGATGCGTTTCTTCCCTGTCACCGGTTCTCTTATTACGGTTCCATCTGTTGCCGGCTTGTCTGTCATTGTGTCTGGGGTGTGTGTGCTGCTGCGTCTTTTTGTACTATAGCTCTTTTTTTTTTTTATGGCGGCAGACCCTTTCGATGTGCCCCCTTTTATTACAAGCTTGGCATATTGCATTGAGGAACCTGCATTCAGACCACGGGTGATTGCTTCCGCAGCCCACACATTGAAATTCCTGCTGATTCCTCCTCTTTTCGCGCCATTTTCCATCTGAATAGAGTCTATGGACATCTTCATCATCGTCTTCGGTGTCACTCTGGGTTTCGATGTTCTCGTGGTGGGTTGTCGCTGTGGGCTGTTTCTTTTCTCCCTCTGCCTTTTTCTCCCTGGTTTGGGTTGGCAGGTCTGGAATTGCGTTCATTTGCCGCATGGTGGCTGCTGATTTCTTTACTGCTTCAGCGTTGGTTGCCTCAGCAATAGCCTCGGCCATGGTTATGTTTGGCCTATTTAGTAGTTTGCTCTGAAGGGTAGAGTCTTTCAGGCCGAGGACTATGCAGTCTCTCATTGCCTCATCCATGTTTTGGACCTCACAGGCTCCTCCAATGTGTCTCAAGGCTGCCACAAAATCTGCTATGGTTTCACCTTCCTTCTGGTCCCTCTTGTAGAACTCATGCCTTTTGATTAAATTCGAGACCACCAGTGTGTAGTGTGCTCGAAGCAATCGGTTCAGGTCAGACCAAGTCATCTGCTTGACATCTCTGGGTTTCGCCAGCACCTTCACCATTTTGAATACGGCCAGTCTGCAGTGTGTAAGGAAGACAGCCCTCTTCCTTTGGTCTGAGATTTCTTCCATCTCATTGCTTTCTAAGAACATAAGAAAGCGATCGATATACGATTCCCAATCCTCCTCATCAGGATTGAAGGGCACGGGCGGCATGTTGTTACCGGCCATCTCCCTCGTTGGGTTCAGATCGCCGCGTGCTTTGGTCTCCGCTTCTATGACGATCCCATCCTCATCGCCAGTGTTCCATCCGGAAAGAAGTGCATGAGACCGGGTTCCAAACAACAAGTCTTTATAATAAACCGCTAGGCAAAAAGTACGGAACATTGCCCAAGCCGCGGCAGCCCTTTTTTATAGTGGCTTGCCTGTCAGCTTGTGGCCAATGACACTTGTTTAATTCTTGCCGCCACTTGGCGGCTTCCCAGATTGGTTCCTAGTGAACCAATCCATAAGTGGCCTTTTCGGCCAATCAGAATGAGGGACTTGGAACCTACCAAGTTCAATACAGAACAATAGGAAATACTAATGCTCTGATGGTCATTTGGAAAAATCCTTTCTTAGCGAGCACCTAGAAGCCAAGAGGAACAGATGTGCCAAATTTCAAGTTTGTAGGTTTAATAGTACTGGAGATTTTGTGATGATGCATGAGTGGTATTTCGCTTTTATACAGAATTGTGTTCCTCAGTTTGGAGCAGCATACCCCCCACCCCCCAAGTTACATTTGGCATCCACTCTGCTGAGGTCTGGAAGGCCCTTCATACCTGGCTCTGTTCCTAGGCCTGAAGGTTGTGTGTCTGTGGAACCTTATTCTGTTTTGTATCATGTTTTTATTGGTATGAGTTTATTTTTTAGCCTGGATTACCATTTCAAGACATTGTTCAATAAAACTGTTTGTAATTGTTCATTTGATTTTGTAAGTCACCTAATCTTCTGGAGTGAGCAGCCATAACAAACTTGCTTTAATAAATAAGTTAAAAAATTACCATCCTGTGTTCCCCCAACTTCCGATTAGTATTTTGCCATTAATACAAATCTGTCTGACTTTGAATTTATTTTTGTGGAGCGATTTTTTTTTTTAAAGACATGTACTGTATTGTATTGCTGTGATAAAAACACCCATCATTCAACCAAGACTGTATGACTTTCACCTTTCATATAACAAAATGACATAGGTATCCATTCAAACAAGGATGAAGAGAAAATAGGGAATGGCTTATTTTTTTGGTGGGGGGGTGGTTTGAAGCAATTTTGGGAGTGGTAATGAGAAAAGCAGACATGACAAGAGCAATTCTTTTCTTTTCCTGCCCTGCAAATTCAAATTTCAAGTACTATAACCTCTCACAAAACCATCGAGAAAATCTGACATGATTCATTCACTAGTTAACTAGGTGGTGATTTGATGTTTTGGAAAATCTGATGTTCTGGAAACTGAGCAGAAGGAAGTCTCTATTTTAAACTGGAATCAAAATGCATTTTTCAGTCAATGTCTGAATTAAGGTGATCCACACAATCTGAAACAGAATATAGAATTACAGAGTTGACCAGGATCTTGGAGGCCTTCTAATCCAACTCCCTGATCAGGCAGGAAACCCTATACCATACCAGACAAATGGCTGTCCAAGCTCTTCTTTAAAACCTCCAGGACAGAGCACCATTCGACTGATTAATTGTTCTAACTGTCAGGAAATTTCTCCTTAGTTCTAGATTGGATTTTTTTTGTGTGTGTGTTTCCTTACCAAATGGCTGAACATACAAACATAATTTGCCTTAAAGTGGAAGAATGAATGTCAAGGACAGGGGTCTTCAAACTTGACAGCTTTAAGACTTGTGGACTTCAACTCCCAGAATTCCTCCTCCAGTCAGGTTAGCTCTGGGAGTCATAAACTTGCCAAGTTTGAAGACCCTTGGTCAAGAAAATGTTAAAATGAAATTCCGCAAGAAAGAATCCTTTGGCCTCCAGCCTTCTCACGGGTGATTAGTATACAAATTGGTCCAGGATACCAAGACCTTTTCTTTAGAAGATGACACCAACAACACAAACTCCATGAAGAAGGTGAGCTCTTTCATTCCATGAAGTCACTGTTCACTGCACCAATGGATGTCACTGTTAGGAGATTTTGTTTTCCTTGTGCAGTTTTGAAAAGGAACGAGGCCAAATTGTATAGAATTCTATGAAATTCTACTCCTTATATTTAAAGTCCAATGTATGCTTTCATAAATGCTTATAACTGGTCAGGATGAATATATTGGAACCAAACTGGAATGCTTTCTGGGGAAAAAAAGTATGATATTTAATTGCAGAACTACCATCTTTTCCAGTATTTCTATAATATCAAGAGCTGTATGTAAGAGCTGTATGTAACTGTTATAAATTTTCCTTAGAGAATTAGCTAAACCAGAAGTCTCCAAACTTGGCAAATTTAAGACTTGTGGACTTCAATTCCCAGAATTCTCCAGCCAACTGCGAGTTGAAGTCCACAAGTCTTAAAGTTGCCAAGTTTGGAGACCTCGGAGCTAAACTGATCCTTCGAGATAATGTTACATCTCCAATGTTGAATAAAGAAGTAAAGATCTGCATTGTATCTTGACACCTTTGTTAGTCTTGCCACTTTATCTCAAGCAGTCCCATTTTATTTTTGTACTTGTTCTTCAGTTTTACATCTTGTTATGATTGGTGAATATAAACAATATTTTCATTTTTCGAGTAGTTCAACTAGTTATTTCCCTTTCAGCTTATGAGTGACACCTTTTCAGCTGGAGCACACCTGACACAGTCAAAACAAATCTTTCTATGGCACCAACTTTTCATAATAACTTTTCATTATTTGATTTTTATTGGAAAGTAATGCCAGCTGGCTGCTGTTAGTGGAGAGGAGAAAAGATTTAAGTATGCCATCAGGATGGCACCATGGACTGCAAGAATTGAAGGAAAAGCTGCAAAACAATATGTGAAATGATTGAACAATCACAGAATACACAACGGGTGTGCTGCCTGCAATAATTCTTTTTAGGTCTCACCTAGGTAAAAAAATTGTCACAATTGTCGAAGCTCAAAACACTTTATTTTGCTCATTGATCAGCCTTACTTAATATAAAGCATAAGATAAAATGAAATAAATAAAACAAAATGCAATAAAAAATAAATCGAACACTGTCAGCACAAGTGAAACTTTTGTAGTTTAGGTAAATCGTTTTGAACATTGAGACTACTAAAGCTAAACTTTGTTTAAGACCTTCATAAATAAAGCTAGGAACAGCTTTACAATAAGTTGGATTGTTTCTAATAAAGTCTCTGTTGAATCTTGCTGGCTATTAAACAAAACCTGGCGAAATTATAGGGGTGTGTATCATTCTGATCAGTGAGGAGCACAGTGGCTCACAGTGGTTAAAATGCTGGGTTGACAATCAGCAAGAAAATGTTTGTAACCCCAGTTCTACTGTGTGACAGAATGAGCTCCCCCATTCGCTCCAGCTCCTGCTGATCCAGCAGTTCGAAAGCATGCAAATGTGAGTAGAGGTACTACTTTGGGGAGTACTTAACAGGGACATGAAAGAAGCTCTGAACTGGGCATCCCCTGGGCAACAGTGTTGTCACCAACTAATTCTATCAGCCCAGAAAGCACCTCAGTGCTTCTGACACAAGTGTGATGCATTCTAATCAACTAAAAACCTATTGAGATAAAAAGAAGAATGATGGTCTGGGCATTCAACTAATGGAACGGTGACAAATTTATCTCACAGATCTTGGTATGATTGACAGTAGAGAAGTGCATGGGCTATTGTTCTGATTGCTCTTGACTCATGACAAAGGTATTCATTGTACAGCATGGGATTTTGTGGAATCTGCCTTTCAGAACTGCAGTTTGTAGTTATTGCAAGAGAAGGCTAATCTTTGGAAAATGGTCATTTCCATTATCTGTGTCATTATAAAACTGACTATAAATGTGGCATCAAGTTGATGCCAGTTCTTAGTGACCACATAGCTATTCATCCCCATAATGGTGTGTTCCCAATTATTATTAATAATAATTATAATTATTCTTCAGGCTTTTCAGCAAAGAACAATAATCCATCACAACTGTAATTGAGCCCAACTACCTTGTCCTCTTCTCTTTCCCTACATTTTTTTTCAGCATTTTAAACTTCTCCAGAGGTCTAGGTCTTTGCATAATATGTCAAAATATTATAATTTGAGCTTAATAATTTGTGCCTCAACTAAGAAATTTAGGTGATTTGTAGCTGACAGTAGCACATTTTTTCCCTTGGCTATCCATGGTATTCTTAGGAACCTTCTCCAACCCAAAGTTCAATCAGTCAATCAGAATAGAGATGGAAGGGACCTTGGAAGTCTTCTAATCCAACCCCCCTGCTCAAGCAGGAGACTATACCATTTCAGACAAGTGACTGTCCAGTCTCTTCTTAAAAACCTCCAGTGATGAGGCACCTACAACTTCTGAAGGCAAGCTGTTCCAATGATTAGTTGACCTCACTGTTAAGAAGTTTCTTCTTAATTCCACATTGCTTCTCTCCTTGATTAGTTCCATCCATTGTTCCTTGTCCTCCTGCCCTCTGGTGCTTTGGAAAATAAGTTGATCTCATCCTCTTTATAGCAGCCTTTCAAATACTGGAATACTGCTATCATGTCCCCAACCCCCAAATCTTCTCTTCTCTGGACTTTATCTAGACCCAAATCCTGCAATCGTTCTTTATATGTTTTTCTCTCCAGGCCTTTAATCATCTTAGTTGCTCTTCTTTGTACTTTTTCCAAAGTCTCAGCATCTTTTTTATAACATGGTGACCAAAACTGGTTGCAATATCCCACGTGTGGCTGTACTAAAACTTTATAAAGAGGTACCAATACTTCACATTATTTTGATTCTATGCCTCTGTTTATACAACCAAGGACAGTATCAGCTTTTTTTGGGCTGCTGCCATCAATATTTTTTCAATTTTGCTTATCAAAATCCAGCTTTTGCTTCCCTAGACCATCAGGGGGAAAACTATTCCTTTCAGGATTGTGATATTTGTAGATATAGAAACATCATGGGATCTGGCTATCTTTTCCAAGGCCTTCATTGCTAATACTGTGTAAAGCATACTATTTTTTTTATCAGATTAAACAATTTAATGGCCTTTTTCCAATGCAGAGGGAAAGCTGGCACTGGACAAAAATGGAATTAGTCATCTCCCAAAAAACGTACTATGGATCTTGAAACAGGGAGATAAGAGGTGATAATCAGAACTTTCTAAAGTCTGTGCTTTTAATGTGAGACTTCGTTGGCAACAAGTGCACAGTTTGTACCTCATGACATCTTGTTTAACAAACAGCAATACAGTCCTATTTAGAATCAGGACATTAAGAATGTTTTTCATTCTTCATGGAAAAATGGATAGATGCATTGCTTAACAGCTCGGTTCGTGTTTTATACTGTTTATAACTTGGTAAGATTTGGAAATAATTAAATCCACTTTTTATCATACAGTGCAGATGAACAGAAGCATAATCAAGTCCCAATCTTTTACAGTCAATTGAATAATAAATCTCACATTTTTATTTGGAGTTAAAGCCAGCAAAATGTGACCTCAGCATGCCCTTCTCCCTGTTGGATCACCTATCATCTCAATCTGCTAGAGAAAAATATAGCTTTTCTCATCCCCATATGATGAATAAGTGGAGCAATGAATGGAAACTAATTAAGGAAAGGAGCAACCTAGAACTAAGGAGAAATTTCCTGACAAAACGATCAATGGAACAACTTGCCTCCAGAAGTTGTAAATGCTCCAGAAGATTTTAAGAAGAGATTGGACAATTATTTGTCTAAAATGGTATAGGGCTTCCCGCCTGAGCAGGGGGTTGGACTAGAAGACCTCCAAGGTCCCTTCCAACTCTTTTATTCTCTTTTGGATGGATGGATGGATGGATGGCCTCTTCCTTTATGCAGATGGCAGGATATAGAAGAATGCCACTAGCAGAGGCACAAAGAGAAGCAGCACCTTGACTGGAGAGAAAACGAAAGGAAAAAACTAAACAGCTTTATATACTACTCTCCAAATTATCCAATTAGGCCACCTTGCAGTGCCAGCCCCGCACTACATATTTATATACAATAATTCTACAGAGGAATTATTGAGTCTATCATCTGCACCTCTATAAATGTCTGGTTTGGTTCTGCAACTCAACAGGACAGACACAGACTTCAGAAAGTAATTAGGATTGCAGAAAAGACAATGACGACCAACCTGCCTTCAATTGAGGTCCTATAGAGTTAAAAAGAGGGCTGTGAAAATATTTATAGATCCCTCACATCCAGGACATAAACTGTTTCAACTCCTTCCCTCAAAACAACGCTACAGAGCTCTGCACACCAGAACAACTAGACACAAGAACAGTTTTTTCCCTGAAAGCCATCACTCTGCTAAACAATAAATTCCTTCAACACTGTCAAACTATTTAGTAAGTCTACATTACTATTAATTGTCCCATCATTCCTTTTAACCATCTCCTCCCATTTATGACTGTATGATTGTAACCTTGTTGCTTGTATCCTAACAATATTTATTGACTGTTTCTTAGTATGATTTGATTGCTTATTGTACTCTATGACTGTTATTAAGTGTTGTACTTTATAATTCTTGACTCTTGATGAAAATATCTTTTCTTTTATGTACACTGAGAGCACTTGCACCAAGACAAATTCTTTATGTGTCCAATCACACTTGGCCAATAAAGAATTCTATTCTATTCTATTCTATTCTATTCTATTCTATTCTGTTCTGTTCTGTTCTGTTCTGTTCTGTTCTGTTCTGTTCTATTATATTATATAGAACAACAAAACTGATTTTAACAAAGCGGTCCTATAGGAACTTCTACCTGCTATTTAAACAAAAGGACTGAAATATTTTTTTAAATTCCAGAATAACATAGCATTCAGAAGCAACTCAGATAGACACCTCCATAGGTCACTGAAGTATATGGGGGAGAGGATGAGGAGGAAAAGATATAGCATCACAAGACTTGCAAGGTTTTGTTATTATAGCCATTTTCAATAACAATAGTTTTAGCCTTCCTGTGGAGTTAATGTCCTAGTTTGTTCTATCTGATGGGGCTGCATAAATAATACCCCATTAGAATGACTGCCCAGTTAAGAACGAGCTGGGAAGAGGGTGGGGAAGCTTCTTCTGAATTATCTATTTATTTGAAGGGGTCTTCCTAATGCTAGAATTATAGCCTTTAGAAATCTTAAAGTGTTCAATCTTTGCTGTATGGGAAATAAAAAGTGCAGATATAAAAAAAGGGTTCTGGGAGTTTGGAGGAGGCAAAAAATGCAAGGGAAAGAGAAAGGGAAAAAAAGATAGAACATTTAGAATTCCTCAACAGGGTCAGATAACACCAAGATAAACCTGAGATTGCAAATTTGTAGGGAATCTCTTTTCTATGTTGCTTTCCACCACTCATCCTATAGCTGGCTATTTCCAGATAAAGCATTTGATGTTGTCTTATATATGAACTAGGATAGATTACACCATAAATTTCCCCACATGCTAGTCCTCATCTGCAACCATGTGAACAAGTGAAGAAAAAAAACAAGACAGCCTTTGCTATTTTTGGTTTGTGCCTTTTGCCTCCTTTAGAAGGGATGTCCTTTATGTGGGATGTTATTTTTACTTCATCGCTGAAGGGAAGATTAAGTTAAATCCTAAGGCTTAAAAGAAGATTGCAAACATATTGTCCATGTATCATCTGAAATGTGTGTTTTTTTTTAAAGTCCTTCAAATGTACATTATGTAGCCAAGCTTCTTTCTGTAGTTAATCCTGACATATGTTCACACACGTTTAATTTCTGCTAAAGAGTTGTTCAAGAGAAAGAGCTCTTTAATATTAATCTATCCAAAAAGGCATCCCCTAAGAAAGGGAACACAATTATGCCCCTCCTAGTAAAATTCATTCCAGACTCTCACCTGGTATTCCTTCATTAATCCAATAATTAATGTCTGTTCCTCCACCGCCTTCAAAAACATTGGTAATGTTGAGAAGCTTTAGATGTTTCATGATTTCCTTCATGATACAACGAGCCTTGGGGCTGCCCGTGAAAGCCAGGCCAGTAGGTGTAAACGTTCCTTCATCTGATTCCATAACCATATCAAAGTTGGAAATGTTTACCTGAGGAACAAAGTGAATTTCTATTCAAATACAGATGATGTTGAAAGGGCAATTGGGCAGTGGTCATTTTACTTCCTGGGATGTCATCAGATTCAACAAGAAAATTATCTACTGCATATTGTTTTGATAAACTACAATTTTAATTACACGACTAAACCATGAAATTCTTTCAATGATGTTTATGATCCTTGTTTACAGACTAGATTACATTGTAATTTGGAGTCCTAGCTTGTGAGAGTATTTAAAATCTCAGCTTCTAGTTTTGGAGATAAATATTGATTTTTCCTTAGGAAATTATTGTACTGGATAAAATAAACATAAACGAGGTCAATGAATTTATACCTTTTCAAGTGATAAATAAAATGGTATGTATCTTCATTTATTAAACAAATGCTGGGATATAAATTACTGCTGACTGAATGCCTTTTCTAAGTTCTATGCAAACATGAGATTGGTTTCAAAATGATATTAAGTACCGGTAGCAAGTAATTCTTAATAAACTGAATACTTCCACTATGGGAGTGCTGATTAATTTTTTGGATGTCCTTAGGGGAAATTTGGAAGTTTGGATTTAGGAGTTTCATTTAGTTTCATTTTTCTTTTTGATCTTGAAACATCTATGTTTAGTTGCATAAAAGAAGAGACACAATTGGCATTGCCACAGCCATATATTGGTCTTGGCTCTGGAATCCCAGCTTATGTTTCACTTAATAGCGCAAGGAGATTTTTAGCTCATTTTGGCGGCCTTTCCCAACCAGCTGCCTTTCAGAAGTTTTGAATTTCAACTCCCAGAATCCTCCAGTGACAATGGCATACCAAATGGTCTATCATACTATGCTGGTAAAAAGCATTCCTTCTCTGCTGCAATCTATATCTCCCCAGTTCGCACTTGTTCAAATAAATCTCTAAATTGCAAACTAGGTCCTTCAGAAGGCATGCAGCCTATTCAGGACTGGTAGCTTGCTCTATTCAGTCTGGTCAGATTTCCTACTTAAAATATCTCCATTCCAAAGTGTTTGTCCTTATCCATTCTGTTCAGAAAGGGGAAAAGTACATTGCTCAGCCCCTCCATCCCACAGGATTCTCTGTACATGGCTATGGGCATATGATGGCTAGCCTGCAAAAATTAAGAGTTGGTAGGAAAGGGAAAGTTACCTGCCATCCCAGTGTTGTTCTTCCTGCATCTAAATTTCCATTGAAAGCTATGATGATGCCTCAAAATGTCAGTTTGGCAGTTAGATATTTTTCCTGACAGTTGTGACCTTGGTTGTAGATAATTGTGTATAGCCCTTACAGGTAAATATTGTATGTGCATATGTCTATGGAGATTCTCAGTCATCCAGGTCATGGTTGTTCCAAAGGTGCTTTTTTTTTTTTTCCAAGAGGCAACTGGACTTTCTGTTTTTGTTTTTTTTTTGAAGACATTTCACTTCTCATCTAAGAAGCTTCTTCACCTCTGATGTGGGAAATGAAACAACCAGTTCATAAACGCATGGCACAACACAGAACAAACCCATGAAGATTAGATTCAGCAGTCCATCTGCATTTAAAAGATACAGGGCACTCTTTTGAAGACAACAAAGTCCATGTTTTGGACAGAGAGGCCTGCTGGTTTGAAAGAGGGGTTAAAGATGCCATCTATGTGAGAACAGAACAGCCTTATCTCAACAGAGGGGGAGGGATATGACATCCTCTATCTCCAATCTACCACACAGTCTTTTCAACAGTTTCAAGAAGACTCCACATCAATTTGCACTACTTAGGTGACTCTGATGACACAGATAAACCTCCAGATGACCTTAATGATCAATTAAAAGAATGCAAATGACCAGCTGTCTGCAAGGAGTATAACAATCCTTCCATTTCCCACCATCCAGTCAGAGCTAAAGAAACTTCTTGGATCAGAAGCGAAACATTTTCAAAGAAAAACCAGAAAATCTGGTTGCCTCCTGAAAAAAAGCACCTTTGTGTGAAGGAGAAGTTAGGAAATTTGGTGAGGCAGGTACCCATTGCATATATAAGCAAGAAAAAATAAGGTGATTGTTTTTCCTGGAATTTAAACTGACGAGAAAACTTACTGGAAAGATTAAGCTTCAGATTTTCTATTTAAACCAGCTTATGAAATCGATTAGATTGCCCCCAAGTACAGGAGATGGTGTGAGGTGAGAGTTTTTCACAACTGAGAAAAGTCCCACTGAGTTTCTGCATTGCAAATTGCAAAACGGATCTTTTGGAATTGCAGCTGAACCCCTCTCCCTCTCCCCCCCCTTAAAATTTGCAAAGTGGACCTATCTTTTTCCTTTCATGGGGCAGTGAGAAAATTTAAAGGCAGGGGAAAGAAAGAAAGAAAAGGAGAATAGGAGTAGTAGGAAGAGGCAGTAAGATTGACAGAAGTGAGAAAAACTGATCCTAGCCATTTCTACTTCGGCCAGGTCCCATACCTAGGACAGTTGTAGTGTCCTGGGGTCATAAGATCCCCTTTTGCAACCTTCTGACAAGTCAATGGTGATGCTAGAGTTGCTAAGCAACCAACCATGTTACTAACTTAATAACTGTGGCAAGAAAAGTCATAGAATGGGGCAAAATTCACTTAATAACTGTCTTGCTTAGCAACAGAAATTTTGGGCTCAGTTGAACCGAAGAGGCTGTACTTCCTGAGAATGTTCAGCAAGATAAATCTATCTCAGCATCTACTTCTATCCTACTACCGCAGCACCATTGAGAGTGTCGTGACATATGGCATTCTTGTATGGTATGGGAGCAGCTCTGTAGCGGACAAACAGGCTCTACAGGGAATCATTAAAACTGCCCAGAATATCACTGGGCTCCAGCTACCAGCCCTAGATGATATCTTTGCATTTCGCTGTTTGAGGAAGTTGCACAACGTTCTCAGAGACTCTTCCCATCCTGCTTCCAATCTTTATGAACTGTTGCCTTCTGGCAGAAATCACAGAACAATTAAAACTCGGACCACACATTTTCTGAACAGTTTTTAATCCCAGAACTATAATTGCACTTAACAATGAACTTAAGGACACCATTAGTGAGCTGTTGGACAGTATTACTTGGTCTCCTGTGTGGATGCTCGTGTGTTTTTAGGAGGCAGGGAATTTTGGTGGGTGGCTGGGGTGTTTGGGGATTGTCATGTGTGTGTGTACATGTTGGGTCTGGTCTCTGGGTGTTATGTGAATTTCATTGTATGTATATGATGTATACATGTACAATGACAATAAAAAATTCAATTGTGGTCATACGTTGAGGACTACCTGTACAAATAAGATTGCCATGTCTAAGGTTAAAAAAAATCAAAACAAAAGTGAAGAATTGACCATCTTTCCGTACCACAATAATGTACCTTCATATCAGTGGTGCTATTCTACCAGATCGGCCCGGTTCTTGTGAGCCAGTAGCAGCGATGAGTAGCAGAGACTGAGCCGATTCTCTCCACCTCTCTGCTGTTGGGCCCACCTGCCCACCTGGGCTCCCATACTCACCTTTATCCGCTGAATTTGAAGTGCAGCTGCTTTGCGTGGCACAGAATAGCACCACATGGCAGCTGCTGAAGCGGCCAGGATCTTACAGGTGAGTTAGAATGCCTCTGCACTTGCGCAAAGTGTGTATTTGGCACGCACATGCACGTTAAGTGTGTGCACGTACACAAAGCGTGCCCACCAAGCCACACCTACCAAACTGGTGGCAAAAATATTTGAACCCCACCACTGCTTCATATATTTTTTTTTTAAATCATAGCTACCATACAGTCAAGAGTAGGCTCATTTTTAAGAGCGAACTATGCATACAAACAGCAGCATGACAGGCTGAGGATTGGAATCTTATTAAGTTCTTTTAATGAATAATGTATAATATATGGCTTCAAAGCAAATGCTTTCAGAGTAAATGAACTAACTAAGGGCAGCTGGTAATGATAACAGTAAAGAGACCAGTCTGAGATCAGGTAAAAGGAATATACAGTTAGTCCTTGACTTACCATTACAATTGAGCCCAATATTTCTGTTGTTAAGTTAGTTTTGCCCCATTTTACGATCCTTCTTGCCACAGTTGTTAAATGAATCACTGCAGTTGATAAGTTAGTGACACAGTTGTTAAGTGAATCTGGCTTCTCCCATTGATTTTGCTTGGCAAAAGGTGCTCACATGACCTTGGATTTTGCCATGGTTGTAAGTCAGTGGCCAATCTTGGGGATGCTTGCAACAGTCCTCAGTGTGAAAAAATGGCACAAGTCCCCTTTTTCAGTGCTGTTGTAACTTTGGATGGTCACTAAATTAACTATTGTAGGTTGAGGACATGAAACACCAGGGGAAATATCAGAGTGAAAGTGAAACAAAGTATTGATATCAGGATTAAGCAAATCTTGTGTCTCCAATGACAGGAGAAGCAACTAACAGCTTCTTGGATCTTAATGTAATGGGAAGGAAAGAGAACCCTTTACAATGGTGGATTTTAGAAGCTGGTAACAACAGCACATTCCTCAGTTGTTATCCTTTCCTGGCTCACATCTTTCTAATATCAAATCCAGAATGGGAAGCACTATTTAGTATATGATATGGCTATACCTCTCCACCTGTCTGGAAAGCTAAGTCAATCTGGAGCCAGTGAGACTCAAACTGCCAAACTGCTGGCAGCCAGCAATCAGCAGAAGTAGCCTACCAGTACTGCATTCCATACACTACACCCTCATGGCTCTTACCTGTAGCTCCTGGAAAGAATAATTGTTTGACATGAACTCAGATCTCTGATCAGCAATGGTACCCTGAGTCTTACAGGTCCTTGCTTCTGATAACTTTGTGAATCATTAAAGTGGTACAGCACATCATTAACTTGTCTATTCAACGTTTCTGCCATACCATTCCACTCTTTTCAACCTCTGGATCAGTGGTGAGATTCAAAAAATTTTACTACCAGTTCTGTGGACATGACTTGGTGCGCATGGCGTGGCTTGATGGGTGTGGTAGGGGAAGGATACTGTAAAATCTCCATTCCCACCCCACTCCAGGGGAAGGTTACTGCAAAATCCCCATTCCCTCCCCACTCAAGTGAAAGGTTACTGCAAAATCCCATTCCGTCCCCACCCCACTAACCTGCTTTCCAGCTCCGTTCTTCTGTGCAGGGCAACAAAAGAAGACCCAGCTGATCAGCTGAGACTCGAGAGGCAGAGAATAGATGGGGGCAGGGCCAGTCAGAGGTGGTATTTGCCGGTTCTCTGAACTACCCAAAATTTCCACTACCGGTTCTCCAGAACTGGTCAGAACTTGCTGAATACCACCTCTGGTCTGGATTCTGGACTTGTTAGAGAAGAGTGATACAACTGAAGTAATTGAAATCATATGCAGTCTCGCCTTTGGTGAGATATCCAGAACTTTTTCAAAGGTTGTCATCTATCAGTAATTTTTAATGCAGGGAAACTGATTAAATATAATGGCATAATCATTTTAAGTGCATTGAACTTAACCCAACCATATGGTCTCAAGTCAGGATAAATGGGCAGGGTCAGAGAAAGCATGAGTGAACTACGTTATAAAAATTCTCACAAGAACATTTTTTTAAATAGCAATAATTCAACATGAGTCAGATATGGATAGCAACAGCAGACCCTCCAGACTGGATAGCATTGAATTAATTTAGTATAATTTCAGCAATGCTGGAATTAAACTGAATCTATTTTAGTTTGTATTCTGGCCACATTGTGTAGAAATGTTTCCCTGTTATTCTATTCATAGTCTAAATATTACCTGTTGTGGTTCACCAGCAGCCTGTGCAGACAGCAATGGAATAGGACAGTGGGGAAGAATGGGGACCAGTCCGGGAGTCTGGGGAAGACTCGGACGAGGGTCCTGCATCTGATGCAGAGATGGGGCCAGGACCATCTGGAAGTTTTGTGCTGACTTTGGAGCCTCCAGATTCTGGCATCAGCAAGGCAGATGAACAAAGGGAGCCTGTTCCCAGAGCACATGTGCACAGAGCTGCTAGAAGGCAAAAGCAGCTAAGACAAAAGGGGTGACTCGAGAGTAAGGCTTGGAGGTGATTGCCCCTCCCTTAAGGTATATAGGAGGTGCAAAGGTAGAGAAACCTTTTCAGGAAGCAAAGTCATTCATTCTGTTTGTTTTAAATCTTGAAGCTCTGTGTGGACTTTACTTTGGTTGGTTTTTTACATTTAATTTGGCACTTTAGTTGTTGGCAGCAATTCAAAGGAGAGAAAGGTGGGTGCTTATCTTGAGAGATTGTTTGGATTAAGCATGTGCTTAATTCCAATCTTAGGAAGCTTTGGTCAGAACATTACCCATTGGGCTGCAAAAAAAATAAATCCCTATGATAGAACAACAAACAAAAAAACAAAACAATGGAATATTTTGGTGCTCAGGACTTTTTTTAAAATATAAATGCCTAGGACAGTTATTTACAGTTACTTACAGTTTGCATCTCCAACTCAAATCATGACATATAATGACTGCAGGGCTAAAGTTGAGCTTGTGGCTACTGTTCTAACAGATACTTTCATTTGGGAACAAGCAGGTTTCATTGCAGAAAAGATTATTAATATATATTTCATTATAAAAACAATGCAGATATAATTTATAATTTTGTACATGCCTGGCTGTTTGCCTTCTGCCTATAAATAGTTCTGAAAGAGAAGAAAGATTGTTGGTGTATCCAACATTTAACTTCCATGGGATTCAGGAATTCTTGATTGTGTTGAGGGTTTTTGCTGCTTTTCTTATTTGCTGATGATTTCTGGGTGATCACTTGGAATTTCCCTGAGTGGTAAAACCCTGGATTATTTTCCTGGGGCATCTGAAAAATGTGTTGTATGTACAAAATAGCTCACTATTAAATCTCATCAAAGTACACATGTGGACACATGTGTCTTTTTCTCTGTCTATCTCTCTTCAGTTCCCTCCAAGTTCAAATCAAACTGTGTTCTCTTAAGTAAGATTGACTATCTGAGGCATAGATTAAATGAGGGCTTAGCTGTTTCCTGCATCTCTTCTCATATTGGAAGACTCATTCAAATATGCGGGCTCATTAAAATATCAGTTCACTAAGGTAATCACTTTTGTCAGGGAATAATCTGAGCGCTAGGCTCTAACTACAATGTGCAGTGAATGCTTCCCCACTGGAGATGTCAACAGAATGGGAAAAATTAGTCAACCAAATTGGATTGATGGATGTACAATTTCCCAAAAGTCGATTGACAGGACTGAGGGATGAACACCACAACCAAATCTGAAGCTGCAGGAATATTCTTTCTGTCAGAGCTCCAAAATCAATAGGAAAACAAGTATAGGTCAGCAAGTTGAAGGTAACACTCTGTAAACTAAGGCAGAAGACAAAGAGGGGCTTGCCAGATCTGGCCAAGCTATTTGTAAAAAAATGATTATGATATTACACACCTGGACGCTTTTCCTTAATACCTGAATTAAGTGTTCATTGCACATCATGCTGGCTCACTAGGCTAAATTCCACACCTAACTCCTTAGATAAAGGATTTACAATAACTTGCAATACATTTTTCATCTGAGTTCAGAGTGTTAGTAATGATTTTCAAAGCTCTAAATGGTTTGGAGCCTCAATTCTGATTGATTACCTCACATTGTCTAACTCCCTTTTTATGACCCTGGCCTTAAACCTTAAAATCTGCTGAAGCACAGAATAACATATGTGAAGACACTTGAGAGGGAATATGTGTGAACATTTTCAAATGGAGAATTTGAGAAACTCAGTTGAGGTTGCTTCCAAGATTAACGTCTAAAAGCAGCCTGATCCAGAGGGACAGGTTTGGTTAGCCCCTCCAACTAGTAAAAACCATTAGAGAGCCATTTTCAATATTCCCACAGATTCCAGCAATGGAGTTCAAAATGACAACTGGTCTTTTTTCAGCTATTCTTTCTCTTTAGCTATTTTTCTTTGAGAACTTTGAGTAGGAAAAAAGGACCAGGATTTTCAATATAGCCAATTATGAGGATCCAATATGCAAGATTGCATCATTGAATTGCAGATGGCCTTTTAAATGAATTTTATTTGTTGTACATTGTGTTTTTCACTGTCTCATTTCATTATTGATTTTTTAATCAAACTGTTTCTGCTGAAGATTGTTTCATTCCAGTATTTTTGCATACTGCTAAGGAAGAACAATACACAAATATTATCTGTTCTACTACTAGTAATATTTGCAGTAGCAGCAGCAGTAGCAGCAGAAATATATGTGTTGGGATTGTGCCCATCAAGTCTATGGAAATTCTGACAAAGCTGCCATGCTTCAAAATGCTATTATTTTCTTCTGAACTTTGCTATTGTCGTGAATAGAATCCTAATTAAGCTGCACTGACATCTTAGCCACTGACTTTCTTAGATCATAGGAACATCTAGTGAATTGTTATTTATATGCAAGATGTATTCCCAGTTTACTGAAGCAGAAAAAAATACGACAGATAATCCACCTATGGAAAACTCAAGAAAAATCTAATTTCTATATTAGTCAAAATGTATCCAATGAAATCAAAATATTTAAAATTACTATTATTGGCAATGATTTGTTTGAATGAATATATTCATTCATTGGACATCAGCAATGAAAAAAAAAAACATATATGGAAGGCAATGACTAAAAACCAAGAAAATTCCTGACTTGGAAAAAGAAAATCTGGTCTAAAGCCTAAAAAAAAGTATTTGGATTCTTGAGATGCACTGGCCAATGGCAGGTGTGGTAGCACTGATAAACTTGTTTGAATTATCTATCCATCTATTTGATAAATATTATATTCTATGACCATTTTTAAAAGACAGTTATGTAAAATTTGCCATGGCCTCTGAATTATTATCACATACCAATATGGATGAGATCCTGACATTTAGCCAATCTATCTATATACCACTAAATATACTACTACTAAAGTCAATGAAGCTAGCGCAAACAGTATATTATACTTTTTTGAATGACCTAAAATCTTAAAGAACATGTAAAATATCAGGGACCCGTTATTTCTGTGGAGCTGAAATTTCCATACAGTTCACACCAGTTTTATTTGCAAAGTTGAGACTGATGCAGTATTTCTATGGTCACTTGATCATGATTTCCAATGCTCCCTGCAAGCAAAGTCAATGGGAAAGCCAGAAGGAAGTTAGAAGTCACGTTGGCTCCCACTGTTTGGTCCATCTGTTTAGATAAGTAAATATTGTCCTATTATTATTGAAGCTTGTTTGCCATTACAATTATTTTTTATTTATGATATATACTCTTCTAGACTATCTTGGGACTGTCAGGAACTGGGGTTAAAAAAAACCCACAATCACCCTAAAATTTAGTGTTCATACTGCTCACATCAGAATGCAGTACCTTTCTCTCAAAGGATGATCAATGGGTCACAAGTTGTCTTATATTAATTAATTTCAGTGCTATTTATTTGAGGGGATGTACATATATACACAAGCAAGACAAAATAGAGAGAGGATTGGACTTTGTGAAGGAAGATCCAGGCTGATTATTACTGATGCTTTGTGATAACATCTATTTCTTGCTAATCATTACTCTTAAGAGAAAATAATCAATTATGTTCAGTTTTGTACTCTGCATTTAATGAGCAATCCAATCATTTTTTTAAAAAATAACCTTTAAAAGGTAAAGATTTCAAGTTTAAATGGTGGATCATATGCCTCTGCAATTCAACTAATTACCAGTTACAAGATGTCTTCTGTTCTGGGAATCCATTTCTCAGAAATATGAACTGTAAAAAGTTAATAAGTTTTTTTTTAATGCAGACGGATTATTTACAACATTAATCTTTCTGTCTGTGTGTGTGTTTTTGCCACAGAGTGCTTATTAGACTTTCTTGCTTGTAGATATATGGCAAAATATACCATAATTATAACAGCTCAAATTTGGTATCAAAGGAAGATTGAAATATTCCTCCAAAAATACATTTTTTCCTTGTTCATTTCTTCCCATCTCCCCCATAGCAGCTTTCTCCCCCTTTCCATTGCATATTTGCAGCATTCAGATTTGATTTAGTGATGCCCAAGGCCTCTTTCCTAGCCTGCTCTATTATTTAGGCAATTCTTTTCATACTTAGAATACAAAATGGAACTATTTATAACATTTTCCTGTCAAATTTTCAATAAATAAGATTAGAAGCAGCATAGAAATACAAACTCTTTGGCAAACAAGGAAAAATTAGTCTACTAGAAAGCGATGGCAAGGGAAAAATTCAATAGCTGTGTAGGGTAGAATAAATATCATACACAAATGAATGTAACAAACCCTAGCATCTTTATATTGTTGCGGAGAAAAGGGACTATTGGTGTAGGAAAAATTTGGAGAAGAGAAAGGCCAGGAGCATGCTCAATCTTTTCCTTCTCAACTATTGGTCACACATGCCTCTTTGCTACCAAAGTTTCATGGAAGACAATTTTTTCATGAACCGGAGGAAGAGCATGCAATCTCGATCCCACTGCCCACTCACTGCTCATCTCTAACTATCCTGTCCAATTCCTAACCAGCCATGGACCAATGACAGTCTATGGCCTGAGGATTGAGGAGCCCTGATGTAGAGGGTTCATCCATGCCCTTTTAACTGTTAAAAAATATTCGCCTCTGCATGCCACCAGAAACAACTATTGGGGTGGCATCACTGGATAGAGAACATACTTTTGGGGGCCATTTGGGTCATGGCAAGGTAAGTGACCATTTTAAAAAATGTTAAATAGATGTGCTATGGGCATGGTGCTTGGTGTTTTGAGAGAGAGGCATTAGATGCAATTTTCTCTTCCATCTTTCCATGAATGCATTTGTTGGATTCCTTCAAAACAGTGAATGAAATATCATCTTAATGTTATAATGCCAATCAGATTTGGCCAAATTGGGTCTGTGTGTGACGAAGTTGTGTCCCTTCTGATGTTACTGGACTACAATTCTCATCAACTGGATTGCTGACCATACTGGTTGAAGTTGACAGAAATTCAATTCCAGTAATCTACAGGGCCAGAGGTTCATTTCTCTTGGCCTAAGAAATGTTACTGAATGCAAATGAAGTAATTTCAGAATGAGGACAGGGCTTTCCAAACACACTTTTTAACAAATAAAATGTGTATGTGTGTGATTGTCTGTTTGAGTATTTATGCTTATTAGAAACAACAAATAGTTTTGTCTGAGCCTTAGAATCACAAGCATTTTGCAACCATCAATTAAACATAGACACTTGTGCCAAATGTTTATTTCCTTCATGTTTAAATAAGTACTGAAAATAATTAAAATCAAATTAGGCTATGAAATGTTTATAAAATAATTATATATTAGCTTTGAGACAATTCTATTAAGTTATCCCTCATGCCATATCATGCTTTGAAGAGATAGTTATGAATAAATGCCACAAGGATGACATGTCATTCTATGGTTCTTGTAGCTCATTTTAAAATTTTTGAAATACATTATTAAAATATTAGTGATGTTAAAAATATGACTAATTTTCTACAGATAAAATGCACATTAAATCCTAACCTTTCATAAAAAACTGTATTGAGTTCAATCCAACATATTGGAAAATGTACTTTTAACATAAGTGAAATATATAACATATTTACTCATCCCTTTTTCCATTCACAAATCACAAGAACTTAGTTATTTGTGGAAAGCGTTGATAATAACCAAAATATTCAGGCACAACAGAAAACCCTTTTTAATTTTCAAGGCAGATCATATAAAGTATGGACCCTGATAAGGTTATTTTTCTCCTTGCAAGCCTAAATCTAAATTAGGAAATTAAGAACCAAATCAAATATTTATTTTAATCATTTGATTATTAATATATTCTTTAAAAATTAAATAAAATAACTAGTGAAGAGCCTGCTGTTTTATTTAGTACCTTGGGCAAGCTGAGTGCAGGATTATTCCGCAGAGAAAATTAATACCAGTAAACAGTACTAGAACGCCAAATAGTAGTACTGGACATGTTTTCCCTCTAAGTATTGTGGCCAAGGGGGACAGGATTTTCATCTGGATTATAGCTCAAATCCTCAAAATGAATGTGGGAGATATTGTTGAATATTACATTGTGACTGACAAACTAAGATCTAGAAGAGGATTCCAGGATTACTCTTTTGTACTCTATAGAGAATTAAGGCCCAGTCCCACTGGCCGACGGATGCAAAACGTATGCATAAAGGACACAGTGGACGAGTAAAATTTCAGGGGTGGCTCCATCCGTTCTCATCCGCTCCAAAAAGTGGTGAAAATTTGCATCAACAGAATGGAAAAGAACGGAAAAGAACAGTGGGTAGTATGTAGCGGGGATGTTAAACAGATATTCATAGGAAGCCTAGCGGATAGAAGTGGATCACACCTCCGAAGGGTTCTGGGGGAGAATTTCAAAGCAGACACATAGCGGATGAATCGGATGCATCACGCATGCCTAAAGGAAAGAAAGGGGATGCCGCGCAGATGTACATCGGATGCAAACCGTTCACTGCACATCCTTTCTATTTCTGTGCTTCTAACGCTGTGTAGACGTTCCGTGTACCTTTTGTTTCCTCCCTCTTTCCGTTTTCAGCTGCAGCGGATGTGAGTTGCGAGGATGCCCAGAGGATGCAGAGAGGATACAGCGGACATTTAACGGATGATAAACAGACATAGAACGTTTGTCGCTCGTATGTTGTGGATTTACATGGCGGAAAGTTCATCCATTCACAAAATTTTGTGCAGCTCAAAACTTCTTGCGCGGATGAAATCGCAGTGGACGGATACTCGACAGATAGAGCGTATGAAACACGTATGCAATGAGTACACAACGTATGCATAGCGTTTTCCAATGGATGGCAAGCTTTTTTTAACGTTTTACATCCTCTTTGCATCTGTAAGTGCAGTGGGACAGGGCCTTTACTCTTTTGTACTGATGAGCACATCTGAAGTTTAAAGAACAAATATTACTTGCAATGTGGCTGGTGAAAGGATCTTGCCAGCTGAGAATGATAATCAGAAAAAATGTAAGCAGCTACAAAGCACTCTGTTCCCAGAATATTACCTGTCACCCCTTTAGCAGAACCTCATGGTGCTATTCCATTCTTTATCTTCTTTTGTCTTCTATGAGGAAAGCAAACTTCCAAAGCATTGTACTTTTATTTGTATTATCAAAGGAAAATCACAATACCCATTTGGTGTACATTTGGAAATTGTTGGTGCTGGAGATATATACTACAGCATAGCAATTTTCCATTTATTTCAATTATTTTTGCTCAAGGTGTAAAAAGTGAAGTGGAGCAAGAAGCTGGAGTACTAACGAAGGGCATACAGGCAGCCTGGAGGCAACATTGAGAATTGCAGATTTAGTTGTTACTTCATCTTTGAAGATTATTGTTTGAGTTAATGGGGACATTCTCAGGGAAAGTAGAAAAATGAGGACAACTGGACGAATCATGTTTTATTAATATGATTGTAGTGAAGGACTGCATTGGGAACTAAATAAAATTTAATGCAAATTGTAATTTGGAAGTCTATCATAAACAGCCCCTTTTTATTCCAGAATGAGATAGATTTTGAAATTTCAGCACCAATCCAGATTTATCAGCTTGATGTTACACAACACATGGAGACTAGTTAATGACGGTTTACTCTAGCATGTTGTAAAATCCAGTCTGTGTGGTTAGTTTAAAATTTAGTGTGCAGTGTTACACCAGAACATACAGTAGAACCTCTAGTCACAAGCCATAATTTGTTCCATAACTTTGATTACAACCTGATTTGGTCGTGACCTGAACCTAATTTTAGAAATTTGGTACTTACAAAAAAAAAAAAAAAAAATGGCACAGAAGGGGAAATCGCCCAAAAATTTTTTTGTGAATTTTTTGGTCAGAACCCAATTTGGTCATGTCAGAAGTGTTAGTGACCAGAGATTCTACTGTATATTGACTTGCAGACAACCTGATAAAGTTTATCAGAGGTTAAAACAATATTAACTTTAGCCCATTGTTCTCTATATTGTAGTGTATTTTCTCTGAGAATATGAGCAAAATTTTCAAATTCGAACCATAACATGATTATGTGTGCTTCAGAGGTGGTATTCAGCAGGTTCTGACCAGTTCTAAAGAACCGGTAGCGGAAATTTTGAGTAGTTCAGACAACCGGCAAATACCACCTCTGATTGGAGATTTTACAGTATCCTTTCCCTGCCTCACCCACCAAGTCATGCCCACAGAACCGGTCATAAAAAAAATTGAAATCCACCGCTGGACTGCTTGATTTTTTTCCCCCTTCCAACTCTACTGCTCGCAAGTGAGAATTTCAAGAAGACTGCTAATGAAATTAAGTAATACTCATTTTATTCGTATTTATATGACCACCCATCTCATGAAAAACATGACCCTTGGTGGCATAGAGTAAAAATTATAACACATTGATGTAAAAAACAACAAATCCAAAGAATTAAACATGTTATCCCATCAAGTTGCTTACTTTATGTAGCTTGTAGTATTGTTCAGCTCCGATTCCCCCTTGTTCTTCTCCAGTCCAAAGCACCAAGCGCAGAGTTCTTTTGGGCCGGAGTCCTGTTATTAGGTAGAAAATAAGCAAACATCTCTCTCATCTCAGCCCTAAAAGCTTCTTTCCCATTTTTAGTATCCTGAAAAGCCTGCCTTAGTGTATTAGGAGAAAAATAACATTTTGCCTATCATGGAAAAGCAAAACATTTAACTTTAAATGCATCTCCTGCCAATCTTTTTGTTTCTCCTTTTTTGCTTTCTCTACACTATTTCTGAAATCTTCACCCCTGCCCCATCCCATTTTGGTTTACAATCCAGCTAATTTTTCTCTCTCCCCATTTAAGCACACACACACAAACATCTTTTTACACTTCTATCTGCTTTCTTCTCTTTCCACAGCCCACTTCCGCACAGGATTTCTGCATTCCTAACACTGCTATTCCATTCTGATTTCTTTTTTCTCCTCATCATTTTTCTATATCTTTCAGAATTTCTGAACTAATGATTTATGGCAACTGCCCATCATTGTAGAATGTGATCCAATGGTCTGCAGGTGGTCTGCATTAAAAATTTGTGTGAAGGCTAGGTGATACTAGGATGGAGATCTTCCTTGCTTTCAGGCTTAAACTGCACACAAAGGCTACCAATTTGTTAACAATGTTAGTCTGTTCCAATTGTGTACAAATAATCTGTTTGCATTTAGGTTTCATCTGGAGAAAATGGTCTGGGAGGAGAAAGAGATAAATAACTCCCAGGAAGGGTATGTTTAGCACTCTTGCTCTTCCCAGTTCACAAATGGTGAACTAATCATAGGATCCCAAACAAAGAAAGCCTTCTAAAACAGTTCCCAAAGGCACCTGTTGTGCCCACCACAGTGTCTGCTGTTTGCTGCCTCTATGGCAGCCTGCCAAAAATTCTGTTTTTCTCCCATGTGCTCCTGCACCAAGAGGAAAGGGTGTGCTTGTGCTGTTGCCTATCAACATCACCCAGAATAAAGTTTGCAAATTGTGGCAATAAAAGAGGAAGGATATGGAACCCCAGGTAGTGTGTTTGTTTGTATCCCCAATGGGTTTTTGTGTGACAAGCTGGTAATCCCATTTCTTCCAATCTAGATTCAGAAAAGAGAATCTTTAGATTTTTGAAACTCAATGTTGAAAGGTTTTTAAGTCTTCCTATCGTGTTCTTTAACTGCAAAAGACAAGGCAAGGCCATCTGTGTTTAATAAAATTTATGAAGGAATAACCTTAAAATTAAATATAAGCCATTTGAAAGCCACCTAACACATTTAAATCCATCTATATTAGATTCAGCCCAAGTGAGGCATGTATTAAATTCTTTTACCCTTTCAATAGTTACTGTGCATGGAGAAAAATTTACCCGAGAGAAGAAACACAAGTAAAATGAATGCATATTTCATACACAGCAATAACTGGGTTTGCATTGTGTACTAAGTTATGGTTTTCTTAAATATAGCTTGTAACATTAAGTAAGTATATTTGATAAACCAAGATGAATGCTCATAATCCAAAATCAATTATGGGCAAATATATTGAGTGGAACTTGTTGGGCAATAGAAATAAGAAGCAGATTCTTCTCTGGATACAAAAAAATTTATTGACTAGACATGACTTTTCAAAACTCATGAAATTCTCCCCTTTGTCATCTGACACTGAAACAGAGAAATGAGCTACACATATGACAAGTAAACTGTATATTAATATTAGACAAAGAAAATTAACAAATGGAATTGGTTCAGCTTCTTTGAAGTTCTTACTTTGTTTCATTACAGAGCCATGATTCTTTTAAATCCATTTAAAAGAGTTGAAGTAGAATATAGCTAGGATGCATATGACATGTTTCATGAGGATTGTTCATTTACTTTTGGTAGTTTTTGCTGTCATTTACATTCGGGAGTGGTGTTGATAGTGAAAGGAACCATCTGATTTCACAAGACATAAGAAATTCCCCGAATGCCGCTAGTATTTAATAGTCTGAGTGGAAATGTATTTGACACCTTTAAAAGATCATCTCATGGCAATGCTCCAGTCTATTTATAACTTGTATGCAGAAAATAAAGCCCAGTAGCTACACATTTAGTCACATATTTTATTACAACAGCCTTTCCCTCATGTGTCAGATACAAGAATAAATCTATGCAAGGAATGCAATAAATAAATAAAACTTTTCCCACAATATTCAGAAACAAAAATATTATTGTGATAATTCATTGGGTCAATGGAAATACCCCAGCCAAGTCCTCTCTTTCTAACAATTTAATCCAACTTTCTAAATTTACACTGTAAAATAGAACGGAGAGAATACCTGAATTTTTCCTCTTATTAAATAGGGCTAATTTTGACATCATATTTGTCTGTGAAACATGGCTCAACACATCTCTCCCTGACTCCATTACCACAGTAAGAGTCTAACTGATCAGATCGTGAAATCTGTAGAGGAGGTGGTATTGCTATCTTCTATAAAAAGTTCCTACATCTAAAAAACATCCAAGTTATCCAGGAGTTTGCTCTTCCAGAGACCATCGTCTGTGAACTGTCCTTAAATATCACATTTCAATTCTTACTATGTTGCAGAGCCCCTGATTATGACATCGAACATGTAAACAAGTCAAATTCACTACTAACATTGGCAATATCTTGCCTACATGCTTTTATCTTTCTTGGTGACTTCAATCTATCTCATATTAACTGGACCCTTAATGAATGTAATACTGAACCCATACATGCAACCTTTTACAATGCTGTAACAAATCTAGGACTGGAACAACTAGTAACCAACAATACTAGACTTAACAACTGCCTCGATCTCATCACTTGATTGGCAACTTCACTGGATGTAATACTGTTGAAGACCATTACAGCATATTTTTACTTGAAGTCAAAAGAGTCCTCAAACTATATTACCAATAACAACTCCCCAAACCAGAAAAAAACAGATTACCCTTAACAATAAGGAAGCTTCAATCCAAAAAAAGATCACTTTGGTGGAAAAACAAATTTGGTCACGTTGCCAACTTCAAAAACCGATACAAAAATTTATGCCACCAGATAAAGACTGAATGCACCAATTATCATATTAAACAAGAGAAAAACCTTCTACACACCAATTCCACCTGCACTTTCTACAATTTTGTAAACAACAAACTAAAACACTCAAGATCCATTCCACCCCTGAAAGGACCTAATGGTAAAGACTGCAACAACGACCCCATCAAAGCCAACCTCTTTAACACATTCTTTGGCTCAGTATTTGTAAACAGCAATGGATCATGCTCAGTATTTCCTAGTTGAACCACAGACTACTACAATGATCTAATACATATCGATTTTCCAGGAGACAATGTTGAAAAAACACTATGCAATCTAAAACAATCTCTATCTACTGGACCAGATGGAATATGTGCCTACTTCTTAAAAAATCTATCCACTGCCATAGCCGAACCTCTAAGCATAATCTTTAAAAAATCCTTCAGAATCAGCTCCTTGCCAAACCTATGGTCACTGGCCACAGTCATCCCCATCTTCAAAAAGGAAGACCCCAGCCTAGTTGAAAATTACAGACCAATCTCTTTATGCTGCATCACCTGGAAAGTCTTGGAATCAATTATTAACCAATCTGTTACACTCCACTTAGAAACAAACAATCTACTCTCCAATAAATAATTTCGTTTCAGAAAAAAACTGTCCTGTAATCTCCAATTCTTACACTGCAAAAACATATGGACTACACAACTTGATCAGGGCAAAGCAATAGATGCAATCTACATAGACTTCTGTAAGGCCTTTGATTCAGTGGTACATGACAAACTACTACTAAAACTAAAATCTTATGGTTTCTACGGACACCTACATAACTGGATAGAAGCATTCCTGTCAAACAGGCAACAAATGGTCAAAATTGGGAGCGTCTTATCAAATTCTGTAACTGTCAACAGTGGTGTCCCCCAAGGCAGGGTTCTTGGACAACTCTTTTCATACTCTACATAAATGACCTCTCTGATCATATTAAGATCAACTGAATTCTCTTTGCTGATGATGAAAAGCTATTCAACATCACAGACAATACTGCTACTCTTCAAAAAGACCTCTACTATGTATCAGAACGGTCAAAGAAATGGCAATTTCAAATTTCAACAAATTAATGCTCTGTCTTACATATTGGCAAAAAAAATATATCAGAAAATAAAATACAGGCTGAATAGTTGATGATCCAAACTCTGTCAAGGATCTTGGAGTACTCATCTCAAATGATCTAAGTGCTAGAGCCCACTGTAACTGCATAGCCAAAAAGGCATTAGGAGTTGTTAACCTAATCCTATATAGCTTTTTCTCTGGTAATATTGATTTGAGTAATAGAGATAATAAATAAGCAAGAAGAATTTTGAATATATTGCTTGAACAGGCTTTTTAGTGGAAGTTGTGAAGAAAGAATTATGAAAAATTTTCTGATATTTTAAATGAGGAGAAAATACCTTCTTTTTTAACATCATGGAGGAAGAAGCTATTAGATTTGGGGCTTTTTTTTAATGACAGAAGATCAGTAACAAGCATGAATAAGGATGGCCCTGAATTCGCATTAGTGAACACATTTATTGGTCTTGATTGTGTTAACTAAGATTTTCAGGTGCTGTTTCATTTTATGTTATTTTTCTGGTTTTTAAACTTGTTGGGTTTTTACTATGTTTATTTTTAAACTGTTAGCCACCCAGAATCTTGTATAAGAAATGGCTGGGGTTCTTCATTTATATTCAATTTCTATAGCCACCCATTTTTACCAACTTATAGTTCTAAAACTATAAAACAATTAAAAACAGTAACAGTAAAACATCTCGAAATGCAGCCAAGATAATTAACTCACAGTAAAGCCATTCTGACCCCAGACCCAGGTACATAGCTAATTTTTCAAACTCTTATGAAATGCCAGAAAAATTGGGGCTATTCTAATCTGAGGGGGAGAATGCAGGGGTGGGTTTCTACCGGTTCTGTCTACCTCTGTAGAACCGGTAGCTCTAAAGAGCAGCAGACATAGAACCGGTTCTATGTCTGCTGATGTTTTGGCCCACCAGGGCTCTTATCTGATCTCCATTTCCTGATTTTTCAACTTCATTGAATTTTTTCAACTGCCGAACGAGGCACAGCTGCAGTTAAAAAAACAAGAAAAGAGGGATGTTTCAAAGGCTGCTTCTCAGCATGCAGCGTGCTAATGACGATTAACAGGGGAAGCTCGTAAATCCTGAACCAGAAGTTAACCCTGTCATATCCCACCCCTGGGAGAATGTTCCACAAAGTAGGGGCTATAGCAGAGAAGGCCCATCTTCTAGTTTCCACCAGTCGATACTCTGGCTGATGGAATGTGCAATGAGTCCAATCTGCTGGATCAAACTGGACAGGTGGAGACTCTTGCAAAAAGGCAGTTCCCCTCAAGTAAACCAATCCCAAGGCATGCAGCACTTAAGGTGACCTTGAACTGCTCTCAAAAACACACCAGCAACCAAAGTTGCTCACATGTACTATTATCTGGTACCATTTACAACCCACGCAGTTGCATTTTGCACTAGCTGAATGCTCTTCAAGGGCAGCCACATGTAGATGTGTTTATTAAATAAATAAATAAAAATTGGATAAATAAAATTCCTGCAGGCTGAAGGCACTTGATTAAATAAGTTCTAGTGATAATTTCAAAGATAAATCTCAGAAACAACATGACATATAAAGTGAAAAGACAAAAGAGATATGCCAAGAGACAAGCTCAAGATTTTCAGTCCTGGACATCTTCCCTTCAGAAAAGTAATCAGTCAATTAAAGATTAATAGACAGGAACAGACATAAGCCTGGAAAAGGTTAGAAGTACACTTGAGAGTAATTGGTGCTGAGACAATAGCTGTGCTCTTTGAGAGGAAAAAAATTACAACATATGAAGGTGCTATGGAGAACGTTTTTAAGACAAAGATGTCAACAGAGAAGATAAGATTAAACTTTTGAACTCTCAGCTTGACGATTGGCTATTGAAAAATAAAAAATAAAAATGAAGAAAATGATGCCTTCAAGTCTAGTTTGACTCCTGGTCATGGTTAAGAATTTCTACTCTGTAGTCCAGCTTTGCCCTCTGAGTGGATTTGATTTTGACTCCCTAGCTATCATGGGATGCCCTGTCCAAATCATATAAATCCTGGCATCAAATTGCCTTACTTGCCTAAGTATTTACTTCTGACTAGATAACTCCTCAAAGCATTTTTTATCAAGCATTTGATAAAAATGCTGTAGAGATGATAGGCAACTAAATGATGCAGCCAGCTCTTATTCAGTTTTCAAATATACAGTTGCCTTCCTTATGACAAATGTGCTGGCCTGTTTAGTCCTCTCTCTTGCCCTCCTCACCTGGAGTCACAGGACTATCATGTCATTCAACACCATACAAAACTCCATTTGCTGCCACCTAATGATGATCAGGATTGTTGCAGCTCTAAATATGGTAGCCCTACCTCCTATAAGTTCTTGAAGGCAAAGAGTGATAGAATGAGGGTGGGGGGGCATTTTTGTTTGGTTGCGTTTTTGCCTCTCTTCCCTGATTCCCTGATTCTTTGAGTTGTTCATCTGCCTGAACAATTTGCAACACCAATTCTGCTGGCTTTGACATTTCTTCTTGCCTCTACCCTGAGAAGGCGGCAAAGAAATTAACCACCATTATTCTACGTAAATTTCTTTCTCCATAAAATGCTCAAATTTACTCTTCTTTCTTCTTAGCCTGGTTTGCTTAAAACACATAGACATGTTGCAAGATTGTCTAGAGCAGCAAAAAAACCTCCATGTTTCCTTTATCCTTATTTTGACAATGGAATAACACTTTTTTTAACCTTTAAACTACATCCGCTCTGCCATTGTCACTATGTTCCTGTGCTTTCTGAGTTAAATATAGACATTTATATTTGACTGATACTTTTAATATAATTTTGTCTTCCTCTCTGTGACACCAATTTCATCTACTTTGATGCCTCACATAACATTCTCTCTCAAACTCAATTTTCATATAATTACAAACACACACAAAGAGAGAAATAAACAATGATGGCATTGGCTGCTTCTGAATACAAAGAGCCATCTGGTATAGTTAAACAGGTGAATGAAAAAATCACAATTCCTTCAGCACCAGAATACACATGACATGTTCACCAGGAGTATAGAATCTATACTTAACTATATATTATATAGTGACAATTTGTTTATCATTATTGGACTCCCAAGAAAAAAAGTCAGTCAATTAACCAGTGAAGTAGCTTTTCTTCAGAAGTTGTGGGTGCTTAATCTCTGAAGGTTTTTAGGAAGAGACTGGACAGTCACTTGTCTGAAATAGTATAGGGGAATATATAGCAGGGAGCTGAACTAGAAGACCTCCAAGGTCTCTTCCAGCTCTGTTCTGACTGGATTGATTGATCTGCCTATAATGAGATATGTTTGTCAAAATTCATGACAACCATAGTGCAAACTTTTGCAAAAGCATTCACAAATTTGAGAAACCAAGGTGGCCACTTTCACAAATTGAAACTGTTTTTTCCTCCTCTTAGGCTTTATCTGTAAAAATATTATATTGCAGATATGATATGCCCCTAGCAGGAACGTCTTCCCTTCTATTCTTGTAAACATCTTCTCCACTATGTTGACTCTCAGCAGCCTTTCTATAGTTTGAGGCCACTAATTTAGAAAAGACAACATGAGAACTCAAATAGCTCATCAATGAATGGCACTGTAGCTGCCTCCCCCATTCACTTCAAGCTTGGAGCAGAAGAATCTTAATGTATATAGTGCTGGGTTACATCTAATGCTGTGAGAAAAATAGCAGAGCACAACCTTTCATAGGTTGTGGTAAAGGCAAGCAAAACACTTCTGTAAGTTAAATAATTAAGCAAGTATGGTCATTTCATTTTGTATCCATTTTCTATTTGGTTTCCATTAAAGATGCACCATGATATGTATCCCCTCACCTTGCTGCCAAGAAAATATCTTCTAAAGATGAATGCTCTTTGCAGCTATTAATCTCCAGGACAGTCAGACCTGAGGTAAAATGACCTCTGTAATTAAGGAATTGGAACTTCAACCTCGACTCAAAATATGGTTTCTTACAACTTCTGTTGAAAGCCAGAGTAGTAGAGGGAAAAGGAATACCCATCTGGCTGAGGAATGTGGTTTGAATCTGATTTTTTTTAAAAAATGGCCTTATTTCTTTGATTTTTGCGCAAGTGGCATCCAGCCTAACTATGACTTTTTTTTAAAAGAAGAACACTTCCCACCTGGATGCCCGTGTGAGTAAGTGAAATGTGAAAGGTTTAGAGCAGTTTTCCAAACAAACAACAACACGAGCAACAATAAAACTAAGTTTTAATGATGGTTCCAATGATGTACTGTGGAATGATTTGGCCTTGACATTTCATCCAAGATAAATAAAAATACACAATTAAAACTTTTTCTGCAATAGTCAGGGTACCCACAGATGATGAATAATTCCTTTTGACCACCTATGAGATATTCTGCTGAAATTTTAAATGGATGTGCATCTGCCTTATGCAGCATAAGACATGTGGCTTGAATGAAGAATAACAAAAAATAAATCACAATTATCTCAAATTTAAATAGCAGACTTTTATGATTTCCTTTCCTTCTTTAAACCCAAGCAGAAAATTTCACTTCCTTATACATCTTGGCTACTTTCTGGGCTTACTTACTTTCTTATATATACCTTCTTAATATGGAGGAGGATGAGATTGTTTCTCAGATTGTCATGTCTTCTGCTCTCCAGGGGGGACATGGTATGATTCTAATCAATTTTGGAAATTGCTTAACTTACTATACTAAAACTTTTTGAGAACTTAGGAACAACAAGTTTGAAAAAATAAGTCTATCTTCCTTTCTGAAGAAAAGAAAAATTAACTATAAGTGTAAGAACTTAGAGAATTTGAAATAAATGTAAATAAGATTTTGAACCAAGAAAGTTATAAATTGTGGTGAAATGTAGTCTGGATTCCCAGAATGGAGAGACTACTTTACAAAGGGCAAAGAGACAGTACAGATGGAAAGTTTGGTTGGCAAAAAAAGGGTTAAAATGACTTAATTCAAGCAACTAGTGCTTGATGCAGAAATAGTAGAATAAAAATTATTGTATCAAAAAGTGAGATTACTTTTTGGATCAAGACAGATATATTTAAAGTAAAAACACATCTTATAGGCTATGCAAATTACCCAGATAAGAACTCCTTACTGGATATACCAAAGAAAGTGGATGGAGTTTTAAAAATTAAAGGAGAAATGGTAATGATAAACTAAGAGAATGACCCACATAATGTATTTTTATTAAATTTACAAAAGTAGCTTTTCAAAACCTCAAAGAAGCTTATGCAATGGAAAAAATAAAAACTGAAGAATGATCCAATTCTATGACAATATTTGAATGAACTAAAGATTAACCTTCTCAGTGGAAAAGGAACAAGTACAAAATTGGTTTATTTGGTCAAAGATAGAATAAGACAAGTTTTTGTCTTATTCTGGCAAGTTTTAAGGACTTTTAAGAACCTTTAAGGATTTTTTGTTAACACTGGGATTGAAAAGTTGATATCTTATGGATCTATTTGTAAATAAGGTGGTTCATGGGAAGAAAATATATCTGTTCGTAACCTCATAGGTGATGAAGTTCTACAAACTTTATACTTGTACTGAAGATTGGAAGTCACTTCTTTATATATTTTTTGTTTCATTATTTCACTGTTTCCTTTTCTTTCCTTTTTTTCTTTTTTTACTTGGCACTTTAAACTCTCTGTTACTGTAATATGTATTATACTGTAATATTACAGGGGTGCAATTCAACTGGTATAACAACCTGTTCGGTGAGTGCGCGCTAGACTCCTTACTATCAGTAATAATGTTAGCTAGTCTGGTAATGAAATTTCTTCAAAATAAACAATCAAACTCACAGATGATCAAGGCCACCCCAGTTCAATCCTCAGCTATAAACATTCTCTTCTATCCATAAATTATCAGCTCTTAACTTTTTGTCTTGGCTATTGGTGGAAGCTTTATAACATGCTGATAACAGATTTTGGACATGTAATTGCTTTACTTTCTGTTTGCATCAGTATTAAGGTATGGATAAGATAAGAGGAGGATGAATCCTGTAATTACTATGCCACAGAAGGATCCAATTCTCCATCTCTTCACCAGGCTACATGTTATAACAGCAAAAGATGCAAGCAAGTGCTAAAATCTGGTTACATGCTTCAATTCAGAGTCAGTCCCAAGATGGAGGTTGTAGACTGAAAGCATCATTGTTGATAGTCTTGCATCATCTTCTTGTATGCTAGCAAAATTTTCTTAATACACAATTATCATTAATATCAGTCACTGCATCAGTGATTCTGATATTTATTGAATTATTAATTTGGCCATAATATAAAAGGCACATGATATATTATGCATATTAAAAACAAAAATGTTTAGTGCAAATATGGATTTTTATGCATTTTGAACAATTAATGGTATTTATTTGTAGGTACTTTGATTTTAAACACCTATTTTTCAACTGCTGTAGCAAATATTTCTAATACTGTAACTAGTGAAAAATTAATAAAGAAGCACTATAATCTTGTTGGACAAATATTTCTAGACTGATCGGAGAAAAATGGGAGGGCGAGGATGTAAAACTAGAATGATTACAAATTTAATTATATTCTTGAACTAAGAAAAACTACTTTTTCCTGTTTGGATAGTCACTGAATCCATATGTCAGGCTTCATCAAGGATTTATATTTAACACTCGAGGCATATCCAGATTCATATACCAGCAGTCATATTTCATTTTGAATGGCCATTTAGTATCCCCTGAGCTTTGAACCAAAAGCATTTGGGACCAGAATATATTTCCATTCATTTTGTGCATTTACTGAAATAGTCTCCTATTTCATTCTAATCCAGGCTATTTATTCTGTTGTGAATTTTGTGAGAGAACTCCAAAGATTTCATTCCTTAATTGCTGTTTAACCATAGTAGTTTCTGTGACCATATTTGTAACAATTTTTTTTTAATATTTGTAAGCCATGTGACAAGTTTGTTTCCAGTCTTTCCTTTCCTTTGCACTGCAGTAATTCACCATTAAACAATAGATATTACAGGGACACAAATTTGCACTTTTTGCATTAAATCAGTAATATTAATAATAATACTAATTTGCTACTCATTGTCTATTAGATCAGAAATAGATTTCTATATGTTATGGGCATTAGGTATTACAGCCTTTATAATCCAACTCATATAAAAATGTTTAGTTGCTTTTCCATAGCCGAATTTATCATCCAAAACTGCCTAATCAAACTACTTTAAGAAAAAATAGGGTGCAAACCTGGCTGTTAACAGTCACATACATTTTTTTTATACTGAGAGACCATCCTTAAGCCCATGTCACACAGCACCAACGGATGGAAAGAGAATGTAAAACGGAGAAAAATACTTGCCATCCGTTGGTTAACGCGATGCATCCGTTCTGTACTCACTACGACCGTTTTTCATACTCTCTATCCGTCCAGCATCTGTCTACTGACATTTCATCCGCTCAAAAAGTTTTGAGCTGCACAAAACTTTTTGAGCGGACAAAGTTTCCAACGCGTTCGTTATACATCCGCTATGCATACAGGGAACATCCGTTATACATTCGTCGTCATCCGTTACGCGTCCGCTATATCCGCTAGGCATCCGCTGCACATCCGCGCAACTCACATCCGCTCCAGCAGAAAACGGACACAGAGAGGAAGTGAAACGGACGCGGAACGAACATGCAGCGTAAGTAGTATGGACATAGAAAGGATGAAAGCGGATGCAGCTCGCATACAAAGCATTAAAACGGAAAAAACGTTCGTATAGGGGACGTATCTCGGATATTTAGGATGTCTGCAGGATGTCTAGAGGATGCAAAAGGACACCTCGTGGAAAACCTATATTTCCTATAAAAAGGGGGAGAAATCACCTGGATCTCACTTTCAGTCGAGCAGCCCTGCGGTGCCTTCATCTGGCTCTTACCTTCATCTGGCTCTTGCTCCTCCACAGCATCCAGTCATCTCCACCATGGATCGTCACACACTCCTTTTGGTAGCTGCCATCGTTCTACAACAGTGTGAAGCCCTCTATAGGCTCTTTCACCTGTTCTATGGGAAGAAAAGGAGGCGTCCAAGAAGTGTCTGGGTCCGAAGATGGATCGTGAGAAGAGCCGAGTACGGACTGTATAACAAGCTGATGGTGGAGCTGAGGAACGAAGATTCTCGTGCATTTCAGAACTTCATGAGGATGCCGCTAGCCATGTTTCACGAAGTTGTGGAGCGGCTGACACCCAGGTTGACCAAGCAGAGCACCAACTTCCGGCCCAGCCTGGACCCTGGGCTCAAGGTGGCACTGACTCTGCGCCACCTGGCCTCCGGGACCACGTACAGGAGCATGCAGTACGCCTGGAGGGTGCCACACAACAGCATCAGCATTGTGGTCAGAGAAGTGGTGCAGGCCATCATCGAAGAATATCTGGAGGAGCTCCTCCAGTGCCCCTCCACTGAAGAAGGATGGAAGAAAGTTGCAGAGCAATGGTATCAGAAGTGGAACTTCCCCCACACCATTGGAGCCATAGATGAGAAGCACGTGGCCTGCAAAGCTCCAGCCAACTCAGGGTCCACTTATCACAACTACAAGGGCTTCTTCAGCATCGTCCTCTTCGCCATGGTCGATGCTGACTACAAGTTCATGTACATCGATGCTTCAGGCAATGGGTCATCTTCAGATACTCAGGTATACAACACCAGTCACCTCAAGGAGGGGCTGGAACGCAACCTCATTGTGGGCTTTCCAGATCCAGAACCCCTGCCCAATGACACACACGATGTGCCCTACTTCATCATGGGAGATGATGCCTTCTCCCTCAGAACCTTCCTCATGAAGCCCTACACTTCCAGACGCCTCACCTGTGAAGAGAGGATCTTCAACTACAGGCTGTCCAGGGCAAGGCGGGTGGTGGAGAACGCCTTTGGCATCCTGGCCAAAAGGTTCCAGATACTTCTCACCACCACGCAGCATCGCCCAGAGACTGTGAGGAACATTGTGGAAGCTTGCTGCATCCTGCACAATCTCATGCGCACCCGCTACCCAGTCTTGCAGAACAGGCTCGTGGACCTCCAGCAAGGCAATGGAGACATGGAGCCTGGGGAATGGAGGCAAGGGCAAAACCTGATCGACATTGAGGATGTGCAAGGACCCAACAGAGCCTCACATGAAGCGAAGAAGCAGCGCAACCTCCTGAAACACTGGTGCAACTCCCCAGCTGGAGCAGTGGAGTGGCAAGACAGGATGGTAGATGCTTAATGGATGCTTCCTTCAGCCTGTCTCATCACACTGATGAGATTGTGCCATGTATGTTGAGTGGCCCTACAATGAACAGGATGGGTTCCTTTAATAAACAGTTGTGTTTATGCTGAAATGTGCTGATGAATGATTACATTGTTATTGATAATAAAGGCCCATAGGTGTGGCACCTGGGAGGGTGGACCATACAGTCCCACTATGCTTGTACTGGAGGTTTATCTATCCCATTGCTATCTTAACCCATCCCACAGCTATTACCCATTCCACAGGTATCCCTGCCCATCCCACTGCTATCCTTACCCATCTCACAAGCATGCAAAGGCTTAAACCATTTCTAAAAGTTTCCACCAAGACTTTATTGACTAAAAGAACTGAACCAAGTGTGTGAAGCAAAGATAAACTTTGTTAATAACAAACTGTAAAAGCAAAATGACCCAAGTAAAGTGTCCCAAGCAAAGATAAAGTCAACAGGTAGCAACCCAGTCTCTGGCACTCTTCTCACTCACTCTGAGGCGTGCCCATAGTCTCAGGGGTGAAGGGTCCAGGTGCTGTGGAGGTGGCTGCTGCTGGAGTGCTGGTCTGAGGCGCGATTGGGGTGCCTGGCCCCGAGAGGACAACAGGGGATGGTGCGTGGAGGAAGCTCTCAGAGAGCTGGCTCAGTCCCGTGATGTTGAGAGCCCCTTCCTCCATGACATAGGGTGTCAGTCCCAAGACCGATGGCAGATGTTCTGAGGCCGGGCTTGGCTGTGGGGTGGAGGAAGGAGGAGTGTAGTGGGGATGTCTGGTCTGCAGCTGAGCGAGGTGAGGCGTGGGTGGCATCTGTGGCGTGGGTGGCATCTGTGGAGTTGGTGGCATCTGTGGCGTCGGTGGCATCTGTGGCATGGGTGGCATTTGTGGCATGGGTGGCATCTGTGGCATCAGTGGCATCGGTGGCGTACGATGTACCTGTGCCTGGACTGGGAAGGACTGCCTGTGCTGCTGGAACTCCTGGTAGCTGTAGCCTTGGTAGGTGAGGGCCTGTGGAAAGCCTTGGAAGGGCTGTAACATCACCTGGGGTGGAGAAGCAGACCTGGACTGGGTCGGGGCAGGTTCAGCTGGCCTGGAGGGTTGTGCAGAAGACCTGTGATCTTCTCCTTTATCACCTGGTACTGGGATTCGGACATGTCCATGAGGGTCTGGTTGATGTAGGTGAGGAAGGGCCTGCGGTTTGAGGATGGTATGTTGATGTGTACCAGCTGAGAGAGGAGATCTACGCTGCTTTTGATGGTGTCCCTGATCTCCAGCAGGACAGTGTGGCTCTGTCCCTCCGGTCTGCCTCTCTGCCTGCTTTCTGTGGAGGTGGAGCTGGGGGTGGGGGTGGGTTGGTCTCTGGTGGCAGTGGGGGTCCTCCACGCGCTCCGCCACAGGGAGTGCAGGGGGTCCCCATCGTGGGACACTCCACAGATACCTGCCTGGACACAGGAGCTGACTCTTGGCCAGAAGAGGACTGGCTCTCTGTGGGCTGCCTGAGAGAGAGGGTTGACAGAGAGGCTGCTCCTCATTGGCGGACCTCACCCTCCAAGAAGCTGCACTTGACCATCACGTAGGTCTCCCGGTCAGTGAGCTTGACCACGGCCTGGACAGACTTCTTGAGGTGCAGCTTCCTGTACCAGGTGTGCATGTGCTTCCAACACCCGAGGAGGACCTCCGATGTGTAGCCCAGGCTCTCCGCCTTCTCTCTCCAAGCCGCCTGCTTCCTCTTGGTGTCTCGATAGAGCCTGTGTCCCTTCCGCCATAGGTACTCGTTCACCCTCAGCCATTCGAGCACTTCATCCTCATGTTCCTCTTCGATGAAATATTGCCTCCTCTCCCTATCTCGCTTATGCCTCTTCCTCTCTCTGGCAGGGCCTTCTGGGCCCTCATCAGAAGGGATTTGAGGTTCTAGGGGCTGCTCCACCACACCACCACCAGCAGCAGCAGCAACAACAACAGCAGCAGCAAAAGCAGCACCAGCAGCACCAGCAGGACTAGGATCATCATCAGCAGAGTAAGCACCAGCAGGACCAGGAGCAGCAGCAGCAGCAGGAGCACCAGCAGGACCAGGAGCACCAGCAGCACCAGCAGCACCAGCAGGACCAGGAGCAGCACCACCAGAGTGAGCACCAGCAGAAGCACCAGCACCAGGAGCAGCGCCAGCAGAGTAAGCACCAGCAGAAGCACCAGCACCAGGAGCAGCACCAGCAGAGTAAGCACCAGCAGAAACACCAGCACCAGGAGCAGCACCAGCAGAGTAAGCACCAGCAGAAGCACCAGCACAAGGAGCAGCGCCAGCAGAAGCCCCAGCCCCAGCAGAGTCAGCCCCAGCAACAGAAGGCCCAGCAGAAGCAGAGTCAGGGCCAGGGGGAGGGATGGTGGCCCTGTCCTTCTTGCCAGGGCTGGCAGAAGATGGCACAGGCT
The DNA here is from genome assembly GCA_015471245.1 of Laticauda colubrina. NCBI lineage: Eukaryota > Metazoa > Chordata > Lepidosauria > Squamata > Elapidae > Laticauda > Laticauda colubrina. Next base: position 29,022,404 of record BLBF01000002.1, read on the forward strand.
TCCTCTTCTTCCCCATGGTTGTTGGCTGGAGCTGTGTCTGGCAGCAGGTCTTTCCTCTGAATGGTGACCTGCTTGCGAGCTTCATCCTTTTATATCCGTGGGGCTGACGCAATGCATCCTCCCCGCATGCACAGTGAACGCTTTGCATCCACTAGGCATCCGCTAGGCATCCGCTAGACTTCTGTGATGCATCCATTGTATCCGCTCGGCATCCGCTCTGCATCCGTTCCTTCCGCTGCGCGTCCGCTTTGCTGTGCTCCCCCGGAAGCCCTGCGGATGTGCCATCCGCTTCCATCCACTTCCATCCGCTAGGCTTCCATGCAGCATCCGCTTTACATCCTGGCTACGTCCTCTCCACGTCCGTTCCTTTCCGTTGTTGTCCGCTTTGTTTATGCAAAATTGGGGCACTTTTGAGAGCGGATAACAACGGATGGAACATTTTCTCGTTCGCTGTGTCCTTTTTACATACTTTTTGCATCCGTCGGCCTATGTGACAGGCCCTTTATGGCCAACAAAGATGTTACAAGTTGTGTTACCATGGACCAGGCACTGGGAAAAAAATATTAGAAACAAATAACATGTGACTCTTATTTTTCAACAAATAAAATTGCACTACTGTCAGAACAATTTTTTACAACTTTCAATGTTCATAGATGCTTTGGATTTTCCTAAACCACAAATCGAACAAATAAGAAAGTGCTATGTTTGAAAATTAAAAACACTACAGTTCCTAAAGAAATAGATACTGCCAGAAGGAAACTTTGGAAAAATGTATTACAAGAAATAAAGTTAAGGAAATCTAAGAATTTATGGTGTGAAGGATAATACCATAAATGTTATAGCACTGTACTATTATATAGATACTTACCAAGATCCTTAATGAGTGATAATGCTTCCCATGATATAAATGCTCCTCCACCATCATCCATTGCTCCCTGACCCACATCCCAGCTGTCCAGGTGTCCACTAATTAGTACAGCCTAATGAAATAAAAATATTTATATGAAAACAAATTAGACAGTTCATCCCAAGGATATTTATAGAGTTATTTTTTCACCAGATGTAATTCCGGTAATGGGAACCACAATTACATCAACATTGTGATAGTGTAATTGAATGTGCTTTGTGACCATCATTTTGTTCTATTGGGAAATTATGATAACCAAGGACTTCAAAAGGATATCCATCAACTTACTACTTTTAATATTGAAGATTTGGTTCTACAATATTTGAGTTAGTGGGTATATATTGTGAAGATCACTGACAAGAACAGCTTAATTATATACTTTCAGCAAGATTGTCTTTACAACTTTGTATGTTTTTATGTATTCTTTTGAAAAAACATTTCTGGATGTTTGTCTTTCGTGTATTGTTCAGTCACAAGATTTGAGTTAGGCAATCATACAAAACTCATAAGCAGTTCCTAAATATTTGACTTGGTTTGCTCTGTTATAAGGCTTAATTCTGGGGTAGATTCAAGATATGGCAAGGTTAAATAAGAATATTTATTCCATATTAGGATGGAGCCACTTAAAACAACTGACTTTCCTCAGTCACATGAAAGCGCTGTCCCATTTAATACCATCATAGTTTTATTTCCAGTGCTTCTTTATCCAACTTCCTTTCCAACAGACCTTTTGCCCTAAGTGCTTGATCCTGAAATGGGCAACTGTTAGATTTTTATAAAAATCTGACACCTCTTTTCTAAGAAAATCTGGCTCTCAGTTCTTACAAGTTTGACATTCTGAATTAAAGTCATGGATGATGAAACAAGATAGCTGGCATCGAAACTTGCTCATTTACAAAAAGGAAAATGCAATGCCATTTCTGATTTCCCAGAAGGCAAACTGAGGAGATCCTTCTCAATCACCTAGTTACATTTTTTCAACTCTTTCATTCTTTAAGATAATACCTCTTTGGGATCAAAGGACATTCTTAGAAATAAAACTGATTCAGAAGTTGGTGCTTTTCTATCCCTTCTCATTCACCTCTTTACATCAATCCTTAAGGATGACACAAACTGAGGGCCCAGAGCGGGCCAGGACAATCTGGAGTCTTGGATGATACTGCTGGAAGGGGTTAATTTACCTCCAAATAAGTTAACTTTAATTCAACCAAGATTATAGTATTTCAGCATTTCATAACAACCTCACTTATTCAACACCAAGTAATGAGTGGGAGAAAAATCAAAGCAATAACTGCTATGTATATAGTCTGGAACAAGTGTAAATTGCTTGAGTTGTTTCATCAAACACAGATGTCAGTAAATGCTAGTAGGTCTTGCAATGAATTATAGGTTAGTTTATAAATGAATAGGAAAAAAACTATATTTAAATGAGGAGCAATGTCTTCTTAGCAACAGTGAAATATTCCCCTACTAACACAGCATGATGTTCCCTGGCAATCAAAGTGGCATATGTATTGCCTGATAGAGAATAATAATAATAATAATAATAATAATAATAATAATAATAATAATAA
>BLBF01000002.1:29026507-29039325 GCA_015471245.1 Laticauda colubrina
GTGTGTGTGTGTGTGTGTGTGTGTGTGTGTGTGTGTGTGTGTGTGTGCATGTGTGCATGCATGCGTGTGTGCCTTCAAATTGGTGCTAATTCCTATCAACTGCCTGGAGAGGCCTGACTTCATATTTCAGAAGTGGTTTGCTATTGTTTTCTTCCTAGGAAGGGGTGGGATGCTACCAGTTTGCCCCAGAACTGGTAGCTCTGAAGAGCAGCTGACACCGAACCAGTTCGCTGCCACAATCTTCTGGTTGTGTGTTTGGCCCACCCATCTACCCAAGAGTTCTAGGCTGTCCTTTAGTCTCTGCTTTTTCTTCCTCAGCTGCTTTGCACGGCACAGCTGAGTGCTGCTCATCAACTGGAGGAGGATAATGTTTGCTGGAGCTGGTAATTTGTAAGTAATGCACGCACTTGAGTAGTGTGCAGGCGTGTGCAGCATGCATTTGGCACACATAAACGTAAAGTGAACCAATTGTTATGCCAGTAGGATCCCACCCCTGTTCCTAGGGCTTACAGATAACAGATAATCAGAGTTGGAAGGGACCTTGTAGGTCATCTAATCCAAACTCCTATCCAAGCGGGAAACCCTACACCTTTTCTGACAAATGGCAGTCCAATCTCTTCTTGAAAGTCTCAAGTGATGAAGCTTCCACAACTTCCGAGGGCAACTTCTGTTCCATTGGTTGATTGTTCTCACTGTCAGAAAATTTATCCTTATTTCCAGGTTGAATCTCCCCTTGTTCAGTTTCCATCCATAATTCCTTGTCTGGCCTACAGGCACTTTGGAGAATAGCTTGACCCCCTCCTGTTTGTGGCACCACCTCAAATATTGGAAGACTGCTATCATGTCTCCCCTAGTCCTTCTCTTTACTAGACTAGCCAGGCCCAGTTCCTGCAACCGTTCATTGTATGCCTTAGTCTCCAGTCCCCTAATCATCCTGGTTGCTCTTCTCTGCACTTTTTCTAGAGTCTCAACAACTTTTTTAGAGTGTGGTGACCAAAACTGGATGCAGTACTCTAGGTGTGGTCTTACTAAGGCTTTATAGAGTGGTATTAGTACCTCCCTTGATCTTGATTGTATCCCTCTGTTAATACAACTTAGGACTGCATTAGCTTTTTTGGCTGCTGCTGCACACTGCTGGCTCACTGCTGAGAGAGGTGACCAGACCCAGGCCTCCCAACTGATTCCAAGCTAAGGTTCGACTACTAGTCTCTCTGTTTCTAGCCTGCTGCCTCAACCACTACACCAAATTGGCTCACTAGTATTCCTAATTATTTTCTACAGAGGCTAGCCAACCTTTTGTTTAAGAGTGATAAGGATGGAGGATCCAGCATAATTATTTTCCTTGCCTATAAAAGCTACATATTTTAAAAAATGCCTTGAATAGTTAGACTTTATTTAATATTCTCACTATTTTTAATCATCATTTTAGAACTCATTTATCAGTTAACAGCATCTAATTAGATGCATTTATCATTAATTGTCTGCTAATTACCAGCTTGCACAAAATTCTCATAGGAAAAATGTATTCCTCACAGCAATCCACAAATATAGTGGGAATATTATAACATCATTTATGTTAATTTATTATTTCCTCCCTACAGATAACTTCATCAAATTTGGAAGTGCAGAGAGAGACACATTAGACAAATTGAAAATTGGACTGGGTCACTGGTAGTAAGGAATGCTTAACTGGTCTGCATAATTTCTCTAAGCTACTCAACCACATACCTAGAGTGTAATGCAATACTGTATAACAGCAGCAAAAATATTATAGTAAAAAGTATTTTATATCTTCTGATTTGATTAATAAAAATGTATTACAAAAAATACTGTCTCATCCTATTTGTGTATCTCATTTTTCTACCAGTGTCTTAGTAAAAATACTTTCGTTGCTTTCATGTGAGAAAGTATATAGTTTATTATCTGCCCAACATAACTAGATTACACCAAACAAATAGAAGCAATAGTACAAGTCATGTGCTGAATTTTTATTATGCATGCCATGTAAGAAATCAAAAGGAAATGTGCAGGAATAATAGTGGGTCTGCATTTTATATATGGGTTTTACTTGAACTTATTGATTACTGTGACAAAAGGTTGTCATTTTCTAATATAGATGTCTATTAAAGAACCTTAAAGGACCTTTCTCTTCACTTGCTGCTATTCATGAGAAAATACAATAGCTGTCTGCAAAAGTCTCTAGGAACATACTATGACAGAAGCAACATGATACCAAACAGGGAGTTACACTGCGCATCATTTCTCATCACTGGATCCAGCGCCATAAGCAGAAAGAGAAAGCAGAAATACACAAACCGCTCTTGCTATTAATAAGCATGTACTATCACATATGCTACTTTTGCCTTTTCTGTTATATAAAGATTTTTTTGACTTGGGGAAATGCACAGGTGGGATACAAGCAAGTCCCAGTTTCAAGGAGACCTTTGCCAAGAGTCATTTCCCTTCCCCTTGTATTAATACTGATCCAAGTTGGGCAAGGATGCTCATGGATTCAAGGCCATCCTACTTCAGGGATCCTATCACCTTTTATTTCAAAGGCAACACATTTTATAAAATCTACTCATTGGGATATAGCTCCCAAAGGCTAAGGTTAATTCCTGGCTTTTTGAATTACTCAGATGTGCTCATTATTTGTCTGTCCCAAGGAAAGAGCAACTATTTAACAGTTTGAAAGGGATGCAGGGATGCTTTTAAAGTTGGCTGAAGATGAAACTAATGTTATTAAAACAGTTCCATTAAAGGATGGAAATGTTATTTTATACAGATAAATATTTAGGGCTTGTGTATTGAATGCCATTAAGGAGAATAATCCACTGCTTTCTTTAGGAATGTTTTTCAAACTGTGTTCTGTAGAACTTGAAAATTTCTTAATAATTTGATGGCATCCTGTAAGAGATTCCGTGGGATAATAATAATAAATAATAACAACAATGGTGTATTGGAAGATCTGCAAGAAATATCATTTGCCTGAAAGCAAGAACTGATGGTACCATAAAACAGAAAAAGTCACAGAAAATGAAAAAGTTAAATTGCTCCGGAACTTCAGAATCCAGACAGACAAGCACCTGCACATAATACCCCAGACTTAACAGTTGTGAATAAGAAAGACAAAAAAGTCTGGATAGTGGATGTGGCAGTGCCTGGAAACAGCAGAATAGAAGAGAAAGGACTGGAGAAGATAACAAAATACAGAGATCCACAAATAGAAATAGAATGACTGTGGCAAAGGCAAGCAAGGGTAGTACCAATAGTAATAGGCACCTCGGGTACAGTCCCAAAACAACTGGAGCACCACTTGAACACCATAGGCATTGACAAATTTTCCATCAATCAATTGCAGAAGGCAGCTTTACTTAGAACAACTTATATTCTGTGGTGATATCTTTAACTTCATCAAACATCCAGATTTGCCTATCCCAGGTCCTTGGTAAGGACTCGATAGGTAGACAAAAATGCCAAACCCAGTCTGAACATCTGGCTGACTGTGCGATAAATAATAATAAAAAATAATTGGATAATCAAGTGCTTAGAAATAACAGGATCCAATTAGTGAAAACATCAGAAAATTTGTTCAAAGATCAATGGCATAATGGAAGACATCATTGCTGGTTAACGATAGACTGAGAGGGATGACTATCAAGAGAGGAATCTTTCAACGAGACTCACTGTTACCACTATTGTTGGTCATTGCAGTGATTTTCCTGTTAACAACACTGAGCAAGTTAGGCCACTTTTCATCAAATATCAAAAATATCTGCCAGGATATCCCATCTTCTTTAGGTTACACTGGCCGACGGATGCAAAACGTATGTAAAAAGGACACAGCGGATGAGCAAATTTTCCATCCGTTGTTATCCGCTCTCAAAAGTGCCCCAAATTTGCATAAACAGAGCGGACAACAGCGGAAAGGAACGGACGTGGGGAGGATGTAGTGGGGATGTAAAGCGGATGTTCGTAGGAAGCCTAGCAGATGGAAGCAGATGGAAGCAGATGACGCATCTGCAGGGCTTCCGGGGGAGAACAGCGAAGCGGACATGTAGCGGAAGGAGTTGATGCATAGCGGATGCGTAGCGGATGTCGCGAATGCATCACAGATGCCTATAGGATGCATAGCGGATGCGTAGTGGATGCAAAGCGTTCACTGCGCATGCGGGGAGGATGAATTGTGTAAGCTCCGTGGATATAAAAGGAGGCAGCTCGCAAGCAGGTCACCATTCAGAGGAAAGACCTGCTGCCAGAGACATCTTGAGAGAACACTATGGGGAAGAAGAGGAAGCCTGTGCCTACTCCTGCCAGCCCTGGCAAGAAGGACAGAACCACCATCCCACCCCCTGGCGCTGACTCTGAAGCTGCTGGTGCTGCTGTTGCTGGTGCTCCTGGTGTTGCTGCTGCTGGTGCTTCTCCTGCTGCTGCTGGTGGTGCTTCTCCTGCTGCTGCTGGTGGTGGTGCTTCTCCTGCTGGTGCTGCTGCTGGTGCTGCTGGTGCTTCTCCTGCTGCTACTGCTGCTTCTCCTGCTGCTGCTGGTGCTTCTCCTGAAGCTGTATGTAAAAACATCTTCTGAAAAAGAATTGCTCTCAATACTGTCCATATATATAGCCATCATATTGCAATGGAGTTTGAATTGGACAAATGCATCACCCTTACCATCAAGTTTAAACTGGATGAAATGCTATCAAGGCAATTAACACCCACACAGTCACTCAGGTGCTTAGATTGGACGTAGGATTTTTATCCACATATAAAGTCCGCATATAAAATCCAAGGACCTGGAATAGGCAGGTGTTGTTGTTTAATAATATTAAAGGTATTGTTATGCAATGTAAGCTGTTTCAAGTAAAGCTGCCTTTTGTAATTGACAGGTGGTGATTTTATCAATGCCAATGGTGCTGCATGATTTGGACTTGCACCAAAAGTGCCTCTTATTTGTGGTGCAATCTTCACTTTCTTTTTCTGCAGTTCTACTTCTATTTGTAGGGGTTTATATTTTGTGATTTTCTCCAGCTCTTCTTTGTCCTCTATTCTGCTTTCTCCAGGTATTGCAACATCCATTATTCCAACTTTTGTTTATCTTTCTTATTAAGTCTGGGATGTTGTGTGGCAGATGCTTGTCTGTTTGAATTCTAAAGTCCCAGAGCACTTTCGCTTCTTCATTTTCTATTCCTTTGTTTTATGGTCCTTCCAGTTCTTTCTTGCAGGAGAATGGTATTTCCTGCAGATCTTCCAATGCACCATTGTTGCTACTTTTTAATCCTGTTGTTTGTAGTTAATTGCAATAATAATTAAATATGATTATGTTAATCCTAGCAATTGTAATGGGAGAAATTACTCCTCTTGAGCAGGCTTGCTGGGATGATAGCAGTAAAACTTCCAATGTTCTGAATTAGGATCACAAAGAAGCAAAAGAATAGACTTCTTCAACTTACTCTGTTTTTAAAAGGTGTGTGTGTGTGTGTGTGCGTGTGTGTGTGCATGTGTGCATATATGTGTGTGTATGAATAAATAAATGTACAGTATATAAATCATAAGTATGGTTGGACACTTGAATTTGGTGAATGGGGGACTGAATGTCTATGGATAAGTTTCTATGGCAGGGGTCTTCAAACTTGACAGCTTTAAGACTTGTGGACTTCAACTCCCAGAATTCCTCCTCCAATCATGTTAGTTCAAGAAATTCTGAGAGTTTAAGTCCACAAATCTTAAACTTGCCAAGTCTGAAGACCCTTGTTCTATGGTCTCCAAGCTGGTACTCAAGCCTTTTCTTGACCCCTTTCTAGAGCCTGAGAACTATTGATAGGACTTCCTTGTCCCATGGAAACATATTTTTATGATGTTCAGATACATGGAGTGGGAGTCAGACAGTCAAACAGAAACAGTTGTTGGGCATTTCTAAACTGCAAAGATTGACATGTTCTGGTCCACAATTTATATTGTCAAATTTCAGTAGATCTGAAGTTCTGAAATTCATATTTCTTTTGAGAATAGCAAGGGTAAAAGAAAAAAAAAAACTAATTTTCAGCTACAGTTTCAAGTGTTACAAGTGGAAGAAAATGTTATCAGCCTTGGCAAGCAAAGTGAACAGGTGTGACCAGGATGAAAATGAGTTTAAAATAGTTAGGTGGGAAGCTATTTTCTTTTCTTTTCAACAATACCTAAAAACGCTTTGAAATGGAATAACCTAAAACCATGAAATGTCCTTTTGTGTAAGAAAAAGAAAAGATTCTTACATGAAAATTCAATTGAAAAAGTGATGTGGAAAATAGGAAACGCCAGAAAGCAAAATAAAAAAAAAATTACAGCAACTGAATCATTCTATACAATAGGAAAAGGCAGATGTCACAGTCCTGTAGAGGCTGAACAATTTTGGACAAAATTGTTAGGCTTCATCTTATGACAGTTAACAAGATAAAAGGCACTCTATTTGGAAGTTCATCTGTCTGAGAACCTGTTACCCAAATTGTTCATAAACACTGTATACTTCTAAGGCAGCGGTGTCAAACTCACGTCGTCATGGCAGCATCATGTGATGTATTGGGACATTTTTTCCCCTTTCCTAAACCGGTCGTAGGTGTGGTGAGCACATGACACATCCGGCCCATGGGCTGGGAGTTTGACACTCAACTGCAATAAAATATGTATCACCAACTTTCTTACATTATTTAGAATATATTGAAAGACCTGGCTCTGCCATCTTGCTTGGGGATCATAGAGCTGCACACAACCATGGGACTGGTTAATTGCCTTGCAATGTCACATTTTTAATTATTCTTGCCCTATTTTAGATTTTTAGGTTTAGTTTTTATGTTTTTAACATTTTATATATTTTAAACTTTTTATCTGTGTTCCTGCCTGGGTCCCTCGGTGAGGGAGATGGGCAATTTCTAAATGTGATTGATAAATAAATAAAATATCAGCAAATATTTCATCAGCAAATCTCTTAGCCAGTTCACAAAAATAACTTTAGCATTGCCTCTCCAAACATCATAAGATTTCACGCAAGATGCTAAAAGATCAATAGATTTGAACAATCCCATGTAAGATTGTTGCCCTTTGAGAATTAATTATTTAAAAAGTAATTTAATTAAGTATATCGATACATTTCTAGAAACTGGAAATTATCAGCCTATAGGCACTGCAGTGCTGACCTGATATAGTCATAGCTTTGAAGGTTTGAAAACGCTATGCATCCATTGTGTACTAACTGCATATGTGTTTCATATGCTCTATCCGTCGAGCATCTGTCCACTGCAATTTCATCCGCGCAAAAAGTTTTGAGCTGCACAAAACTTTGTGAACGGATGAACTTTCCGCCGCGTACGATGTATATCCATGACATATATGGGCAACAGACGTTCTATATCCGTTATCATCTGTTAAATGTCCGCTGTATCCTCTCTGCATCCTCTGGCAATCCCCTCAACTCACATCCATTGCAGCTGAAAACGGAAAGAGGGAGGAAACAAAAGGTACATGGAACGTCTACACAGCGTTAGTAGCATGAAAATAGAAAGGATGTAAGCGTATGCATCTCGTATATAAAGTATTAAAAACGGACAAAATGTTTGTATCTGGGATGTATCTCGTATATTTAGGATGTCTGGAGTATGTCTAGAGTATGTAGAAGGACACCTAGTGGAAAACCAGTATTTTCTATAAAAAGGGGGAGAAAATCATCTGGATCGCTGGGATGGTGGACCATACAGTCCCACTATGGTTGCACTGGAGGTTTATCTATCCCACAACTATCCTTATCTATCCCATAAGCATGCAAAGGCTTAACCATTTTTTCAAAGTTTTCATCAACACTTTATTAAGTAAAAAAAATGAACCAAGTAAACTAAGTATCTTAAGCAAAGATAACCTTTATTAACTTTCTTAGGTAAACTTTATGACTTTATTAAATAAGCAAAATGAACCAAGTAAACTGTATTAGGTGTCTTAAGCAAAGATAAACTTTCTTAGGTAAACTTTATGACTGTATTAAACAAGCAAAACGAACCAAGTAAAGTGTTTTAAGCAAAGATAAACTTAACAAGTAAACAACTCAGTCTCTGACACTATTCTCAGTCACTCTGAGTCATGTCCATGGTCTCAGCTGTTAAGCTGGCAGGGACTGTGGAGGTGGCTGTGGCTTGAGTGCTGGTCTGAGGCACCATTGGGGTGCTTGGTCCTGAGGGTACAACAGGTGGTGGTGTGTTCAGGAAGCTATGCGAGAGCTGACTCAGCCCCGTGAGGTTGAGAGGCCCTTCATCAAGGACTTGAGATGTCAGGCCCAATACTGATGACAGATTGTCCATTGACGGGCTTGGCTGTGGGGTGGAGGAAGGAGGAGTGTAGTGGGGCTGTCTGGTCTGCAGCTGGGTGAGGAGTGGCGTCTGTGGCGTGTGATGAACCTGGGCCTGGACTGGGAAGGTCTGCTTCTGCTGTGGGAAGTCCTGGTAGCCGTAGCCTTGGTAGGTGAGGGGCTGTTGAAAGCCATGGAAGGGCTGTGACATCACCTGGGGTGGAGGAGCAGACCTGGACTGGGTAGGAGCAGCTTCAGCTGGGCCTTGAGGGTTGTGCAGAAGTGCTGTGATCTTCTCCTTCATCACCTGGTACTGGGCCTTGGGCAGATCCCTCAGGGTGTGGCTCATGTCGGTGATTAAGGTGTTCCAGCCCGAGGATGCTCTGTCCAAGTGGACCAGCTGTGAGAGAAGTTCTGTGCTGGTCTTCATTGTGTCCCTGATCTCCAACAGCACACTCTGGTCCTGGCTCTCCAGTCTGCCTCTCTGCCTGCATCCTCTGGAGCTGGGGGTGGGGGTGGGTTGGCCTCTGGTGGCTGCTGCTTCTTCCTCCATTTGTGACAGCAGGGCGTCATCCTCCACGGGATCCTCCAAGTCTGCCAGCATGGGGAGTGCAGCTGTCGAGGGGGGGTCTCTGCCATGGGGCCCTCTGAAGACACCTGCCTGGACAGGGTAGCTGGCTCCTGGCTGGAAGAGGACTGGCTGTCTGTGGGCTGTCTGAGGGAGAGGGGTCTCAGAGGGGCTGCTCCTCAGTGATGGATCTCACCCTCCAGGAAACTGCACTTGGCCATGACGTACATCTTCTGGTCAGTGAGCTTGATAGCGGCCTGCCCGGATTTCTTGAGGTGTAGCTTGCCATACCAGGTGTGCATGTGCTTCCACCATCCTAGGAGTACTTCTGCAGTGTACCCCAGGCTCTCTGCCTTTTCTCTCCAAGCTGCCTGCTTCTTCTTGGTGTCCTGATACAGTCTGTGGCCCTTTCTCCAGAGGTACTCATTCTCCCTCAGCCATTTCAGCACCTCATCCTCATGCTCCTCGGAAACGGTGTACTGTTTCTCTCTCCCTTCTCCTTCCCTTGCCTCTTCCTCCCTCTGGCAGGGGCTTCAGCAGGGCTTTCAACATCAGGGCCTTCTGGAGATTGTTCAGGGCCTTCAGGGGCTTGAGCAGCAGGGCCTTCAGGGGCTTGAAGGTTTTCAGCTGCAGTGGATGTGAGTTGAGGGGATGGCCAGAGGATGCAGAGCAGCAGGGCCTTCAGCAGCAGGGCTTTGAGGGGCTTGAGGGCCTTGGGGCTAGTCCACCACAGCAGCAGCTTCAGAGTCAGTGCCAGGGGGTAGGATGCTGGTTCTGCCCTTCTTCACCTTGCCAGGGCTTGAACGAGTAGGCACAAACTTCCTCTTCTTGCCTGACTGACGAACCATGGTGTTCCTGCAAGATGTATGTGGCAGCACATCTTTCCCCTGTATGCTGACTGTGTGCGTGCTGCATCCTTTCATATCCGCGGAGCTGATGCAATTCATACTCCCCGCATGTGCAGTGAACACTTTGCATCCGATATACATCCGTGTGGCATCCCCTTTGTTTCCTATAGGCGTCTGTGATGCATCAGCTTTATCCGCTATGCATCCGCCCCTTCTGCTATGCGTCCACTTCAAAATTCTTCCCCAGAACCCCTTCGGAGGTGTCATCCACTTCCATCCACTCTCATCCGCTAGGCTTCCGATGAACATCCATTTAACATCCCCACTACATACTAGCCACGTCCATTCTTTTCCGTTCTTTTTATGCAAATTTTCACCACTTTTTGGAGTGGATGACAATGGATGGAGCCAACCCCGAAATTTTGCTCATCTGCTGTGTCCTTTATGCATATGTTTTATGTCCGTTGGCCAGCGGGACCGGGCCTTTAGCAACTGAGAAAGACACCTAAAAGTGACTTTTTTCCTCCCATCACAGCAAAGCTATCAATGGAGAGGGCCATAATCAAAACTGGTGGAAACCTTTTCTGTCTTCCAGGTTGTTCATCTACTTTTCCCCCCCTACTCAAGGAAAGAGAAACAACTCCAGGGAAAGACAGGCCCTCTTTATAACACCTTGGTAAGGCCACACTTGGAACACTGCATTCAGTTTTGGTTGCCATGATGTAAAAAAGATGTTGAGATTCTAGAAAGAGTACAGAGAAGAGCAACAAAGATGATTAGGGGACTGGAGGCTAAAACATATGAAGAACAGTTGTTGGAACTGGATATGTCTAGTCTACTGAAAAGAAGGACTAGGGGAGACGTGATAGCAGTCTTCCAATATCTCAGGGGCTGCCACAAAGAAGAGGGAGTCAAGCTATCCTCCAAAGCACCTGAGGGCAGGACAAGAAGCAACGGTGGAAACTAATCAAGGAGAGAAGCAACTTCGAACTAAGGAGAACTTTCCTGACAGAACAATTAATCAGTGGAACTTGCCTCCAGAATCTGTAGATGTTCCAACACTGAAAGTTTTTAAGATGAGATTGGATAACCATTTGTCTGAAATGGAATGGGGTTTTCTGCCTAGGCAAAAGGTTGGATAGAAGACCTCCAAGGTCCCTTCCAACTCTGTTATTCTATTCTAAATTTTTATGTATGGTTTTCCCATATAAATATATTTTGTACAACTTCCCCAAATGTACACATTTTTGTGCAAATTTGATTTTGCAAATATTTTCACAGGACCAAAGTTTTTGATAGGATAATGCTTTTGAAATGAGCAGCCTCAGATTTGAACTTTCTGCTCTTTTGTTGTTTACAGGGAATGTTTTGTCTTCCTTTCCCCAAAAAGGTCAGCCATACACATCAGAAATAATTGTTTCGAATTCCTAGCAACTCTGGGGAAATAGTTAATTCTTAGAGACAGTTATAGAAGCTGTTAAGCATAACCACATGGACACAACGACAATTTGTGTTAACATCTCTAACAATGAAGAATATTATCTTACAGATGTTAAGAAGTAATTGGTGTAATATACTGGATCATCTAAACTTAGTTGGGGGTTGCATATGTGGGATGTTTATATCACTATTAAGTTATGGGAAATAAGCCCACCAAATAAAGAGCCAAAAGATTTGTAGATAATGCAAACACATATGGTTTACAGGCATGCATAAATCTAAGAGAACACTGGACCTCATGTTAAAGAAATGCTGAAGAGACCAAATTATATGCTCTTACAAGGAAATGCAATAAGTTACAATTATTGCATGACATTTAGGCCAAGAATGCTACATTATATTATATGACATTTAGGCCAAGAATGCTACATCAGATAAGGTGAGGGGGTGACCTTACTTTGGGAGCTGCCCTGGTGCCCTCAAGTTCTGCATGTCCATTGATAGCACTTCCTCTATTCTTCCTTTATACTAACACTACTAACACTAGGGAACATAAACACTTGTATTTTATTACTTTCATTAAGTGACCCTTTCACACTTATAAAAAGACAACTGTCTGCTTTATATTTGCAGATCCTTTTTTCTTCAAGGCTGTTCATCCTCATACTTTAAATTCTTCCTTCGATTTTCCTGTTTTTAATAGTCATTTTCTCAGGAAGGTAACCAAGCAAATTTGCCAAATTTCTTCATAGTCTCCACAGGTCCCAGTCTAAATGTTCAAATTATACCATGAAAATAGCGCTGTGTATTTTGCAAGATGGGGAATCTGCTCATACATCAAGCACATATATTGAAAATAGGATTAAATTGACTGCATGCACTTACAAAAATGCCAAATGTTTTTTTTCCAGAAATACAGCTATGTATTTCAGAAATGAGATGAGTGTGTGCAGGGAGAAAGATTTTTTTGAAAAGAGACCATATCATAAACAAGGAGGGTTCTTTTGATATCACTGTGTGATAAATGATTAAAGACCAAGCAACAGTATAACTGGAAAAAAGTCATCCTTTTAAGAGAAAAAAAACCCACCCAGACAATTGGAAGTATAATGAGCAAGTGTACAAACTAGGTCAGCCAAATCAGAGAGTTTGATACAACAGATGCCATTGTGTTTGCCTACAAATGGATATCTATACCATCCCAGGTCAAATTCATTATTTATATTTTATGTAGTCAAATAGAAACCCTGAGGATATTCTCTAACCAGCAGTGGATAGAGAGTAATAGTATGTCCCTTTATATATTCCATTCATACTTTTCTTCTTCTTTTTAGTTCTTGAGAATTCTCGTCAGAAGGAAACTAGACATTTTACTCCCAAGACACAAAAAAACCAAACCCCTCTTCCACCGATGTTAAAAGGTTGAATGCTGACCCATTCTGTTGGGAGACAAATGAGAAGTAAAAAAAGACTCTAATATATTAAAATGGCTGTCAAACCCATGTGAAAAATGCATATAGTACGCTATGGGTGTCTCTTTTGCTAGACATCCCTCTTAATTTAAGAAGGCCTTAAACACATCACCATAGAAATAGAAACATTAGACAGTGGAAAATAATAATAATAATAATAATAATAATAATAATAATAATAATAATAA
>BLBF01000002.1:29073559-29086715 GCA_015471245.1 Laticauda colubrina
TATTCTATTCTATTCTATTCTATTCTATTCTATTCTATTCTATTCTATTCTATTCTATTCTATAAGTGTTTCTACTCTGCAACAGAACTTGGCCTCAGGAATGAGGTTCCCCCTTAATTATAGATGGCCTCTCACTTTTCTGTTTTTTAGAAGAGATATAAAGACCAAGCTGAATGAGACACTTTGCTTTGTCCTTGCTATCTTTTATCTTTACGTTGTATTGATTTTATTGTAATGTCTACGGAGATTTTCAGTCAGCCAGGCCATCCAGTTGCTTCTTGAAAATGCACCTTTGGGATTTTATTGTAATGTTTTTATCTTTGAATGAAAGTTGTATGCATTAAGGAACTTGAGAGGGCATTTCAGAATTGTTGAGTCAAGCAAATTAAAAGTTTAATCAACCACATCATCCTTCCTACTCACTCCATTGTATGCATAAATTTGCCCTATATATTGGGGAAAAGCAAACACACACACACATACACTCACTCCCTGTTTTTTCTTTCTATACTCTCTCTCTCTCTTTTTCTCACACACACATATACACAAACACACTGTTCAGTGTTCATTGTTTTGTTCCCATTCTATATGCCTGAATACAGGGGTGGGATTCTAGCTCTGAAGAGCAGCAGACACACAACCGTTTCTGTGTCTGCTGCTGTTTTGGCCCACCTGCCCGCCCGGGCTCTTACCAGACCTTTATTTCCTGCTTTTTGAAACTCAGCTGCTTTGCCCGGCAAAGCTGCGCTATGCACCTGTGGGCAGCGCTGCTCAGCTGTTCAGGCAAGCTGATGATGTTTTACACACAGGTGCAGAGAAACAAAAATCACCAAATCAGTAGTAACACCGGTCGGATCCCACCCTGCCTGAATACAATTTGGAAAGGCAAAAACAGATTCCAAGAATGGATTAGTCCAGTCCAAAAAGAAAAGCAAAAGAAATCTGCTTCTGTGCCCAAAATTGCCGGTTAAATCCTAACTGCTTTAAGGCCCTGTCACACTGCCCAACGGATACAAAACGTTTGTAAAAAGGACACCGCGGATGAGAAAAATATTCCATCCGTTGTTATCTGCTCTCAAAAGGGGCAAAAATTTGTATAAGCAGAGCGGATAACACGGAAAGGAACGGACGGGGGGAGGACGCAGAGCGGTTGGAAAGCAGATGCGGAACGGAAGCCTAGCGGATGGAAGCAGATGGAAGCGGATGCAGAGCGGATGCGTAGAGGATGCGTAGCGGATGCAGAGCGGATGCATAGAGGATGCAGAGCGGATGCGCAGAGGATGCAGAGCGGATGCAGAGCGGATACGTAGCGGATGACGCAGATGCGTAGCTGCATCCACTTTCATCCTTTCTCCGTCCGTGCTACTAACGCTGCGCGTCCGTTCCGCTTCCTCCCTGCGTCCGTTTACCGCTGAAACGGATTTGAGTTGCGCGGATGCGCAGCAGATGCCTAGCGGATGTAGCAGATGCGTAATGGATGCAGAACGGATGTCCCCCGTATGCCTAGAGGATGCAGAATGGATGCATTGGATACATTTTCCGCTCAAAAGTTTTGAGCAGCTCAAAACCTTCTGAGCGGATGAAATGTCAATAGACGGATGCTGGACGGATAGAGAGGAAGCAAAACGGAGGCAGTGAGTACAGAACGGAAGCATTGCGTTAACTAACGGATGGCAAGTGTTTTTCTCCGTTTTACATCCTCTTTCCATCCGTTGGTGCAGTGTGACAGGGGCTTTAGAAAAGAACTTGGTATACCACATCTTAGCAACTTTATAGTTCACATCATTTCCTAAATTTCTTAAGATTAAAATGTATTCAAGCAACAATATGACTGGGAAGGAAATATATTTATCACTATTTTTTAAAAAAGGTGCATATGGGACCAGCTGGGAAGTTTCCTCCCTCCCTGCTGACAGGGATTATATTTCAAAAAGTTTACAGAATTTGGCAAACTAATTTGGGAAATCTGTGTCTGCCCAAATCTTGCTCTGTCCCACATCTCTGGCCATTTTAGTTGGGGATTCTGGAACTGCAGCTGAGCAATATCTGAAATGCTACAGATTCTCTGTCTTTGTTCTGATTGACTATTCTGTGGAAGTAGTAATGCTACATATAAAATAGCAGGCATCCTCCATAAATGACTTCATTATGTTTGGCATGAAGGTATAAACTTTCAAAATCATAGGATACACATACAAAGGTTTATTTATTCCACAGTTCTCTAATTTCAAATATTTTGAACTCAAGCTGTCAATATATTCCTGTGTGTTTATTTAACACATAGTCTACATACATAATCTTTGAAGAGTTTCTAGATGGTACAAAATGCAATACCAAATATGTTAGTGTATTTGTTCTCTTCTTGTATTTGTTCATAGTTATTGCATGCGACTGCAGATACTGAAGAAGCTTCTTGGATGAGAAACAAAATGTCTTCAAGCAAAAAAAAGAAAGTCCAGCTGCCTTTTGAAAAAGCACCTTTGAGACAACCATGACCTGGATAACTGAGAATCTCCATAGACAGTTACTGCAGATAGTTGAATTGATTCTCAATTGTTTTCCCAGACATGATTCAAGTCCTATAATGCCTTAAATGGCTGGGTTCTGCAATGCCTCAGAGAGTATCTCTTCTGTGTCACCCTGCCCATTCTCTGCCATGGAAGAATGATTCAGAAAATTTATCAGTAGCAACATAAATGCCAGCCCACCTGAAAAATGCAGACTTTTGCATGTCACAAATTATCCTTTACCAATTTTTTTCAACAACTGAGCTCACTATCTTGGTTTTACACTGTTAGTTTTACAAAATTTAATATTACTAATATTAAGTATTCCCTGGCTGGTATGTTAGCCAATAATATTATTAATACTAAAATAAAAATTAATAAAATATCCAAGAAGACCTACAGACATATAGCCTTAGATAAGATTATAACTAATGAATAATCTTCAATTATAATAACTGAAGAGTAAATGTGTATGTCTTCAGACTATAGAGCAGGAGTGTCAAAGTCACATCATCATATCATCATGTGATGTATCGTGAATTTTTTTCCCCTTCGCTAAATTGGGGGAGGGCATGGCCAGTGCATGACGCATCCGGCCCATGGGCCAAGAGTTTGACATCTCTGCTATACAGCAAATGTTTTGCTATGTATGATTCTTGGAGCTGGAGTTTAGTCTAATTCTAGTTAGCTAATGGTAGTTATTCTAACTGAAGTTAACTTAAAGCCCAGGATGTTGGTTGCATTCATTGGAATGTATGTCTGATGTATTGAAGATTGGCCCTGTAGTACTTAAAAGCATCATTAGCAGCCCCTCCATTTGTACAACAGAAAGCACTTTGAAGTAAAAATGTGAAGTAAAAATGATGTAGCTATTGCAAGTATGGGAATAAATACAGAGCTTTGAAAAATGTAAGAATTCACCAATTATTAAGGTAAGGTCTATTTCAATGTTTTTCAAACTTGATGACTTTAAGATAAATTCTAGGAGTAGAAGTCTACCCACCTTAAAGTTGCCAAGTTTGAAAATGTAGTTTAATTTGAACACTTTGAAATGTTTCTTCCCATATTTCTGCCATCTGGGCTGAGATGCATTTATGAAATAAATTATCCATGGATACACTTTCTGTTTCTTGAGTACTGATGTCTATAATCCCTTTCATTCCTTTTGCAGTCTCTCACAATCTCTCACTTGCAAGCTTTCTTCCAAAATATTAAAATAATCATCTGGAATCTTGTGAGAATTTAGTAATCGCATGCCCAATTTCTTAAATGGGAATGTCATACATGTCCCTTTTTAATTAGAAAAAAAATTGAAAAGCATACCCTGTCACCTGTGAGCGTTTATATACTAAAAGGGGGTTAAAAATCATACATATTAGCTATTCATGTTGATTTTCACAATGGCAAATATTTTGATAAAATTTTCCTGTTTTAAAGTTGACATAAATAACCACACAGGGTCTTCATATATAAAGCTGTGAATTATAGTCAGATAAAATTTAAAGCATATCAGTTTTACTGATGAAATTATATCATGTTATGAGAATGGCAAATTTCATCACAAATTGGTTTGTGCCACTGTGCTGGCAGTTTATAACTTCACCTAGTGATGAAGACACGCTAGTAGCAGATGTTTCTCTCTTAGAAAGAAAAAATATCTGCTGTGAACTCCATATAGGCATCAGGAAGGGCATCCTGCCAATAAGTACTCAGCTCCACCCAGTTGCCCTGATTCTACCCCTAATCAAGGGACTATACAGGTCATAATAAGAGGAAAAAATGGTAGCCTACAAATCTCTCTCTCTCCCTCCCTCCCTCTCCCTCTCCTCCACCCCCCATATATTTTGGGAAAAGTTCAAAGGCTGATTTAGTATAAATGAGGCTGCAGATGTGACTCAGGGCTTCCGAACTGAGTCTAGCAATCCCAGGGAAAGAAGATTTGGGAACTCATGACTAAACCCTGGCTTGGTTTTTAGAAAACCTCAAAGCTACCATGTATACATTCTTGCCATTTTTAACATTTACAGCAACAGCCTTTCAACAACCTAAATCATATATATGGCAACAGAAAAAGGGTAAAGAAATGGGATGAGGTTTTTCTGCTGAGTTCATTACATGGAGTGGTGCCTTTTGGCTACAAAAGTTTTAAATGGGAATGATGTCATCTCAGAAGTGGCTGAAATACTGCTAAAACATCTCACTTAAAAAACAAAAAACAAATAAGGGAGTGAAAATATACACGGAACTTACATTTGAAGAAGATTTTAAATCACAGTATTGAACTTGAAAGCCACGCTCAAAATAGTTTCAGTGTTTTGATCTGTTCCTGCCTGAAACAGGAAAGCTAGCAAATAGTCTGAATGAGATCTGTCCTCTTTACGAGAAGCAGAAGTCTAGACAGTCTGGATTTCTGTGAGAACAAGACACAAATCTTCTTGTCCTGCTACACATTCCACCACTTTTACGATATGTGTACTTTTTTCAATACAACTTGGACTCTGTTTATGAAATCAAGCTTTAAAAGATCCAAAATATTACATGCCCTTCCCCTAAATAAATTTAGATCCTGAAACTCTTGTTGGAGGAGGAGGTAACTGTAATTATGGATTTTTGGCAACACAAAATTTTGGATATTTCCCCATTTTCTAACCATGGATTTCCCCCCTCAGGCTACTATCCTGCTTTGCCTTCAGATGAGAGAGGGTATTCAGCAGGTTCTGACCAGTTCTGGAGAACTGATAGCGGAAATTTTGAGTAGTTTGGAGAACCGGCAAATACCACCTTTGACTGGAGATTTTATAGAATCCTTCCCTTGCCACGCCCACCAAGCCACACCCACAGAACTGGTCGTAAAAAATTTTTTGAATCCCACCACTGCTTCAGATGATGGGGAAAGAGAAGGCTAATGACCCTGGACTGCTGGAAATCTTATCCTTGCATCCAAAAATAGTTTGTAAAACACATTGAAAAACAGGGTAGTAAAAAAAACAAGAGACAAGCTTGATTTACACTAAGCGATACCATGGTCTGTTTGATTTTAGTTTAATGTTATGTGAAGTCATTTGCTGTGGCTTCTAAGCTATGATTTATGGCTTTATCTCCACTAACTGTAGGCTCCCTCAGGATTCAAATGACGCTTTCCACCCTACTGAGATTTCAGGGGAGGAATCTTAAAAATGTGGGTCTTTTACTCAAGCCTTTGATGAAGACAATTGATACCCCTTTTCTTCCTTTCTCTTATTCCCAGTTTTGTTTACTTGGCCATCTTTGTTTCTTTGTTTTGTTTTTCTTGTATGGTGCTTTTATATGTTTTGGACAATAACCCACGCCAAGTTGCTGGGAGTCGAGCGGCATATGCATTTAATAAATTATGGCCACCAAGTCAGGCAGATGGTTTAGCATTTTTATCCACTTATCAAGTCCTTCCCAAGGATCTGGGAGAGGTAGTTGTTTTAAAATATTAAAGATATTGTTGCAGGATATAAGCTGTTCTAACTAAAGCTGCCTTTATTAACATTCAATTGACTGTGGTATTTATATATGTTTTACGATTCTTTTAATAATGAAAAATTATAAAGGAAGGGAAAAGCATAAGGATAGAAAGAGAGAGAAAAAGAAAAGTTGAAATAATAAAAACATCATGCAACATATAGGAAATCATTACTGCAAGAATAATTTTCATCATTTGCATTACATTAACCCAGTGCCACTTGAGGAACAAAATGAAAACACATATTGGGAATCCAAGATTTTAATTCTGCAGTTGCACCATCTTTCCAAATTGAAATCTTTCTGCTGCTCCCAATCCCTGCTAATGTTGGTTTATTCAATGTTTATGCAAAGCATAGTTTAGTAGATTGTGTGAAGGCATTGAATAGTGTCACTCTTTCTGCATCAGATTTTGCTTCTCACCAGTGATGATTATGGTTAATTAGTATCCTATGGTTGAGGGAATGAAAGAGAGAATGCCACAATCAACCTTCTTATGAAGCTAATTCAACCAGGTTTAATTTCTCCTGAAACTGGTCACTCACTCTTTTAGTTTGCTTGAAGGAAAGGCTAAAATCTTTTTGGGAATCTATACCTTTCCTTATAATATTGATTTGTAACCTACAACTCCTAGATTCTCAAGATGGGTCTTCTCCAAGAACTAGCCAGACTCAGCTCTGCTTAGCTTCCAAGATTAGATAAGATCAGGCACATGTTGCCACTGCTATGCTGTAGAACAGCAATGTGAAGAACCAGATGGCTCTTGAAAGAATACTTCCTGTTTAGTATCATGCAGTATCATATGGCTTTTTTAGTTATTAAAGACATTTAATAACTATATATTCTTGTCCTAGATTTCTATATTTTTTATACTATGTATTATTAGATTCAAAACCTAAAAAGATTGCTTCTCCTTACTGACCTAAAAACTACATTAGGAGATTTCAGGATGAAAGACATTATAATTGCTCTAAATCCAATTTCCAGGGCCACATGCAACCCTCAAAATATGTATTTGGCACCTCAGTACCTGCATTAGAATTTTTAATGCAACTGAAGAAGAAAATTATTAAATGCAGTATATTATAAGCTCCATTTAATTAAGTCAAACTGAATTTGGTTCTGGTCCATCCAACTTGTTGGCATGGCCTTGCTTATTTTCTGGAGTGACACACCATTTAAAAGCCAAATGCTTTTCTCATTTTGAAAGGAGTTTTACAGCCCTGCTGATCTATATATCAGAACTGAATCAGCCCACCCATGCCAGATATTCAACATGCAGTCTTTACTGTACTAAATGATTACAAATACAAAACAGTTCTCTTTCAGAGCCAAGAAACCTAACTAGAAATTCATGAATAAAATAATTGCTAATCTAAATCTTTGAAGATAAATCCAAAGAAACTGGCATATCAATTAATACCTCTTAAACTATGTTCACTAAGTTAATGGTCTTCTTAAAGTCCAGCTCTTCTAATGACTTCACAGACAAATCTTGGCAATATTACAGAAGGGCTTTCCCACTGTCTGTTTCTAGGATATTTATTGACTTGTAACCTACAACTCCTACATTCTCAGGATGGGTCGCCTCCAACAACTTGCCAGGCCCAGCTCTACTTAGCTTCCAAGATAAGATAAGATCAGGCGAATGTTGCCACTGCTATGTTGCAGAACAGCAAAGTGAAAAACCAGATAGCTCTTGAGAGAATACTTACTGTTTAGTATCATGCAATATCATGCGGCTTTATTAGTTATTAAAGATATTGGAAAATCTACACTTTCCCGGATTTAACAAGATTCTCTGAAGCTCAATATTCAGGTAGTTAAAAAGTAACAAAGTTAGTGCTAGGTAGGTAAAATTAAAGATAAAATTACAAGAAGATGGGAGTAGTCTAATAGGCTTAGCTATTGTTACAAAATTCAAATGGCTAAAAATTGGGCTAATTTTAGAAAGTTTCTAAAGCAATAGTAGTTAACCTCCCCAGTTTCTGTAATGAAACAAAAATGCATGAAATTTTTCTGGAATACTGAGAATATGTGACATGTCCTATATTTTAAACTAAGTCAAAAAAATCATTTCTGAAGTTTTGTTGGTACATATGCATATCTAACATAGAGCTGGAACCCAACTGAAATTGATGACAAGTTCCAATTGTTACATTCTACTAAGGAGTAGGTGATATATTGGAAAATAACGAAACAGAATAATAAAGTTGGAAGGGAACTTGAAGGTCTTCTAGTCCAACCTCTTGCTCAGGCAGGAAACCCATTTCAGACAAATAGTTGACCAATCTCTTCTTAAAAACGTCCAGTGTTGGAGCAAGCATTCATAGCTTCTGGAGGCAAATTGTTCCACTGATTAATTGTTCTAACTGTCAGGAAATTTCTCCTTAGTTCTAGATTGCTTCTTTCCTTGATTAGTTTCCACCCATTGCTTCTTGTCCTGCATTCCTGATGCTTTGGATAATAATTTGACCCCTCTTCTTTGTGGAAGCTCCTCTAATATTGGAACAACTATCATATCACCCCTAGTCCTTCTTTTCATTAAACTAGACATACTCACTTCCTGCAACCATTCTTTATATGTTTTAACCTCCAGTCTCCTAATCAACTTTGTTGCACTTCTCTGTGCTTTCTAGAATGTAAACATCCTTTTTACCTTGCGGCGACCAAAACAAGATGTTGCTCTTGTTTTCATTTTCTTCTCTTAAGTGATCTAGTCTAGTCTAGAGATCCATTGAGTTCTAGATCTAAGGATGAATATACCAAGGGAAAAGGTTCACTCTGTGGAATTAACTGTCCACAGCAAAGCAATTTTGTGATTCTAATTTTTAACATCAGACCTCAGTGTATTCCAATGATTTTGAAATCTTGAAATTTTAAGTTAAGAGATTTTTCAGTTTGTACCGTAAGCATGAAATATACAAAATGTCGCTCACCTGCTCAGGGTATTTACTGCCTGTTATTTCAGCAACTGTGTTAAAGGAATCAGCATCAGGATATGTTCTGGCTCCCATTTTCAGAGTTACAACTATCTTCGTACCCCGGGAGAACAATCGCGCCATCAATTCTGCGTCTTCAATGGAAATACAGGCAGTAGGAATCTGAGGCACAGCTGAGTCATATGCTTGCATTCCAGTATGTGGGCTGTTAAAAAAACAAACCGTAAGCATGTTACCTTTGGGTTCACATTTTGAAGGAAGATCATCTGAGCTTTTTAGACCAATGTGACACTTTATTCATGATGATCTTGGTGTTGTGACCAAGGCTTCTTGAGACTGTAATTAAGCACACGCTTAATCCAAACAATTTCTCAAGATAAGCAACCACCTTTCTTTCCTTTGAATTGCTGCCAACAACTAAAGTGTCAAATTAAACGTAAAAAACCAACCGAAGTACAAAGTCCACACAGAGCTTCAAGGTTTAATCTGAACAGAGTGAAAGACTTTGCTTCCTACAAAGGTTTCTCTACCTTTGCACCTCCTATATACCTTAGGGGAGGGGCAATCACCTCCAAACCTTACTCCCGAGTCACCCCTTTTGTCTTAGCTGCTCTTGCCTTCTAGCAGCTCTGTGCACATGTGCACTGGGAACAGGTTCCCCTTGTTCCTCTGCCTTGCTGCTGCCAGACTCTGGGGGCTCCGGAGTCAGTATACAACTCCAAATGGTCCTGGCCCCATCTCTGCATTGGACACAGGACTTCATCTGAATCCTCCCCAGACTCCCGGACTGGTCCCTGTTCTTCCCCACTGTCCAATTCCGCTGCCATCTGCACAGGCTGCTGGCGAACCACAATGGTTTACTTCTTGTGGTATAGTTTGTTGCACAAATCTAACTGTGTGTTAATTTGTTACTCAATATATTTTGTAAAGCCAGCTAATGGATTAATTTAGTCCCCAAATTAAGTGTGTTATGTCAACATAACCTTACAGTTTGTTAATTAATATTTGAGTTTGTTGAAAGAGTATTTCTTGTGCACTGATTAAATCGAAATGCATTTAAAGTTGAATAGATTGATCCTTTGATAGCAAATGTGAGCAAATAGGTGCCATAACTGATGCTACCAATCAAAATGAATCATTATTCCTGGGAACAGTTTTTATTCCTGGGAACATTACAGGGTTATCAGGTTTCTTAAAGAAAGCATTACTATTATCATACAAACTGCCCACCGAGAGTTAATTTCTGAATGCCTTTCAGAATAGGCTCAATTAGCAGCAGAAATAAATCCACGATGAAGCCAGCAACAGAAGCTCTGATCTTTGTGATGTATAACCAACAAGGGCAGATAGAGAAACAGGAAACTCCCCCCCCCACAGCTAGTAGTTGCACTATATTACTATAGAATAATACAGATTTCCCAAGCTACTGACCTCCATATATATTGAGTTTACAACTTCCAAAATCTGATTTTGGAAATGTCATAGTAGTGCTGCCCAACCCAAGCCATGTTTCTGATTGCTTTTATGCAGAACATGATGGTCTTTACTGGGTTTAGGCATATATTTCTATAATGGAAGAAACAGCAAATACAGAACTATGGTATAATCCTCCCTGAAAAAAAATAAATATAAAAATTGGGTCCACCACTGCACTGTCAGCAAGGAGAAAACTCTGTTTTCCTGTAGTGCTCATTTGAATTATTCAGTCTGGATCTGGCAGCCCTAATTTAAAACATTTTTAAAGTATTATTTAAAGATGGAAATAATAAATAGAATAACTTGATGGAAATTGAAATTCATTCTAACTTGCAGAAATCACAGGCTGGCAGAAAACTATTAGCAAAATACCAGAATATAGATTAGTATCTTAACTAAAATTAAAATTAGAGAGGTAGGACATCTGTATGCCCCTGAGTTATATGTGATATGTGAAGTTGGTCTAAATGAATAGAATATGAAAACCTTTTCCTAAGAAGTTAACCGTAACAAATGATATTTAGTTTCTCTTCTCAGAGGGAAATAGATTCCCAATACTTTATATAAGTATGTTGCTTCGGTAAATGAAAGCAATTTAAAATACTCAGTAGTATAAAAGTTATAATTTGACTAATACATATATTTCAGAACATTTGCATTCTTTCTTTGATCAAGCGGCCCTTCAGACAGTCACTCATGCCCTGGTCACCTGACAATTGGATTATTGAAATGCACTCTCCATGAGAGTGCTCTTGAAGACCAGCAGCTACAATGGCTGTAACATCCAGTTGCATAAGCAGTAATCGGTATCTCCCAGTGTGTTCACATGTCACCACTGCTATGTGAACTGTATCGGCTGCCAGTTGGCCTCTGAGTACAATTCAATGTGATCCTTGTTACCTATAAAGCCCAGTATTGCATCGGGCCCAGGGATGGGCTTCAAAAATTTTAAAAAAGGGCTCTCTGCCCAGAGTGGGCATGGCCATGGTGGATGTGGCCTAGTCGGCCTCCTGCACTACGGCAGGGGAATGTTTTTGCTCTCCCAGGCTCCGGAGGCTTTCCTTGAGCCTCCGTGAGGGTGAAAATGGCCTCTCCAGGCTCTGGAGGCTCTCTAGAAGCTAGAAACGGGCCCATTTCCAGCCTTCCCAAACTTCCAGGACACTCATTTTTTGCCCTCCCCGAGCCTCTGCACACACCCTGCCCTTACCTGCATCCCAAATGGCCCGTATGATGACTCCTGGGAGGCGAGGGGCGGGGTGAGCGGGCCCAGCCAAGAATGAGATTTGGGGGTTCTGCGAACTGCACAGAATCTAGCTAGGGGTGTTCTGTATAAAGAATAGTAGACTTCTAATACAGGATTCTGATTGGCTAAAAAACCTGAATGGGGATTGGTTCAATAGGAACCAATCCACAAAGCTACCCAAAAGGCGGCAAAACTAAATACCTGTCATTGGCTACAAGCCGGCAGACAAAACCCTATATAAAGGCTGCCGCAGCTTGAGCCAATGTTCCGTTTCGCAACTACTGTTAACTAAGAAAGACTTTGTTGTTGGAACCTGGTCTACCTCGCGTTTTTCCGGACAGAACACTGGCGACGAGGGTGGGATCGTCCTAAACGCGAGACTGAGCATGCGGCGACAAATAAAACCAGACGAAGAACAATGGCTGGAAACAACGCGCCGCCCGCACCCTTCAATCCCAATGAAGAGGATTGGGAATCCTACGTAGACCGTTTCCAGATGTATTTGGAAAGTAACGAGATGGAAGAAATCTCAGACCAGCATAAGAGAGCTGTTTTCTTGACACACTGCGGGCCCACAATCTTCAAAATAGCTAAGGCTTTGGCGAAGCCCCGAGATGTGAAACAAATGACTTGGCCAGAGCTCCAAAGGATGCTAAAGGCTCACTACGCACCGGTGGTGTCAAACCTTATCAAGCGGCATGAATTTTATCTAAGAGATCAGAAAGAAGGTGAGACCATCGCTGATTTTGTGGCAGTCCTCCAACAAATAGGGTGAGTGTGCGAGTTTCTGAATTTAGATGAAGCAATGCGGGATCGAGTAATACTGGGTTTAAGAGACTCTAATGTACAGAGCAAGCTGCTAAAGCCCATGTCACACTGGCCAACGGATACAAAAAGGACACAGTGGACGAGCAAAATGTTCCATCCGTTGTTATCCGCTCTCAAAAGGGGCAAAAATTTGCATAACCGGAGCGGATAACACAGACGCGGGGAGGACGCAGGGCGGATGCAAAGTGGATGCGGAACGGAAGCCTAGCGGAAGGAAGCGGATGGGAGCGGATGGCGCAACCGCAGGGCTTCCGGGGGGCTTCAGCAAAGCGGACGCGGAACGGATACAGCGGATGCAGAACGGATGCACAGCGGATGAAGCGGATGCACAGCGGAAGCCTAGCGGATGCCTGGCGTTAATTGCGCATGCGGGGGGGGTGCATTGCGTCAGCCCCGTGGATATAACGGAAGCAGCCTGGAAGCAGGTCGCCATTCAGAGGAAATACCTGCTGCCGGACGGATTGGCTGCCTTGCCAGCCCTGCCTGCATGCCTGCCTGCAAGCCTTGCTGCCAGCCTTGCTGCCAGCCTCCCTGCCAGCCTTGCTGCCAGCCTGCCTGCCAGCCTCCCTGCCAGCCTTGCTGCCAGCCTCCCTGCAAGCCTTGCTGCCAGCCTGCCTGTAAGCCTTGCTGCCAGCCGGTCTGCCTGCCAGCCTTGCTGCCTGCCTTCCTGC
>BLBF01000002.1:29095496-29156380 GCA_015471245.1 Laticauda colubrina
CCCCGCACAAGCTGAGCCAAAACAAACTGAGAGAAAGTGGCAGCGGAACAAGCGAGCCACTAACCGAGAGAAAACACATCAGACTTTCACTGTCGGAAGCGCTCAGACGGAAAGCGGGAAGAAAGTAAAAATAATTGTAAAAATAGAAGGCAACCCCTACGAAATGGAGGTAGACTCTGGGTCTTTCCTATCAATGGTGTCATGGGACGCCATCAAACAACTGGTCCCAGATATCAAACTCAAAGAACTCCAGAGACAAAAATTAACCCTCAAGGACTACCAAGGAATCTGAATTCCTGTAGTAGGCTTAGGACATTTCCGAGTCGCCTACAAACAACATGTCGAAGTACTACCATTGACAATAGTCGACCGAGACCGACCAAGCCTCCTGGGCATCAAATGGTTCGCACCATTGGGCATCGGGATGACCGGAGTAGACCGGGTGGCCGCAACCGACTGGGAAGAAAACCTGATCCAAGAGTTCCAGGATGTTTTCGATGGCTCCCTAGGCAGGTATCAGGGGACCCCAATTTCCTTTAGTCTAGACCCCCAGGTAGCCCCTAGAAGACTAAAGGCCAGACGAGTTCCTTTTGCTCTGAAAGCAAAAATAGAGGAACAACTAAATAAACTAATAGACCAAGGGGTTTTAGAACCTGTTGACCATGCTAAGTGGGAAACGCCTATCGTAACACCAATTAAACCAGACGAGTCGGTTCGAATCTGTGGTGACTACAAGGCTACCCTGAACCACGCATTGCAACAAAGCGCATACCCGGTGCCAGTCGTAAAACGCTTATTACATTCTCTTGGGGGAGGAAAGGTTTTCGCTAAACTAGATCTAGCGCAGGCTTACCAACAGCTCCCAGTAGACCCCTTAACGGCTGAAGCAGAAACAATAGTGACCCACAAAGGGGCATTCAAATGCAACAGACTACAATTTGGAGTGAGTGTAGCCCCAGGTGTTTTCCAGAGCCTCATGGAACGCCTATTGAATGGTATAAAAGGGGTCGTACCATACTTCGACGACGTCCTAATTTCGGCCAAAGATGCGACCCAGCTAAAAAAAAGACTAAAAGAGGTACTAACTAATTTCAGAGAATCTGCCCTAAAAGTAAAAAAAGAAAAATGCTGTTTAATGACTGATCGCGTCGAATTCCTGGGCTACTTAATAGACGGAGAGGGTATACACCCTACTGACAAAAAAGTCAAAGCTATTAAAGACGCACCAGAACCAAGGAACAAAACTGAACTACAGGCATTTTTGGGACTAATAAATTTTTATAACGTGTTCCTACCCCACAAAGTGACAATAGCGGAACCATTACACCCATTACTGGATAGAAAAACAATTTGGACTTGGGGTTATAGAGAAAAGAAAGCCTTCCAAAAAATAAAAAACTTATTAACATCAAACACCGTTCTTATCCAGTTTAGTAACACACTTCCATTGATGGTGACCTGCGACGCCTCACCATTTGGAGTCGGTGCCATCCTGAGCCACCAATTGCCAGATGGGAGAGAGGCACCCGTCGCATACTATTCAAAAACTCTGTCTAAAACCGAGCGTAATTATAGTCAATTGGACTATAATTGGAGAAGCCCTGGCAATCGTCGCCGGAGTGAAACGCTTCCACGAGTATCTATGTGGAAGAACATTTCTGATAGTAACGGACCATAAACCGCTACTGGGAATTTTGGCAGGAAACAAGCCAACACCGAACATTTTGTCCCCGCGAATGACTAGATGGTCAGAATTCCTAGCAGCCTACTCTTATACTCTGACACATCGCCCCGGGAAACAAATTTCCCTTGCAGACGCGTTGAGCAGAGCACCATTACCGACTATAGAGGAAGACCCGGCACCGACGATGACCACCTTGCAGATAGAGACATGGCCCAATCTACCCATATCTGCGTATGATGTCGCCAGAGCCACCGCAAGGGACCCATTGACTGCCCACGTACTGAACTGGGTAGGTAAAGGCTGGCCGGAAAATAAAAAAACTAAGAACTTTAAACCTTTCCAGACCAGATAAACCGAACTCTCGATTCAAAAAGGTTGTTTGTTGTGGGGTGATCGGGTAGTTATCCCTTCCAAATTACAATCTAAGGTACTGGGTATGCTTCACGAAGGCCACCCTGGAATTGTTAAAATGAAAAGCCTTGCTAGAAGCTCTGTCTGGTGGCCGGGTATAGATAGGGACATCGAATACTGGGTAAATTCTTGCAACAAATGCCAAAGAACCAGGCCTTCCCTACCAAAAGTACCCATAAAGGCCTGGGAAACCCCATGAGGCCCCTGGTCACGAATCCACATTGACTTTGCGGGTCCTACTAAGGGGCATACTTTCCTAATTGTCGTAGATGCATACTCAAATTGGCTGGAGGTTAAAATTATGCCATCTACGACAACTGAAACAGTTATTAAACAACTTGACAAACTCTTCGCAACCCATGGCCTGCCGGACGTCCTAGTGTCTGACAACGGGCCACAATTAACGAGTATCCAATTCGAACAATACCTAGCCTCCCTAGGTATAAGGCATGCCCTAACTGCGCCAGCCCACCCTGCTGCAAACAGTAGGGCAGAGAGAATGGTCAGGTTTACCAAAGAAGGGTCAGAAAAAATGGACATTGGGGATGTCCAAGATAAAATAAATCGCCTACTCACCCTCCAGCATATCACACCCAGTACTATAACAAACAAAAGCCGAACAGAATTACTAATGGGAAGAAAACTGAGGTCGCAATTAGACAGATTGCACGCAAACTATACACCAGAAAACCCCCCCGACTCCTCCACCCGTTTCAGGACATTTGAAATAGGCGACCTAGTCTATGCAAAAAATTTTTACCGGGGACCCATTATGGCTTCCAGGAACAATCACACAAATTACAGGCCCCCGGTCCTACCGACTAACCGTAGACGATGGCAGGGAATGGAAGCGGCACATAGACCAGCTTCGGTCCCGAAACATAGAAAGAAGTACAAACACACAACCACAAGTATTAAAAAATGATGAAAATCAAACCAAGGAGGGGGGGGAAATACGAGAAAATAATAAAGAACCATTTAAATTAAACACAGAATACAAAAACAAACAAAAAGAGCAAAAAAGAGACTTACAGTTAGAAGAAAATTGCGAGAAGAGTCCACTCGAAGGGGCCAGCCAGGCCAGCTCGACCTGCCCGGAGAAAACAGGAGGGAGCGGCAAAACCGCCGGCCTAAGAAACTCAGGCGGCAGTAAAATGGCTGACTCACCCTTCTAGGCGGTTCCATGGAGAAGGACCGGAGAGACAGCAACCCCATCCGAACCGGTCGAAGTCTTCAGCAGAAATGAACCGCGCAAGTCCAATCGAGTCAAAAGAAGCCCCACCTACCTGCGCGACTATGTCACCACGTAGGGCTAAACCAAGAGGGGAGGGGTGTTCTGTATAAAGAATAGTAGACTCCTAATACAGGATTCTGATTGGCTAAAAAACCTGAATGGGGATTGGTTCAATAGGAACCAATCCACAAAGCTGCCCAAAAGGCGGCAAAACTAAATACCTGTCATTGGCTACAAGCCGGCAGACAAAACCGTATAAAAAGGCTGCTGCGGCTTGAGCCAATGTTCCGTTTCGCAACTACTGTTAAATAATAAAGACTTTGTCCACCTCGCGTTTTTCCGGACGGAACAAGGGGCTCTCCCAAACTCCTGCAAAAGCCCAGCAGCCACCCCTGATAGGACCTGAATACCTGAGAGACCACTTGTCTCGTATACCTTATGCCTGCCCAGTATGTTGCAGCAGGCTGGGTGTGCTCCATGTCCCCTCCATTAAAAGCTGTCTTCTTGTGGCACCTAGGAGGTATGCCTTGTCTGTTACAGGCCTCACCCTCTGGAACAACATCTTCCAAAAAATAAGGATGGCATCATCTCTCCTGGGTTGAAACCTGATTTTGATCCTAGGGCTGGAGTTGAACTTTGGTATTTGTGTAATGGCTTCTGTTTTGTTTTGTGGATTTTGTTATTAAGGCATTTTAATATCTTTAGCTGCTTTAAAAAAAATTCTGGTGCCACTCAGAGTGCTTTGAAGTTGGGCAGCCAATAAATTTAAATAATTTAAATAAATAAATGTAAATAAATAATTTAAACAAATAAATGTGTAGCAAGCCATTCCAAGATGTCAGCAGTATTCAATGTCATTTAAATATGTTAAATTGATACAGCTAATATAATAATTTTCTAACTCCATTGGTTTAATAACTTTTCTCTGTCCCATTAGAAATTACAGTCTGGTGGCAGCATTCTAGACTAAATGCAGGGACTTCATGTGCACATGAAGTGGATAACACAAATTCTTCACATGCAAGGTCAAATGATGATATGTATATGGTATCCTAGGTGTGGGTGTGGGTGTCAAAATGTCATGGTACTCATGACTATGAGAACTAAATCCAATTTGCGTGAATGTGTTGTCGACACACAAAAAGGCTTCAGATGTGATTGCCATCATGATGACCTTCCTAATAACTTTGAAACAAGATGGCAATCACCAGTAACTCAGAACAAAGTTTGTGAGCAGCTTTCTGAATCCAAATATTGCTTTATAATAAGTTCTATCAGTCCTATTGAGTTAGATGTAATTTGGAAAAAACAAATCACAACAAATCAAACTGGAAGGTTATTTTTTGATTCTCCCTCCATTCTTTTTTTTTTTTTTGCCCTGGGATAGAACTTTTATATTTGAAATGCATCAGATATCAGATTAGTAATAAATCATTTTGTATACTTTCATCAAACGAGATGCAAGCAGGATATCTCTTTAAACTTGGGAGGAAAAATCCAAAGGGAAAAATGTGGATTTGTTTCTGTAGGAACTTTATTTCTGTGTCTTAAATATATCTTCATTCAGAAAAGGGAAATAGGTTTACCTTTTTCTAGGTTGTATTATTGTAATATTAATTCTCCACATTCTACACTCACTAAAATTTCATATACAACAGCCAAAAAGAAGAACTCTCTATCTCAAGAGAGTTTATCTTATGGCTATCAAAACTTTGTCCCCTTAATGTACT
The DNA here is from genome assembly GCA_015471245.1 of Laticauda colubrina. NCBI lineage: Eukaryota > Metazoa > Chordata > Lepidosauria > Squamata > Elapidae > Laticauda > Laticauda colubrina. The sequence goes on from BLBF01000002.1 coordinate 29,100,556, forward strand.
GGGGAGAAAAGCTCATTTATAATTAGTAACACAAAACAGAAAGTGAAAAGCCTACATATATAATCTTATTTTCTCAGAATCATGCAATTTGAAGATAATAAATTTATATGACTGCAAAAATGACAAATTATTTTGATTCTTCCAGTATATATTTTAGAACTGCCTTTCATGGAGAAACATAGCTAAGATTGTTTTTTAAATCCCTTGGAAAATAGGAACCCTTACATATACTTTATCTCCAGAGGAAGAGGTATTTTATTCATTTGAAGAGCAGCTCTACAATTACAGAGCCCAAACTTCTCCAATTACAGGTTTGTAATTTGACTTTTTATTCAAAGTTACTCTACATGTTTGCAGTTAGCCAGACCAGTGGCCTCAACCTCAGTAACTAAGATGTGTGGACTTCTATTCCCAAAATGATCCAGCCAGCATCTTAAAATTGCTGAGATTGAGAAATACTGACATAAATGTAATGTTCATTTATGCTTTCTCCCATGTCAATGTATCTGTGAGCCTTACTTCTAGGAAAACAATCTCATCATAGTTTCAGCAGAAAGTTGGACAATCAATAGGTGGCAACAAGAGTTAGACTTTTCTTTTGGTGGTTGCCCAGATTTTTACAGGCCAGATATCGTTTACTGATACAAAGGATCCATGGCTTTTGTTAAAAACATCCACTTTCTTTGTCTTTATATGCTATAAGTAGCCCAAAGGCACCGTTACTTTTAACCTGATGAAGATTTCTGGAGAAACCAAAAGCTTGCTTTTTTTGTGTGTGCCTTTCTGTTTCTTCTAATTAAAAAATTGGCAATTATGACTTTTGGATCCAGTCTCTACAATCATAGGATGACTTCTAAATATTCTGGATTACAATTCTCACAACTATTTGGCACATATACCTTGTCTCTAGAATCTTCACTAAATAGAAAAACATTGCACAGTAAGAGATGATAACAGTGGGGTCCTTGATATTCTCTGAACATGGTGGTTTTCTTGCAGACATTTTTTTACCAAACTAGGTAACATAATCATGGCTTTCAGTGTTTCCTGATGAGTTTACCTCGTTTGGATATTGAAACATCTGCAAGAAAACCACCAAGCTCAGACAGCATCCAGGACTCCACAGTTCAACCCTGAACCACAAATATTTTCTTCTGTCAAAAATAGTGTTTCAGAATTAAATAATTGATATTGTTCCTATTACAATTGAACATGGAATTATCTAACTTGTGATAGACCCATGCTGAACCTTAGCTTCCCAATTTGGTACTTCAGAAAAAAAGCCAAAATATATTTCATTTGACCAAAAAAAATGCTACTGCATGAGTTTCCATTTTCAATCCCCTGTGTCACTGCTAACAAAGTGCATTTCTATCATTTCTACCCAATTCCTTTAAGTATTTTAGTGGAGCCGGAACTCCCCAGCATGGATAGACCACATGTGCTAAACACAGCAGTGCTGAGTTAATGGAAGCTCAGCAAATTAACAAACTCTATTATTTAATAAAGCAGCAAGAAGTTAATGCTTGGGAACAAGTGCAATCAATAGAAACAAAGAATTGGGACTTTGTAGAAGCTGGCAGCTTACAGACTCACTGTTCAAATGCAGAGCAATATAACTCTCCTTCATTACTTTAGGGTTCTCATTTGGAGACACCTTTGAAGATCCGGCAAGATATTTGATCGACAAACATTTGGGGAAAAAAAGTTATTGGGAGAAAAAGCATACTGAGTGTATTAATTAGAAAGTGGCTTTAGCTTTGCTTGTTATGTCTGATTATGGGGATTGCAACTGATATTTCAAGGACTGAGTGGCATGTTGATATGATTAGCCTTATGACTTCGGTATCATCAGATTTCCACTGTTGCCATGTGAACAAAACAAGAGCGAAACCAAGCAAAACAAAACAGATTAATCATAAAAACGGCAACAACAGAAACAGGTGTACTTCCATGAAGAATCATTTATTATTATTCTAAATGGACCAAGTATAATCTGTACTTGTATACTTTATAACTTTCACTTGATAGGACATGCATCACCTATCCCTAAAATATTCAGTAATCACATGAGGATGAATTAAAACCTGGGAATTGGATAGGTCTATAACATCTTCCAACAAATATTTTTGTTTTTCCATTTTTCTTGGAAGATTTGTATTGATCTTAAAAAAAGAAACAGAATAAAAATGTAATCAAATATTTGCAATGGAAAGTAATGTATATATTCTGAGGAGCTTCAGAAATATTAACTAAAGATCCCTAGCTTGGATTTATTATTTCTAAATTGATATCTCAACTTTTTTTAAGTTTGATATTTTCAATGTTTATCCTCAATCTAAGTCATAAAATTCCTCTTATAGTATAAACAGCATTTATTAATTCTAAACAGTCAATAGAAAGATTTGGAAAAAGAATTAGCTTTAGCTTTAGACTTATTTCCCCCTTCCAGACTTTCCAACAGGTGTCAGCTAAACAGTAAACTCTTGGTTAAATTTAAATGCCCTGGGAAAACTGTGATTCAGTGGAACAACAGCTTGGATGACAAATGGTACAATACAGCAGATGGCAGTTGCTGAAACAAATGACAGTATCCAAGTCCCACTCTGATTTTCTATGTTCAGGTTTATTTACCTCTTCAGTAATTATTACAAATCTAAATACATTTGCAATCAACTAATGTTTGAATTGTGTGTCTACCAGAGAGGTTATTGGTAAATTGAACTAATTTGGTCTTCTGAATACAGACAACATGTTTATACCAAACATTTTTCAGAAATAGGATAATTTTTTTAGGAATCCTTCCTAAGAGACATTCTTGCTGAATCAGGAAAGCATAAGGAGGTCCCTGGTGTCCAATGTGTCCTGATGTACATTATCAGATTAATATACAGACCTTTTCTGTGTTAAGACTTTTCAGCTCAAAATACTGTAGAAATGTCATTATTTACTTATGTAAAGCATTAATACCATGCTTTTCAGCCAAAACAAAGTTCCTGGAACAGGTAAATAGTAAAAACAAGCCTTCTGCTTCCCTATGTTAAAAAAGAGAAGGGTGAAGGACATTTCTCTATACTTCATTTTTCAAAATCTACATCCTCAGAAGTTTGGATTTTGTCAACAAAATGGCTGGAAACTTTTTATCTCAGAGTTATTCTGAGCAGTTTACAGAGTCAGCACATTGCCCCCAACAATTTGGGTCTTCATTTTACCCACCTTGGAAGGATGGAAGGGTGAGTCAATCTTGAGCTGGGAAGATTCAAACTTCCAAATTGCAGGCAGCCGGCAATCAACAGAAGTAGTTTGCAGTATTGTCTTTTAATCACTGCGCCACCGCAGCTCTTAAGTAGTTATACAGGCAGTCCTCAATTTACAACAGTTCATTTAGTAACCGTTCAGTTACAATGGCACTGGAAAAATGACTTATGACCATTTTTCACACTCAAGATTGCTGCAGCATCCCATGGTCATGTGATCAAAATTAAAATGCTTGACAACTGACTCATATTTATGATGGTTACAATGTCCCAGGATCATGTAATCTCTTTTGCAACCTTCTGACAAGCAAAGTTAATGGGGAAGCCAGATTCACTTAACATCCATGTTATTAGTTTAACAACTGCAGTGATTCACATAACAACTGCAGCAAAAAAAGTTGTAAACATGGGGCAAAACTCACTTAACTGTCTCACATAGCAAGAGAAACGTTGGGCTCAATTTTGGTCATAAGTTTAGGACAACCTATTTTGTTATATAACTCTGATGACGAACCTATGGCACTTGTGCCACAGGTGGCATGCAGAGCCATTTGTGCCGGTACGCGAGCTGCAGGCAAACTACCTCATTACGCATGTGCATGCCTCACAGCTAATTTTCAGCCCATTTGAGGCCTTTTTCAGCCTCCCAAAAGCTTGAGGAAGGCTTTTGCAGGCTTCTACAAGCTTTGTAAGCTGAAATCTAGAAATCGGAAAAACAGGAAGTGACAAAATGGGGCTAGATTTCGGCCTACAAAGGTTGTAGAAGCCTGCAGAAGCCTTCCTCAAGCCTTTGGGAGGCTGAAAAAGGCCTCAAACTGTCAAAAATCAGCTGTGAGGCGCAGTGCAGGTAAAGGGGTGGCGGGGTGGGTGGGTGGAGGATTGCATGTGCATGTGTAGGGGATGTGGGGGGGGTGCATTGCCTTCTGGGTGCTGGCACACGAGCACGAGCGTTCAAGCACGCACACAATTTTTGGCATAGGAGCCCAGAAAGGTTAGCCACCACTGGTATATAATATCAGTCAGCAATACTGCAATACTGCAGTCTAATCACTGCACCACCATGGCTCTTAAGATGGAAGAGGATTGAAATAAGACTTCAAGTAACATCAATCTAAATTGCTGTGTTTTAGTGGCTGCATGAGATGAACCATAAAACGGCTCTGTTGACTACTAACTACAAATGCATGGGAAAGTTTCCGAGTAATTTCATTTTAGATTGCAGACTATCAATTCAGATCAACTGTCTTGAACAGAAGACATTCTAAAAGCAAATGAGATTGAAGTAGTCAGTGTTACACAAAAAAGAGGCTGCAAAATACACTGAGGGTAATTCAAGCATATCTAAGTTTTTCCAAACAGAAGGGATCAAATACAGTGAAACATATGGTACAAATAGGAAGTGATATCTGAGCCTTGAATGCAGGTGCCAGCAACAGTTCCCACAAATTCAACAGCTGTGTTACATTGTGGATTTACTACATATTAGGACTTGATGTGCTTTGGAAATGTTTAGGAAAAGTGCTTTGGACCTCACATGTTCTTCTAATTATTTATTAAAGCAGCATCCACTTACCAAATCTTTATAGCAGTATATCTTCTTTGGGGCCGACACAAGATCTGAAGTTCCATCAAATAATTTCTGAAGCATGTGTAAACCTCCCTATTAGTCTTTCCAATGTTATGGAAATGGGATTCATGAACATTTCTTCAATTAGCTAACACAAACATCTTTATGTTTTCAATTAAATGTCTAATATTAGTATTCTCTTTGATAACCTACTCAGTTTGGAGATGTGCCAATGTGTTGACTTCAAGATTTTTAATTCCTAGACAGCAAAAAGGCTGAAGAATATGGGGACTGAAATCAAATTCATTTGGGAAAGACCACTCAATGAATCCATTTTTCATTTTTTGTTTAGTTATTATTATTAAAACACACATGATGCTGCAGTTCTGTATTCTCTCACACTGAGTCCATAGGACTTCTGCCTATAAAGCTGCAGCTTACTTTGAATTTTTCTTCCTGTTTAATCTTAATATTTTCAAGTTTATTTCAATAATTACCTTCTGGCTTCAGAATGGGCCAAGCACATTAATACCACACATTCCCTAAAAGACTAAATATTTTAATGTTTGTTTTTTAAGGTTTATTTCTGCTAAGGTTTTATTGCTTTTGGCCCAAACATCACTAAGAGTCTCCTGTAATGTTGACAAGTCAGTGCCAAAATTTGCCCCTAGGAGAAAATGTGCATTGCTCAACAAAGATATCCAGTGTCTTTTAATTTCCTATAATATATGGCACTTCCTGGAAGGACTAAGCAGAACCCTTTTCAACATCAACTGTAGAATTATTTTTAAATCAGGAAGACTGAGATTTAGCTATAAAAAATAAGGTGGACAGAAAATGTCAGTTCCTAAAGAAGATCCAGTTATATTGAACTAAAGGCATTTTGTAGAGTAGATCGGGACAGTGAACAATATTCACCTGCCCAAAGGTAAAGGTGAAGGTTCCCTTTGCACATACGTGCTTGTCGTTTCCGGCTCTAGGGGGCAGTGCTCATCTCCATTACAAAGCCGAAGAGCCAGCGCTTGTCCAAAGACTACTGTCTACTTGCATTTTTACATGCTTTCAAACTGCTAGGTTGGCAGAAGCTAGGACAAGTAACGGTAGCTCACTCTATTACGTGGTGCTAGGGACTCGAACTGCCAAACTGTTGACCTTTCTGATCGACAAGCTCAGCATCTTAGCCACTGCCTATCCATCCACAATTTATCACATTTTGTAAAGAGCTTTGTCAATTAAAACGTATTGTGCCTGTATGAAAATGTATGGACTCATGAAAATTATAAACAAGCATGTATATTTCTGTGAGATGAGCCACCATGACATTGGTTTGCTAGTCTACATTGGTCTACCTGGAAGGGGGCTGATAAAAAGTCTGAGCTAAATGGAAGATTGGTTGCATTCTTCCTATGCTCACAGAATCCCAAATGTGTCCTTGGCTTAAAAGAGTTCTACTTCTGCTAATATTTATGCCTCCTAAAAATATCTTCTTCGCTCTCAGAAGGGATAGCCCTATAGCAGGGGTCTCCAAACTCACAGAATTCTGGGAGTTGAAGTCCGCAAGTCTTAAAGTTGCCAAGTTTGGAGACCTTTGCCCTACTAAGAAAATGACAAAGATTCAAAAGGGGATGGGGCTTTTTCCTTAGTAACATTCAAGGTTCGGGTTCTACTGTACTCCACTATTTAGAAATCAGTTGCTAACTTTTCCTTCCTCTGAGCCAGCCGGCCTCTTGATAGTCTACGTATCAATGAAGCCGTCAGATGGAATCAGCACTTCCAAACAATCGGTCTGAAATAAAAACATTCCAAAAGAAATGCAGTGGAAGCTGACAATACCTCCTGATGCAGCTTGACAAAAGGCGCTGTGTCCAGCTGGGCTGATACAACGCCACCTGCCAGCAGGATAGAGAAAAAAAGACACCGCAGGTGGTGAAGAGGAAGACGGGAGGCAGAAAAATCTCTGCAGACTTGCACATTGTCTCTTGTCACTTGCAGGCACTAAGGGTAGGTTGTGTCACTGCGGAGTGGCAGCGGTGATATTGGTCCCTGGTGTGGTGCATGGATGAGAAAGAGAGGGAAAGCAACAGACAGGCAGAGCATTGCTGAAAGAACAATGAAAAGCAACTCGGTTTTTAAAACTTAAAACTTTTTTTTCCTACAGACTCCAATATTGCAATCTATATACATAAAAGCGAAATACTGCTCACGCATCATCACAAAATCTCCAGAACCATAAAGTTTACAAACTTGAAATTTGGCACCTATGTTCCTCTTGGCTTCTATGTACTCACTAAGAAAGGATTTTTTGAAATGACCACCAGAACATTAGTATTTCCTATATTATTATTATCATGCTCTGATGCTAAGAAGTTCTACTCCCCCTCCCCACCTGAAGATAAATGCAAAACACAAATGCAAATGTTCCAAATGCAAAACACAAGCAGAGGAGTTTCAGTTTTAGTTTCACAGCACCAAGCTATTAGTACAGAACAGTTGAACTAAGCCACTCCCAGGCTCCTTTCTGTCTCCTTGCTCACACAGTAAATACTGTTTCAGTTTCCAAACAGCCCTCAACTTTCTCACACACTGACAGATGCTAGCCAGATGAATACAGATGGATACTGGTAGGCAGAATTTTCCCCCCGTATTTTCCTCCCCAAAAACTAAGTCCGACCCCATAGTTTCGTAGCGAAGCACAGGCATAAAGCTAGTATCCTCTAAAGTGACAATACTTTCTATTCAATAATGCAGATCCATAAAACATTTCACTATTCCATGTCTTAATTTAATTAAACTGTAGTTTGAAAAAAGTACAGAATGTCACACATTCTTAAACTTCTGAATAAATCACAGATGGGGAAGTTTATCTAACACACTGCAGGGCACATACAGCATATTACAGCATGATATATTGTATGAATCAGACCTCTTTTTTGCCTGATCTTAATGATTATATTTGTCTATGCAATAATATGATTTGGGGAAAATGCTGTTGAAAGGAATGCGTGTATTTCATATATCTAAAAAAATCTGCATCGTAGCAGGCACTTTTAGGGAACATTGTGGCATAGCAAAAGGCAGAGCAATGAACTTCAGACATCACTACTGGGTGCAGAAATCAACTTAAAAAATATAACTCAAGACTGCCAATCAAAGTACTTCATAAATATTAAGCATGCAATTTAGGCAATCTTTGCATGGATGTTCAGGGTTAAAATTTTAAGTAAAAACAATCTAAGGAATTGTAGAATAGCTAATCTAGAAATGAAGATACTTTAAACCAGTATACTGGCCAGGAAATTCTGCGCACATAGGTTGAAATTGTCAAAACATTGCTTTCATGTGTTCTCACTTCCTGGTGTGTTATTATATTTGTCTTTCATAAACCTTCTTTTTAGGTGCTAGGTAACATATCAACACTTTAATTATTTGTGTTTGTCTTCTTTTTCAATATTTTCTATAACAAATATTTGAATAAACATTTTTTCAACAATGCTTTTAAAAGAATCTAATTGTACTGTTCGTGACTTAGTCCCCACCGGAGAGCAGTTTATGCTTTTAACATATTTTCCTTGTTTTTTTGGAAATAAAATGTAGCTATTCTTTTTGCAATTCTTCATGGGATTATAGCTGAAGCAGCTTTTTCATACATATAGCATAACCAAATGTTTTCAAACTTGACTTGAAAATATTGAACTGCACATCAAAAGTATCAGCAAAACAGAGGAAATAGTTGAATAATATTCTAGGATTGGCCTAATGTATGTTTTGTAAATCACATTAGAAACTAATCTCCCTTAACCTCCTTTTTCATTTATATTTTAAATGAAATTTGATCTGGAGGTACCAATGTAGATGAGCATTCTGAAAGTTGTAGAGTCATACATTTAAAGTACCAGGTTGGAAAAATGTTAAGAAGCAGAGTGAGATAGACTGGACTTTTCAATTGGGTTTATTGTATTTCCATTGCCAAGGCAATGTTTGAGAGATTTTCTTTCTTTTGTGCCAAAATAACTTACTTTCATTGAATGGCAAAATGGCACTTTTTCTATATTTCATATAGAAAATCATTTTTATATTTCAAGTTACAAAATGTCTTGGGACAATATGTAGCTAAACATGAAAAGGGTAGGTAAGGCAACTGTTCCCTTCTATTTAAATTTGAAATGTGTTGTTTTTCCTTTTTAATAACGATAATTTACAATCAACATGTAGAAGCCCTTCATGATTGTATAAAATGCAAGATTTTTTTTTAAAGGCAAGGCTATTATTCCTGCTAACAAAAACATGAATGGCTCAAATAATTGTGATTCTCCAGTTAGAAAACAGTTTGAGATGTCAGGTTGTCTACTTCATCTACCACTTAGACATGAAAAACAAACAGAAAATGGTTTCAACAAAAGGGCTTCCTGTTCTATAGGAACACCACTGAAAGAAGAAGTGAAGCGTGATTCTCCTACCTATTGATAGAAAATGGAGCAATACTCCTGATAAGAGAAGCTTTTGCACCCAATTTAGCAGCTTCCACTGCTCCACGGAGTCGGTAGAGCACTGTTTTACCATAATTGATGTAACACTGGTTGTAAACAATTATTTTTCCTCTGGCTTTGTGAGCTTTCTTGTGTAGGTCATCGAAAGAACTTACTACCAACACTTCTGCTGTAATACCTGGAAATGAAAAATCATCTGTCAGAAATACAGGCCCAGTTTTATCTCATTTATTTACTTATTAAATTTATATGCCACCCATCTTACCAACATAGCAATTCTGGGCAGCTTACAAATAAAGATAAATAAAAATAATTACAATTTAAAAAAGAGTTACATAAGAACTAAGATCAAAGTGGTCAGATGGCATGAGGGTGAGATCTTCTTATCCCATCAACCATCTCCAGTAAGGAGATGTTAGCAACATTTTGAGGTAAAACAGGAAAATAACTGTGGAAATGTCTTTAGTTTCAAATGGATTAAAAGCCTCCAAGCCTGAATATGAGAAGGAGGCAATGACAAACCACTTCCAAAAGCTTGCTGAGAAAACTGCAAGGACTTGTCCAGGCAGTTGCCAGAAATCCCCCTATCAGTGGTTTGCCATTGATTCCTTCTTAAGGCTGAGAGAGAGTGACTGGTTCAAAGTTCCCCAGCAGTCTCTCATTTTCTCATCTAATGCCTCAACCATCACACCAAAGTGGCTCATATTCTGACTTGGAGGCTTCTAATCCATTTTAGATGCCTTTTTTTCAGATTAGCTATGCAGAACATAGTGTTCCCTATGACACTCTATGGAAGCAAAAGTTGGACTTTAAAGTATCAGGGTTGATGCTTTTGAACTTTATAAAAACTTCATTTTTATGAAGCCTTTGAACTTTGGTGTAGTAAAAGAAGACTCTTGAGAATAATGTTGGCAGCCAAGAAAACAAACGGATTGTATCATTGAACAAATCAACTCACTCAAGGCACAAATTAACCTACTGTGTGCAGAGAGCCAGCTCTCTGGAAAAGGTTCTAACATTGGGAAAGGTGAAAAGAAAGAGAAGAAGAGGACGAGTAGCAGAAAGATGGTGAACTCAATTACAGTGGCAATGAATGCACTGTTGGGAGACTTGAAAGAACAGATCAGGCATGGATTGTAATGGAGAAGGTCCTATCTATGTGGTCACTAGGAGCCAAAAATGACATGATGATATATAATCAATCAATTAATCAAAGGCAACACAACTACTGTCTATAACAAAATACATCTCCTTTTTCTGAAGCTAAAGTAACAGTATTCAGATTTCTGAAAGAAGCCAGATAATCCTTATCTTCCATGTGCATGTGTGGTATGCAACAGTAGTGTGCATCACTACAGGTATGCAAAAAAGAGGAACACTATGGTGAAAAATAACTTATACCACATGATTATACTTAATTTAATTATTAAGTTAAAAATAACTTAATGAATATATAGGCACTTTTTACATACACACTGTATGGAAAAGAGTGATTACCTAAGCCACAGTGGTGCCTGGTTAGAGTGTAGTACTTCTGCTGACTGCCGGCTGACTGCAATGTGGCAGTTCAAATCTCACCAGACTAAAGTTTGACTCAGCCTTCCATCCTTTTGAGGTGGATCAAAACCGTTGGGGGCAATAGGGTGACTCTGTAAACTGCTTAGAGAGGGTTGTAAAGTGGTATGTAAGTCTAAGTGCTATTGCTGAAGAGTGCTTGGATAAGGACAGTGAAATAAAGAGAATTATTATTTTTTATCTTCTCTGCAACCACTTCCAAAGGCTACTTGTTATTTTGCTAGAGTGGAATTGAAGATCTGCAAGCAACATATTGTGATAAACAATTCAAAAACAATTCACACTAGTACTGATGATGTTACCTAGTTTGGGCAATTAAACATCTGCAAGAAAAGTTTCTATGGACATTGTCTGTCATCCAGGTCATGGTTGTCACAAAGGTACTTTTTTCAAGAGACAACTGGACTTTCTCTTTTTTTTTAAAGTGAAACATCTTCAAAGAAAAACCAGAAAGTCCAATTGCCTCTTGAAAAAAGCACCTTTGAGTCTGCAAGAAAACAACCAAACTCAGAGAGCATCAAGGATCCCATATCAAATTATTCACCATCTAATCCATTTTCCATATCTCTTCCCATCATGTATAGTTTGGCCTTAAGAACCATTGTCAAGAATTATGACAGAAAGAAATGGTGGGTGAAAAGGTACAGTAGAAGTTTTATATTAAAGATATAATATATAAACCGGAAAGTATCTGGTATGACTTGTATTTTGTCCACATGCTTGGAAAAAAAAATAGGATTGCTCCATAACTTGCAAGATGTCTGCAAGAGGCTTCATACTGCTTGCCCTTGATCCAGAAGAACAAAAATTAATCAAGTTGTAGGAAATGAAGTCTTGACTTTTGCATCCAGAAATAAGTAAGAAAGGTGTGAAAAAATATAATGGGCTCACTTTCCTGGCTCTCAGTCTACTTCTTTTTTGAGTGCAAGATGTACCATATTTGTGTACTCGAGTCAAAATCTACTGGTGCTATTGTTGGCATATAAGTGAAGTAAATTGATAGGCTTCAGCCACTCTTAATGAGTAAGAGTTTCGGCTGCATGCCTCAAAAGCATCTTGGTGACAGGAGCATGCAAAGCTGGAATTATACCAGTGGAGAAGAAGCCAGAGATCTGGAAATTTTCATTTTCCACTAGAAAAATCAAGGTCTCTGTAGGCTGGCACTGCAATCTATGTGACATATCAGCTTTCAAAACTAATGAGTAGAATTGACATCAGGTAATTCATCCCAGCTCTCCATTTATATCCGCACCAAGTGATAAAATGTAATAACATGGGTTCATGATTGCTCATCAAGGAAGAAAGAATAGTAGCAATTCTTGACAACTTCTTATAATCATGAAAGATGCTTCCTGCAAATAAGGTCTCAATATCCTGGTTCCCTTTCACAGCTTATGCAACTGGTGTCTTCTGGAGCTGTGGGGATTGCAGTGCACAGAATTCCCAGTCAACATAACAGAAGTAACAAAAATAATAGAGGCTCTGCTCTACAGTTGACCGCCCCTAGCAACCCCAGATGGCAAGGATTCCTGCCCAAAACTCTGAGAAGCTACTACAGGTCATTGCAAACAATATTAAGCTACATGAAACAGCTTCCTGTGAGTCACATTTCCAATATTTTTGAAGGGCATCAGAACTACTCTAAAAATTATTCCAAATTTGGTTTTGCAGCTATATGCCTAGTTTCTAATGAAGAAAACATGTGTTCTAAATACACATACAACAATAGAGAATGAAATTAAATAACAGAGCTGTACCTCAGCCAATGATTCATACAATTTTAATGGATGTAGGACTGAAAGCATCTCTATGCATCTACTGATGATGGATCATAGCAACACTTTGGAATTGTTGCTGTTGGACTGTCAACAGTTGCTTCCCTGGTGGAGACATACTTAGGGGTGTTGCTGGGAAGCCTCAAGATCAGGGTTGAACATAAACCTCAGCATCATTACGAGATCAATTCTGCTTTTTCAGTTTTTATTCATTTATAATATAAAATACAAAAATACAAAAGCAAATAGTAGCAAAAATAGAGAATGGAAAGGGGAAAATTGTAGAAAAGAAGGAAAAAAAAAAAAGATGTTGACTTACAACTTCTTCTGGTGCAGTAGAAAAAGACGGTAACATCAAACCTCAACTTTGTACTTTCACATATTAGTGTAAACTAGCCATTTCTACATCAACAAATCTATCTAATCAGTAAAGCCCAAAATACATGGGAAGGAAAAATCTTACTTTTTGCCATAGGAAGCAGCCATTTTGGGTTTTTCATATTTCAGAGATGCAGAAGCAGAACAGATCCAGTTCTCTGATATCTTCATTATGATCCTTCAAAATTGGCCCCAAAAAGGTGGACTGTTTTTTTTTTTTTTGCATTTTTATGATTTTAAACGGTTCTTTAAATCAGCGTTCTCCAACCTTTCCAATTTTGCAGAACAGCAGGAAGGGGGAGAGGCAGAGGTTCAGCAGATTCTGACCAGTTCTGGAGAACCGGTAACGGAAATTTTGAGTAGTTTGGAGAATCGGCAAATACCATCTCTGACTGGCCCCACCCCCCATCTATTCTCTGCCTCCCAAGTCCCAGCTGATCAGCTGGGTTATCTTTTGTTGCCTTGCACAGGAGAATGGAGCTGGAAAGCAGGTTAGTGGGGTGGGGAGGGAATGGGATTTTGCAGTAACCTTCCCCCTGGAGTGGGATGGGAATGGAGATTTTACCATATCATTCCCCTGCCATGCCCACCAAGCCACGCCTACCAAGCCATGCCACAGCCACTAAGCCATGCCCACAGAGCCGGTAGTAAAAAAATTTGAATCCCACCACTGGGGAGATGGGGTGGTTCCATGCGAAGTGTGGACAGCTCCATTTACACAAACATTGGGCACATGTGTCTGCTGCTTACACAAATGGAGCTGTGTGGATGTGCATCTTTGCCTGCCATTTCTACTTCCAGTTGGGAAATTAGGCCACAGCCTGGTAATGGTCTTGGGGACTCCTGCCTTAAACCATGCAGAATATATGGGCTTCAACTCTTACAATTCCCTAGCAAGCATAAAGTTACTGAGGTTGAGAACTGTTAAATAATAATATTTTTAAAAGTCTATATATTCCAAATAAAAAGTAAGGGTAAGGGTAGCAACAGTTAAAAATCAGGCATTCATTACCTTCGGGAGGAGTTGCAATGCTCCCACCAAGCCCCAACATGGCAATGGTATGATTGTATGGTTCAATCATCATTACACTCTCTTCACCCCTTTCCCAGTGGGGTATTTTTACTGGCTCCAAGTGGACATTTTCTAAGTCATCTTTCCTCAAAGCATGCTCCATGTATTGGATAGCCAGTTTTAGATTTCTAGAACCACTCAGTCGTGGTCCAAATGTGTCCACAAACAGCGCAAGCCTTTCGTAAGATCTGTTTTGGGCCTTGCCATAAACCGCAAGTTTGATAATCTTCTCAGCAACATCTGAATAATTGGCTATTTCTCTCTCAATATCCTCAAATGTTCTTTGGTGGCCATAGCTGGTGTTGCTTAATAAACAAGTCATGCTTTCAGAAACTAGGCAGATGGAGATCATTAAAAACAGAAGCTTCATTTTTATCTATTATTGGTGAACCTGTAAGGAGGAAAAAGACAATATTATATTACAAATCAGCTCAGCAAGTTTTAAGTTATGAAACATGACAACCTGAAAACTAATCCAGTTAAGTAATGTCCTATGAAAGTACAGTGACAGAAATTAAGAAACCAGGTTTTGTGATGTGAGGAAAGGGGAGAAAACAAAATCTTTGCACCATTGTCCACTACTTAAAGCTCAGACAGAGGCTGTTTTTTTCGGAAAACACACGTGGTAGACCGGGTTCCAACAACAAATACTTTATTCTTCAACTAGTTAGTAAATAGGAACGCTTGGCTGAAGCCGAGGCCAGCCTTTTATACAGGCTGGCGTGCCTGCTTGCAGCCAATGGCAGTTGTTTAAATTTGCCGCCTTTTAGCAGCTCTTTGGATTGGTTCCTAGTGAACCAATCCAATGCTTATTTTATTTGACCAATCAGGTTTGCAGATTTGGAGTCACCCACTTTACATATAGAACACCCCTCCCCCCTTAGTTCAGTCCTACGTGGTGACGTAGTCTCGCAGGTAGGCGGGGCTTTTCCGGACTCGACTTGACTTGCGCGGTTCATTCTTAGTGCAGACTTCGACCGGTTCGGATGGGGCTGCTGTGTCGTCCGTTCTTCTCCTTGGAACCGTCTGGAAGGGTGAGTCAGCCATTTTACCGCCGCCTGAGTTTCTTAGGCTGGCAGTTTTGCCGCTCCCTCCCGTTTCCTCCGGGCAGGTCGAGCTGGCCTGGCTGGCCCCTTCCGATGGGCTCTTCATGCAAGTCTCTCCAAACAGTGAGTCTTTTATTTGCTCTTTTTGTTCATATGTTTCATTAGGTTTGGTTTTAAACAGTTCTTTATTTATTTCTCGCCTTCCCCCCGCCACCTTGGTTTGCAATTCACCGGTTTTTTCGGTGAAGGTTTGTAAGTCTGTGGTTCTCTCTATAATTCAGGAACGAAGCTGGTCTATGTGCCGCTTCCATTCCCTGCCATCCTCTATTTTTAATCGGTAGGATTTGGGGCCTGTGATTTGGGTAATCTGTCCTGGTAGCCATACCGGGTCCCCGGTGAAGTTTTTAGCGTATATCAAATCGCCTATTTCGAATTGTCTAAACCGTGTATAGGAGTCAGGGGGGTTTTCTGGGGTAAAATTTGGGTGTAACCTATCAAGGTGAGATCTTAACTTTCGCCCCATAAGTAATTCTGCTGGGGACTTGTTGGTTATGGTACTGGGCGTTATGTGCTGGAGTGTGAGCAAACGGTTTACTTTCTGTTGAACATCTCCAGCGTCCATTCTTTCTAAACCTTCTTTAGTAAACCAGACCATTCTCTCAGCCCTGCCATTCGCAGCCGGGTGAGCCGGTTAGGGCATGTCTTATACCTAGGGAGGCTAGGTATTGCTCAAATTGTATGCTGGTTAGCTGTGGCCCATTATCTGAGACAAGAATGTTCGGTATGCCATGGGTGGCAAAAAGGTTGTCCAGCTTTTTAATTACAGTTTCTGTTGTCGTTGATGGCATAACTTTTACTTCAAGCCAATTCAAATAGGCATCAACGACAATCAGAAAGGTATGCCCCTTGGTAGGACCCACGAAATCAATGTGTATTCTTGACCAAGGTCCCCGAGGGGTTTCCCAGTCCTTAACGGGTGCTTTTGGTGGGGACGGTCTAATTGCCTGGCATTTGTGGCATGAGCTTACCCAATACTCTATGTCCTTATCAATACCTGGCCACCAAACATAACTTCTAGCAAGGCTTTTCATCTTAACCATTCCCGGGTGCCCTTCATGTAACAACCTAAGTATCCTGGGTTGTAATTTGGCAGGGATTACCAGCCGATCGCCCCACAACAAACACCCCTTTTGGATTGAAAGTTCAGTCTGTCTGGACTGGAAAGGTTTAAAGTTTTCAGTTTTTTGATTCTCCGGCCAGCCTTTACCTACCCAGCTAAGAACGAGGGCAGTCAATGAGTCTTTCGCGGTGGCTCTGGTGACATCATAAGCTGATATGGGTAGATCGGGGCACGTCTCGATTTGTAGCGTTGTCATCGCTGGTGCCGGGTCTTCGTCGGTTGCTGGTAGGGGTGCTCTGCTCAGAGCGTCCGCATGGGAAATTTGTTTCCCTGGCCGATGTGTCAGAGTGTAGGAATAAGCTGCTAGGAACTCTGACCATCTAGTCATTCTTGGGGACAGTATATTAGGTGTTGGCTTGTTTCCCGCCAAAATCCCCATTAGCGGTTTGTGGTCTGTTATGATTTGAAAAGTGCGCCCATATAAGTAGTTGTGGAAGCATTTTACTCCAGCGACAATTGCTAGAGCTTCCCTGTCCAATTGGCTGTAATTCCGCTCGGTTTTGGATAGAGTCCTAGAGTAATATGCGACGGGTGCTTCTCTGCCACCAGGTAGTTGGTGGCTCAGGATGGCACCTACTCCGTATGGTGAGGCGTCGCAGGTCACTCTTAATGGCAGTGTGTTGCTAAATTGGATGAGAACGTTTGTTGATGTTAGCAAGCTTTTAATATTTTGGAAGGCTTTTTTTTCTTTGTAACCCCAAGTCCAAGTTGCCTTCTTGTCTAGCAGACGGTGTAATGGTTCTGCTATCGTGGCCTTGTTTGGCAGGAACACATTATAAAAATTAATTAGTCCTAAAAATGCTTGTAGTTCGGTTTTATTTCTTGGTTCAGGAGCGTCTTTGATTGCTTTAACTTTTTTGTCTGTAGGGTGGATACCCTCTCCGTCTATTGAGTAGCCCAGGAATTCGACGCTATTCTTAATTAAACAGCACTTTTCTCTTTTTACCTTGAGGCCAGATTCCCTAAACTTAGTTAATACTTCTTTGAGTCTCTTCCTTAATTGAGTTTCATCTCTGGCTGAGATTAGGATGTCGTCAAAATAGGGAACGACTCCTTGTATGCCATTTAGAAGGCATTCCATCAGACTCTGGAAGACGCCAGGGGCCACGCTTACTCCAAATTGGAGCCAGTGACATTTGAATGCGCCCTTATGGGTGACTATAGTCTGTGCTTCTGCTGTTTCTGGGTCCACTGGGAGTTGTTGATAGGCTTGTGCCAAGTCGAGTTTGGTGAAAACTTTGCCTTTTCCCAGGGAATGAAGCAAATGCTGGACTACTGGCACTGGGTATGCGCTTGGTTGTAATGCGTGGTTCAGGGTAGCCTTATAGTCACCACAGATTCTAATGGACCCGTCGGGTTTTATTGGTGTGACAATAGGCGTTTCCCACTTGGTATGGTCCATAGGTTCTAACACCCCTTGGGCTATTAATTTGTCCAGCTGTTCCTCTATTTTTGCCTTTAGTGCAAAAAGAACTCGCCTGGCTTTTATTCTTCGTGGGGCTATTTGGGAGTTTAGATTGAAAGAAATGGGATTTCCCCGATACTTGCCAAGTGAGCCGTCAAAAACGTCCTGGAATTCTCGGATGTCTTCCCAGCCGGTTGTAGTCACTCAATCGACCCCGGTCATCCCGATGCCCAATGGCGCAAACCATTCGATGCCCAGGAGGCTTGGTCTGTCTTGGTCGACTATGGTCAGCGGAAGCACCTTGACGTGATGTTTGTAGGTGACTCAGAATTGTCCCATGCCTACCACAGGGATTTGGTTTCCCTAACCCTGTCCTTGAGGGTTAGGTGCTGCTTCTTCAATTCTTTGGGTTTGATACCTGGGACTAGCTGTTTTATTGTGTCCCACGATACCATGGAGAGGAAGTACCCCGAGTCCACTTCCATCTTGCAGTGTTTTCCTTCAATTTTCACGATGACTTTAATTTTTTTCCCACTTTCCGTCTGAGCGCTCTGTATAATGACAGTTTGGTGTGTATTGGCTCGCTTCTCTTGTTGCCACTTTCTCTCGGCTCGTTTAGGCTCAGCTCGTGTTGGGGAATTTCTGCGTCTCGTCGGGCTGTAGTATTTTTTGTTCCTGCAGACCTTCTCGATGTGCCCTCGTTTCTTGCAATGCCGGCAGATGGCATCGAGAAATCTGCATTCGGCTCGGGGATGGTTTCCTCCGCAGCCAGCGCATTCCCGCCAATTTCTTCTTTCACGCTCTTTTCTGTTCGTGAGCAAACGGTGGACCTCGTCGTCTTCTTCGCTAGATTCAACTGTTTCGCCCGACTCTTCGTAATGGGTTGTGGTGGCAGGCTGCTTTCTGTCTTTGGTTGGTGTTTCTTCGCTGTGTGTGTTCATCTTTTTCATGGCTACGGCAGATTTTTTCGCGGCTTCAGCGGCTGTGGCTTCCGCGATGGCTTCAGTAACTATGATGTTGGGCTTGTTGAGTAATTTACTCTGTGTGGTCGAGTCTCTCAGGCCCAACACCACGCGATCCCACATTGCTTCGTCAATGTTCAAAAATTCACACTCACCCCCTAATTGTCTAAGGGCAGTGATGAAATCGGCGACGGTCTCTCCCTCTCTCTGGTCTCTGCGGTAAAATTCGTGTCGCTTTATTAAGTTTGACACCATCGGAGCGTAGTGTGCTTTGAGGAGTCTTTGCAATTCTGTCCACGTTAGTTGTTTAACGTCCCGGGGTTTCGCAAGGGCCTTTGCCATCTTGAAAACTGTTGGCCCGCAGTGCGTCAGGAATACAGCTCTCTTGCGTTGCTCTGAAATGTCTTCCATTTCATTGCTCTCCAAATACATTTGGAAGCGATCAGCATAGGAATCCCAATCCTCTTCGTTGGGATTGAAGGGTGCGGGCGGTGCGTTGTTTCCAGACATCTTGGTTGTAATCTGGACTTCTTATCACCGCGTGCAGGTTTTTCCGTTCAGGACGATCCCACCTTCGTCGCCAGTGTTTTGTTCAGAAAACACACGAGGTAGACCGGGTTCCAACAACAAATACTTTATTCTTCAACTAGTTAGTAAACAGGAACACTTGGCTGAAGCCGAGGCCAGCCTTTTATACAGGCTGGCTTGCCTGCTTGCAGCCAATGGCAGTTGTTTAAATTTGCCGCCTTTTAGCAGCTCTTTGGATTGGTTCCTAGTGAACCAATCCAATGCTTATTTTATTTGACCAATCAGGTTTGCAGATTTGGAGTCACCCACTTTACATATAGAACAGAGGCCTACTTTTGGAAACTGAGGACTAGAATCCCTAGGGAAAGCAGCACATTCATGCATTGCTTTTTCTGTTGCCCCTTTTCTAAGAGCTTCAGATTTAGATATAATTTGGCAACATCAACACTCCCAATCTGGTACTCTTTCGTTGTGTTGTACTATAATTTCTCATCTCGAATATATTTAGAGCAGTATTTCCCAAGCTTGGCCACTTTCAGATGTGTGGAATTCAGAATCCTGACAGTTAAAAGTTTTCACATCTGATAGTGGCCAAGGCTGACAAACATTGTTCTACAGGGATATTATACAAACAGCTTAAATCTTGTTTCCAGACTTTTAGTTAGCATTTAGCTCATGCTTTAGTTCACTTTTTTGTACTTTCTTAAGGCTTTCAAGCATAGTGTGTTCAAACACTTTTAAAATAAAATTGAGAAGCAGGATTTTTTTTTGTAAGATAAACGTTTTTAAAAGAAGGATGTTTTCTAACATCCTTTAAAATGCAGAATGGAAATGAAATACTTATTGTTAAATATAAAAGAGGTCAGAACTGTTAGTCATTCATTTCAATATAATATTGGTCAGACTTCAAATGGAATGTCAAAAATTTGACAGGTAGTCCTTGACTTATGACCAGTGGTTTAGAGATTTGTTTGAAGTTATGAGGGACTTTCCCCAATGTACTTATTTCCCTGTTCCAAAATTCTGACAGATAGACTACTCTTGTGATCATGTGACCACGTTTCAGGTGTTTGGCAACTGCCCTGCATTTATGGCAGTTTACAGCATCCTGCAATCTTGTGATCACAATGTACAATTTTTTGCTGAAAATCATTTACTTCTGTTTTTTGGCAAAAATGTCCTATAGCAATGAGTTTACCTAATGATTGTAGCAGTTGCTTAATGGCCATGACAGTTTAAACAGTTGCTTAATGACCCCATAAGTTGCTTTACAAATGACAAAAAAGTCATAAAATCAAGCAGCTCATGTGGTCATTGAATGACCTGGTTTATGACCATCACAACTTACAACTTTACTGGGCAAGCTCCAGTCCTTATAATTCAAGGACTATCTGTTCATTTATATATTAAATGGTAAGGGGAAATAAATCTATAAATATATATTTTAGAGTTGTTTCACCAGTAGGATCTCACATTAAAACTCAATTTTTAGCCAAAACTAAGCAGTCCTTAGTTTCTTAGAATCTCAAAAACTCTTATTAAAAGCTAATTATAATTTTCATAAGAATAAAGTAGGTTTATCTTTAAAGAACTAATCCCAGATGCAAAACTGAATTTTGTTTTACAAAGAATGTTGTTTAGTTATTCCATGAAGAGATGGACTGCTAATTAGTTCATTTTTAAAAGTGCTTTGAAATGGCTGTTTCAATTTTCTTTTTTCTTTTTCTTTTTTAAACTCTCTTTTATGTTTCAAGATACGTGCAATGGACTACAGCGTACATTCTGCTGGGAATATCTCTAACTCCAAAGCAATTTCTGTTGACACAAGTAATAACACAGGAAATATTATCATCCCAATTGGATGAGTCTTGAATCTAGAACTGAAGCAAGATAATTCAGATAACAAGTTAAATTTAGACATCCCATGCAGCTTCAGTCTGGAGGTGGATCTCTACAAATTTCTGATCACAATTTGTACATCTAGAGCAGACATCTCCAAACTTGGCAACTTTAGGACTTGTGGACTTCAACTTCCAGAATTCTCCAGCCAGCCATACTGGCTGGAGAATTCTGGGAGCTGAAGTCCACAAGTCTTAAATTTGCCAAGTTTGGGGATCCCCATCTAGAGTCTGGAATACAAAGTGTTCTTAGAAATGAAGGACCGGTGGAAAGAATGCTTTCTGTTCCAGTAAACAGTCAATTGTGTTTTGCTCTACTTGCTCTGCTGAGAAAGTGGATCTCATCCAATCTCAGCTTTACAGGACTGAGAAGAACTTTTTTCTGTTATGAACTACTTTGCATGGCTATGTTCATTCTAGCATGTTACAAGTGGTGCATCCTGCCCATGGATGGATTTTAATTTTAAAAATCAACCCAAAATAGCTATTTTTTTCTGGCTTCTTTTGCCTTGCTCCAGTTGTTAGCACTTGAGAATACTTTAGGGTGTGTCACATCATAAGAGGTTCTGTCATTTAAAAAAAATACAGTTTGGTGTTATTTTTTTGTTCAACAATATTTTTAAAGGAGGGGTAGGCTTTGTCAAATTATGACTTATTCTGTTGGAAGGTAGGAAGGTAGAGTAACATGCATGTAGTATTTCACAGGTAAGCTATATTTTATCCATATAGTATTTCACAGGTAAGCTAGGTATTGGACTTTGATAGGGACAACATTTGAAAAATATTAACTTCTTTTGGATGGCAATTTATAGATAATCTCCAATGATGTGTTTCAATGTTGGAAGCAACTGTCTTGACTTAGCAAGCCCAAATATTTGTGGAACTCTTGTTATGCAATATCCAGAGTCAAAGAACATATTTATTAGATGTTTATTCTGCTTTTATTATTTTACAAGTAATTCAAGGTTGTGATTATATATAACACTCCTTCCTCCTCCTATTTCCTTCACAATAATCCCATGAGGTGAATTGGATTGAGAGTGATAAACCCAAAGTCACCTAGTTGGCTTTTGTTCGTAGGGCAGGGCTAGAAATCACTGTCACCTGGTTTCTAAATCATCACTTTAACCACTACACCAAACTGGTTCTACATTAATCACAGAAAGTATAGTGGACCCTTCGTATTTTCCTGAGAACCATTTAGTAGACAAGAGTAAGGTTTCTGGTGTTGTGAGCCCTAATGCAAAGTGGAGAGGACCATGATACAGATTGGAGAGTTATTTATTCTTAACTATTATATCTTTTTTAAAACTTTCATTATAGTTTTTGTATGATTCCCACTTCAAAATGCTATCAGTTTTCAATAGCTATTGGAAGCTGTTAGACAGGATACCTAGGAGAATATATGCAGTTCAGGGTTGAACCATGAAGTTACGTAGCTGGGTCATGAAATATCTATAACCAATCAACCAAGATTAGAGAACATCAGAGATGCTACAGGACACTAAGGACCACAAAGATGGGTTTCAGGGAAGAAACACAGCTGTAGAGAAGCAGATTGTTCATCTATAATCCACAGCACAAGAGCTCAGATCAGCACCCGTGTATACCAGAGTTTGTATTTAGCAGATTCTGACCAGTTCTGGAGAACTGGTAGTGGAAATTTTGAGTAGTTCAGAAAACCGGCAATACCAACTCTGACTGGCCCCACCCCTATCTATTCTCTGCTTCCCAAGTCCCAGCTGATTGGCTGAGTCTTCTTTTGTTGCCCTGCACAGGAGAATGGAGCTGGAAAGCAGGTTAGTGGGGTGGGAAGGGAAGGGAATGAGGATTTTGCAGAATCCTTCCCTCAAGGGTGGGGAGGGAATGGGGATTTTACAGTCTCCTTCCCCAGCCATGCCTACCAAGCCATACCATGCCCACCAAGCCACACCAACTAAGCCATGCCATGCCCACCAAGCCACACCCACAGAGCTGGTAGTAAAAAAAATTGAATCCCACCATTGCTGTACTATACTGTTTCAACTTTTTTCCAGATGCTGATTTTCCAAAATTGATTCTCACCAAAGCTCACTTTTCATCTCTCCTTCCCTCTCCCGATACAGGTAGAGAATTTTCTCTGTGCACATGCTGTGTTATTTCTCTGATTCAATGGTTCATGAGCTTTAAAATACAAAACAGAGAATTGATTACACAGTGCATATGTTGGGCTTTAGCGACACTGCTGATGGAATGAAGCCCGACACGTCGCTATGGTTGGGGGAGAGCTATCTATCTTGAAGGTCCCGAATCAATGGTGATGACAGCTGACGAAGCCAGGCGCAACCACCCCTCCCCACTTCGGTGCAACCAGCTGGGGAAATGCCTTATCAGTTGTTCGGTGTTTTGCAAAGCTCTAAGCACAACGCCTCCTACTCTTCTCCTTTACCAGCTGGGAAATACTTCAGGATGTCGTTTCAGCTGGTTAACATTCCACATAGGGGATATTGGATGGATCGGGTGGAAGGACAATACTCGGGGAGAGGGAAGGTGTTATTTGGGGGGTTGGATGGTAGCATGCAAGATTGTGTAGATGGATGTTGGGTGTTTTGCTAAGGGCGGATGTTAGTTAATTAATGGGGGTGAACGGGAAATATAAACAGAGCTGAAAGGCAGATGCTCTCAGCGCTGGCTTTACTTGGACTTTCCGTTTGTTGCTGCTGGTGGAGGAAGCCAAAATAAACACACATTGCTACATCAAGACAGTGAGTGAAATGTTTTATTGAACCAGTTTCAACTATCTCCCATAGGAGCTGACAGAAAGCCAGTGCTGCCTCTTAATATTTACTCCATTGATGGATCATCATGGCAGAAGGTAAAGTCCCTGATTTTTTGGAGGAAGAGGTTTGCGAGGAAATTGAAGAGAGGGATGAGCGGAGACAGGACCGTGAGAATATGGGGGAGAAGACAGAGGATATTCTGCTGGCAGTGCAGCCAGCCATGTGGCCAAAAGTGTGTTTGAGTGAACAGAGTTATGCTCCAAAAGGGTGCCCCAAACGGAACGAACATTGAACTGGAAAGTGAAAAGGTGGCCTGGAACAGAAGATAGCCACTGGATGGTTCCACATAGTGACACATTGGAACTTTTACGTCAGCAGTTCAGAGAGATGCCACTGTGAGGGCCCATGAATAGAGGCTCTTTGGGGCATAAACAAGCCTTAACTCCTGATAGCAGTTATTTGGGCACACCAAAATCGATGGGATTCAGGGAAACTGACGTAGGAAAAGGCTTGTAACAGTCAGATTTACGTACTAGAGGATTAAATGAGAGGAGTGTGGGATCTGAAAGTTATTCCATAAGATCTGGCTCTATAGAAAGACGAGAGATGGAGTATGGCCCTCATTGGGAGGGCAGGCACCAGAAAGATGGGGACCACTTCCCCTGACTGCTACTTTTGATGGGTCTGTACAAAACTTGGCTGTATTTCTAGGTCGAGTATTGAATCATATTGATTTACATGGTCAATGTTATCCTTCCACTTGGTCAGTGATCATTGCAATCACTGGAGTATTGCTGGGGGAGGCATACAAATGGGCAGCCGATTTGTTTCATAACTGGGCAGAGGAGTTAGGAGATATAGGGCAATTTTTGGCCGCCTTATGAAGTAGATTCGAGGATACAATGGCTGAAGATCTTCTGGCCATAAAACAGAAAGGAAGAAGAGCCAGAGAATATGTTAATGAATTTCAAAGGATAATTAGCAAACTGCCGTTATTATCCGAAAGTCTACTGGTACATCTATTTCAAGAAGATCTAAGTTGCAAGACCCTAAGTTGCATCAAGCTTGTCTGTACAGGGGCTCGCATATTAGGCTCACCGAATGGTATCAGATGTCAATAGAATTAGATGATGGACTCCGATGCTTGAAACCTAAACTTGAAAGTGATGTCCTAACACGTAAAGTTATGGATCCAGTAACAAAAACCCAGACTAAAGGGGCAATTAATCCAAGTGGTAGAGAAATAATGAAATGCTTCCAATGTAGTAAACTGGGGCACAGAGCTGTAGCATGCCTTATACCCCCTTTGACATTAGAGAGAATACTTCAGGTCGGTCTAGAAAGTGCCCAAATCAGATCAACCAGGAGTGATTGGCATGGACAGGAGAAAGTGAGGGGTGTTCGAAGCAAATCACCAGAGGATCACGCTAAGGATAACAGTTCCAATATACCGACTACGGTTCCAACCGACTGTGATTTGGAAGGTGGGATCCCCGATGATCTGATGGTGAATAAACCAATCCATCCTTTTATTTTGCCTGTTTTTCTATGGAATAAGTGAACTGAACAAGGAATCAAGGTGGGAGCACAAATTGATTCTAGGTGCATGAGATGTTTGATAACTAAAGGGGTGGTGGACAAACTAAGTTTAAACATCATCAAATTGGATGTACCCATTAAATTTGAACAGGTAGATGGGTCCATATTAGGTGGGGTTCCGGCGGCCCACAGAACTGAATATCTTAAAATGGTAATGGGTGAACACTGGGAGTGGATTTCTTTCATGGTGGTTCCTCATAAGAGTGAAGCAGTAATCTTGGGTTTAGCTTGGCTTGATAAGTGGGAGCCAACTATAAAATGGGAAGGAGGATATCAGAAATTGATGCTAGCAATTGGCCCTCATCCACCTAGTCATCACAGTGGGCTCTTGAACATGCATTGACACCCCTACCCTTATGACTATAAAGATTTGACCAAGGTGTTCGAAGATGACACTGATTGTTTACCACCACACCGCTCAATGGATTGTGTCATAGAGTTGATCCCAGATGTACCTTTACCTAAGCCATGAATGTACTCCATGACCCACAAAGAATTAGGAAAAATGAGAAAATATATCAAAAAAAAAAAAATTAAAAAGGGGATTCATCACTCCATGTGGCAGCGCCTGTGTTATTCTGTGAAAAAAAAATGGCAGCTTACGTTTATGTGTAGACTATCGAGGGTTAAATGCCATCTGTGCTGAACCATTATATCCATTGCCATTAATGAAAGACTTACCACCTTACCACCTACTTACCTCCTTAGCACAAGGTCGCATATTTACAAAACTTGATCTATGAGAAGCATATTATCAAGTATGAATTAGGGAAGGAGATGAATGGAAGACAACTTTTAATTGTCCATTGGGCAGTTATTGTTATGAGGTGATGCCGTTCGGACTGCAGGGGGCTCCAGCTGTATTTATGCAGCTGAAAAACGACATGTTGAATGAACATTTATATAGAGTCGTTTTGGTTTATTTGGGTGACATTTTAATTTATTCAAAGTCTGAACAAGAACATATCCAATTAGTCAGACAGGTGCTCAAAAAACTGTTAGATGCTCAACTTTACATGAAGCTCTCAAAATGCAAATTTCATACCAAACGACTGGATTTCCTCAGTTACCGTATTTATGAATGAGGTATTGAGATGTACCCAAAAAAGGTAGAAACCGTGTTAAAGTGGCAAGCCCCAACCACTAGAAAACAGCTGCAGAGTTTCTTGGGATTTGCAAATTTTTATCAGCACTTCATTCCCTGTTTTGCTGATGTTGCTCTACCTCTGACAGATTTATTAAAGACAAAACCTTTAGGAATTAAAGATACAAAGACAAATGCTAAGCTGCCATGGACAAAGGTATGTCAACAGGCATTTGACAACTAGAAAGAGTTCTTTGTGAAGGAAGCAGTATTAAAACATCCAGATATTGAGTTACCTTTTGTAATCCAGGCAGATGCCAGCGACGTAGCAGTAGGAGTGGTGCTACTACAAAGAGGTACGGATGGGATTTTGTAGGTTCAGCCCAACTGAACATAATTGGGCGATATGGGAGAGGAAGCTTTCGCGGTTCATTGGTCATTATTGACCTGGAGACATTTGTTGGAGGGCAGTTCAAAACCGTTCGAGGTGTGGACTGACCATAAAAATTTGGAAGCCCTCCAAAATCCACATTGTTTGTCACCGAAACAGGTTCGTTGGGCTTTATTTTTTAAGAGGTTTAGATTCACATTGAAACATGTCCTAGCAGGGAAAAACTTTATGGTGGATGCTTTATCCCGCAGTATCGTAGCCAACGCGATGACACAATCCAACTGCTTATACCAATAATTGATCGAGTAGCAGGAACTAAAGCCATTATACTAGCGCCAGATCTGCCTGTATTGTTAGCAGAAGATGATTGGTTGGCACATAATATAAATCAAATAGAAATGAAAGATGGTATAACCTGGTGTGGGAACAAAATTTATATACCAAAAGTATTGAGATCAGTGGTACTGAAAAGATGTCATGATGTTAAGCAGGCAGGACACTATGGATTCCTGAAATCCTTACATTTAGCAAAACAATAGTTTTGGTGGCCAGATGTGTGGTCGGATATTGAAGCATATGTGAAGTCCTGTCCAACTTGCATAATGAATAAAACTAAAATAGGGAAACCAACGGGTCTATTGCAGTCTGTATTGGAACCGATGAAACTATGGCAAGAAATCAGAATGGATTTCACAGTGGATTTACCAGAAAATAACAGGTACACAGTTATATGAACAGATATTGATTTATTTTTGAACAGGCACATTTTATAACATGTAAAGGAATACCATCGGCTAAAAATCAAGCACAATTATTCATACAACAAATATACTGATTACATGGAGTACCCAAACAGATTATATCTGATAGAGGAGTGCAGTTTACATCCAAATTTTGGTGTGAATTCTTTGATGCAATTGGATCAACACAAGGGTTAAGTACAGCCTACCATCCGACTACCAATGATGCAGCTGAACAAGCGAATGCGGCCATTGAACAATATCTCCAATGTGATGTTGATTATCAACAAAGTAATTGGACAACTTTTCTGCCATACGCTGAGGTCGCATACAACAACATGGTTCATA
Source organism: Laticauda colubrina (assembly GCA_015471245.1). NCBI lineage: Eukaryota > Metazoa > Chordata > Lepidosauria > Squamata > Elapidae > Laticauda > Laticauda colubrina. The sequence continues at coordinate 29,128,607 of BLBF01000002.1, forward strand.
GTAGCACTGGTTATTCTTTTCAAATAGTTAATGGGATGGAATTTACACCCATACCGGAATGGCCACAAGCTGCACAGACACAAGACACTCCCAATACCACTATGTGGGCCACCAATATAGTGAAACAATGGGATTCAGTACTAATTGCATTAAGAAAAGCCCAGGAAGCATATGCAATCCAAAGTAACAAGAAACGAGCCAACCAAAAGCCATATAGTATTGGAGATTGGGTTTATTTATCCACAAAATACATACACCTGGGTTTGAATAAGAAGAAATTAGGACCAAAATTTATTGGACCATTTCAAATATTATGAATCATAAATCCGGTAACAGTGAAGCTTCAACTTCCATGCTGTTTTAAGCGAATTTACTCTATATTCCACGTTGCTCTATTAAAGCCAGCCAATATGGCCAGACAAGAACCGAGAGCGATTCTGCCGGGACCAGTACATGGGGATTATTACAAAATTGACAAGATACTTGATTCACGTCAATGATGGGGTTCCTGCAATATCTAGTTAGCTGGAAGGGGTATCCACTATAAGATGCAGCATGGATCTTATATCATGTACAGATGTGTCCGCTCTGCAGTTGCAGCGGCAATTCCATAGGAAACACCCCATGAAAGCGGGCGGGGAGGGGGAAACTGCATATACAAGATAATTATTGCCTATTTTTTGTTTCAGAGAGTCACATGGTAGAGGGGGCCGCATATCGGGCTTCAGCAACGCTGCTGATGGAATGAAGCCCAACACGTCGCTATGGTTGGGGAAGAGCTATCTACTTTGAAGGTCCTGAATCGATGGCGATGACAACTGACGAAGCCAGGTGTAACTGCCCCTCCCCACTTCAGTGCGACCGGCTGAGAAAATGTCTCATCAGTTGTTTGGCGTTTTGCAAAGCTCTAAGCAAAACCACTCTTCTCCTTTACTAGCTGGGAAATACTTCGGGATGTTATTTCAGCTAGTCAGCACTCCACATAGGAGATATTGGATGGATTGGGGTGGAAGGACGATACTTGGGGCGGGGGAAGGTGTTATTTGGGTGGTTGGGCAGTAGCATGCGAGATTGCTGTAGATGGATGTTGGGTGTTTTACTAAGGGTGGATGTTTCCTAATTAATGGGGATGAACGGGAAATATAAACAGCACTGAGAGGCAGATGCTCTCAGCGCTGGCTTTACTCAGACTTTCCATTTGTTGCTGCTGGTGGAGGAAGCCAAAATAAACACACATTGCTACATCAAGACTATGAGTGAAGTGTTTTATTGAACCAATTTCAGCGACCTCCCATAGGAGTTGACAGCGTATTCAACTGAATATATAATTTGACTCACTCTTGGGTACTAGAACAATATGATTCATGTAAAATGTATGACATTACAGTAAAATTAGCAGTTAAAGCTACTATTCTTGATGCCCTACACGTTAAAGAAATCACACTGATATTAATGTGGTTATTCCTAGAAAGCTGTGTTTTAAGGCTTAAAGTGCCTGTGTAATTCAAGGTGCAAAGATTATTGTTTACATTTAAAAGAGTACAAATTTGTGCTCTGATAATTTGTGTGTCAATTATCAATGTTGGAAAGCATAAATGATAATAAAAAGATGATATAAATACATTAATAAAAATAACATTCCCAAGTGAGGCATTACCTTAATGTGATTATATGATCTGAAAAAAGTAACAGTTATGCCAGAAGTTCAACCATACTGGACAGGTCTCATTGGAGGAGTCAGACAAAGAGTGTCTCTCTCATTAAAAAAATATCATCAGGCATAAATTACAGAAACCCATACCAGCTGGTTGTCATCTGAATTAACAAGGATTATGCTAGGTATTGGAGTTCCTGGTGGAAAATGAGTTACAAGGCTCCGGATTATTGGCTAAGCAACTCAGGGCCAGGAGCTGCAAAACTCCTGGGGACAGGAGTGTTTACCCATCGCAAATATTCAGAGGCAGAAAACAAAGAAATAATTATTTGTATTACAAATTAAATCCAACAAGAAGAGGACATTTGAAATGAATGCACCGATTCTGGAAAGAACAGAAATAAGGGAACAGAGGTTAGCAGATCAACATTGATTTACAGTAAATATATATATATATATATATATTTGCAGAAGCAGAATTGAAAAAATTGCAAAAGTCTACCCAGGGCAAAGAAATAAAAGTCTTGCCAGAAGTAGCTCAGACTGTAGAGGCAAACCAGGAGAATTCAGCAGTAGAGGAAGCCAACATCGTTATTGAGTTGTTTTCATCAGGAAACCAGACATCCTCTCCTCTGCCTGTTTAGGAAGAAGAAAGCCCTCTTATAATTAAAGAAGTAGTTGAACTACTACTTCAAAGAACTGATCAATGTAAAAACAACAGAATAAGGTTGCCTGTATCGAAGCATCCAGCTAGAACATTAAAAGATACCAATATTGTAGTATCAGATATAAGCACCATCTCACTACAAGAAACAAGCCAACTAACGTACAGCACTGCTATAGCTACAACTGTATAGATGGGAAGCAAAATCTACAAAAAAGAAGGAAAAAAAGCCAGACAGTACATCATCAAAAAGGAAGATCAGATTGGAAAATAAGATCAGCAAGCTAAGATCAGATGCAGACAAGTTAGAACTGATGAAAGAAAAAAAGCATAAGAAGAAAAAAATCAAAAAAGATCTTCTCAAGATACTACCTAGAAACAAAGAAGATCAAGAAAGCGCTGGAAATAACAAAGCACCAAATAACAGCTACAAACAAGACAATTAGCACATAAGAAGCTTGAATAGCAAATTATAGGCAGAATCTCCAATTTCAGTCCAATCAGAAGCATTTCTACCAATTCATCAATGAAAGGACTGCAATGAATCAGTCAACTTCTGATGAGAAAGAAGCAGTGCAATGCAATTCTGGCAGAGATATGGGATAACCCAGAGAGATATGATAAGAACGCAACTTGGTTAAAGGAGGTAAAAAAAGAATTGTTCATTACCAGGTGAAAATGAACTGCATAGTTTTTGGTTGAAACATCTGACTTGTCTATATCTACTTGTTGCCAAGCAGTTTAACAAGGAGGTGAAATTGAAGAGTGACTAACATCTGGCAAAATCTTCCTGAAAATGAAAGATCCAGCAAAAGGGGCAGCACCAGGAAATTACAGGCCAACTACTTACTTACCAACAATTTTTAAATTGCTAACTATTACGACTAATGCAGTCCAACAACATCTACTTGAAAATAAGCTCTTTCCACCTGAGCAGAAAGGCAACCACCCAAACAAATGCAAACAAAGCCAGAATTCAGAAGACACTAAAGGATAGTAAATGCTGCTTCTGCAAAGAAGCTGAACAAACAGTGAATCATCTAATTAATTGCTGCAAGAAGACCATACAGACTGATTACAAACAATGGCATGACAAAGTAGCAACAATGGTGCCTTGAAAGATCTGCAAAAAGTACCATTTGCCTGCAGCCAATAACTGGTAGGACCACAAAACAGACAAAATAATAAAGGGAGGAAGCCAATGTGCTCTGTGATTTGAGAGCTCAACAGGCATCTGTCAAATAACACCCCAGACTCAGGGGTGGGATTCTACCAGTTTGCACCTATTCGCTAGAACCGGTTGTTAACATTCTAAGCAGTTCAGAGAACCAATTGTTAGAAGAAATTACTGGCCTAATCCTGTAAGGAAGGCAGGAAGGAAACATTCTGGTGTTGCTTACAGAAACTGACTCTCCATTAACTCTTATTACATTCTTGGCAGGACTAGACTTCCTCTCTCAGGAACTTCTCTGGAGTTTTTTTCCCCTCCTTTGCTGGTACTTTGTTTGTATGGAGTTACAATGTTCAATTCAAAGTTACAGTGGCACTGAGAAAAGTGACTTATGACCATTTTTCACACTTATGACTGTTGTAGCATCCCCACAGCCATGAGACAAGGAGATGCATGCCTCGATGTGAGTGATATTGAGTTGGCCACACCCTGACAATAACATGACCACAAAGCCACATCCACCTAGTCACATGACCACCAAGCCACGCCCATTGACTAAGCCATGCCCACAGAACCGGTTGTTAAAAAATTTGAATCCCACCCCTGCCCAGACTTAACAGTTGTCAATAAGAACGAAAAAAAGTCTGCATAGTGGACATGGCAGTACCTGGAGACAGCAGAGTAGAAGGGAAAGAACTAGAGAAAATACAAAGACCTGCAAATAATAATGAAACAACTGTGGCAAAAGCAATCAAAGGTAATATCAGGTGCCTTGACTACAATCTCAAAACTAGAGCACCACCATAGGCATTGATAAAATCACCTCAGTCATTTGCAAAAGGAAGCTTTACTTGGGACATCTTACATCCTGCAACAATATCTGCAACACCATCAAACATCCACTTCTGCCTATCCCAGGCCCTTGGATAGGTGGATAAATTTTTCCCTATCCCAGGACTCAATTGTTGAATACAAATGCCAAATTCAGTCTGAACATCTGACTGACTCTGAGACAAATCAAATAACATAAAATTTAGGTATCAATAAAAGGCTAAATTAAAAGTCTCCAGAAGAGTGAAAGCCCAAAAAGAGCTCAAATTAATAAAATTTGACAAATAGTTGTGTTATTTATGGCATACTTGTGTTATTTATGGCAGACTTTTTAAAGAGTCTATCAAACATAAGAATTTTGAAAGTGGCTCAGTTTGTTTTTAATGCAGAATGACAAATGTGAAAAAGAAATAAGCTAAGGTTCATAACTAAACTTAATGAATAAAGTTCTCATAATGTTATGAACAATTTGTTTTCTATGTTCTCTATTTTATTTTCCTCTAAGGAATACATGAAATCACATGCTTAAAATACGAGAAGTGATGTGTTTAACACTGACTTATACTTTAAAACTTCCAGGAAATATAAAGTACTACACTGATGAGATTGATTTCATTACTAGCATACAGAAATAAGTTTGTTATGACAGCTGTGAAAAAGTTAGCTCAAAAGTTGGCTGAATGTGTAGTAGAAGAGGAATTATGAGTTTTAAAGTTATGGAGCTATTTTCTTTCATGAAAAGAGAGCAAAAATGGCTGAAAATGGGAATATGAAAGAAATTGAAACTTTCTCCCAAAAAGCATTATCTCTGTGCTTTGGGGACTCAGTGCTGTGCTCTGAGGTATAGATTTTGCATAAAATTTAGGTATCCCCCAAATAAATGAGAACACATAGACTGTAAAACAAAACTACATACATATGAACACATTTCCTTACCTGTTAGCATCTTCAGTGTCACTCTGCAAACTTCATCAGTTGTTGGGTAATATATTTGGCAAAACCATCTATTTCTTGCATTTAAAAACTGATATCAGTTAAGATTTGTTAGAAACAGGCAATCATTTTTAAATGGTGTGTATAAACTGTTCTACTCCACAGTGCTTGATTTATCCATTTATATTTGTGTTACAAACAAGATACAGTACATCTACATATAAAGTCAGACACCCTAAGAGAGCCTGGATCATGAAAAATGCCAACCCAAAGGTCTTCATGGTGATAAAAATTTCCCTAAATCATCCACAGAAGTATACCCAAGATAGATAAGCAGTGTAGTAAGAACAAATACAAATTATTTTTTACTTAATATACATCTATTTATGATTCAAATCAAATTGTCTTGTCCCTGCTCTTATGTGATCTTTGTTGCAAAGCTTTTGCAAAGACTGGAGAAAAATGAGACCTCCATCCCACAAAAGCTCATAATTATGAAAAACCTAAGCTAGTTAATAATCAGTCTCGGTAGCATCTAAATTTATTAATATTTTAAATATATAAATTAAAAAATAAGAGGACCTTCAATTACACCAATCATTACAACTGAATAAATACAGCTCAGGAACTGGTTTACTAATTTAACTATGTTTATGAGAATCTGGAAAAGTTTTCTCTACCCAGACAAAACAGCGTACAAGATAGCTACAAAAAATATTCTCTGTACATTGTATTTACAATATTTATTCGTCAAATATGTATTGCAGTCCATCTCACTAAAAGTGAATTTCGGGGCAGCATACAACAATCGAGTGAAACAAGATATAAAAAACAACAGATATAAAATTGATATTAAAAATAAATATTTAGAAAAACAAACATTCAAACATTATTCCTATTTGCAACTTCAGTCTTTTTTGCTTTAATGTACTATAATGTGATAACCCTCTACATACATTGTACAGCAGATGGAGACCCAAACAGTGAGGCAATAGGGCTGCATATATAAGGACAAAGCATTGTATTTCTCATAAATTCTTCATTCCATGCATGAAGAAACTTATTTTCTGTGCATTACAAAAAATAAACATCAACTTGTGGAAGACGAGGTTGATGAGGGGAATTATTTTTTTTTAAAAGTATGTTAACTCTAAAGAATTTGAGAATGATAATGAAGCTTAATTAGCACTAGTTATAAATAATACAAAGTTGCAGAAACCTTTTAGGACAAGGGTCTCCAACCTTGGCAACTTCCTCAGCCAGCAAAGAATTCTGGGAGTTGAAGTCTACAAGTCTTAAAGTTGCCAAGGTTGGAGACCTGTTTTAGGATATAGGGCTGTTATTTTTATTTACTTTATTTACTTTTATCCTACTTTTATTATTTTTATAAATAACTTAATCTGGTAAGCATACTTAATATTCCTTCCTCCTCTTATTTTCCCCACATTAATAACCCTGTGAGGCAGGTTGGCTGAGAGAAACTGACTAGCCCAAAGTCACGGAGCCCGCTTTCATCTCTAAGGTAGGACTAGAACACATGGTCTCTTGGGTTTTGTGTACCGATTTCTCTAGTCCCTTAGGTATGCAGTACGGCTAGCTTGAATAGTTTGACAGGTATCATATTTAATCATCTTTTTTATACAGGTAAAGGTAAAGCTTCTCCTTGCACAAACATGCTAGTCCTTCCTTGGGGATGGTACTCAGTGCTACAATGCTAAAGAGGCAGCACTGTCCAAAGACTTCTTAATGGTCATGTGGCTGGCATGACTAAATACCGAAGGTGCAAAGTGGTCCCTATTTTTCTACTTGCATTTTTACATGCTTTTGAACCGTGTCCCATATACAGTTAGTCCTCAACTTATAACAATTCCTTTAGTGACTTTTCCAAGATACAACGGCACTGAAAAAAAGTGACTTATGACAGTTTTTCACACTTACAACCATTGCAGCATCCTCTTGGTCATCAAAATTCCAATGTTTCGCAACTGGTTCATATTTATGACAGACGGAGTGCCTCAGGATCAGATTTTGTGACCTTCTGACAAGTTAGATCAATGGGAAAGCTAGATTTATTTAATGTTGCTAACTTAACATCTGCAATGATTCACTTAACAACTGTGGCAAGAAAGGTCATAAAATGGGGCAAAACCACTTAACAAACTCACTTAGCAACATAAATTTTGGGCTCAATTGTGATTGTAAGTCAAGGACTACCTGTATATACCTCAGTAGCTGGGAAATAATATCTACTTATCCATGTCAAGCCAACTATAGCTCTTGCAATTTTCATGTGACCATCGATTTTGCCAGAACTTCCAATCTGCAGCCTGCCTTTCTTCATGTCTTTATCCTTCTTTGCCTTCAATCTCCTCAGATATTGCTCTAACTTCTACTTCTATTATTAATATTGAGAGCAGCTGAAAAAATGTAGGAATTCCTGTGATCAGAAGTATCATCCAGTTGGGGAACCTCAATAGGCCATCCTGAAAAATAGCGTTCATAACAATAAGACATGAAAAAATAAAATATTCAAGCAAAAGCAAAACATATCATCTTTGGGAGTCTAGAGACTTTCATTTGATTTGCTCTGCTTCTTCCAACAGAACTGCAAGCAAAGCATATCTGGCAAAAGATTAACACACTACATTTGCCAACTCACTGTATTTGCCAACTCAACACTGAAATGGAACAATGAAAAGGCCTCTGGTCTGTCAAAAAGTTTATCAACCCTGAGGTAAGTTGAATAATGCAAGAAACTGCTACTTGCTGTGAAAGTTGTCATGTGTGATATCCTGTCTCTTTTTCTGCCAGTTTCTTGTACTAGAATTCAAAAGTAATCAAATTGTCAAATTACATAAGCAGTAATAAAGGCATTTCTTGGGCATTCTTAAGCATCTCTTAGCAAAATGTTCCCCAGAAGCTGAAAAAATAGATAGCAAATTCTGAAATTTGCTGGAAAACTTTTCTGGAAATGGTGGAATGCATTGGACTGCAGTTAAATAATTGTAAGGTTTCTTCATCTGTATATCAGGTTAATTTTCAGTACCTTTTATAGACTAGAGATTTGCATTAATTTCAGGGAAACATATATGATTTTAAAAACAATTGTTACTTGGGAAATATCAGAAGTTATTATCCTGTGATAAAATGGTTAGCTAATAAATTTGATAATCAAATAAAATAAATTACATATCACATTATTGAAACTGGATCAGCATTGTGCAGAACTTATTTGTATTTATTTATTTGTTGGTCTCAGGGAGCTTCTGATTATCTTTCATAGCTGTTGCAGCAATGTCATTATCAATCATGATCTTCCCATGCTGTCAAACTGATAACTGACTTAAATATAGTTTATTGTACAATCTTCTTGAAAGGCCTCCATTAATAACATTAGCATGACACCTTATCACACAGCAGATGGAGGAAGCAATCTTTTTGTAGTTTGTACTGATATAACTTATATATTAAGTTATATATATTAAGTTATATATATATTAAGATATAACTTAAATGAATTTCTTCCATCTTCAAGGGCTTGAAGACATGTGGCAGTAATATCATGTCATAAAGGAAATGAGGTGGATATTTATGTCCCTTTTTGTTTACATTTTTTGGGACTTAAACTGATAGCCCACCCCTGCCAAAGTACTTGACATTAACAGTTACCATAATCTGGCAATCTTCTATGTTTTGCTGATGCAATCTTGGGGGATCCTGAAGGATGGAAAAAGGGACCAACAGATTGACATGTGGCCCATCAATTGCCTACCTATGCTCTTGACAAAGAGTTGCAACCACATTCCCTGAAACATTAGCAGAAAATAGTATCCTATCCCGGAAGAGGACACGTCCGATTTTACTGAGTTTCATTTCAAATTTAGCTGAGAATCTTTAGCCTAAAGTAGTAATTTAAAAGAAACCCTTTCTTCTGAATTTCCCAAAATATGTGTCACATCAGGGTTCTAAGGATTGATGGATTGAATAATCCTGATACTATTAACTACTTGTTTTTCCTGGTACTATTAGTTAAAGTAGCATTTATGAAATATTTGGAAATTGATGAGCAAACTGAAATTTCATGAAGGCTCAAAGAACTCAAGAGAACCACATCAGCAACAGCCAGGGCAGAATGGAATTCAGATCCTTCTCACATGAAAGTTAGAAATAAAATCCAAGAAAATGATGTCCAAAAATTCCTATTGAGAGGGTATAGGGTTCAGCAGACCGGTTAGTATGATAGTTAAAGGCCTAATATGGTGGCAAATGTGGTATGAAGATACATTGGCCTTGACATTTGTTTGGACACAAGACCACCAAAAATCCTTAAAGAAAAGTGGGTAGACTTAACTACACTCATTGTCTTGCAATAATAGCAAAGCTTCAATATTTCTTCCCTCCAAAGAAGAGGAATAAATAGTTAACTGTAAACGTTAGTAAGATCTGTCATCTGACTCATTTGTGATATAGCACACATGCTCAGTAACTTTATATGTACCATTTAACACTTCATAGCATCCCATAATATTCCTAGCATAAACTTGTTAATGCTCATTCTCATGTTCAAGAGGTGTAGTTATTGTGTTATAATGAGTTTGTGAGTTACAAAAGTGCACGATCCTTTTCCTTGGCAGGTGCGAACCTTTTTTTTTAATCAAACTCTACATTCGTCATGGAGAATTTGTTTTGTTACTTCAAAGAACTAGAAACATAAATCAAAGAAACTTGTAGCTACTGAAAACATTACTCAAAGAGGCTTCCCTCTCCTGCTGCCATCAATATAACTTGCTGTTGTATCACAACAATTGGATCTTATGGTTGGTTGTGGGCTGTCTAGATAGATAATCAAAAGTCATATTTAGTCTGAGAATTAGCTGTTATTTTTTGCTACTTCTCAGTTTTCAGTATAGTTTTTCCACAGCTTGATACTTATTTATTGATAAGTAATATTGATATTTATTTATATTATTTATTATATTGTCACATATTAAGGTATATTTATATTTATATAAGTGTATATTTTTATTTTAAATCACCACAAGACTGGAATGCAGGGGTGGGATGCTACCAGTTCGGCCTGGTTCCGCAGAACCTGTAGCTGCGAAGAGCAGCTCACACCTACCCGGGCTCTAGGCTGTCTTTTATTCCCTGTTTGACCCTCCTCAGCTGCTTTGCACAGCACAGCTGAGGTTGAAAAAGCAGGAAACGAGGATTTTCAAACGTTGCACACCTGAGCACAGTGCTGGTCTGTTGTCCAGGCGGCACAGCTGATGATTTCTTGCAAATGCTGCACACACGATTGTCCGGAAAAGCAGCAAATCACTCCACTGGCTGGCTCCGCCCCTCCCTGCCCACTCACTCCTTACCTGGCATGCAATCCATCCAACTTGCCTGGTTTGGTAAATTGCTATTTTTCATTTTTCCCCCCAACCATCAGCTGTTCTGTTCTGCCAAGAGATTTAGGTTAGCTGGAAAGCAGGAAATCCTTGGATTTCTTGCTTTCTCACTAATCTAAAAGCAGAGCCGAATCTTTCTTAGGACTGAAGCTTTTCAGTGCAGACTCAGGTAGACGATTGCAGATAGATAGATCTTTAAATTAATCTGTGATTCTGTGAGCAACTCAATCTGCCTGCATGCTTTGTTTGTTTTTGGGTAAAAGTTGCTCTTTTTTAAATAAAAACACTGAACCAACGGATGCAAAGAGGATGTAAAACGGACAAAAAACCTTGCCATCCGTTGGTTAACGTGATGTATCCGTTCTGTACTCACTGCCTCCGTTTTGCTTCCTCTCTATTCGTCCAGCATCCGTTTATGGACGTTTCATCCGCTCCAAAAGTTTTGGGCTGCCTAAAACTTTTGCGCGGAAAAGGTATCCAGTTCGTCCATTCTGCATCCGCTACGCATCCGCTACGCATCCGTTATGCATCCGCTATATCCGCGAGGCATCCGTTCCGCATCCGCGCAACTCGCATCCGCCTGGATGCAGGGAGGAAGCGGAACGGACGCGGAACGGATGCGGAACGGATGCCTAGCGGATGCAGAACGGAAACAAAGCGTTTAAAACGGAAAAAACGTTCGCAGAGGGGACCTATCTCGGATATTAAGGATGTCTAGAGGATGCCTAGAGGATGCCTAGTGGAAAACCTATACTGCCTATAAAAAGGGGGAGCAACTCGCCTGCATCTCACTTTCAGAACAGCAGCCCAGCGGTGCAGACCTCTGCAGCCTTCATCTGCCTCTTCCTCTTCCACAGCATCCAGTCATGTCCACCATGGATTGTGACAAAGTCCTTTCGGCAGCCACCATCCTTCTGCAACAGTGCGAAACCATCTACAGGCTCTGTGAACTCTACTACGGGAAGAAAAGGAGGCACCCAAAAAAAGTCTGGGTCCAAAGATGGTTTGCCAGAAGAGCAGAGGACAGACTGTACAACAAGCTGATGGTGGAGCTCAGGAGCAAAGACGCTCGGGCGTTCCAGAACTTCATGAGGATGCCTCCAGCCATGTTTGACAAAGTTGTGCAGCGGCTGACACCCAGGTTGAGCAAGACAAACACCAACTTCCCGCCCAGCCTGGAACCTGGGCTCAAGGTGGCACTCACTCTGCGCCACCTGGCCTCAGGGACCTCCTACAGGAGCATGCAGTACGGCTGGAGGGTGCCACCCAGCACCATCAGCTTTGTGGTCAGAGAAGTGGTGCAGGCCATCATTGAAGAGTACATGGAGGAGCTCCTCCAGTGCCCCTCCACTGAAGAAGGATGGAAGAAAGTTGCAGAGCAGTGGTATCAGAAGTGGAACTTCCCCCACACCGTTGGAGCCATAGATGGCAAGCACGTGGCCTGCAAAGCTCCAGCCAAGTCGGGGTCCACTTATCACAACTACAAGGGCTTCTTCAGCATCATCCTCTTCGCCATGGTCGATGCTGACTACAAGTTCATGTACATCGATGCTTCAGGCAACGGCTCATCTTCAGATGCCCAGGTATACAACGCCAGTCACCTCAAGGAGGGGCTGGAAAGCAACCTCATGGTGGGCTTCCCAGATCCAGACCCGCTGCCCAACGACACACAAGATGTGCCCTACTTCATCGTAGGGGATGACGCCTTCTCCCTCACAACCTACCTTATGAAGCCCTACACCTCCAAATACCTCACCCATGAAGAGAGGATCTTCAACTACAGGCTGTTCAGGGCAAGACGGGTGGTGGAGAACGCCTTTGGCAACCTGGCCAACAGGTTCCAGGTACTTCTCACCAACATGCAGCATAGCCCAGAGACCATGAAGAGGATCATGGAAGCTTGCTGCATCCTGCACAATCTCATGCGCACCCGCTACCCAGTCTTGCAGAACAGGCTTGTGGACCGTGAACAAGGCAATGGGGATATGGAGGCTGGGGAATGGAGGCAAGGGCAAAACCTGATCGACACTGAGGATGTGCAAGGCCCCAACAGAGCCTCACGTGAGGTGAAGAAGCAGCGCAACCTCCTGAAACACTGGTGCAACTCCCCAGCTGGAGCAGTGGAGTGGCAAGACAGGATGGTAAATGCTTAATGGATGCTTCCTTCAGCCTGTCTCATCACACGGATGAGATTGGGCCATGTATGTTGAGTGGCCCTACAATGAACAGGGCATTTAATAAAGAGTTGTGTTTATGTTGACATGTGTGGATGATTGATTATATTGTTATTGATAATAAAGGGCCATAGGTGTGGCACCTGGGAGGGTGGACCATACAGTCCCACTATGCTTGCACTGGAGGTTTATCTATCCCACAGCTATTACCCATCCCACTGCTATCCTAACCCATCCCACAGGTATTACCCATCCGAAAGGTATCCCTGCCCATCCCACTGCTATCCTTACCCATCCCACAAGCATGCAAAGGCTTAAACCATTTCTAAAAGTTTCCACCAAGACTTTATTAAAAAAAAGAAATGAAGCAAGTGTGTGAATCATAAATAGACTTTATTAACAACAAGCTATAAGACAAAAATGAGTCTCTGGCACTCCTCTTGGTCGCTCAGTCCCAGGGGTGAAGGGTGCAGGTGCTGTGGAGGTGGCTGGTGCTGGAGTGCTTGTCATTAGCTCCTCCAGAAGCAGAAGCAGCAGAAGCGCCAGCCCCCGAAGAGCGAGCCCGTGCTGCAGAAGCCCCAGCAGAACCAGAGTGAGGGCCAGGGGGCGGGATGGTAGCCCTGTCCCTCTTGCCAGGGCTGGCAGCAGATGGCTGAGGCTTGCTGTGCTTCCGCATGGTTGTGGGGTTGCTGGCTGGCAGAGAGTCTGGTAGGAACCAAGGCTGGCAGCAAGGCTGGCAGGGAGGCAGGCACCAAGGCAGACAGCAAGGCTGGCAGGAAGGCTGGCAGCAAGGCTGGCAGGCAGACATGCAGGCAGGGCAGGCAAGGCAGTCGATGTGTCTGGCAGCAGGTCTTTCCTCTGAATGGTGACCTGCTTCCGAGCTGCTTCCGTTATATCCGCGGGGCTGACGCAATGCATCCTCCCCGCATGCGCAATTAATGCCAGGCATCCGCTAGGCTTCCGCTCTGCATCTGCTGTGCATCCGCTTTATCCATTCGGCGTCCGCTCTGCATCCGCTGTATCCATTCTGCGTCCGCTTCGCTGAGGCCCCCCGGAAGCCCTGCGGATGTGCCATCCGCTTCCATCCGCTTCCATCCACTGGGCTTCCATTCCGCATCTGCTTTGCATCCGCCCTGCGTCCTCCCCCCGTCCGTGTTATCCGCTCTGCTTATGTAAATTTTAGCCCCCTTTGAGAGCGGATAACAACAGATGGAACATTTTGCTCGTCCGCTGTGTCCTTTTTGCATCCGTTGGCCAGTGTGACATGGGCTTTAGGAAATGAATGAATAATGAAGAAAGAAAAATGCAATTAGAAGTCCCATCTGGGAGCAATCTGTGGGAAATTTCTCTGGGTTGCAAAGATATACAATTCACACTGAATAATGAACACCTTCAAATTTTAAATTCTTATGTTTCTATTTTCAGTCCATTTGATGTAAACACACTCTCTTTTGGACAAGAAAAAGAGAGAGTTTCCACCTTCTTTTGGAACAAGCTGGTCCACTATCTGCCCGTTTGTTTATATTCATCTGAGAACAGGCTATCATACATTATTCAATCCTAAAAAGACTCTTGAACTCAAATTTGCATAATATGTAAATCCTATCCAATTCAACAAATAAAGTACCCAGTTAATTTTCACTTATCCCAGTATTATTTGATTAATTTTTACTCTTCCCTAAATTAGTATTTTCTTTAATTTATCCATTATCCACTCCCATCCAGATGATGCAAATAAAAAAGCAATTTCTTCACTTAAATCAACAAAAATATTTGAAATAAATAGAACATTGTGGTGTATAGATTTTCTCTCTCCATTTTGTAAATGTAGAGAACTAATTTTTTTTTTAGAAAAGTTAGTCTAGCTAATGGGTTGCTTTGAGTTGCATGTACAAGCATATGTGTAAAACACTCAAAATGGAAGCCTTAAGTGGGGACAGCCACCGCTTTTTCCAGTGAAACTGGTGTGAAAAAGAAGCAGACGCAATGCTATTTCTCTTCTTAGAATATCCAAGGAATATTTTACAGACAGAAATTAGTTGGATGTGGCCAAATAGAATGTACAAATCTCCTTTCCTTTCTTCTAATCATCCAATTGTTTTCACCTTTTCTGGCTTCCTAGGTTTCAAAGTCTGATATTCTCCCTGTTGGGTTTTGCAAATCAAGAACTGTGGAGTGTTTCATATGATTAACATTTCCCTCAAAATATCAAAAGCAGTGTTGAGTTTTTGTCATTCAGACTCACTCCTTTTGTGAAGCATGATGCAATGCCCAAGAGGATGTATATGCTGCTTTCATCATTTGATGCTCCACTTCCCCCCCCCAATTGCCTCTGGTAGCCAATAAGAAAGCAATGGATAAATTTGGAGCAGAAAAAAGAATATTATTCACCATAATATAATAATTCAGTACATTCAAAAAGCTTTATCAAAACTGAAGTGAAATACATTCTTAAACACGATGGTGAAGTTGAAAAAGAATTTCAAGGAGGATGAGAGAAAAAGATGAGAAGTTGAACATGAACAGATAATCCTAAACCCCAAAGATACTTTTTGCGAAAGGCAACTGGACTTCCTTTGTTTTCCCTTGAAGACTGAACTGAACAAGCTTATTGGATGAGAAATGAAACACTTTCAAACAAAATGAAATGAAATGTCTTTGAGACAAACATGGCATGAGAATCTCCATAGGCAGATAGTCCTAAAATATGACTAATACAGGGCTTTTCTCTGCTACAAAATTAAAATAATTCAATCTTTCAGTCAGCAGAAAACAATACCACCATGATCTTGCTGTTCCTACTGATAATCCTTATCCTGCATTATTACTTTTGTTCCAGCTTGCTTCCAAATCATGAAGTCCTAACTTCATATATGCAGAATGATTGTTACACAAGGCAGTTGCTTCCCGGCTTTGCTACCCTCCCTTCAAAAATATCACTATTGGTAGGAAATCCTCCTCTAGTCATAGTAGAAGGATGATGTAGGCTGAGGGGCTTGGAAATGGAATGATTGTTGACTGATGGCTTGATCCATGTTTTCCTCCTTTATGGTGCCTAGCAAAAAAGGTGAGGGTGAATTCACTAACAACCCCACTGAACAGCTGAATAGTTTTGGGGTTATACAGAGTTTTGAAATAATTCTAAAATCACACACAAATGCTTTCATAACTGAGCCTTTCTTGAAAGGCCAGAATATTTAAAGACCAAAAGTCTCCTGCTTTCAGAAGACTGTTTTCAAAACCTGGAACTTCTCAGCTCTTTCTGTGGGATGAAGGAAAAAGAACAGTGGAGACTCACTGGAGAGGTTTTCCTCCAGATGAAGAAAGCATCTGATTTATACCTTTGGCCATAAGACATGGCACAATAGAGATGATAACAGCAGATGTTCGTACTGTGCAAGATGCAAGAATAAAGCATTGAATTCTTATTCTATTTCTAAAGTATTGAATTCTATTTCCAACAATTCTTGTTCTATTTCTGATAGAAACATATTTAGAACAACCTAGCCTAAATCCAGGTACATATTGTACCAAGTGCATCAAAGATTGCCTTATTGATAACTAAAAGTTTATTAATGATCGAGAACTCAATATCTAAATATTAAATATAAATTCTTTGATGTTGAGATTGTATTTATTTACATGCCAGTCTTGCAATTGATGAAATCTCCATCCAATATCTGCACTGATCACCACAAATGCCAAAACCCCAATCAATTTCATCAGAGTGCAGCTTATTTTTATTTACATAATACTCAATACAGTTCACAAGAAAAAGTCAAACAATAAAATTCATCCAAACAAAACTAAGCAGTCAAGAAAGTTCAAATTGATAGTCAACGGCACAATAATCATGTCAGGCAGTGTTAGGAAAGAATTTGACAGCAACATAAAAGTCTGAGGGTGCATGCTTTTTTGCTTGATATTTCAATGAAATGCAGAGAGCCTAATAGAAAATATCAATCGTTTCTTCTTCAAGCTGACAAATAAATGTTTGTTTGCTTCCTGTGGCCTTAACTCAGGATGCTTGGATTGTATGAAATACAGGTTTCTAATGCTGCTTGAAAGCTATAATCTTTGAGGCTGATTTAGTTTTTAAGCCGTAATATCTGACTGCATGTGTCATGTTGGCAGAGAAAGATACATAATAGTAGCACCATCTTCATCTACCTATACACTACTAAAATTCTCGTGTCTGTAACCTTTAACTGGGTGAAACAGAGAATCACAGGGCAAAATGTTTTGAACCAAGATTCCTCAAATGGGCTAACTTACAGAGTACATCCAAAATCCAGGATAGATTACTCCCACAGAATTGAAATTTGGAAAATTTTATAAAACATTTTATGGCATAAAATTATCATAAAGCACTTTATGAGATAATACAACATATCATAAAAAAATTTCCTATGGTCAATTTCTGATGACTAACTGTGCTGTTCAACATGGTTACTTTCAAAGCAGATACTTCTCTGAATATCTCCCTGAATTTTCAAGAACTTTTCAAGTATATTAGAAGCCCTGCCATTGTTGAAGGCATTGAAGAATCTAATAAGGAAATATCTCTGAAACAATGACTCAAAGGACAGAGTTATCTAGTGCAGCCTACGTGTATATCAAATATGTCCCTATTATTATTAGAATTTAGGACATATTGCAAGGAAATTGCAAGGAAACTAAACTAATAATCACAAGGAAATTGGATTTCTCTTTTATTGCATTATTAGTTTTACTAGCCCATCATACCAGTAGGTTTAATTGGCATTTCAGTGTTTGTACAGATACAGATTCAGGTTATCACAATGTTACAAGACATGGACAATAGAGACATAAACCACAGTTGTGTTTAACTTTAGCAAAAGCAAGCAGATCCAGGGACTCCTGAAAGATGAAATGTACAGAGACAGCTGCTGTATTTTGTCAGGAAATTTTAAGAACCATGCCAATATCAAAACTTAGATGGAGCCATTGTGTTTAAAATTCTGAACTGGGCGAAGAGAATTCAAGCTTCCAGTCAACCCAATTTATATTACAGGATTATTGTAATGATAATAAAATAAGACATGTGCTATTTAGAAGTAAGGTGTGATATATAAGATCGTTACTATGCTCATCAATACCTCTGCCTTATGCAGATTAACTTTCAATGATAATCTTAACCTTCTCTGCCATTTATGCCACATATTAATTCAAGACCCTGAGTTGGACAAGAAAGGAAAACAAATCAATTGAGCATCATTGGCCAACAGAAATATTGATATTCAAGAATTATCTGCTTACTTAAGGTTTCTCTAAGGAAAGAATGTCAAACTTGTGGCCCATGGGCCAAATGTGTCACGCGCTGGCAACACCCACCCCATTTAGCAAAGGGGGAAAAAGTCATGATATGTCACATGACAACGTGATGAGGTGAGTTTGACACATCTGCTCTAAGGTCAATACAACCTCAGAAACCAATGTTCTCTATATTTGTTATACAGAAAAATGTCCATTTCTTATGTTATTGTTATTACTGTTGTTGCTCTAATTAAGATAAAGTTGGGCTAAATGCAAATTTTCTGCATGTCAAGCAAAGGCAGAAGATTATTGCCAGAAGAGCATTAGTAGCTGCATTGGTCTAGGATACACAGAAAGACCAAATATGCTGGATGAGCCACGGTAACCTATAAAATACCCTGATTTTCAGAGGAGCAGCCTTACCAGACGCTCAGTTTCCCTTTTGGTGTCTGTGCCAACACCTGACCCAAAAGTTCTGCTTTCGAGACTATATGCATGTCAGAATGAAGAATACAGCTTACTCCCATTGTAACTTCCGTATGGTTCCGCCCCCCCCCCCCTTCCGTTTCAGTAATTCTCTTCAGCAAATTCCCTATTGCACAAAACAACATGCAGCAATGCATCAACAAGACAAGAGGGCTGTGACAAGAGCGACTACCACACAGGCGCATAAGAAGGAAAAGAACGCGTAAAACTTAAAAGCTAGATTTTTCCCATTTCTCCTTTTTCCCATTTCTCGACATTTTCGGGCTGCAAAGACAGGTTGGGGGAGGGAAAAGGTCGTCGATCCCGGGCTTGCATTTCGGCCGCCCAGAACAACCGCAACCGCGCTCTTCTTCTGCGCGCTCCCGACTCTGGGCCTGAATCAAGCAGGCAACTTTTAGCTCACCCCGTCGTAGTTCTTCGTCTGCGGCGCTTCGTCTGCGTTTAGTCACCAACTCCTCTGAGAAAGAAGCGGAAGCTAGGAGCCTCTCCTGAGCCCCCTCTGATGAAGGAGTGGGGCGGCTCCACAGAAGCCCAGGCCTTAAAGGAGGAACCTTAAAGGTGGATTTGCCTGGGAGTCTGTTGTAACTAACCAACACGGAGTCCACCTACCCCTCTTATTCTCGGCGGGCAGAGGCTTTTGGGATTGCATCACGGTGGGCTTCCTCAGCCCACCAAGTCCTTGGCACAGAGGAGAGAAGTCCCCCCTTATTCTGAGATGCCTTTAAAACGCCAAATAGGTTTTCCATTACTTTGAAGTGTGCATCCCCCCCCCCCCCACACACACACACCTTCATCCCACTTTTGGCAGGCTGCTCCCTTGTCGATAGGAACAAACTTGATACCTCTTGTAGTAAGAGTCCTCTTAGCTCCAGCCGGGTGAGAATGGTTGTGGTCTGCTGCAAAGTGAGAGCTATTGAGAGAGAAGAAAAACAATGCAATATCAACAGGGTTCCAAGTTTTTAACATATAGTGGGGAAACTTGGTGTGTTCATCTTGGGGGTTGAATTGAAGTGCACTTCATCTGTCTTGGAATCGCAGAAAATTAGAGCAAGAAGTTTGTTGTTTGCTGATCCCTATCTTGCCTTAGGTGCCTCTGCTCAGCTACTGGAGTGGCTTGATTTTCCTCTTTATGGCAAGGTTTCTCAACCTTGGCAACTTTTAAGATGTATGGACTTCAACAAGTCCCCATCCAGCATGGGAGTTGAAGTCCACACATCTTAAAAGTTGACAAACATTGCTATATGATAATGAGTGCCTAAATCGACAGATTTTGTACACTCAGGGCTGTCTTTCAGCAAGGTCAGGTTAAGGGGGGAAAATGCCTTCCTACTGAGATGCTACGGGAAATGCGCTGAAGGCTTTGCGCTTATGAACTGAAGGGTGGGAGAAAGGCAATGTTATGGGGATTTGGCAGAAAAGAATTGTTGCCAGGGCACATCTTTGCCATTGTTAAGTGCAAGTCTGAACCTTCATACTGATTTCATTATCCAATAAATTTTATTCTTGGAAGATGCTCCTGTTTGCTGCCAAAATACCTCTTTATGTGGCATTTAAGCAGAGGAAAGTGACAAAATGCTGTTCTCACAGTTTATTTCCTGTGGAATGTTAACAGTGCTTTCATTAATATCATCTTTCTCATATTTTTTTTTCTCCTTCCTGGCTTATGAATTTGTCAGGGATACATGTAGTCCTCAACTTTTGAGAGTAAATAAGCCTGGAGTTATGATCATAAGTCATGTTGGTTGTTAAATATTTGTTTAAATGATAAATAAACATATGATTGTGCCCTGTTTAATTTACCTTTTTTTGTAGTGGTCCTTAAATGAATCCTTTGTCCACAAAGGCCATTTTTGCTGGAAAATGGAAGTAAATGGCACATGACTGTGGGACATTGCAAACAAATGAAATTGCCAACTGGTTTCCAAGAACCCCAAACACAATCACCATGACCCTGAAAGGTGCCTGGCCAACATTTCACAACTTCAAATCAGGTCCAAGGGAGGGTCGGTCCATCTTACCCTTGAACAATTGCCAAATGACTGTCCCTAAAAGCTAGGTCAAACTGGCCGTCGGATGCAAAACATATGCAAAAAGGACACAGTGGACGAGCAAAATTTCAGGGGTGGCTCCATCCGTTGTTATCCGCTCTCAAAAGTGCCCCAAATTTGCATAAACCGAAAAACAATGGAAAGGAAAACAACAGGAAAACAACGGAAAACAACGGAAAGGAATGGACGTGGGTAGTACATAGTGAGGATGGGAAGTGGATGTTCGTAGGAAGCCTAGCGGATGGAAGCGGATGGAAGCGGATGACACATCTGCAGGGCTTCCGGGGGAGAATAGCGAAGTGGACACATAGTGGAAGGAGTGGATGCGTAGCAGATGACGCGGATGCATCACGGACGCCTATAGGATGCATAGCAGATTCAAAGTGTTCACTGCACATGCGGGGAGGATGAATTGCATCAGCTCCGCAGATATAAAAGGATGCAGCTCGCAAGCAGTCAGCATTCAGAGGAAAGACCTACTGCCAGAGACATCTTGAGAGAACACCATGGTTCCTCAGTCAGGGAAGAAGAGAAAGCCTGTGCCTACTCCTGCCAGCCCTGGCAAGAAGGACAGAACCACCATCCCACCCGCTGGCACTGACTCTGAAGCTGCTGGTGCTTCTGCTGCTGCTGCTGCTGGTGGTGCTGCTGGTGTTGCTGCTGGTGTTGCTGCTGCTTCTGCTGCTGCTGCTGCTGCTAGTGCTTCTCCTGTTGCTGCTGGTGGTGGTGCTGCTGCTGCTGTGGTGGACCAGCCCCAAGGCCTTCAAAGCCCTGCTGCTGAAGGCCCTGAAGCCCCTGCCAGAGGGAGGAAGAGGCAAGGCAAGGAGAAGGGAGAGAGGAAACAGCACACCGTTTCCGAGGAGCATGAGGAGGAGGTGCTGGAATGGCTGAGGAACAACGAGTACTTGTGGAGAAAGGGCCACAGGCTCTATCGCGACACCAAGAGAAAGCAGGCAGCGTGGAGAGACAAGGCAGAGAGCCTGGGCTATACTTCAGATGTGCTCCTCAGCTGGTGGAAGCACATGCACACCTGGTATGGCAAGCTGCACCTGAAGAAATCTGGCCAGGCCGCTGTCAAGCTCACTGACTGGGAGATGTACGTCATGGCCAAGTGCAGCTTCCTGGAGGGTGAGGTCCGCCACCGAGGAGCAGCCCCTCTGTCAACCCTCTCCCTCAGACAGCCCACAGACAGCCATTCCTCTTCCAGCCAGGAGACAGCTACCGTGTCCAGGCAAGTGTCTTTGGAGGGCCCCACAGCCGAGACTCCCCCAACAGCTGCACTCCCCATTCCAGAGGACGTGGAGGATCCCCTGTCTCAAATGGAGCAAGAAGAAGCAGTAGCCAGAGACCAACCCACACCCACACCCAGCTCCACCTCCACAGAAAGCAGGCAGAGAGGCAGACTGGTGGGCCAGAGCCACACTGTCCTGCTGGAGATCAGGGACACAATCAAGACCAGCACAGATCTTCTCTCTCAGCTGGTCCACAGCGACATACCATCCTCGAACCGCAAGCCCTTCATCACATACGTCAGCCAGACCCTCATGGACCTGCCCAAGGCCCAGTACCAGGTGATGAAGCAGAAGATAACAGCACTTCTGCGCCACCCTCCAGGCCCAGCTGAACCTGCTCTGACCCAGTCCAGGACTGCTCCTCCACCCCAGGCAATGTCACAGCCCTTCCATGGCTTTCAACAGCCCCTCACCTACCAAGGCTACGAGTACCAGGACTTCCCACACCAGAGGCAGACCTTCCCAGTCCAGGCCCAGGTACATCGCATGCCACAGATGCCTCACCTCACCCAGCTGCAGACCAAACAGCCCCACTACACTCCTCCTTCCTCCACCCCACAGCCAAGTCCCTCAACAGAAAATCTGTCTTCAGTACTGTGCCTGACATTCCAGGTCCTTGAGGAAGGGCCTCTCAACCTCACGAGACTGAGTCAGCTCTCTGAGAGCTTCCTGAACACACCATCCCCTGTTGTACTCTTGGGGCCAGGCACCCCAATGGCAGCACCTCAGACCAGCACTCCTGCCACATCCACCTCCACAGTCCCTGGCCGCTCGACAGCTGAGACCATGGACATGCCTCAGAGTGACTGAGAATAGTGCCAGAGACTGAGTTGTTACCTGTTCAGCTTATCTTTGCTGAAAGACATTTACTTGGTTCATTTTGCTTTTTTAACAAAGTCATACAGTTTACTTAAGACAGTTGTTAATAAAGGTTATCTTTGCTTCACACACTTGGTTCATTTTATTTACTTAAATAAAGTGTTGGTGAAAACTTTGAAAAAAGGGTTAAGCCTTTGCATGCTTGTGGGATAGGTAAGGATAGTTATGGGATGGATTAGGATAGCTGTGGGATGGGTAAGGATAGCTGTGGGATGGGTAAGGATAGTTGTGGGATGGGTAAGGATAGCTGTGGGATGGGTAAGGATAGTTGTGGAATGGGTAAGGATAGTTGTGGGATAGGTAAGGATAGCTATGGGATAGATAAACCTCCAGTGCAAGCATAGTGGGACTGTATGGTCCACCCTCCCAGCTGCCACACATATGGCCCTTTTTATCAATAACAATATATTCATTGATCAACACATTTCAAAATAAACAAAGCTCTTTATTAATGCCCTATTCATTGTAGGGCCACTCAACATACATGGCACAATCTCATCAGTGTTATGAGATAGGCTTAAGGAAGCATCCATTAAGCATCTATCATCCTGTCTCGCCATTCCACTGCTCCAGCTGGGGAGTTGCACCAGTGTTTTAGGAGGTTGTGTTGCTTCTTCCCTTCACATGAAGCTTTGTTGGGGCCTTGTACATCCACAGTGTCTATCAGGTTTCATCCTTGCCTCCATTCACCAGGTTCCATGTCCCCGTTGCCTTGTTGATGGTCCACAAGCCTGTTCTGCAACACTGGGTAGCGGGTGCACATGAGATTGTGCAGGATGCAGCAAGCTTCCACGATGCTCCTCACAGTCTGTGGCCGATGCTGCATGGTGGTGAGAAGTACCTGGAACCTGTTGGCCAGGATGCCAAAGGCGTTCTCTACCACCTGTCTTGCCCTGGACAGTCTGTAGTTGAAGATCCTTTCTTCATGGGTGAGGTATCTGGAACTGTAGGGCTTCATGAGGTAGGTTCTGAGGGAGAAGGCGTCATCACCCACGATGAAGTAGGGCACATCTTGTGTGTCATTGGGCAGGGGGTCTGGATCTGGAAAACCCATGATGAGGTTGTGTTCCAGCCCATCCTTGAGGTCACAGGCGTTGTATACTTGGCTATCTGAAGCTGACCCGTTGCCTGAAGCATCAATGTACATGAACTTGTAGTCAGCATCAACCATGGCAAAGAGGATGATGCTGAAGAAGCCCTTGTAGTTGTGATAAGAGGACCCTGAGTTGGCTGGAGCTTTGCAGGCCACGTGCTTGCCATCAATGGCTCCAACGGTGTGGGGAAAGTTCCACCTCTGATACCACTCTTCTGCAACTTTCCTCCAGCCTTGTTCAGTGGTGGGGCACTGGAGGAGCTCCTCCATGTATTCTTCGATGATGGCCTACACCACTTCTCCGACCACTTTTCTGATGCTGTTGTGTGGCACCCTCCAGGCATACTGCATGTTTCTGTATGTGGTTCCAGAGGCCAGGTGCCACAGAGTCAGTGCCACCTTCAGTCCAGGGTCCAGGCTGGGACGGAAGTTGGTGCTCTGCTTGGTCAACCTGGGTCTCAGATGCTCAACAATTTTGTCAAACATGGCTGGTGGCATCCTCATGAAGTGCTGGAATGCACGAGTGTCTTCATTCCTCAGCTCCACCATCAGCTTGTCATACAGTCCAAACTCCACTCTTCTCCCAATCCATCGTCGGACCCACACAGCTCTTGGACGTCTCCTTCTTCTCCTTGCGTAGAAAAGGTGAAATAGTCTGAATAGGGCTTGGTTCTGGTGTTGTACGATGGCAGCTACCATAAGGAGTGTGTGATGATCCATGGTGGAGATCAATGGATGATGTGGAAGAGCAAGACCAAGGGTGAAGAGGTCTGTACACCACGGCTGCTGGACTGATAGTGAGATCCAGGTGATTTCCTCCCCCTTTTTATAGGAAATATCAGTTTTCCGCTAGATGTCCTTCCACATACTCTAGGCATACTCCTGATATCATAAATATCCGAGATATGTCCCATATACAAACGTTTTGTCCATTTTAATGCTTTATATACAAGATGCATCTGCTTACATCCTTTCTATTTCCGTGCTACTAACACTGTGTGGACGTTCCATGTACCTTTCGCTTCCTCCCTCTTTCCACTTTCTGCTGCAGCAGATGTGAGTTGAGGGGATGTCCAGAGGATGCCGAGAGGATACAGCGGACGTGTAACGGATGACAGCGGACGTAGAACGTTTGTTGCCCGTATGTGTCACGGATGTAGATCGTACGCGGCGGAAAGTTCATCCGCTCAAAAAATTTCGTGCAGCTCAAAACCTTTTGAGCGGATAAAATAGCAGTAGATGGATGTTTGACGGATAGAGCGTATGAAACATGTACGCAATGAGTATACAACGGATGCATCGCATTTTCAAACGGATGGCAAGTTTTTTTGTCTATTTTACATCCTCTTTGCATCCGTTGGTGCAGTGGGACATGGGCTTAAATCAAGAACTACTTGTAGATAAATTTCCAATTAGTATATTAGAACTCCAAATGCTTTTCAGTTACAGTACAAAATTGTCAGAACTGTCATGTTCTGCTTTAGCAATAGATATTAATTTTGCAATTTCATTGTGCAACTAAGTGCTTCTTTCTACAAACAGAATCAGTATTACAGAAGTAGTATATTGATTGCTAGGACACCTGGGAAATTTAGATTTTCTATATCCTAGGAAATTATTTTTTGCAGGATCCATGGCACCTGGAACACTGCCTTTAAGCATTCAAGGCATGAGTGAGATGTTTCTTATCAATAGGAAAACAAAGGTTGGAGGGTGAAGATTTACAGCAAAGTTGGAGGAACAACAATACTTGACATTTGGAATTCAAAGGTGGGTGAAAAACCCAACTATCTTGAGTTCCATATTTTTGTTCTGAAAAATAATTTATTCTGTTGGCTCTGAATTCCAAATAAAGATGTCCTACATTTTCTGTCAGGCCTTCAGGCATTGCCTAAACTAAAAATAATTTTTGGAAAGTAACTTTTGCCTTCAAGCATGAACTCAGCATTCTTTTAAACAAGGATTTTTTAAAAGAGTAATTTCAGTGGATGAAATAATTTTCCCTCAGTATATCCCAGGTGCATGAGATAGAAAGCTTGTGAATCTTTTTCTCACAGTTTCATACTATATGAGAGGGGAAGCAGCTCTCTCCACTGTTAATTGAGAAGTCTGCAGCTGGTTGTTTATATAATGACCAATTAAATTTGAACAGTCTGAGAACCAACTCTTACATTTCCTCTGCATTAATTTATCTGCCTTATTTAATACTGGGAAAAGTGAAATCAGCTTTTATCTTCAGGCAACTTTGTTTCCCTGTATTTTATATTTGAGAGGGAGGTGAGTTAGTTAGGAAAATGCCACTTTTTCTTTTAGTGTATTGAAAGTAATGGTGTGCAAAAATTCACATTGCATTTTTTTAAGAAATGTTTTTTGCCTGCAAAAAAAAAAAGGCCTTGGTTTTTCTGATTTATTATATTAGTTGTATTTCTGAACTATTGTTGGAAGTGGTAGAAGATCCTACATCTGGCACTATGATATATTTTCTGTTCCACAACTTTCCATCATTCTTAAGCCTTCTTGGTTGCCCACATTTCCAAATCTGAATAAAATATTGAATGAGAAAAATGTGTGAAATGGCTGAAACTCACTGGAGAGATGATTGTACAAAGAAATACAGTGTATTATTGAGATGCACATTCCAGTGGTGGAATTCAATTTATTTTACTACTGGTTCTATGGGCATGGCGTGGTGGGTGTGGCAGGGGAAGGATACCGGATACTGTAAAATTTCCAATCAGAAGTGGTATTTGCCAGTTCTCTCTGAACTATTCAAAATTTTTGCTACTAGTTCTCCAGAACTGGTCAGAACCTGCTGAATACCATCTCTGGCACATTCCTTAGTCCATCTTGTTGAAATATGCCATATTTTATCTATGGAAATTCTTCTGAAATTACATTCTCCTATGACAAAAATATTGAGAAGAAATTCTTATGTTGAAAAAGAATTGATAGAGAAAAGCCAGAAAATTTGGCGTTTTGAGGGTTTTCTTTTGGAAGGCATTAATTAGTTCTGAGCATTTTATGATGCTGAATTATGTTATGAGCTGAATTTCTCTTGGAGGCAGTTGAATTCTGGGAATGCTATGGTACATGTTTGCAATGCTGAATTAAACTTAAGGGATTTGGCTTTTAACAGTAGAAATAATTAACCGAATTTTTAAATCTCCAGTGTAATGAATTGCTGGTCAATCATTCACCATCTTCAGATAAGAGAAGAAAGGAGAAGGGAAGGATAAGAATGTGGGAATCCATATAAAACTGCCACATTTGAGGTCAGCAATTATACTTAAGCAGGAAAGCAGCATATGACTGGGAAGGTATTGTTTTTTCCCCCCAGCTATCAATAGTGCTTTTCCTTTTATAATAAAATATCTCCCTTTGCCCCTTCCTCCTAACTTTGTATCTTTGTCATATCCTCTATTCGTTCTTACAAACGAAAGAAATAAGATATTTTCTTTCTGATGATGAAAGTTCTTACATTTATTTTTTTCCTCATGAACTTTCCAGCAAAAACTTATTTAAGTTCAGAGTGATACTGAATTTAACCTGAGATTTTGCTATTCCCAGAAACATTGCACCCTCTTAATACAATGTCTTTCAGTGGCATTTAATGGAAACACTGATTTTTCAATACTACTGATAAGAGTACTTTTATACAGCGATCTCCCAAGCAGGACTAAACCCTTCTGATTTGTTGATACAATTTTAGTTTCAGTTAACTACGTGGGAAGTAATAATAAGGTTTCAAAAGCTGCTTACTTTGTGTATCTGTGTCTGGAGTTCTGTTTTCCCTACCAAATAAAAAAATAAGTAGATTGTTGTAACTATATATCATTTATGTGTTTGCAACTTTGTATCAATACAACTATGTATCAT